>CM077153.1:47505848-48180694 GCA_039583875.1 Platanthera guangdongensis | reverse complement strand
AAATTCACCTCCATGATCTGAACGAATGCATTTTATTTTTAACCTGATTTCATTTTAAACACGTAAATATAATTTGGAAAATTCTAAAAACGCATCAGATTTAGACGATAAGAAAATTGTCCAACTAAAGTGAGGGAAATCATCAATCAAAACAAAAGTGTACTTTCTACCACCTAGACTTGGTGTATTAACATGACCAAACAAATCCATATGTATCAATTCTAAAGGCCTAGTAGTGGAAACGACATTTTTGTTTTTAAAAGAAGACTTTGTAAATTTTCCTTTTTGACATGGTGAACATAAAAATGATAAATTTCCATGCAAGAAAGGTAAACCTTTAACAAGTTTATTTTGGGACTATTTTATGATTAGCTTGGAACTAGAATGTCCAAGACGTCTATGCCACAAATCTAAATCCTCATTTTTAGAAATAAAATACTTTAAAGAAGAATGTGACAAATCATTAAATCTAACCATGTAGACATTTTGAAACCTAGCAGCAGTAATAACAATATCATTTGTTTTGGAGTTAATAATTTTGCATAAGTTTGAAGATGAGTCAAACAAAATATTTAAGCCAACATCACAGAACTGACTTATCGAGATTAAATTATGCTTCAAACCTTTAACATAAAAAATATTTGAGATAGTAAATGATTTGTTACCTACTACTCCAATGCCGATGATTTTTCCCTTTCCGTTGTCACCAAAAGTAACTACTCCTCCTTTCTTCATCTCCAAGCTAAGGAACTTTGATTTATTGTCTATCATGTGCTTGGAACACCCTGAGTCCAAGTACCACACGTCTTCTTTGTCCTTAGCTTGCCAACACACCTAGAAAGTGGATGAGAGTAAAGATCCGGTTACCCAAGTAGTTTCTCCCATAGAATAGGTGGAAGCCTTAGGCACCCAGATTTATTTGATTGAGATGTATCCCGTCTTCTTACAAGTATGTGTTGTGTGACCAAACTTATAACATTTGGCACACTTGATGAAAGAAGTCGACGGGTTTTTTAAAGTAAATTTTGACCCTTTGGTGGAAGCTACAGAGACAGGGGGTTTATTGTTTTTAATCTGAAAACCAGATTTCCTGGACTTTTTCTTATCGCCAGCGACAGTGGATGTCGTCGGGCGATAGTGTTCTGGAGAGTATCCAAGTCTGAATTTTTCAGAACCATAGTACTGGTCTCCCAAAATCATATTTAGAGATTTTTTTTCCACTCCAAATTTGTTAGTGGCCATTTCTAAATTACGAACTTGACCCCTTAATACATTATTTTCGGCAACTATGGTGCCGCATCGGTTTACGAAGGACTTCCTGCTGCCTTCCACTTGCGATTGAGAAAACTTTAGAGATCTCTGTAAGGCCTCTTTCTCTCGTGTAGGAGTTTCAACCCGAGTCAGAATCTTAGAGAGATCTTTATCAAGCTCTATTATCTTTGTCAAGGAGGGACAATCCTCTTGACAAGTTGTTTTCTCCTTTCCAAGAACCTTTACTTCATTTTTTAGTTTTTTATTTTCTTTAACTAATACTTTATTTTCAGATTTAATCAATTTAATTTCATGCAGGTTTTTGTCTAAATACTTGCAAGTTCTCAAAAATTCAGAATATAAATCATCATAAGTTTCAGGAGTTACCCCAGTGTCGCTCTGGACACTGCTTCCTTCATCATGTGATGAAGCGATCTTTCCCATCAAGCACATGTTGGCCTCCTCTTCTGTTTCTGACCCTAAACTGCTTGACTCCTCAGAAGTGGCTTCATCCCATGTCTCTGCCTTTAGAACTTTCTTCTTATCTTTCTCTCAGTGCCGCTTCTCTGATCCTTCAGCTCTTTCAGATACTTTGGGCACTTGCTCTTTATGTGGCCAATTCTCCTGCAGTGATAGCACTCAGGCGGAGGTCTATCATCGTCATCCTCTCCATCATCTTGGGCTTTTCCTTTCTTATTCCCAGATTCTTGCCTCTTGAAAGAATTTCTTCTTTCAGGATTTCTCATGAATCTCCTGAATTTCTTCACAAACAAGCTTTCTTCATCTTCGTCGTCACTTTCGCCGGACTCGCTTTCCTCCTCCTTCTTGGACTTCAATGCCAAAGCTTTCTTCCTTGGCACCAGGCTATACTCTTGTTGTTGAATCCTCAACTCTACTTCATGGGTTTTCAAGTTGCCTATTAGATTCTCAATTTGGAGAGACTTTAGATCGTGTGACTCCGAGATGGCAGTCACTTTTGGATTAAACTTCGGCGGAAGCGATCTAAGTATTTTCCTCACCAAATATCCATCTGATAAATTCTTCCCTAGAATCCTTGAGTCATTCACTATCTTGTTAAACCTTGTGTACATGGAGTCTATATACTCATTAACCTCCATTTTGAACTTTTCAAACTCTGATTCTAACTGGAAAAGCTTTGAGTCCTTTACCTGCTATGTACCTTCATGAGTAACTTCAAGAAGATTCCATATCTCATATGCAGTATCACATGCACAAACACGTTTAAATTCAGTCCTATCTAACACACAAAATAAAGCATTCATTGCCTTAGCGTTATTCTTACAGCGAAGCTTATCCGCTTCATCCCTTTTATCCTTGGGTTGTTCCATAGAGACACTTCCTACTATAGTTATAGGAGCAGTGTAGCATGTTTCTACCATGCCCCAAACGTCGATGTCTCGAGCTATTAGAAAGCATCGCATTCGTGCTTTCCAATAGTTTTAGTCGGTGCTCGTGAATAAGGGAGGTCTACTAATACCTTGCCCTCAAAAAACGCGTCAGTGTTTTGCGTCATTACTCCCGGTGGTGAAACTGATTTTGGAGTAACCTCGTTCTGATACCAAGTGTTGAATCTTACGGAACCCTTAGAGGGGGGGGTGAATAAGGGTACTTTTAAAATTTTCCTTAAAAGATTAAGCAAACTTGACTTGATGAATAACAATAATATAATTGAAAAATGCAAATGTATACTAACTAGAAGAATAATGATATATTTCAAAAAAGATAAATTTAATATAATGTGTCTCCATAGAGCTACAGACAAAAGTTCGTGGAATAAATAATTTGCTTGTGTTTTCTTCGGTTTTTCTACCAAGAACCAGCAGGCTAAAGCGTATCTCTTCATAGATCTTACTACTAGCCTCCCCCTAGATCTACCACGATTTAGACGCTGCACACAAGGCAATGATTTCTCCCTAAGCCACACAAGGACTTGGACGCCACTCACAAGGCGACGATTCTCTCCTAAGCCACCAAAGGACCTAGATGTCACGCACAAGGCGGTGATTTCTCTACCGAATACGATGAGAAAGTAAAAGAAAGAACAAAAACAAATTGAACACTTTATGTTAGACACTCCCTTCAAACAATGCACTGAAGATGCCGACGAATTCTTGCTAGAGTTGCTTCGAATGCTGCGAACGTGCCGTCAATCTTTCGCGCTTTGGCCTTCTTGAGGGTATGGAGTATCTTTGAGTTTTGGAGCTCTCTGAATCGTCTATGTAGGAAAGTACACTCCAGGTAATGAATTTTGTGATTTCCATAAGAAATGAGAGGCTTTTATATTCTGGCGCTATCGTCTGGCGATACCGGGTATCGCCACCTGGCGATAGCGGTAACTGCTGCCATGTGGCCCATGAACTACTCATTTTCGCATCACACAAACGTCGAGCACCGAATCGTGCACTATCGCCTGGCGGTACTGGCTATCACCGTCTGTCCATAGTGATATAACTGATGACACGTCTTCATTGAGCATCGAACGAAAAATTGTCGAGTAGCGCTATCGCTTGTCGGCGATACACGATATCGCCCGATGATATCTCCCGAGCTTAATTCTTATCCAATTCAGCACCAAAAAGATATTAGAGATAGACCTGTGTTATTTGCACACCAAAAGCACCCAAAAATCAAATACAAACAAGATTTGTTATTAGCAAACCAGGAAGCGTGGAATGCATGCTCCAACAAGGATAACTCATGAAAGATACCTAGGCTTTCACAGAATTTTGTCATGGCCCCAGACTTGAACTCTATTCCATTGTCACTTCTGATTTTGACTACGGAAAAATTGTATTTATTCTGGATCTGCCTGACAAAATTAGTAAAGATATCAAAAGTATCTGACTTGTGTTTTAGAAAGAACACCCACGCTATCGCTTATCGGCGATACCCGATATCGCCCGTCGATATCTCCCGAGCTCATTTCTTATCCAATTCAGCACCAAAAAGATATTAGAGATAGACCTATGTTATCTGCACACCAAAAGCACCCAAATATCAAATACGAACAAGATTTGTTATTAGCAAACCAGAAAACGTGGAGTGCATGCTCCAACGCTTTTAGTTACTATATCAGAAATAAAGCACATATTAGAAAATAACTCACGTACGGATGAACGAGTACTTACCCCTCTTGATGGTTCTCCAATAACCAAATCTTGGGGATGATCTTTTGAGAATCTTAGTTCGCTTGGAGGCACGTATCCTTGCTCTTCTTCTTCTTGTTGTTCGACTCATTTTTCTTCATCTCTGTCTCCAAGGATTTCTTCATCATCCAACCTTTGTAGAGGGGAGAACTCTTCATCTTTACCTGTATTATTAGCTTCTACACAAGGTAAAAACTCATCAAATTTAACATGTACCGATTCTTCAACCATTTTAGTCCTCCTATTGTAAACTCTATAAGCTTTACTCGTTGAAGAATAACCAATAAAAATGTCTTCATCACACTTTTCATCAAATTTGCCTAAATTATCCTTAGTGTTCAAAACAAAACATTTACAACCAAAAATTTTAAAATAAGATACATTTGGTTTCTTTTGAAAATATAGCTCATAAGGTGTTAATTTTAAGAGAGGTCGAACCATAACACAATTAATAACATAACAAGTAGTATTAACATCTTCAGCCCAAAATGATCGAGGTAATTTGTATTCAGATAGCATAGTGCGAGCTAGTTCTTGCAAAGTTCTATTTTTCCTCTCTACCACACCATTTTGTTGAGGTGTACGAGGAGCAAAAAATTCATGTTTTTTTAGAAAAAAAAAATTCCATGTTTAATTCCTAACTCATTGCAAAAATAAACAAATTTCTCATTATCAAATTCACCTCCATGATCTGAACGAATGCATTTTATTTTTAACCTGATTTCATTTTAAACACGTAAATATAATTTGGAAAATTCTAAAAACGCATCAGATTTATACGATAAGAAAATTGTCCAACTAAAGTGAGGGAAATCATTAATCAAAACAAAAGTGTACTTTCTACCACCTAGACTTAGTGTATTAACATGACCAAACAAATCCATATGTATCAATTCTAAAGGCCTAGTAGTGGAAACGACATTTTTGTTTTTAAAAGAAGACTTTGTAAATTTTCCTTTTTGACATGGTGAACATAAAAATGATAAATTTCCATGCAAGAAAGGTAAACCTTTAACAAGTTTATTTTGAGACTATTTTATGATTAGCTTGGAACTAGAATGTCCAAGACGTCTATGCCACAAATCTAAATCCTCATTTTTAGAAATAAAATACTTTAAAGAAGAATGTGACAAATCATTAAATCTAACCGTGTAGACATTTTGAAACCTAGGAGCAGTAATAACAATATCATTTGTTTTGGAGTTAATAATTTTGCATAAGTTTGAAGATGAGTCAAACAAAACATTTAAGCCAACATCACAGAACTGACTTATCGAGATTAAATTATGCTTCAAACCTTTAACATACAAAATATTTGAGATAGTAAATGATTTGTTACCTACTACTCCAATGCCGATGATTTTTCCCTTTTTGTTGTCACCAAAAGTAACTACTCCTCCTTTCTTCATCTCCAAGCTAAGGAACTTTGATTTATTGTCTATCATGTGCTTGGAACACCGTGAGTCTAAGTACCACACGTCTTCTTTGTCCTTAGCTTGCCAACACACCTAGAAAGTGGATGAGAGTAAAGATCCGGTTACCCAAGTAGTTTCTCCCATAGAATAGGTGGAAGCCTTAGGCACCCAGATTTGTTTGATTGAGCTGTATCCCGTCTTCTTACAAGTATGTGTTGTGTGACCAAACTTATAACATTTGGCACACTTGATGAAAGAAGTCGACGGGTTTTTTAAAGTAAATTTTGACCCTTTGGTGGAAGCTACAGAGACAGGGGGTTTATTGTTTTTAATCTGAAAACCAGATTTCCTGGACTTTTTCTTATCGCCAGCGACAGTGGATGTCGTCGGGCGATAGTGTTCTGGAGAGTATCCAAGTCTGAATTTTTCAGAACCATAGTACTGGTCTCCCAAAATCATATTTAGAGATTTTTTTTCCACTCCAAATTTGTTAGTGGCCATTTCTAAATTACGAACTTGACCCCTTAATACATTATTTTCGGCAACTATGGTGCCGCATCGGTTTGCGAAGGACTTCCTGCTGCCTTCCACTTGCGATTGAGAAAACTTTAGAGATCTCTGTAAGGCCTCTTTCTCTCGTGTAAGAGTTTCAACCCGAGTCAGAATCTTAGAGAGATCTTTATCAAGCTCTATTATCTTTGTCAAGGAGGGACAATCCTCTTGACAAGTTGTTTTCTCCTTTCCAAGAACCTTTACTTCATTTTTTAGTTTTTTATCTTCTTTAACTAATACTTTATTTTCAGATTTAATCAATTTAATTTCATGCAGTTTTTGGTCTAAATACTTGCAAGTTCTCAAAAATTCAGAATATAAATCATCATAAGTTTCAGGAGTTACCCCAGTGTCGCTCTGGACACTGCTTCCTTCATCATGTGATAAAGCGATCTTTCACATCAAGCACATGTTGGCCTCCTCTTCTGTTTCTGACCTTAAACTGCTTGACTCCTCAGAAGTGGCTTCATCCCATGTCTCTGCCTTTAGAACTTTCTTCTTATCTTTCTCTCAGTGCCGCTTCTCTGATCCTTCAGCTCTTTCTGATACTTTGGGCACTTGCTCTTTATGTGGCCAATTCTCCTGCAGTGATATCACTCAGGCGGAGGTCTATCATCGACATCCTCTCCATCAGCTTGGGCTTTTCCTTTCTTATTCCCAGATTCTTGCCTCTTGAAAGAATTTCTTCTTTCAGGATTTCTCATGAATCTCCTGAATTTCTTCACAAACAAGCTTTCTTCATCTTCGTCGTCACTTTCGTCGGACTCGCTTTCCTCCTCCTTCTTGGACTTCAACGCCAAAGCTTTCTTCCTTGGCACCAGGCTATACTCTTGTTGTTGAATCCTCAACTCTACTTCATGGGTTTTCAAGTTGCCTATTAGATTCTCAATTTGGAGAGACTTTAGATCGTGTGACTCCGAGATGGCAGTCACTTTTGGATTAAACTTCGGGGGAAGCGATCTAAGTATTTTCCTCACCAAATCTCCATCTGATAAATTCTTCCCTAGAATCCTTGAGTCATTCACTATCTTGCTAAACCTTGTGTACATGGAGTCTACATCCTCATTAACCTCCATTTTGAACTTTTCAAACTCTGATTCTAACTAGAAAAGCTTTGAGTCCTTTACCTGCTATGTACCTTCATGAGTAACTTCAAGAAGATTCCATATCTCATATGCAGTATCACATGCACAAACACGGTTAAATTCAGTCCGATCTAACACACAAAATAAAGCATTCATTGCCTTAGCGTTATTCTTACAGCGAAGCTTATCCGCTTCATCCCATTTATCCTTGGGTTGTTCCATAGAGACACTTCCTACTATAGGTATAGGAGCAGTGTAGCATGTTTCTACCATGCCCCAAACGTCGATGTCTCGAGCTATTAGAAAGCATCGCATTCGTGCTTTTCAATAGTTTTAGTCGGTGCCCGTGAATAAGGGAGGTCTACTAATACCTTGCCCCTCAAAAAATGCGTCAGTGTTTTGCGCCATTACTCCCGGTGGTGAAACTGATTTTGGAGTAACCTCGCTCTGATACCAAGTGTTGAATCTTACGGCACCCTTAGAGGGGGGGGTGAATAAGGGTACTTTTAAAATTTTCCTTAAAAGATTAAGCAAACTTGACTTGATGAATAACAACAATATAATTGAAAAATGCAAATGTATACTAACTAGAAGAATAATGATATATTTCAAAAAAGATAAATTTAATACAATGTGTCTCCATAGAGCTACAGACAAAAGTTCGTGGAATAAATAATTTGCTTGTGTTTTCGTCAGTTCTTCTACCAAGAACCGGCAGGCTAAAGCGTATCTCTTCATAGATCTTGCTACTAGCCTCCCCCTAGATCTACCACGATTTAGACGCTGCACACAAGGCAACGATTTCTCCCTAAGCCACACAAGGACTTGGACGTCACTCACAAGGCGACGATTTTCTCCTAAGCCACCAAAGGACCTAAATGCCACGCACAAGGCGGTGATTTCTCTACCGATTACAATGAGAAAGTAAAAGAAAGAACAAAAACAAATTGAACACTTTATGTTAGACACTCCCTTCAAACAATGCACTGAAGATGCCGACGAATTCTTGCTAGAGTTGCTTCAAATGCTGCGAACGTGTCGTCAATCTTTCGCGCTTTGGCCTTCTTGAGGGTATGGAGTATCTTTGAGTTTTGGAGCTCTCTGAATCGTCTATGCAGGAAAGTACACTCCAGGTAATGAATTTTGTGATTTCCATAAGAAATGAGAGGCTTTTATATTCTGGCGCTATCGTCTGGCGATACCGGGTATCGCCACCTGGCGATAGCGGTAACCGCTGCCATGTGGCCCATGAACTACTCATTTTCGCATCACACAAACGTCGAGCACCGAATCGTGCACTATCGCCTGGCGATACTGGCTATCACCGTCTAGCCATAGCGATATAACTGATGACACGTCTTCATTGAGCATCAAACGAAAAATTGTCGAGTAGCACTATCGCTTGTTGGCGATACACGATATCGCCCGACGATATCTCACGAGCTCAATTCTTATCCAATTCAGCACCAAAAAGATATTAGATATAGACCTGTGTTATTTGCACACCAAAAGCACCCAAAAATCAAATACAAACAAGATTTGTTATTAGCAAACCAGGAAGCGTGGAATGCATGCTCCAACAAGGATAACTCATGAAAGATACCTAGGCTTTCACAGAATTCTGTTATGGCCCCAGACTTGAACTCTGTTCCATTGTCACTTCTGATTTTGACTACGGAAAAATTGTATTTATTCTGGATCTGCCTGACAAAATTAGTAAAGATATCAAAAGTATCTGACTTGTGTTTTAGAAAGAACACCCACGCAAAGCGTGAGTAATCAACAACAATAACCAATTTATAATCCTTGCCTCCCAAACTTCTAACTTGCAGTGGACCGAACAAGTCCATATGAAGTAGATGTAAACATCTATTAGAGTTTTTGCCAATTATGCTTTTAAAGATAGCCCTTATTTGCTTGCCTTTTACACATGCGTGACAAGGTCTATATTTAACGCACTTGACATTTGGGGCATCACGAACTAAATTAAGAGAAAATAATTTATTAATAGTTATGAAATTAATATGTGTTAATCTCGTGTGTCATTGGTCACTAAGAGACGCACTATCTTTAGCCAAAATGCACACTGGCGTAGAAGAGTCTATGCAAATAAAATTTAAACAAAATAGACTTCTACTACGAGTGCCTGATAGAATCGTTTCTAGATTATCTACCGATTTTATCAGGTACTTGTCTACATGAAATTCTACTATGTATCCTTTATCGCAGAGCTGGCTTATGCTTATAAGATTGTGTTCCAGTCCTTCAACATAAGCCACATCTGAGAAGGATACACTACCATTCGTAATATACCGTAGCCTTTAGTAATTCCTCTGTCAGAACCTCCAAAGATGGCTTTTTCCCCATTCATGACTGGAGAATAATTCTGGAGTAGGCTTCTAGTCCCGGTCATATGCCGAGAGCATCCACTGTCCAAATACCAGATAGGAGTTTTGGTGGCCTTTGGACATACCAGCAATCACAAATCAATTTTCTTAAGGAACCCAAACTCATTTGGGTCCTTGGTCTCTAGTTAGCATACTCCCCCTACGTATATTAACATTATGGGTGATCTTTCTCACATTGTTAACTTGAGGAGTAACATAATATTTGGGGTTAAACCAGCAATCAATGACAAAGTGACCTATTTTGTCGGAGCACCAACAGTCAAATATGGTGTATCTTTGCTTGAATTTCTCCTGCTTGACCTTTTGAGAGTGTGGTCTAGCAGGGGTAGCAGTCTTGGAGGTAGAAGCTTCATGGTAATGGCATTCACATGGCTTCTTCTCCTTAAGAGGCTTTTCCACAACGGGTTTTACTTTTGGTGATTTCTTGATGTTATGAACATGATTATAAGGGTCATAGCTCTGAAAAGTAATCTCCTCATAAGGTGTCTTGAAGACACTTTCGCCAAAGTTCTGGGGACGGGTCCATCCTTGGTACCGAGACTTGGGCTCTATATAAGTAGGCCTAGAAAAGTGACTGTAGGACGAATCAAGATCAAACTCGTTTGTTGGAAAGATGACCTTTTTGAATGAGGTCTGATCTTGAGGAGCTTTCCTTTTCGCCTTGGCCAAAGCCTTCTTGGCCGCCTTATTCTTCCTTTGAGACTTATTTTTCCCAGAGGATTTACTAGGAGCATTAACAAGGCCTAAGCCAGCACTTTTGGCCTGAGCTGAGAATTCAGCAACAAAAGGAAGGACAATCTTGGGCTTGGAGAAGCTTTCAACAAGTTGCTTTTCTACATCAAGTTGTTCTTCCAATTCTTTGATCATCTTCTCCCTCAGATCTAAGTGCTCGAGAGCCTTATTATACTCTTCAATAGCAACATTGAAGTTCTCTCTGAGTAAGTCCGTCTTGGCGACTTCCTCTCTCAGAGTGCTCTCTTCAGCCTTGAGATATTTAATCTCCTTGGCCCGAGTTTTAACAACTTTTCTACATTTGTCGTAATCCATGATTAACTCCTTATATTGGGTCATGAGTTCAGACTCATCATCAGAAGAGCAGTCCTCATGATCATGATCAGAAGCATCTGATTCAGAAAGAGGAGTACGAGAGTTTACCTTCTCAGTATACTAGGGTTCTTCTTCATCACTTATTTGTGCCATTACCCCAAAGTAGGCTTCCTCTTCTTCACTTGACTCAGATGAGTCAGAGTCGCTGAGAGTCTTGCCCTTCTTGGCTACTAGGCTTCTTTCAGTTCTCTTCTTGTTGTAAGAAGATTTCTTCTCCTCTCTTTTTCCACCCTCCTTCTTCTTGTGAGGGCAATCAGCAATGACGTGTCCTGGCTTATTGCAACAATAGCAAACAATGTCAGAAGAAATATGTTTGTTATGTTTAGAATGATACCTATCTTGGCTACTTGAGCCTTTCTTGTGTCGATCACCATCATGACGTGATCTTCTTTACGAGGCATCTTTGTCTCTCCATTGTTTCTTCTTGTTCAATAATTTCTTGAACTGTCTTGACAGAAATGAAAACTCTCCTTCTGATAACTCTGAGCATGAGGTGCTTGGCTCTGAAACTTCATCTTTACTATCTTCCTGTGCAGGAGCAGGTGATGCAGCTTTGGCTTTCCTTGAGCTGTCTGCCTTCAGTACAAAAGACTTCTCCTTGGATGAACACCGACTCTTCTCTTATTTAGCTTTTCTTGAATTGATTTGCAGCTCATAGGACATAAGCTTTCCGAAGAGATTATGAGGGTCAGTCTTTATCAGCTTACCAAACTCCCGGATAGCACAGATTTTGTTGTCACATTCCTTAGTCAGGGACCTCTTAAACTTATCATTCAACTCTCCATTAGTGAAGACCCGACCATATACTCTTAGGCCGTTAACAATCTTGAAGAAGCATTCAAAGGTATCTACAATTGAATCTTTGGGACCTTGTCAGAATGCTTCATATTTTTGATTCAGTAGGGATCTTCTGTCATCCCTAACCTCTTCAGAACCTTCCATCAAGATGATAAGAGACTGCCACATTTCCTTGGCGGATTGGCAGTGAATCAGATTCTGTAGCATAGGATCATCGACTACACTTGCGATGATATTTTTGGCTTTCTTGTCTAAAGAGTCAAGTGCAATCTCATCGCTATCAAGATCTATTAACTTCTTAGGAACTTTCTTGGTGGGATCAATAGTGGAGATGGTCATAGGAATGTAAGGACCTTCTTCAACAATCATGGCGATCCTTGGATCCACTACTTCCATGAAAAATTTAATCCTTTCTTTCCACATAGGAAGGTTGGTCTTTGTGCACAAAGGAAGCTTAGCAAAATCCTTGGCTTTGTCCATACTTGTATAACTCAAAAGACAACTTGGGGCGGATCTGTTCAAGGTGTTAACCTTTTTGTGAACAACCTCCATCTGATACCAATTGAAAATATTTAAGTTGTCTACCTAAATCACCTAGGGGGGTGAATAGGTGAGTTCTGCGACTTTTTGCGGAATAAAAATTTAGCGAGTGATGCACAGAAAAATAACCAAGCATTCACAGACGACACCAAGAGTTATAGTGGTTCCCCAACCTTGGGTACATCCACTTTCCACCTCACCGATCTAGCAACGCACTAGACTCGGCTACTCTACTAATCTCGGATTGAAAACAATATTACCACTCGGAACAAAGTTCCTACAACTCTATCCCAAAAATAGGATCTACACTCGAAAGATAAAACTTCCTACAAATAACTTGGAGAACAAAGCTCCTACAGTCGAAGAAGAATCTCCTACAATAATAAGACAGATATAAAGAAATACAAACAGTATTTTCTCAGATCTGAAAAACTTCAGCCTTTCTTCTTCCTTGAACTTTGAGGCTCTGTCAGAATTAATTTGAAGAAGACTCGGCTAGATCTCTGGATCTGAAAATTCTGGACTCAGCAAGATCAAGGATAGAATCTATCGATTGTAGAATATCTTGATCTTTGAATCACTTGCTCTGAATCTCTGGATCAAAAGCGTATCAGCAAGAATGGTGATGAACAGCGGCTTCGGCTCTCGATTTAGAAAGGGAATTTCCGATTCAGAATGCTTAGAATTTCTTCTTACGGTTTCTTCCAGGGTTGGTCGATTATGATAAGACCTTTTATAGGACTTTCCTAACTGTCATAATCATAATAAATGATAGCCAAGTGGATCAATCACGTGTTAATTACATTTTAAAATCCATCTGACTGCACTTAAGAAAAATTTCAGAAACAGTTCAGCAGTTCTCGAGAAGAATGATTATACTCGAGAAAAATAAGTTCTATTCTCGAGAACAATAATGAAGGTCTCGAGAAAAATAACTTTTGTTCTCGAGAACAATAATGAAGATCTCGATAAAAAGGACTTAGAAAAAATGTGGAGGTGGAAATCAGCAATCTCGAGAATGAAAAAGTACTCGAGAAAATTGAATTTTAGTTCTCAAGAAGGATCAATCTGGTACTCGAGAACAAAGAAGTATCTCGAGAACAGATGTCTGAATCTCGAGAAAATAGTCTAGGTCTCGAGAAAAATCTTCTGCATCTCGAGAATTAAGCATAGTATTCTCGAGAATAAACTTAGTTTTCTCGAGAAAAAGACTTAGAAAAATTCTATCAGGAGAAGAAGTAACTCGAGAAGAAGTGTCATGAAGTACTCGAGTACATAAGACCTTCTCGAGAACAGCATTAAGCTTTCTCGAGAACTACTTCTGCAAATCGAAATCATGACAAGTCT
The DNA here is from genome assembly GCA_039583875.1 of Platanthera guangdongensis. Taxonomy (NCBI): domain Eukaryota; kingdom Viridiplantae; phylum Streptophyta; class Magnoliopsida; order Asparagales; family Orchidaceae; genus Platanthera; species Platanthera guangdongensis. The sequence goes on along the minus strand of CM077153.1, from coordinate 48,167,024 downwards.
CACTCGAGAACAAGCTTCAGTCCTTCTCGAGTACACAACATAATACTCGAGAAAAACACTCAGAGAATTTTTCTGAAAATTTGAAAACATGATTTCTTCATTATAATCAGCATCCAACTTTTCTCTCATGCCCTTAGTGCTTGAAAAAGAAGTGTGTCCCAATAAAGAGGCTACACATGATTCAACATCATGGATCGCACAACGAGGGATTACATTGTATGGTCCTGTGTTTGGTGGCTTATTGTAGACTGACATTGGTGTACACTTGGCAATTGTATCCTGCAAACACTCAACTAAAAAGAGCATCAAATATAAACTTAATTCACCTTAGTTCAAGGGTGACTTCATACAAATCTAGGTTATTGTGGATGCAATACCCAACAAAGTTAATGCTGCCGGAAGATCGGCCCTTGTGGGTAAACTCAACCCCAATTGGGCGGGGCCTTACATTGTGGAAAAAGTCCTGGGGTCGGTGGGATACCACCTTCAGAATGTGGAAGGGTATCCATGAGTCACGCATGGAGTGGCGACGACCTGAAGCATTTTTATCCTTAGCTTGAGTAAGATTTTATGTTTTATTATGATAGTAATTCTAAAGATTGTTTCTTCATAAGTTCTGAAGTGTTTGTGATTTTGGGCGGCACTGAGTAAACCCGCTGCACAGGCTCTCATCAAGTTGGCAGGTCCATAGGCTCGCTCGGTGGCCGAAGAAAGGATTGTGGAAATTTGCAAGACCCCGAGAGGATCCCGCTGCTCAGGCTCTCATTAGCTGGCATGGCTGGAAAGCGCACTCGACCCCGGGTAGACCCGTTGTCCAGGCTCTCACTAGCTGGCAGGTTCGTAGGCTTGCCTGGGGGTAAGGGAATACCTTGAGAGGATCCCGCTGCTCAGGCTCTCATTAGCTAGCAGGGCTGGAAGGCGAACTCGGCCCCAGGTAGAACTGCTGTCTAGGCTCTCACTAGCTGGCAGGTCTGTAGCTTGCATGGGGGGAAAGTAAAGGAAGGTGGAAATTAACAAGACACTGAGAGGATCTCATTGCTCAGGCTCTCATTAGCTGACAGAGCTGGAAGGCGCACTCTGCCCCAGGTCGACCCGTTGTCCAGGCTCTCACTAGCTTGTAGGTCTATAGGCTCGTCTGGGTGTTAAGGGAATACCCCGAGAGGATCCCGCTGCTCAGGCTCTCATTAGCTGGCAGGGCTAGAAGGCGTACTCGGCCACGGGTAGACCCGCTGTCTAGGCTCTCATTAGCTGGCAGGTCCGTGGGCTCGCCTGGGGGGTAAGGGAATAGCCCGAAAGGATCCCGCTGCTCAGGTTCTCAATAGCTGGAAGGGCTAGAAAGCATACTAGGCCCTGGGTAGACCTGCTGTCCAGGCTCTCACTAGCTGGCAGGTTCATAGGATCGCCTGGGGGATAACAGAATACCCCAAGTGGATCCCGCTGCTCAGGCTCTCATTAGCTGGCAGGGCTGGAAGGCACACTCGACCCCAGGTGGACCCGCTGTCCAGGCTCTCACTAGCTGGCAGGTCCATAGGCTCACCTGAGGGGTAAGGGAATAGCCCGAGAGGATCCCGCTGCTCAGGCTCTCATTAGTTGGCAGGGCTGCAAGGCGCACTCGTCCCCAGGTAGACCCGCCAGGCTCTCACTAGTTGGCAGGTCTGTAAGCTCGCCTGGGGGGATAAGGGAATACCCTGAGAGGATCCTGCTGTTTAGGCTCTCATTGGCTGGCAGGGCTGGAAGGCGCAATCAGCCCCAGGTAGACCCGTTATCCAGGCTCTCACTAACTGGCAGGTTCGTAGGCTTGCCTGGGGGTAAGAGAATACACCGAGAGGATCTAGCTGCTCAAGCTCTCATTAGCTGGCAGAGCTGGAAGGCGCACTCGTCCCCGGGTAGACCAGTTGTCTAGGCTCTCACTAGCTGGCAGGTCCAGAGGCTCGCGTGGGGGGGGAAGGAAAGGAAGATAGAAATTAGCAAGACCCCAAGAGGATCCCACTGCTCAGGATCTCATTAGCTGGTAGGGTTGGAAGGCGCACTTGGGCCTGGGTAGACCTGCTATCCAGGCTCTCACTAGCTGGCAGGTCTGTAGGCTCGCTTGGGGGTAAGGGAATACCCCAAGAGGATCTCGCTTCTTAGGATCTCATTAGCTGGCAGGGCTGGAAGGCGCACTCGGCCCCGGGTAGACCCGATGTCCAGGCTCTCACTAGCTGGCAGGTCCGTAGACTTGCTTGGGGGGTAAGGGAATACCCCGAGAGGATCCCGCTACTCAGGCCCTCATTAGCTGGCAGGGCTGGAAGGTGCACTCGTCCCCGGGTAGACCCGCTATCCAGGCTCTCCCTAGCTGGCAGGTCTGTAGGATCGCCTGGAGGTTAATGGAAAACCCCGAGTGGATATCGCTGCTCAGGCTCTCATTAGCTGGCAGGGCTGGAAGGCGCACTCGGCCCCAGGTAGACCAGCTGTCCAGGCTCTCACTAGCTGGCAGGTCCGTAAGATCTCTTGGGGGGTAAGGGAATACCCCAAGAGGATCCCGCTGCTCAGGATCTCATTAGCTGGCAGGGCTGGAAGACGCACTCGGCCCCGAGTAGACCCACTGTCCAGGCTCTCACTAGTTGGCAAGTCCGTAGGATCGCCTGGGGGTAAAGGAAAGGGAGAAAAGATTATGGTATCTTGCAAGACCCCAAGTAGACCTGTTGTCAGGCTCTCACTAGCTGACAGGACCTTGGGATCTCTTGGGGGGAGAAGGAAAAAGGGGTTCTATGTTTAAGTGGTCCCAGGTGGACCCAATGGCCAGACCCATATCAAGCAGACAGGGTTGTTGAGATCATGATGGTGTTACAAAGTCCTTGATAACAAGTTTCCAAACAGCTAGCACCAGTCCTAGGGATGAGAGAGCTCAGACCCCTCTCAGGCAGGGCTCTCGGCATAACCCTTCCGGCGGGGGTCTCGGCAGGGCTCTCGGCATAACCCTCCTTGCGGGGGTCTCGGCAGGGCTCTCTGCATAACCCTCCCGGCGGGGGTCTCGGCAAAGTCCTCGGCGTAACCATCTTGGTTGTGCTCTCGCCATAACCCCCTTCGCCTCGGCTCTTGGATAGCTCCTCTTGGAAGGGTTACCGGCACGGCCCCACTTACGTGACTCTCGGCAGGTTCTTTCTAGCGGGTTTTTACTTAGTAAACTCTTCAAACGGGTGGCGGTCATCACCTAAGATCCTAAGGTTCGCGCAATGGTAATAAACATTGCAGCGAAAGGGCAAAGCTTTCAATTCAATATAAAAGTTATATCATCGGTTTGGGGAATCTCGCCCCTTACAAAAAGTTACAAAAATAAGTTTACAAAAGTGAAATTACAAAAAACAAGGGTAAGAATACAATGAAAAAAAAAAGAAAAATGTGGAGGCTATTAGGCAGGCCCACTACAGGTCCCGCTAGAGGTCCCGCTGGAGGTTTTGTTGGGGGTGTAGCCGGAGGACTTGCCGGGTGAGCTGCCACCAGATTCCTCGTTCAAGACAAGCTCTGCCGCATCATTGTTCGGAGAGTCGCACTATCTCGCGGGCTCGGGGATGGGCTCAAACAAGCAGAGCAAGATCCCTCGCGTCGTGAGAGTCTCGCCTCCTTCGTTCAAAAGCGCCGACTCCCGAAGCACCTCGATGACCGTCTTGGTGGTGGCTTGCGCGTTCTCCTGAACCATCACTTCGATCTCATACGCGAAATAATGGTGGTGCTCGACCCTCTCCTCCAGTGTCGGTCGGGCCTGCGCCAGGGCCAGGGCCTACTCCAGGCGCTTCACCTCAGCCTGCAGCAGCTGGTTCTCACACTCAACGCCGACCACCCCCGCGCGAGACAGCTGGACTTGTGCGGAATCCTGAGAGACGGTCCAGTTAAGTGAAAAATATATATATTAAGAGGATGAGAAATATTGAAGGGTCCCGCTTACCTCGGCGGTTGGGCAATGGGAGAGAAGTTGTTGGGAAGCCGCCAAGTTGGCCTTCAGGGTGACCACTTCGGCTGCGGCGACATCCCTCGCCTTGAGCATGTCAACGAGGTTGCGCTCGATAGTGAGGGTGCGGTTCCCAGCCATATGCGAGAGCTGGACTGCCCGAAGTTGGTCCTGGCCGGCGTCGTAGACAAGGGCTGGGGTAGTTGTCCGATCAAACGAATCGGCGTCCTCCCGACCGTAGAGCCCGTAGCCCAGTGCGAAGGCATCGCCGGTGCTTGGGTCCCGCTCCCTCCAGGAGGGGAGAAGTGTGGAAACCACGATGCGGTTGGTGGTATGGTCCCACTGGATCAAGGGCTAGCCCTCTGCATCCAGGTACTTCTCACCGAAGCCGAAATTATGGTGCCCTTTCGGCACCAGCTGGAGAGAGGTCTCGGCAGGGGTCTCCGCGGAAGGCCGGGTGGCACCTGTCTCGCCTGCGACTAATGGGGTCTCAGTGGGGATCTCGGCGGAAGCTGGCACAATGGATTTGCCCGTGTCCGCTGCTGAAAGTTTTGATTTTTTGAGCGGGGCGGCAGGGACGGAGCTCTACATCCGCTTCTGGACACTTGGTGAGGAAGAGGATCACGTCTCCTCCCGGCAGGCGGCGGCGGGAGACTTGGCGAGAGCCAAGGGGTCAGCGAGTGCCCTGGTCTCGTCAAAAGGTTGGTGGAGGGGGATTTCTCGTTCACCGCTGAGACCCATGGCTAAGTAACCCTACTTCTCAAAACAAAACAAAGGGTTGCGAGAATAGACTGAAATAATACCTTCGTCGGGAGGAACATGCAGGAGAGAATCTAGGTCTCGCCGAAGGAAAGGGATGTCAAAAATCTTAGTCCCAAAGAATTCAACGAGGGCGCCCTCTCGCCCCCCGAGAGAGGGAGGCTTGTAGGTCGCGTCGTCGTACTAAACAGGTGCGAGAGGAATTTTTACAAAGTCACCGGAGACAAAACGAATCTCTGTCCCTAGTGATGGTTCTTGTTGGCGAGACCGCTCATATTCATCAATTACCCCGAGAAGAAGACCACCCCGCTTTTCGCGCGGAAGTTGAACATCTTCTGAAAGATGGGCAGGCTGAATTTGATCCTTTCCGCCTGCATGTAGCAGATGAACGCCACCAAAATCGCGACGGAGTTTGTGTTGAGCTGGGCCGGCACCACCCCATAGTACCGAAGGGCCAGGCGCACTTCCGGCCAGAGGGGGAGGCGGAAGCCCACCTCGAAGTGCTCTAGGGGAATGACGAGCTCCACGGCCGGCGCGAGGTTAACTCTATTGTCGTTCCTGGGGGTTCCGCATTGTGAACCCGGTCGGGATGAAGTTGGCGACTATCATGTCGAACTCCTCCAAAGTCAGCCAGCAGGGAGGGAAATTGTGTTCAAGGAAGGATTGTGCACACTTGGAGCTTCCATTGCCCTCGCCGGGCATTTTGAAGAGAATGCGAGAGGGGTGAAAAGATCGGAGAGGCGAAAGCCATTGCGCTGTAGAGATCGGCGAGAGCAGTCGGGAGGAGGACGAATGCTTGGAATCAAAGAAGTAAATGCAGAGAAGTAAATGTGGTGGGTGGATCGACCTATTTATAAAAGATGCGGTAATTATGAGTTTTTTCCTAAAATACGGCGGGGGGACGGTCAAGAAGTCAGCAAATCCCGATGTTTTGACTCCTCGATTTCCATCCTGCCTCGTCGGCTCTCCTTGGACCTGCAAGAAGCGAGAACCTCCAGGGAGGGCTAGGAAAAAGGCAAACGTTCGCAGCATGCGAGGAGCGTTGAACAGTGCGCGAGAGTCAAGCATTCACAATGCATTAGATGTGAAAGCATAAAAGAAGGAGAGAAAAAAAAGGCACAGGCATAGAGGGGCTCTCACTAGGAAAGAGTAGCGAAATAACAATGATAAAAAAATAATAATAATTGTTTGTCGTCGTGAAGGCGCAAAGGGTACAAAGCGGGAAGGGAAGGCTAACGGGGTGGGTAAAGAAGAAGTTGAGCCCTGTGGGGCTCAGTACGACTCCCACCGCCAACGACCCAGACCTCGCCTGCCAGACCTCGGAGGCACTCGCGGATCAAAGAAGGCCGTCCGGGCAGTTAACCCCTGGTTGACCAGGCGGAGCTGATCTCAAACCCGTGCGACGTATCTTCTTGGGTAGGTCGCGGCGGAAAGCATGTCCTGGGATTCTGCCCCGCCAATGAGGTAGGCACAGTCCCGCTCGACGATCGTCAGCCGCCGCTCCATCATCCAGTGGATTTTCTTCACCGCCGCTGAGTTGGCTCGCTGTCGCCGCGCGAGCTTCGACAGGACTGCCGCAATCCTCTGCCTCCGCGCCTTGCCACTCATGAAGACCTCGAGAAAGTCCTCCATCTCGTCAGAGGAGGGGATATTCGAACATGAGACCTCCGTAATCGTCTACCTCCGCGCCTTGCCGCTCCAAAAAGTTTAATTCTTATTACAGCAAGGATATTCGAACATGAGACCTCCCATGAAAAATTTATGGAATCAATCTTCTGTGGCGGAAAGCTTTGGTGAACTTAATGAACTTATATTATTTAAATATCAATAGCATATTACTGTTTTAATTTTTTAAGAATATCGCATATGCAATGCGGCTATTAATGGGGAAGCCTGTCACTGCTAATTTAATGTCAACAACATATTATAAAATGTAAATAATATTTGTGTATTAATTTTATATGTGTAATAATAAAAAATATAATAATACTAGAATATGTTTTATAATGTTCAGCAATTACGGTTTAACCTCGGTCAAATCAACCTTGAACCTCTCCTTTCTCCAATTCAATCTCTAGTGCGGTTCTTAAAACCTTACATCCAATAATATCAGACACGACAAACTAATGATTGGCTCCAGATGAATCCCATGCACAACCTATTGAATGTGTCTTTGCTCAGCTTGATGTTCACCGTCCGATCTGCGCCAAGATCGTTGTGCAATCCTAGCTTTTGACTACCAAAATCGTCTAGGTCAGATTTGAATTTTTTTGAAACTTTGGGTCTCATTTTTGACCCCATAGAGGCCAATTTTGGACATGCATGTTCGAGGCATTATACAAGATTAATGTTTCAGCTAAAACTTCCGTATTTTATGTTTTCAGAATGGGAGCATCTACATAATTTTATTTTAACTCCAAACATAACAAAAAAAAATAGATTTCTATTTTTGATCAAAACCTTTTACTTTTAGTAAATTTCAATCCCTATTTTGGAGGTCTTAGAGGCTAAATCAGGACATACATGTTAGAGGAATTATTCAAGATTAATGTTTTAGCAAAAACTTCTATGTTTTATGTTTTGATCAAGAACCTCTACATAATTTATTTTAAATCCAAACATATCAAAAAAATTAATTAAGATTTCTGCTTTTTATCAAAAACTGTTAATTTTAGTAAACTCCACTCTCTATTTTGGAGGCCTTATATGCTAATCCGGGACTTGTATGTTAAAGACACTATTAGAGATCAATATTTTAGCTATAACTTTCTTGTTTTGAGATTTATGATATGGAGCCTCTAGATAATTGTAATTTAGCCCTAAATATTTCAGATTATTTTAAAATCTATGTTAATTTCAGCGAACTTTAACCCCTGTTTTCGAGACCGCAGGGTCTGAATTAGAGAATTCTTGTGAGATACACTATTATAGATGGATATTTTTCTACAACTTTCATGTTTTGATATTTCTTATTTGGGGCTTCTAAGTAAATTTAAACTTGCTCTGAACATGTCTAAATGAATTAAAGTATTTACATGAAAGCATGATTCATCAAATTTGTATGATTATTATTTCTAGCTTATTCATTTGATAACATTAAATTGTGAGTTGACCCATAATTACTTGTTAATTTTTTGAGTATTGACATGTAGTCATCTCATACATTACCCAACTTATGAGAATATGAAAGGGTTTATGGTTACCGAGGTGGCGGGTTTGTTGGCTTCCCTCAAATATACACTATGGGAAAAAAACGAGACGATAAACTCTTTTGATTTTGATGGTGAAGATGACCGGGGCCTAGCTACCCCTTTCACGTAGGTTCGTGTCACACTTATTTGGTTATGAGTCGAGAGGATCTCCGCACGAGTTGAGGATGTGTTCTCATCGAGAGTACCTATTCTTCATAGAGGTACGAAAGCCCGGAAAGTGAGCTCCTTCTCTTAACAGGTCACTATGTCGACATATGAGAAAGTGATTATGACACTTCATTTGAGTGATGGGGAGGAAAAGCATTCATACTCATCACACCGTGCATATATACATAATATGTTTACTTATACTCTCATCTTGGTCTGACATCATATAACTGCGGTAAGGAGAACTTATACGATCGTGGCATGGGTAAATTTACAACATTAGTAATTCTCTCTTCATAAACTATTATTGTTACTACCTCATTTAATTAATATTTGTACATATATATTTCTTCGGTTATTGTGCTAACTTTCTTTGTTGATGTCTTTCCTGGTACCCATTAAGGGCTAGGGAGAAGCATGGGATTTACTTGGTCCATCGTGGCTAATGTACTTTTGTATGTATCTTTTTAGGACCAGATGCACCCACCAATGGAGCAAGAGCAGATGAAGGAGAGTATACGTGGTCCCGTTGATGAAGAGTTCCCTGAACCAGCATGGGCGGTCTATAAGGATGTGAGGGTACTACCTTGAGGGAATGAGAGGATGAGTGGTTTCTTTTTGTGTGCTTGATATTTGTCATCACCTGATTATGATGATTATCACTATGGACACTTATCCCCCTTGGTGGGTTTTCGTTATTATTTATATATCTTATAGTGCTGAGATATTATGTGATTTATTAATTCAGCACAATTTTTATACTTTGTGAATAGTTTTTGAACTTATTTATAACCTTATATGGTGAATATTCCGACAATTAGGTTGTGGGTCAGGTTAGAGGGGTGGATCCTTTACTGAAAAACGAACCTTTTGGTAAGACGTTTGCCTTGAGTGTAATGATTCCCTTGTTTTTTTAAAAGGGAGTCCTTACAAGCCAACCTTGCTCTTGCTCGCTCACTTGTCCGCTTTTAGCTAACACAAAATCATCACAATCTCACAAAATAATATTAATTAAAACAATAACACAACACAAATCCATACAATTTACAACTAATAGTGAACTTTTGAACGTATATGTCCAATAGCCATGGTATATATACATACTTTAAAGAACACCTCAATAGAGAATATAACGTTCTTACAATAGAATGGAGAGATACATGTTACCACCTCTTGGAATGGAGAGAACGAGAGACTCTTCCTAGGATTCGAAGGGGAGCCTGACTTGGTCTACCAATTAGTCCACTCCCTCGTTGATTGCTTCCATTATATGAGAGAAGCTATCACCTCCTCCTAGTTGCATCTTCACCCAGGTTTGTTTTCCTCAACATTATATACTCCGACTTGGAGCTCCATTGGATCCTTGCAAATATCTTCTAACACTTTTGGAAGATAAGGGAGGTAGGAGATGGCTTAGGGATGAACACTAAGAGCATGGTACATAAATGACCTAAATTGACACTCCCTAGATGATCAATTCAGTTGAAATTGCGAGGAATAATTATGTTAAAAACTGGGTGCATGCATGTGCAACATAAAACAAACACACATGTGTGACTTAAACAATTACATGAAATTGGGCTCCTAAGTCTTGCATGCATAATTGCTCATGCACGCACGTGCGTGTGAAAATTCAACATACACAAATTTGGAAAGACCAAAACTCACCCGAATCAGCAAAAATGAATGCACACGTGTAATTGCATATGCGTGCACGCACACACAAAGACCATATGGACAAATTCAGATGGCAGGAAACTAGTCGTGTCAAGGGAAAAGAGGCTCACGTGCGTGCAAAAATTATACATGGGCTAGCGCAAGTCCAATTTAACATAACGTCCCCTAAACCCGCACAAAATCCACACCTATAACATGTAAAACTCATGCCAAGTTTAACAATAAATCAGCAGTCTAGCTGGGTCCCGCGATAAGAAGCAAACTTAGTACCGGTAAATAAATTTGTACATAGCAGGTATAAGTGAAAAGTACTGGAAGTAAACTAACAGTGGAAGAAGAAAAATGCAACTAAGGGTAAAGGTGTATCTAATTAAGCTGAATTCACAGAGCCACTAAAAAAGATAATGAACCAAACAACTGAATATCTGAGATACTACAAAATGTCTGGTATAAAGAAAACTCTTAAACATTAAGATTACACATATTCATAAACTAAAATAGCACGGTACTGAAAGAAAACAACTGAAAGAAAACCAACTTTATGATGAACTCCGCATAAATGCTCATTCTAAGCGCAATCTTCTACCTGAGTCTCTTGTAAAAACATGCCTGAAAACAGGTCAGCCCAATGGAAAAGTAAGAAAAACTATTCCCCCTAGTGACACTACAAATATGTTGAAAAATATGAATGTATACTTTTCCTTTAAAAAAAAGTTTTTATACTGTAGAAAACTATGTGTTGTTATGTTATGCATGTTTTTAAATTAATATTGGAAACATAAATAACTTCTCTACTTTACCTAAGTTAAGGTTAATAACTCAAGCTCTGAAAGTTGGTTGACTAAAAGATTCCCTAAGTTTCGGTCTTGAGTCATAGGTGGTTATGTTTATCATTCTTTAAAATTCTAGGTAGTGTAGCTTCTAATGTGCATATATAAACTAACAATCCGAGTCCCTGCTAACAAACTCAAGTGTTCTAGTGTCTCACGAACACAGACTCGAATCTATTATTATCCAAAGGTGGTGTCGTGACCCCAATAATTTAGGCTCATACAGTAAACTATGCCCGATAAGTAAGATAGTGCACCTCTATCTAGGACGATATGAGATCTCAGTCGTGTCTACCCAACATACTCCAACTAATGCAACTCTACTTACGAAAACATCTGCGTATGTGTACAGTGCATTATTTTAGTTAAAAACTAGACTTCATTTTCAAGAGTTTGGTATTACCCACTTCAAAAATATATATTATGGAATGAGTTCTATAAATTTCCATAATCTTGGAGATCTAGCTACTTGGGAAAATTTAGATATTTCCCATAAACTATGTTTCAATGAGATATTTGTCGGGTTAAAGCTTTCTAAGAATAAATGCATGTTCATAATACCATACATATTTTTTAAATAATGGAGGGCACTTCATATGCAAACTATTTTATATGTCTAACAAGAAAGAATAAGAGTTTCTTACCGTGGTATTGCGGCATTCGTATACAAGATGCGGTGGCTTGATATCTACTCAGTTGTATTCTTCTTCGCACCTAGGGTAATAACGACCCGAATAAGGAAGGAGGAAGGTCAAAAGGCTTTTCCCACTTTCCAAATGCAAAGAACCACGATGAAAAAGACGTATCGACAACCCCAAAATCAGGGTCTACAAATCTTGAGCCAAAAAGTTAAAGGACTGATTTTTCCATGATTATACATATGAAAGGAAAGAAAACAAAATCAAAAATTCTTTGGGAGGAAACTTAATACCTTGTTGGTCGAACGGGAGGTGTTAGGTGTAAGAGCGTTTTTTTTGCCTTCGAGGTCTTATGCCCAGAATCGCTGTTTTGCGGTGACACCAACACTCGGGAAGGTCGCCACTACAAAATACTGATCCTATCGGCAGTAATGATCACCAAAGAAGTAGAAGTATATAGTTAGAACAATTAAGTCTAAGTCCACAAATCACATGTAATATATGAAAGAGAATCACAACACAGTCCATAGAGTAATAGAATGAAAACGAAAGCAGTAAATCAATAGAGATAAACGGGCTCTTGCCCAGAGCATCATATCGTCACAACAACACTCTCGCGGAAGCAAAATATACTAATCACACACGGATCCTGAAGTTGGTGCTCCTGTGATAGACTAGCCCACCTCCATGTGCATCGTACTCCACTGGTTCTACATCACCTGTTGTTGCCCCTTGTCTCCCATCTGGAGCCCCTAAAATATTTGGTCCACTGGTCATTAGTCAAAAGACTAAGCCAACTATCATCCCCACCTCTCCCCACGACTCCTAGGCACCGTGTGGGAAGAAGGAGAGGGAAGATATTTAGGTGAAGAGTGAACAAGAGCAGGTGACGGCAAACCTATCTTAACAGTTATATAATCACAAGCACATTGCAACAAAATCTATGCTAGCATTTTTATAGGAATAGAGCAGTATAGATAAGTAAGTAGAGAGCATCATAGAAAAATAAGGTGACAGGAGAGCACAGAGAAAATAACCTTAACGTATAAGCATGCCCACACAAGCTTATAAAGTTAAGGGATCGTTTGGCAGGGCCTAATGTATAAAAAGTCACATACCAATTTATATGTTAGTGGTAAGGGTTGAAATGTGATGATGACATGATATGCTATGTTAGGTGGGTTTAATGTTATGTTCATACAGGTGCAACACACACACACATGACTCTATGCGCATAGACCTTTAGTTCCCCCATTTGGACTTAGCTAAACTCTCAGGTACCTGCCGTCATGGCAAACAGAGGCTGTGGGTTGGGCCACCACACCTCTAGACCGACATTCACACCACCTAACCTAGACCTTCGTATGCCTCAATGTAAAGAACACACCGCGGAGCCTCTGCGTACTCTACTGGCAAATCCACCAATCTTTTCCTTAGCTAAGTGTAAACCACACCCGCCGAGTCATCGTATCGACGTCGGTGTGAACGACCATAAAATACCGAAGACCTACCACCTTATGTACATGCAGCCATGAATTCCCGAGCCATCGGCTCCCAGACTAACCTGTCTGTTACAACTACCTTTTGAGCCTTCGGATCGCCTGGCTAACTTTCTCATTTCCACAACCACCGAGCCTACCGCTCGGGTAACCAAACCAAGCAAGTCTCCCGAGCCATCGAGGTGAGTGAAAGTGAAGTACTAGTATTTACTAGTTGGTCTTTAATCATTTTAGACTTATGGTTTAAGGTGACCTTGGACTGCCCAGGGCATTCCCTGTGAAGGGCTCTCGAGGGCACTGGGAACTACGATGTGTTGAAGCTCAAAGCTCCCTTTCGCAAGATACTTATTATTGTTAGTATCTACCCATACCCCAACTCTCCTAATCTTACACTTGAACTAAACCTAAGTGTATTTAGACTTCCTACAAGGGAAAGATGATCCATCGTTGATCCCGAGAACAACCTTGCATCCTAGTCAACCAGACCATCACAACTTGACTCCTACTTATGACCGCTTTCTTATCCAACCAGACCAAATACACCAACTAACTCACCTTCCCATGTCAAGGCTTACATATTATCTTATTTCTACAACTTTACTATGTGCAGAACTAATGAGCTACATGAAATGCATGAATGATGACCCCCTCCAAATATTCATCCAAATGACTTAATATTATTACTGGGAGTCTAACATGATATTTTAAAGATAAATCCAGAATATTATATTTTTCCTAATTTATTTGGCATTTATTGAATTTTCTGCAAAATCAGGCCAATTCGGCTTTTAAACAACAAGTACAATTTTATGACATGTTATGGCCTTAACAAAATTATGGCAAGAGTATATTATCAAATAACTGTAATTACTGAATTTCACAATTTTCCAAAAAGGTTTTCACCACCAAACTAATTATCGACTAAATAATCACAATGATAGGGCAAAACAGGAAATAATATATTTAATCATCCAAAAAGTATAGAAATATTACCAGATCAGAAGAGTGACCAGAAAGGTCCAATGACCAAAAATCATAATTTTATAAGTATGTTTGCTTACCCAAATAAATCATTTAAAATATTCTACTAAAAGGCACTCTGTGAAGCATCTTATATAAAAAAGCATCCAATACTTTTATAAAAATTCACAGAGCAAGATGAAGTCTTAATATGTCCTCAAACCAAATTTCATGACCTTTCAGTGAGTAATTAGTTCATAATAAAGTCCTTAATAAATAGGGTAGATACTAGATTTGTGAATGAAGTACTAAAAAAATGCTCCAAAATTCATCACAAAATTCCCAGAGATTAGTGACAAATATTTAAGGTAACTGCATAAACTTCATGGACATCCAAGATCATATAACCAGGTAATAAAATCATGAATAAAAGTGCCCTATGTAACACCCCTATCCGTCGCATAGCATATAGCAGTAGGTCCGGCCGGGGCCCGACGCCATATACCACAGACAGACCGGGTGGTTACTCAATGGAAACCATTCAACCAATCAAAACATCCTACACAGAGCATTCTAGCGGAAGCAGTTTTATAAGTTGCTATTAAAGAACCCATCACTAAGCATGAATGTCCACTAATACACCAAATAGGAAGTGTAGTACATACACAAGTACTGGCCTTAAGGCCTTACAAATAGTTTACTCTTAATACATGTTTTTCATACCACGGCACGCATGCCGGTCATACATGAACAAAAGTAAGTAAACACTTCAATTATGCCCTCGAGGGCAGGCTTCGCATTCTGGGCTTTAGCCCGTTATTGACCGCTTGGTCCAGCAGCACCTGCAAGCAACAAACCACCGCACGGTGGCAAACAAAGGCAACGGTTAGCAATACTGACCAAATTATAATGATCCCACCCCCAAATCGGGGCGGCGATACTCCTTCCCTGCATTTTATTAGCACAGCCAAGCAGTAAATAAATACATTGCATCACAGGTGTTGGCACGCACAGCCACACGCCCAGTGCTCTTAGGGCACATTCTCGGTGATCACAGTCTCAGTCTGCCGACTCACCACCGTCCCCGGGACGGCAATCTCTCGTGAGCATTTGGTCTTTCTGGCCACTGCCTAAGACCCTCCATCTATGCCAACGGTAAGTACCAAGTAACTTTAGGTCTCTTTAACCGAACGACATAGAGCGGGTACGGTTCCGCCTGACCCATTGCTCACACCGCAACGTTAATTTAAAACATATGCGCGGGTCAAACTTTCCCGAGTCTCAAATCGTTTACACACAACACATAACCCAGTTATGTTCAAATGGGCTCCCAGGCCACCAAGTTGGCAAGATCTCGCATCCGCCTAGTTTTTCGGGTGCACCTTAGGGTTAATCCCCAAGGCTCCCTGTTGCAATCTACCACGTAGACAACCCGAAAAACAAAACATTCGCACGGAGTCTTCTCCAGCATTTATGCAATGCAACATCACCGATCCAGACCAACATGTTCGGGTAGTCTTCACACATCATGCTTATGTCCGTTCTCGATTACGGACTCTACACAACGGGGACTTCACATATCTACCCGAAGGAACGCCTCCAACTTACCGCAAACTCGCAAGAGCGGGCTTCCTATGCAAAAGAAGGAGAGCTTCTCATGCTCAAGTTGAGAATCGTTACCCTAGCGTTCTTCCTTGGCGCCATGGAAATGTAAGCGGATGAAAAGCACCGCACTCTCTTTGTATCCGTAGATCCGAAGTCGGTTCGCAATTTGGAGCTCCAAAGCTCCTCCAAAGACCGGATCTAAGCTTCTTCTTCCTCCTTTGCTCTCCTCTCTTTGGACTTTAGAAAGAGAACCACTCAAGTGAAATGAGGGTTTCAAAGGCCCAATCCCGGGTATATCCCAGTAGGAACAACCCCCAATCGTCGGATCCCAAAATAAGGAAACGAATGGCTACGATTCGTAGCTGAAAAGTAAAACCTGGGCCGAACACGGCCTGTGACACGCCCGTGTCCAGGGCTGTGTCCCTCATTCGCCGTCAAAATCGACTCATCTTGAAAGACACACGGGCATCCAACACGCCCGTGTTTGACCTGACACGCCCGTGTTCCAACTGACACGGCCGTGTGGCTAGCCGTGTACCCCCATCGACACAGCCCCGAACACAACCCGAGACTCACACGGGTGTTGGACACGCCCGTGTCCTATTTGACACGCCCGTGTCAAACCCGAACACGTCTGGGCTCCACGCCGTGTTCACTATCTCGACACTTCATCGAGCGAAGTTCATCGACCACACGACACGGCCTTGGACACACCCGTGTCCTAGGTCGTGTGCCTTTCCTCGACACATCATCGAGCGAAAAATCGTCGACTTCCCTGGCCTATCGTCGACACGGGCACGACACGCCCTGAGACACGCCTGCGTCTCAGGCCGTGTTCCCTGCTCGACGATCGTCGACTCCAAATTTAGTCGACCTCACGGCCAAATCGTCGACTCGAGCCTGACACGCCCTGGGACACGCCAGTGTCCCAGGCCGTGTGCCCCCTGCCAAATTCCAGATTTGGCCCAAAACGCCTCCCGTCGCTCTTTTGAGTTTCGGGGCGTTACAACTATCCCCCTCTTAAAAGAATTTCGTCGACAAAATTACATAAAGAAAGATAAGTACAAAACCAAAATTTGTACCTGAGCGGAACAACTCCGGATACTCATCAAGCATAGTCTGCTCTCGCTCCCAAGAGAGCTCCTCATGACCGCAATTGTCCCATCGGACCTTGACCATCTTGATCTCTTTATTGCGTAGCCGCTTGACTTCTGAGTCTTCAATCCACATGGGCTTGACCTTTGTCGTCAACCCACTATCCACCGGCACTTGATCAACCGCGATCACTTGCGAAGGCTCTTGCACCGCCTTACGTAGCACCGATATATGGAATACATCATGTAGACCACTAGCTCCACAGATTGCTTCAAACGATAGGCTGCTTCACCAACCCGCTCCAGAACCTCAAACGGCCCAAGGTACCTCGGGCTTAGCTTTTTCAATCGCCGCACCCGCGCACCCTTGAACGGCTTGATCTTTAAGTACACCCAGTCGCCCACAGCGAACTCCACGTTCCTGTGCTTAGCATTATAGTACTTAGCCTGACGATCCTGAGCGATTAGAAACCTTTCCCGAATGGTACAAACCAAGGACGTAGCATCTTCCACCTCTTGGCGCTTGTACAACTTTGACTCACCCGTTTCTAACCATGACAACGGCGTGCGACATTTTCTACCATATAGGGCCTCGAAGGGCGTCATTTGAATACTCGTCTGGTAGCTATTGTTGTACGCAAACTCCACCAAATAAAGATGGTCTTCCCATTGCTTTCCAAAGTCCAAGACACACATGCGGAGCATGTCTTCATAGTTCTATTGACCCTCTCGGTCTGCTCATCCGTTTACAGATGGAAGGCTGTGCTGAAGTTTAACTTTGTTCCCAACATTTGCTGCACTAGCCTCCAATCATTGGACGTGAACTGCCCACCTCGGTCACTCATGATGCTGCGGGTCACATCGTGAAGCCGTACTATAATATCCACATATAACTTTGCCAACTTTTCCATCAGATCATCCTTCCTATGCGGAATGAAATGCGACACCTTCGTTAGCCAATCTACGACCACCCAGATGACGTCGTTCCATTTTTGCGACTTTGGCAAACCGTGCACAAAGTCCATAGAGATGTCGTCGAATTTCCACTCTGGAATAGCAAGGACTTCAGAAATCGTCCCGGCTTCTGGCACTCCGCCTTCACCAAGGCACAAGTTTGACACTTCGCCACGTAGAGCGCCACATCCTTCTTCAAACCCGGCCACCAAAATAGTTTCTTTACATCGCGGTACATCTTCGTGCTCCCCGGGTGAATCGAGTACTTGGTATGATGTGCCTCGTACAATAATTCCACCCATAATTTGCCCACACTTGGGACGCACAGACGACCGTCTTTCCAAAGCAATCCGTCCTCCACAACGAATTGGGAATTTGACCCATCCAGAGCCTCTACCATGAACTGCTTCATGTGGTCATCCAAATCCAATGCCTGCCGAATCCGATCCGCCAGGTCATATTGAACTTCAGTCTAATTCAGTACTGCTTCAGCACTTGATTGCTTGTCTACACAAACAATCTCCAATGCCTCCAACTCCCGAACCAACCGCTCATCATGCATCGATAGTCAATTGGCTTGAGTTGGGGCTCGCCGACTCAACGCATCCGCAACCGCATTGCCCTTACCAGGCACGTAATGGATCTTGAATGTATAGTCCCCCCCCCCAGGAACTCCATCCATCTACGTTGCCGCATATTCAGATCTTTCTGATCAATCAAATACTTCAGGCTCTTGTGATCGGTGTAGATATCAACCTTCACACCGTACAAATAATGCCTCCACAGCTTCAAGGCAAAAATCATGGCCGCTAACTCCAAGTCATGGGCTGGATAGTTGCTCTCGTGCACTTTCAGCTGTATCGAGCCATAAGCTATCACACTTCCGTGTTGCAGTAGCACGCAACCCAAACTGCTGCCCGAAGCATCTCTATAAATCTCACAACCTTCGGTCCAACTCGGCAAACTCAGCACAGGCGTCGTGGTCAACCGACATTTCAACTCCTCAAAATCTCGCGCGCACTCCGGCATCCAAACGAACTTCTGCTCCTTCCTCGTCAAAGTAGTGAGAGGTAACGCTATCCGCGAGAATTTCTCTACGAAGCGCCTATAATAGCCGGCAAGCCCCAGAAAGCTCCGGACTTCCGCTACCGTAGAAAGCTCTGGCCACTCTTATATCGCGACAATCTTCGCCGGATCCACATCAATACCTTCTCCACTCACTATATGACTGAGGAACGCCACTAAGGACAACCAAAACTTGCACTTCGAGAACTTAGCGTACAATTGATTTCTCCTTAGCGTCTCCAAAACCAAATGAAGATGCCTGAAGTGATCTTCCTCACTCTGCGAGTACACCAAAATATCGTCGATGAAGACGATCACACAATGGTCCAAGTACTCCCTGAAGGTCCTGTTCATCAAATCCATGAACACTGACGGCGCATTAGTCAGCCCAAACGGCATGACCGTAAACTCGTAATGTCCGTACCTCGTACTGAACGCTGTCTTCGGGATATCACTCTCCCTTATTCGCAGATGATAGTACCCGGATTTGAGATCCAACTTTGAGTACACCGTCGACCCGACCAACTGATCAAAAAGATCATTGATCTGGTGGATCAGGTACTTGTTCTTTTCCGTCAACTTATTGAGCTCCCGATAATCAATACATAGCCTCAAGCTTCCATCCTTCTTCTTAACAAAGAGGACCGGCGCGCTCCAAGGCGAAGAACTTGGACGCACAAACCCTTGCTCCAACAACTCTTGTAGTTGAACCTTCAGCTCCGTCATTTCCTTAGGCGCTAGCCGATTTGGAGAGCGTGGCAGAGGCTTTGCACCTGGTACGAGCTCTATCATAAAATTTATCTCCCACTGCGGCGGTGCTCCAGGAAGATCTGCGGGGAACACATCAGGGTACTCAGCTACCACTGATATACTATCCAACGTAGGCTTTGGCTTTACAACCTCCACTAATGTAAAGAACAGCTCTGCACCAGCATGAACCGCCTTCACCACCTGAAGAGCAGACATCAACGTCTTGCTCGACCCTTTTAAGCCCGTAAAAGTCGTCCCACGACTTGCTCCCAGCTTGACTTCCTTGCGACCGCAATCAATATAGGCTTGCTGCTCCGAGAGCCAGTTCATGCCAAATATAACGTCGAACTCCACTAGCGGCAGTAACGACACTTGTAAGTCAAAGTCTTGACTCCCTGACCACACCTAAGCGCAACAGATTCTACCCGTGCGCATTGAGCACCATCGGACCATAGGGCATCCAATTTGTCTCTTACCATCGAAGGAGTTACTCCGATGCGTAATATAATTCCTAAATAAAGGAATGCGAAGCTTCGTTGACACGAACAGTGCTCTCGCCGGATGAACGAAAATCAGAACAAAGCTTAGCACAAGTAGTTCTAAGCTAACATGCACAAGGGTGACAAGTATTTAAGGCTAAACTATCTTTAAACCATACCTGTCCTCACGACGGCGTGCTTTCTCCCAGACTTTAGGCACCCACGGGCATAATTCCCCGACTCCCCATAGTTATAACAAGCGCTCGGGGTTTGGCCTGTAGATACCCCCGAAGCACCAAAAGGAGGGACTAGACCCAAAGTCCTAGCCATCTTATACCACCTACGATATCCAGATTTTTAGGTGTTCGGCATTTTGAACGTCGTTTCTTTTGCACTAAAGTCCTCAACTTCTCCTGACATAGCTTTCTTGGTCTTCTGAGCACCATTCCAACACCTTCGGGCAAAGTGCCCTTTCTTTCCACAAGTATGACAAGTGGAAGTAGCTTTGCTAGTCGCCAGCATTCTGCCAGATGCAGCTCTTATGGGGCGTGCATAGTTCGATACCATGGTTGCTGGCATTGGGTGAGTCTTCCTCAAATCTGCCTCCAAAGATCTAGCTGATTCCACCAAGGCTCGGAATCCCAATAACTTTGGTCCTAGCAGTAGAACTCGTAACGCGGTGCGTAGGCCATTATAAAATCTATCGACTGTAGCTTGCTCATTATAAAACTCGAAGCATGGGTAGCGGCTTATCATAAGAAATGCTTGCAAATATTCATCAACTGTGTGCGCTCCCTGCACTAAATGCATATTCAGCTGCTGCCCCGATGGTCTACCAAAAGTCATCTGCTCCATCACGCCACCTGGCGTTGAAGCCACAACAAGGGCACAGGGTTGTACATTTATTCCATGTTGTGCACTCGTCACAGCGAACACCACTTCAACGATCCTTCTTACGGTTTCATATGAAGGAGGGGTCTCAAACACCTCACCGGGTGCACTACTCCTCAGAAACTGGACATTATGGCGGCCCAGCACCGCTTCTGGTCACCTATAGTGGTACAAAACACCGTTAAGCGATCAAATAAAATTGCAAACAGCAATTATAGGAACACACAGGTTCCCCAAACACGTGTATTTTCATTCCTAAGTGCACATTCATGGGTTCTTTTGTTGTTATAACGATGACGCACACACATGTGCTCACCACCCCTTAAAAAGAATTCGGCCACGAATTCATCTTAAGCCCGACCAAAACAAGTAGTCTGATATCAAATTGTAACACCCCCTATCTATCGCATAGCATATAGCAGTATGTCCGGCCGGGGCCCGACGCCATATACCACAGACAGATCGGGTGGTTACTCAATGGAAACCATTCAATCAATCAAAACGTCCTACACAGAGCATTCTAGCGGAAGCAGTTTTATAAGTTGCTATTAAAGAACCCAGCACCAAGCATGAATGTCCACTAATACACCAAATAGGAATGTAGTACATACACAAGTACTGGCCTTAAGGCCTTACAAATGGTTTACTCTTAATACATGTTTTCCATACCACGGCACGTAGGCCGGTCATACAAGAACAAAAGTAAGTAAACACTTCAATTAGGCCTTCGAGGGCCGGCTTTGCATTCTGGGCTTTAGCCCGATATTGACCGCTTGGTCTAGCAGCACCTGCAAGCAACAAACCATCGCACGGTGGAAAACAAAGGCAACGGTCAGCAATGCTGACCAAATTATAACGATCTCGCCCCCAAATCGGGGCGGCGATGCTCCTTCCCTGCATTTTATTAGAACAGCCAAGCAGTAAATAAATACATTGCCTCACAGGCGTTGGCACGCATGGCCACATGCCCTGTGCTCTCAGGGCACATTCTCGGTGATCACAGTCTCAGTCTGCCGACTCACCACCATCCTCGGGACTGTAATCTCTCGTGAACATTTGGTCTTTCTGGCCACTGCCTAAGACCCTCCATCTATGCCAACAGTAAGTGCCAAGTAACTTTAGGTCTCTTTAACCGAACGACATAGAGCGGGTACGGTTTTGCCTGACCCATTGCTCACACCGCAATGTTAATTTAAAACATATGCGCGGGTCAAACTTTCCCGAGTCCCAAATCATTTACACACAACACATAACCCAGTTATGGTCAAATTGACTCCCATGCCACCAAGTTGGCAAGATCTCGCATCCGCCCAGTTTTCCGGGTGCACCTTAGGGTTAATCCCCAAGGCTCCCTGTTGCAATCTACCACATAGACAACCTGAAAAACAAAACATTCGCACGGAGTCTTCTCCGGCATTTATGCAATGCAACATCACCGATCCGGACCAACATGTCCGGGTAGGCTTCACACATCATGCCTATGTTCATTCTCGATTACGGACTTTACACAACGGGGACTTCACATATCTACCCGAAGGAACGCCTCCAACTCACCGCAAACTCGCGAGAGCGGGCTTCCTATGCAAAAGAAGGAGAGCTTCTCATGCTCAAGTAGAGAATTGTTACCCTAGTGTTCTTCCTTGGCGCCATGGAAATGTAAGCGGATGAAAAGCACCGCAGTCTCTTTGTCTCCGTAGATCCGAAGTTGGTTCGCGATTTGGAGCTCCGAAGCTCCTCCAAAGACCGGATCTAAGCTTCTTCTTCCTCCTTTGCTCTCCTCTCTCTAGACTTTAGAAAGAGAACCACTCAAGTGAAATGAGGGTTTCAAAGGCCCAATCCTGGGTATATCCCAGTAGGAACAACCCCCAACCGTCGGATCCCAAAATAAGGAAACGAATGGCTACGATTCGTAGCTGAAAAGTAAAACCTGGGCCGAACACGGCCTGTGACACGCCCGTGTCCAGGGCCGTGTCCCTCATTCTCCGTCAAAATCGACTCGTCTTGAAAGATACACGGGCATCCAACACGCCCGTGTTTGACCTGACATGCCCGTGTTCCAACTAATACGGCTGTGTGGCCAGCCGTGTACCCCCATTGACACAGCCCCGAAAATAACCCGAGACTCACACGGGTCTTGGACACGCCCGTGTCATATTTGACACGCCCGTGTCAAACCCGAACACGACTGGGCTCCACGTCGCGTTCACTATCTCGACACTTCGTCGAGCGAAGTTCGTCGACCACACGACACTGCCTTGGACACGCCCGTGTCCTAGGCCGTGTGCCTTATCTCGACACATCGTCGAGCGAAAAATCGTCGACTTCCCTGGCCGATCGTCGACACGGGCTCAACACGCCCTGAGACACGCCCGTGTCTCAGGCCGTGTTCCCTGTTCGACGATCGTCGACTCCAAATTTCGTCGACCTCGAGGCCAAATCGTCGACTCGAGCCTGACACGCCCTGGGACAAGCCCGTGTCCCAGGCCCTGTGCCCCATGCCAAATTCTAGATTTGGCCCAAAACGCCTCCCGTCGCTCTTTTAAGTTTCGGGGCGTTACACCCTAATTAGTCATAAACTATTCTAGGGGTATGTAAGTTCCTTAAGGTCCTAAAATCACTCACTAGGGCTTAGTTCCACCCTAGGATCTCTCCTACCAAGTTTCAAAACATTCCAAGAACATATGGTCCTGTTGAGTACATTGATCTCAATGTACCTGATTTGAAGAAGTATTCTCGGCTCAATGATATACACATTGTTGTATTTGATGGTTGTTAAGTTTATTTATGCAGGTTAATAAAGTTAAGTACAATATGTCGACACTTAGGACTAATGTCGACACACATTGAACAAGTTATGTTGAGACAAAGAAAAGCTGTGTCGACACTAAGGATAACTGTGTCGACATACTGTGTCGAGACTAAAGACAACTGTGTCGACACTCAGGACTAGTGTCGACACACTCTGTACACATTATACAAGACTGAACACAACTATGTCGAGACAAAGAAAAGCTGTGTCGACACTAAGGATAAC
Organism: Platanthera guangdongensis; assembly: GCA_039583875.1. NCBI lineage: Eukaryota > Viridiplantae > Streptophyta > Magnoliopsida > Asparagales > Orchidaceae > Platanthera > Platanthera guangdongensis. The sequence continues at coordinate 48,143,502 of CM077153.1, read as the reverse complement.
TATGTCGACACACTGCATCAAGACTAAAGATAACTGTGTCGACACTCAGGACTAGTGTCGACACACTATAATCAAGTTGTAACAAGACTGAAGAAAACTGTGTCGACACACAGGACTTGTGTCGACACATTCTATGGAAGTTGTGTCGAGACAAGTTGAAGAGCTTTGTCGACACATTCAGAAGTGTATGACACCACTATAGTGATGTGTCGACACCCAGAACTTATGTCAACACATTTCACATCCAAGTCTCAACAATTCAGCAGACTTATTTCCTAAGTACATATATCAAGACTGAGGTACCGGCAGCTGTCAGAACTGTCAATTATTAACCGGATCAGCCGGTTACTCATATCAGAGCCTATGTAAAGGGATGCAGTCTTCAGAAGTAAATACACATAGAGAGAGATTGAAAAATATAAGAAGCAGCACAACCTTGAAGCTTCAGCTACAATTAAGAAGGTGGAGAGAGGTCTGATCAAGAATCATCTACAACATATCTCCAGCCTAGATCAACCCTAATTTCTACTTCAAGAAGATTTGAAAAGCTAAGAAGGGTTTGATCAGATCTATCTTGTTAGAATCAAAGGAAGCATAATCATCAAGATCAGATCAAGAAGCAGTTACTCAGATCTCATACTGGGTGATATATTCTGATTTCATTTCTCTATTAAATTCAGTTTGTAAGATCTGTCTATAGATCTGAGTGGAGGAGATTTATTCTCTTATTGTTGTAAGCATGTGTTATAAAGGCTGAGGTAGGGTTATGATTGCCTGAGGTAGGAGAAGTTGAAAATTTTTTGAGTTGTAGGGTATTTGTTGCCTGAGAAGTAGGAGTGCGGATTCATTTTGAGGTAGAGTTCCTGGGAAGAACTTGAGGTGTAGGATCTTAGTGATCTGAGTGGTAAGACTTGTGAAGTCTGAGCTGTAGGTGCCGGGTGGGCTCTGAGCTGTAAGATCTACTGATCTGAGTAAAGGAAAGATGAGGCGTTTGGATGAATCTAGTTCATTGCTAGATAGGCGAAGGGGGAAGTGGATGTACCCATAAATTGGGGAACCACTACAAAACTGTGTGTATTGTGCTATGTGTGCTGATGTGATGTGTTAATTCAGTTGATTGTTATTTTGTTTCTGTTGATTATCAGATCTTAGTTAATCATTTTTATTAAAGTAGTACTCTGATTAAAGAAAATGGGGACCATATTTAAATTGGACCTACTCACCCACCTCTAGGTCACTTTCAATCCTAAAGTAAACATTTACAATTGGTATCAAAGGGAGGTTCACTGAAAAAAGGCATAACAGCCTAGTGAGAATCCAAGGATTGCAAAGAAAGAAACATCATGGCCTAGAGGGAAAATAATTGCATTAAGCTCCATGTCCGCTCCAAAGAAAACTTTGGAATTTGGAAAGAAAGAGTCAGATTATTCATTGAGGCAGCAGATCCAAGAATATACATTACTGTGGTTGAAGGACCATTCATACCCATGAAAGTGTCAGTTCTTGATGCAAACATCAAGAAACCCAAGACTTACATGGAAATGGATAAGGATGAAATCATACTGGCCTCTATGGACAAAATAGCTCAGAATATTATAGTTAGTGCAATTGATGATTCAACTTTTCAGAATTTGATTGATTGCAGAACAGCCAAAGAAATGTTGGAGTCCTTGATAGTTTATATAGAAGGTACTGAAGAAGTCAGAGATGATAGAAAATCACTGCTAAATCAACAGTATGAAGCCTTCTACTAAGATAAAAAGGATTCAGTGTCTGAGTGTTTTGAAAAATTCTTCGGAATAGTAAACAACCTGAGGACTTATGGCAGAAGTTTCACTAATTATGAACTAAATGACAAGTTCTTGAGGTCCCTGAACAAGGAATGGGATATCAAGATCTGTGTCATAAGAGAAATGAGAAATCTAGCCAACATAGACCCCCAGGCTCTATTTGGAAAGTTGTTGACTCATGAGTTACAACTTAATCACAGAAACTCTGAAGAAGAATCTGCTAGAGCTCTCAATAGAGAAAAGACCTTGGCTCTAAAGGCTGAGTCATCCAGAAAAGTCAGAGAAAAGTCAATACTCACAAAAAAACTGGAAACTGCCTCTGAGTGCTCAGAATCATCCTCAACTGAAGGAGAAATAACTGAAGAGGAACTATTACTCTTCTCTAGAAAATTCTAGAAGATGTTAAGGAGAAGAAAACAAGGAATATGGAAGGGTTCAATAGGAGACTATTCTAACAAAAAGATCAATCATCCAGAGAAACCTAGGAAGAAGAATTATGGGGACAAGTCTGGCTCTTCTTAGAATAAATATATTAAAACTAATATAGTGTTCTATTGTTGCAACAGAAAAGGGCATATCATAACTGATTGCCTAGCAAAAAGGAAGGACAAAAAGTCTGAGAATCGAAAGGATGGACAACACAAGAAGGCTGACAAAAGCCTATTGGCAAAAAGACAGTTAACTGAAAGTGAGGGTTAGATCTACAATACTCTAGAGGGGGGCGGGTGAATAGAGTATATTAAAAATTTGTTAGGTCTCAAAACAAAAAGTGTTGTTACAGCTTTTGCTGTAAACTGAAAGGTGCAGTAATAGAAAATTATAAATCAGAAAATAATCTACCTAATCACAACCACACAACAAGAACAAAAAGAAAAAGATGAGCAACCAGACGACACAAGAAATTTATAGTGGTTCCCCCTCAACTGGGTACATACACTCTTCTACCACCATTGGTAGGAATCCACTCAGATTTTTGATCAGGTGCCTGACACCAATGGGTTTTGATCAGGTCCCCAAAAACCAACTCAAGTCTTTTGGTAAGGAGACTTGCAACCAGGAATCACTTTTGAAGGGAGATGACAACCCTTTGTACAGGAGGGGGTGAGAGAGTGATTTTGTCTTCTCTGTCAACAGTCAGAGAGAAGACTTATGTGGAATGATGTTAGCAAACAGCTCCCCCTAAGATGAAGAATGGTTCAGGGAAGATCTGGAGCTTTGCTGTAGGGTGATAGGTCTTCAATCATATTTCTTGACAAGTAGTGATACAAGATCTTCTTGACTGATTTGATATTTGTTGTCCTTGGGGAAGTCCTGGAGAGAATGTTGAAGAAGAAGACTCTTGATATATTATGATTGTTCTTCTTCTGAATGAATGAATATCACTGCCTGTCACTGTAAGCTTCAGTATGAGTTTTGTGTGAAGCTTTTCTGGTGTTGTATGAATTCTTGCAGTCAGCCTATCTATCTGTGTTTTTCTAACTGAGTATTTTCTTGTACTCTGATTCTTGCTTGAGATTGTCAATCTTCTTTTCTTCTATGTCAATTCAAAAATTTGAATCCTCTGTAATAAATACTGACGCCTTGAGAATAATCGGCATTTACTCATTTCCTCAACTGTCCCGTGGAAAATCAGCAAGTAATATTTCTGAAGAAGTCTGTAATTAATGCTTCTGCTAACGGCTACAATCAGAGAATGTTTGAGTCATTAATCTGTCTGGAATTACTGCATTTGAGTGAGGATTGAATGCCGAAAATTGCTAAGTCTGGAATCGTCGAACGAATAACAAATTCGTCGAGCTGAGTTACTAGTTTGTCGAACTTAGATTTTGTATTCGTCGACTAGACAGCTTCTGTTCGTCGAGCTGAGTTCCAAGTTCGTCGAGCTGATAACAGAACTTGCATGCTTCAGAACTTTGCCTTTTCTGTCTGAAGTTCCTCGAGTTGACAATTGCATTCGTCGACTGGAGATCAGCAACAATTCTGGACTTAATCAAATAGTTTGTGTTGACTGATATTCTGTGTGTCGACATGAAAACTTCTGGTGTCGACACAGGTGAGTTTACCCCCAAACTCATTGAAAGTGAGAGGTTAGATCTGGAATACTCTAGAGGGGGGTGAATAGAGTATTCAGGTTCTTATAAAATTTTCTAACTACTTCAATCTAGTCCTAGTGCTGTAGGAATAAAATTAAAGCACAAACACAACAATCCTAACTATCACAGCCACAACAAGAAACAAAAGAAAAGAGCAACCAGACAACACAAGAAATTTATAGTGGTTCCCCAACCTGGGTACATCCACTCTTCTACCACCCTGGTAGGAATCCGCTCAGATTTTTAATCAGGTACCTGACACTAATGAGCTTTTGATCAGGTGCTCAAAAACCAATCCTCAAGTCTTTTAGTTAGGTGACTTGCAACCAGGAATAACTTTTGAAGGGAGTTAAGAACCCTTTATACAATGGGGGGATGAGAGATGATTTTGTCTTCTCTTTCTCAAGTTACAACTAAGAAGACTTATGTGGATTTGATGTTAGCAAAGGCTCCCCCTGAGATATTGAATGGTTCAGGAAGATGGAGCTTTGCTTCATGGGGATAGGCCTTCAGTTTTTCAGCTTTGACCAGACAAAGTACAGGAACTTCTTGACAGATAGAGGATTTGTTGTCCTTTGAAGTGTCCTGGAGTGTAAAAGGAAGAAGACTCTTGATTTTGATTTGATGTTCTTCTTCTTCAGATTGATGATATTCTTCTGGTCTAGATCTTGTATTTTTGTATCATCTTTCTATCTCTTTTTGTCTCAGAGTGTTGTCGAGAGATAGAGCAGTAGAAGATTCTTGATTCCTGATTCACAAAACTGACTGACTATCTGTTTTTTTCTTGCAGAGAAGAAGATGGAAAATCCCTTTTTTGTATATTCCATATTATCTTCCTTTTAAAATTTGAAATTCTTCTGCATTCAATACTGACGGCCTGGATAATGTTTTGTATTGATTGAGGTTCCCCAACTATCCCATGGAAAAATGGCAAGCAATAATCCTGATGAAGACCATAATTAATACTTCGTCTAACGGTAATATTCAGAGAATATTTTAGCATTAATTACTCATGAATTATTACAGTAGGAAAGGGACAGAAGGATGGAAATGACCAAGTATGGATTCGTCGAACAGAGAACAGAAATCGTCGAGCTGGGTCCACAGTTCGTCGACCAGATGGGTTTCTGTTCGTTGAGCTGAGTTCCAAAATCGTCGAGCTGAGAACCGATAACTGCATTCTCTAGAACCTTGCCTTTTCTGCACATCAAGTTCGTCGAGTTGAGAATTTGACTTCGTCGACCAGAGTTCAATGAAGTGTTTTTGGACTTAGATATTTCTGGAATGAAATGCTGAAGTAGAGTATCCAGAAATCGTCGACCTGAGAACTAGATTCGTCGAGTGGAGTTCAGAGAAAGTCTGGACTTGAAATGTTGAAGTATTGTCCATAAATCGTCGACCTGAGTCCCAAGTTCTTCTTTAACTTCTTGACACAGCTTCTGTGGAATGTGTCGACACAAGTCTTGTGTGTCGACACAATTGCTTCTTGTCTCGACATAGTTGTTGTTTTGATAGAAATCTGGAGTGAGTCGACACAAGTCCTGTGTGTCGAGACAATTACTGTCGACAGATGTTCTATGTGTCGACACAAGTCCTGTGTGTTGACATAATCTGGCTTCTGATGTCGACACAGTTGGTGTCGACAGATGTTCTGTGTGTCGACACAAGTCTTCTGTGTGTCGACACAATCTTGCTTCTGGTGTCGACACAATTGATGTCGATAGATGTTCTGCATATCGACACAAGTCCTGTGTGTCGACATAATCTGGCTTACGGTGTCAACACAGTTAATGTCGATAGATGTTCTGTATGTCAACACAAGTCCTGAGTGTCGACACAATCTGGCTTCTGGTGTCGACACAGCCTTTCCCAAGTGTCGACACAATTACTTGAGTCTCTGGCAGTCTGTTGAAGGCTGGTCCATGTGATGTTGATTCTAAGGACTTGGCCTAGACTCTAGGACACAACCATGACCCTGGTTATACATGATGGGTCATATGATCCTAACTTGGTGAACCTATCTCAAATCCAACTAGGGATCCAACAATCTCCCCCTATTTGGGTGAGGTCACTAATTACAGACTCAAACTAAACTTGAAAGTAAACAAAGCAAGAAAACATATATCTGGCAGAGAAAATTAACACATGCAGCAGATTTATATATATATAATAAGCTTTGATTCAGAAATTAGAAAGCAGTTTTAAGCAGACTCAAACAGACTAGAGATAGTTTAAAAATCATTTCTTTTGCCTTTTCCCTTTGTGCTTCTCCTCTTTGCTTTTGTCTCCAGGCTAGTGAATATGATTTCCATGTTGGGATCAGTAGCTTGCACTTTTGTCATTGTCATATCAGCAGCCCCAATGATATTTACAGATGTAGCCCTTGGGACTACTGCTTCTGAGTGCAGTTTCATATAATCATCAATATTGAAAAATTTATTAGCTTTTTCAAACCTGTTCAGCTCTTCCTTCCTGTATTTTGACATGGTAGTATATTTTGATAGTTCTTTCCCTTCAGCTCTGGCTTTGTTAATCAAGGAAAGGCCAACCAGTTCTTGGAGTCTGGCCATCCTAGCTGTTATTGCCGTTTCAGGATCTTCATATAGTACAGGTGGGAAATCAGGTCTCTTGGGGCTTTCAGCTTTTTGATGTTGTTGTTGTTGCTTGAGCTGTTGTTGATGTTGCTGCTGTTGAGGTTGGTGCTGCTTGCCTGAAGAGTAGTTTCTCTACTGGCTGCTTCCTGAGGATGATGACCTACCTTAATGCCTTTTATAAGTTTGAAACTGAGTAGTCCTTTGAGATGTTATGCCTAAAGCACCAGCAGCTGGAGGAGGAGGTGGAGGAGGATCCTTCCTAAATCTTTGTGGAGGTGGAGAATATCTTATGCTTCTCTTTCTTTCTTTCAGTTCATTTTTAGATAACCACATCCAAGCAGGCATTCCCTTATAAGGACTGATTTTCTGGAGAATATAGTAAGGGGTGTCATTTGCTGGATTGGGCTTTGGAACAGGAGGTGGAGGTGCTTTCCTCTTTTTAGAAATTTTCTTTTTCTTAGGTTCCTCACCTGAGTCTTCATCTTCATCCTCATCATCATCAGAATCCTGAGGATTGTCATACAGTGAATCCAGTGCTTTGAGAGCCTCTGTAGAAATCGAAGGTTTATCTGCCTGAGAGGGAGCTGGAAGAGGAGCTGCAACTGGAGCAGAAATGATTTCTGGAGGGGAGGAAACACTGACTGAATCAGCATTAGGTAGAGATGGAATGGCTGTAGTCTTTGGAGCAGTAAAAATGTCTTTGAGTTGCTTGGCAACTTCAGGACTTATTGAAGAGGAATAAGGAATAATAGACAAAGATGGCTTAGTATAGTCAGCTGGAGTAAAGCTCAAATAAGTTGTATTAAAAATTCTCAAAAGATTTACCAAATCTACTATGGGATTAATAATAAAATCACCAACAGTAATTATTTCTTCTGTTTCTGACTCATCTATGTCCATGTCAGTTTCAATAAAATGAATAAAATCAAATAAATCTTCATCATCTGCTGGAAATAAGTCTGCATCATCTGCTGTTGTTGCTACTGCATCTACTGGAACTGCTGCTACTGCTGGAACTGCTGCAGCTTCTTCATCAAGTATCTCCCCCTGCCTGGTTTTAGTGCTAACTGGAGCCAGGCCCCTGACTAAAGAGGACGCAGTAGAGAGGGCAGAGATTTGGGCAGCAAGAGATGGTATAGAAGTAGCAAGAGGTGAAATGGCCTCTGCTGTGATGGTTTTTAGGAGGGGAGTAATGAGAGTAATGAGAGAGGATATGGTGGAGGGGTCCAATGGTGGAGTTGCAGATGGTGTGTCAGAAGGTGTTTGAGTGGAAACAAATGGAGGGATGGTAGTAGTTAGTGGGGTTGGAGGAGGAGCATCTTGCATTTGGTCATTTTATGGGGAAGAAGAATTGAGGGGGGATAGCAAGTTGAAGGATGGTATGGAGGACAAGTGTGGTGGAAGAGGAGATGAAGGTTGTGTTAGAAGATGAGTATGAGGTGGAGATGTAAGGATGGGGTATGATGGAGGTGCGGGAATTTGAATGATTGTGTGGGTTGTGGAGGGAAGTGGTGTTTGAATGGCTGGAAGGGATGGGGGTGAAGGAGTGATCTCTTCTGAAGGGTGGGGAGTGGATGTATCAGCCCTTGTACTTTCAAAAGCTCTTGTGGAAGAGGGTGCCTTGGAGGGCTTTGTGATGGTCCTCTTCCACTTGCCAAAAAGAGCACAAGTTATCCTCTTACTGGCATTTATGAATATGGTCTGGGAGACCAGTGATTCAGCAGCCTTCTCTTTCAAGAAGATCCCCAGGATCCTTCCAAAATGAACTTCCTTTTTATTATTCTTTTTCTTAATAAGATCAAAAATGATCTGTGCCCAGTTCACCTGTTTCTTGTTCACCACTGCACACATAACCAGAAATTGATGCCTGGTTATATAGTCATGTGCAGTGTGCTTGCCCAGCAAGACTTTCCCAACTATGTCTGCTAGAAACTTAAATTCCGCAGAAAGATGTTTCTTCAGTAATTTGTTAGGGTTTCTCCAAAGTAACCCATTAGACTTAGAATCTCATCATACGCTTCATTATCAATCTCTAATGCATCTTCTCCATTACTTAATCCAAAGATTTCAGTTAAAATGGTGGGAGAGAGATAAACATCATTACCCGCTATTGTTCCAGTTAGTATGTTGTCATCTGTTATAGTGGAAGTATATACCCATTCCCTGATTTCTGATCAAGATATTTTAATCCTTATGGATAGTATAGTTTTCAATTTCTGGTTGTCAAGAAGTTGTAGGATTTCCAGAAAGACAGTGTCGGAATGTTGGAATGAATCGAAATACACATTGAATCCGGTATCAAACTTCATTGCAGCAAGGGTTCCGGCTGGAATCGCCATTTGAGTACCTGCAAGAGAAAAACGACGATCAAGTGCAAAGGAATCTGAAGGCGCGGGATGGAGGTCGAAGAAAACCTAGATATAGGGTTTTCCAGAATATGAATCTACAAACTCCGTTCCACAAAAATTTAAAAAATTCTTCGATCTGAGGTCGATGAAATAATTTAGAGTTAAACAATTCGTCGAGCTCAGTCTGAAGATTTGAAGACATTTCGTCGAGCTCCGTTCAACGAAAGTTTTCTGAATCAGATTTGTCGATCTCCGGTCGACGAAAATTGGTTCACTCACAGAGAGTTCGGCGATCTCCGTTCGACGAATGTCCCAAGAACTTTTCCCAGATTGTTGAACTCTGTTCGACGAACTGTGAAAAATTCATCGAGTGGAGACAGAAACTAAACTAAGTCTTCTTCATTGATCATTCCAAGATGATTTATAAAGAACAAGTGATTTCTATCATCCAGAGGTTTGGTGAATATATCAGCTCTTTATAAATCAGTGTAGATATAGACAAGATTAACTTTGTTGTTGTCTACACACTCTCTAATGAAATGATGCCTAATATCTACATGTTTGGTCCTAGTGTGATGAACTGGATTTTGTGTTATGGCTATAGCACTTGTGTTATCACAAAATAGAGTTGAATTATTTAAGTTGAGACCATAGTCCAGTAATTAATTCTGAATCCACAACATCTGTGAGCAGCAACTGCCAGTTACAATGTATTCTGCTTTAGCAGTTGAAGTGGACACAGATGATTGTTTCTTACAGAACCAAGACACTAATCTCATACCTAGGAACTGGCAAGTTCTTGAAGTACTTTTTGTCTACCCTGCATCCTGCAAAGTCAGCATCTAAATATCTAGTTAAATCAAATTCTAACTCAATAGGATACCATAGGCTAAGACTAGGACAACTCTTTATATATCTCAAGATTATTTTTAAGAAAATTAGGTGAGATTCTATAGGGTTCACCTGGAACCTATCACAAAGGCATGTGGCAAACATAATATCAGGTCTACTTACTGTAAGATATAGTAGGGACCCAACAATGCCCCTATATAGTTTCTGATCCACAGGTTTCCCATGTGCATCAGAGTCTATTACAGCATTTGTAGTCATTTGGTGTTTTCTTTGCTGAGGCATCAGCCATCCCAAACTTCTTTATAAGCTCTTTAGCATATTTAGCTTGGGAGATGAAGATGCCATCATGGAGCTGCTTCACTTAGAGACCAAGGAAGTAGGAGAGCTCACCCATGCTACTCATTTCAAATTTAGAATGCATGAGGTCAGAGAACCTCTTGCATAATTTGGAATCAGTAGACACAAATATGATGTCATCCATATATATTTGTACTAGCAAGGTTTGATCCTTATGATGTCTAGTGAAAAGTGTTTTATCTACTATGCCTCTAATGAATTTATGCTCTATCAAAAAGCTAGCTAGGGTCTCATACCAAGCTCTTGGAGCTTGCTTTAGACCATAAAGAGCTTTATGCAATTTAAATACATGATAAGGATAAGTTGGAGATACAAAACCTGGAGGTTGTTCAACATAAACCTCTTCTTTAAGTACTGCATTCATGAATGCACTCTTCACATCCACCTGATACACCTAGAATTTCTTGTATACAGCATAGGCCAGAAAGATTCTGATGGCCTCCAACCTTGCAACTGGTGCAAAGGTCTGATCATAATCTATCCCTTCTTCTTGTCTGTATCCTTGAGCAACAAGCCTAGCCTTGTTCCTCACAATTATACCTTGGGCATCCAGTTTATTTTTGTATACCCATTTGGTTCCAATGATTGGGTAGTCTTGAGGTCTTGGAACCAGATCTCAAACTCTACATCTCTCAAATTGATTTAGTTCTTCTTGCATAACAATGATCCAGTGGGGATCCTGCTCAGCATCATATATAGATTGAGGTTCAACAGGCACGCATCAAGTCTTGGTTGAATTGATGCCTTGTCTATACACCTGCTTACATGTCTCCAATTACTTGGGATCTGGGGTAATCTCTGAGTGTGACAAAGTCAGTTGGTGGAGTTGATTCAGCAACAGCATTTTGAATTAATTGCTCTTGTGGAATTGAGTTTGTTGTTGGATGAGGTTCAGTTACTTCAGTTCCTTCTTCTTCACTTTATTCTTCATCTTGTGGAGAAGGATGTGTTGGAGCCTCTTGGGTGAGGCTTAATCCATCCAAGTTCTCACACAAGTGAGGTACCTGCAAAGGATTACTGGTAGAAACTTCTTTCTCCTTGCAAGACATGTTAGCCTCATCAAATATTATATGTATAGACTCTTCTATTTTTAAGGATGATTTATTGAATACCCTATAAGCTTTGCTTACTTGGGAATATCCTAGAAAAATTCCTTCTTCATCCTTAGCTTCAAACTTTCTAATGTATTTCTTGTTGTTGTTATGTATATAGCATATACAACCAAATACTGTAAAACAGTTGATTTTAGATTACTTCCCTTTAAGTAATTCATAGGGAGTCATATTCTTCAGTTTATGTATCAAGCTCCTGTTCAGGATATAGTTTATTGTTCTTACAGCCTCTTCCCAAAAGGTTAGTGGTATGTAAGCATCTACAAGTAATGTACCTACAGCTTCAATTAGGGTCCTATTTTTTCTTTCAGCTACCCCATTTTGTTGGGGAGTTCTAGGAGCTGAGAAACAGTGCTTGATACCTTCCTTCTCACAGAACGCATGCATAAGAAGAGACTCAAACTTTGTACCATGATCACTTTTGATCAATGCAATATGTGTAGAGTACTCAATCTGTATGGTCCTGAGAAACTTTGTAAGAAATTTAAAGGTATCTGACTTAGATCTCAGAAAGGACACCCAAGTGAACCTTGAGAAGTCATCTACAATAACTAAAGTGTAGGATTTCCCTCCTAGGCTTTGCACAGCAATGAGTCCAAAGAGATCCATGTGTAGCAAATATAAAATCTTAGGTGAATCACTTTTATTAACTGATTTAAAGCTAGTTTTAGTTTGCTTGCCTAGTTGACAAGCCCTGCAAAGGCCTTCCTTCTTGTAGGGACTAGAAGGTAAGTCTCTTACAAGACTGTCTTTAGATAACCTAGCAATGTTTTTCATGTTAACATGACCTAGCCTTTTACGCCATAGTTCATTTTGATTGCAAACAATATTAAGCAAACAAATGTCTGAATTGGCAGAATAGAAATCAACTAAATATATATTTCATTGTCTATTTCCAATAAAAACTTTTTGGTTTTCTTTATTAGAAATAATACAAGAAGTTTAGTTGAAATGTACCTGTTGGGTCAAATGTACCTGATTTGAAGAAGCCTCACCCAACTCAATGATATACATCATAATGTATTTGATGTATGTTGAGTTTACTTGTGCAGGTTATGTAATCACTGAACTGAAGCAAAAAGTTTCTAAGTCCATGTGTCGACACCCAGAGGGAAAGTGTCGACACTTAAGAAGACTTGTGTCGACACCCAGACAAGCAGTGTCGACACTTGGAGTCATTGTGTCGACACCTGGGATGCAGAGTCGACACCAGACAGTAAGTGTCGACACTTGGAGCTGTGTCGACACTCAGTGAAGAAAAGTGCAGACAGAAAGTGTCGACACAAGGAGCTGTGTCGACACCCAGTGAAGCTGTGTCTACACCAGAAAGTGTCGACATTTGGAGCTGTGTCGACACTCAGCAAAAGTCTGCAGAGACTAAGTTAAAGTGTCGACACTCAGAACAATGTGTCGACACTCAACAGAAGAGTCAGCACTTGAAGTAAGTGTCGACACTCAGCACAATGTGTCGACACACAACCAGAAGAGTCAACACATGAAGTAAGTGTCGACACCCAGCATAATGTGTCGACACTTAGCTAAAGACTCTACACTTGAAGAAAGTGTCGACACAAGGAGCTATGTCGACACTTAGCAAAGATCAGAAAGATCAACAAAATTATTCTAAGTACAAGTGTCGACACTAAGGGAATGTGTCGACACTCAGCTGAAGTCTCAACAAAAAGAAGGTGTGTCGACACAAGGAGCTGTGTCGACACTCAGCAAGTATCGACATTAAAGACTATGTGTCGACACCAAGAAGCAGTGTCGACACTTAACAGTTACAACACATGAAGATGTGTCGACACAAAGGTGATGTGTCGACACTTAGAAGAATTCAGTAAAAGACAGAAGATCAAGTATTTGTGTCGACACTCAATTTTAGTGTCGACACCTGAAGAAGAATCTGTGTCGAGACATACAAGGAGTTGTGTCGACACCTTGTAGACTTGTGTCGACACTTACGCAGCATGTGTCGACACTTGGACTATAAGTGTCGACACTTAAAGACAGAAAGTATCGACACTTTCAGACAGTTAGAGATTTTCAAGAAATAACTGGATGACTTGACAGCTGCCGTTCCAGCCGGTCTACAGCACCTGTCAGAGATATCAGAAGTCAGTTATGAACCAGACTAGCCGGTTACCATGAAGAAGGCCTATAAATAGGCTCATACAGTTTACAGAAACCGTGTTGTTGAGGTTGATCACATTGTTGAAGAACAAGTTATTAAAGTGGTACATAGAGTATCAACACAAGAAGATCTTGCAGTCCAAGTGCAGATCTAAGAAGTTGGAGAGAGAGGGCTCCATCCAAGAAATCAGCCTCTAGAACTAGGCTGAGAAGAAGGATTCAGATTCATTCTGGATCTTAAGTGGCAGAGGTCAAGGAACCACTGCAGGAGGATTCAGTCTTATTCAGTTCAACTCAAGAAGCTTTGAAGAAAGCTAAGTCAGATTGAATACAGCTGAGTTCTTCCAAGAACTCATCAAGAAACTCTCAACTCCCCTCTTTTATTTCTGAGTTGTTGAGTTAATATTTGTAATACATTTTTATCTTGTAGGATCCTTTGGATCTGAGTGAATTGTAAGCCTATAATTATAAAGGTTGAGGGTAGGGCTTGAGAGCCGGAGTGTAGGAGATTGAGATCTCTAAGTGTAGGCCTTGTTGGCTGAGTGTAGGCCTTGGTTGGCTGAGTGTAGGCCTTGGTTGGCTGAGTGTAGGCCTTGATTGGCTGAGTGTAGGCTTTGGGATAAAGCTGAGTTGTAAGGCTTTGGGCCTGAGGTGTAGGAACTAATTTGGGTTCTGAGACAGTGGAGGAGTTTGGCCGAATCTAGTACACTGCTAGATAGGCGAAGGGGGAAAGTGGATGTACCCATATCTTGGGGAACCACTATAAACCATTGTGTATGATGTGCTGTGCTGTGATTGTTGCTGTGTATGCTGTGTGTTTGCTGTGATAAAATAGTTAGTATTCTGTGATATAACTGATTGCTGCCATTAAAGTTTAAAAAGGATTAGGTCACCTATTCACCCCCCCCCCCCCCTCTAGGTGTTTAGGTACCATATCTTTCAAGTGGTATCAGAGGGAGGTTCCTCAAAAAGGACTAACAGTCTGAGGAGATCCTGTTTGGCAGATTCAGTGTAAGGCAAATCACAGATTCAAGAAATTCAAGAATATCAAGAAACATGGGTTCCTCTGAGAATCACAAGGAATTGGGTTCCATGAAATTACCCATATGCAGGAAAGAGATCTTTGGGATCTGGAAGGAAAGGGTAAGGCTGTTTATGGAGGCCTCAGACCCTAGAATCTATATCACAGTAAAGGAAGGACCTTATGTGCCCATGAAGATTTCAGTTTTAGATGCAAATCAGAGAACTCCAAAGGATTTCTCTGAGATGACTAAGGATAAGATTGTCCTAGCCACAATGGACAAGAGGGCACAGAACATAATAGTGAGTGCTATTGATGATGCAACTTTTCAGAATCTTATACATTGTAAGACAGCCAAAGAGATGTGGGACACTCTTATAGTGTATATGGAAGGATCTGAAGAAGTCAGACAAGATAGAAAATCCTTGCTAAATCAGGAGTATGAGAGTTTTAGACAAGGTAAAGGTGATAGCATAACTGAGTGCTACAAGAAGTTCTACAGAATAGTTAATGAACTCATGTCTTATGGAAGAGAGTTCAGTAACTATGAACTAAATGACAAGTTCCTAAGGCCCCTAACCAAAGATTGGGACACAAAGATCTGTGTCATTAGAGAAATGGCTAAGTTGGGGGAAATTCCTCCTCCTACACTGTTTGGCAAGTTATTGTCTTATGAAATGCAATTGACAGTGAGGAAAGAGGAGGAGAAGTCAACAAGAATTGAACACAAGGAAAGATCAGTTGCTTTCAAGACAGAAGTTCCCAGAAAGTGCAGGAATAAGTCATCAACTCCACCTCCAGAGGTAGTTGAATCAGAATCAGATGAGTCAGTCAGCACAAAGACTGAGAGCAGTGAAAGTGATGAAGACTTTGCTGCCTTCACTAGACACTTTCAGAAATTCTTGAAGAAGAAACAGTGGAGGTCAAGACCTTCTACTTCAAAGGGAAAGGAAGTCTTTTATCAGGAGAAAAAGCCTTCAAAGAAAGACAGGAAGAGGACAAAGTCAAGCAAGGTAACTGGATCTAAGATAGTGTGCTATTGCTATAATAGACAGGGTCATGTTATTGCAGATTGTCCAGAGAAGAGAAAGGAATCTGGTGACAGGAAAAAGGCTCACTTCAAAGGCAAGAAAGAGAAGTCTTTTGTTGCCAAGAAGGAGAAGACTCTATCAGATATCTCTTCTTCAGAAACTGAGTCTGAGGCTGAAGCCTACATAGGGCTGTTTGCTGAAGAAGAAGAGGAAGAATTCATGCAGTTAATGGAGTCTATTTATGAACAAGAAGACAGTCAATGCCAAGGGCTAATGGCTTTGACAGAGAGTGCCAAAATCCTGGAGCAGTCAGGACCCAGTAAGGTACAAGGTTCAAGTTCAAGTTCAGTTTCTTGTTCTAGTTCAGATTCAGATTCTTCTTCATCAAGTGATGAGAATGTATATGAGTCTGAGGATGATATTCATCAGCTTATAGATGAATATAAAGTGTTGTTGCAAGCTTACAAGAAAAGCAAGTCCCTTGCCAAAAGTCAGGCAAAGGAAATTGCTGATCTTAAAGCTGCTGCAACAGATTCTAAGAAGCAATTTGATCAAAAGCTTAATGAAATAGCCAGGCTGAAACACATAACAGTGATTCAGATGGGCACTATCACCTTTAAGAATGATCAAATCAAGAGTCTGGAGATAAATCTTCAGAAAGAGAGAGATCTTGTTGCTAGGTTTTCTAAACCTAAGTCAGTGCTACCTTTAATTGATGAATTTGTTCATCATAAAGGCAAGGCTGGACTGGGCTTTATTAGACCTGCAGGGACTGAGCAGTCCAAGTCTAAGTCCAAGGGCAAAGCCCCAACATTCAACAAGGCTGCTGTAGACAAGACAGCCAAGGCTGTACCTAAGCAAAGGTACAATAAGTTTGAATGTTGGTGCTGTGGCAAAGTTGGCCATTTTGCAGTGGACTGTTGGCACAATGCTAGTGCCAAAGTGAGTACCAAGCTATCTGGTGGAAAGCCAGTAGATAGCTTTGTCAGATTGCAGACTAACAAGTACCAAGGACCCAAGAATTCTTTGGGTTCTAAGGTTCATTAATTTGTTTTGCAGATGAGTCCAAGTGGCCATACCCCAACATGGTACTTGGACAGTGGATGTTCCAGACATATGACTGGAACTAAAGAATTACTAAAGGACTACATTCCAGTAAAAGATGGTCCAAAAGTCACCTTTGGTGGTTCTGAAAAAGGAATCATCAAAGGGTTTGGTAACATTTCTACAAACTTGGTTACCATTACTCAAGTGGCTTATGTTAAAGGGTTGAAACACAACCTAATAAGTATAAGTCAATTAAGTGATGTAGGGTATGACATCTTATTTGTTAAAAATGGTTGTCATATCAAGAGGTCAAGTGATCAAGAGATCATTTTGACAGGTTATAGGAAAAGGAATGTCTACTGCCTAGACATTATGGTTGAGAACAATGGTTCTCCAGTTTGTCTTGTAGCTGATGAGACAGTCTCTCATTGTGTCAAATGGCATAAGAGGCTTGCCCATCTTAACTACAAGACTATTAGCAAACTCTTTAGCAAAGAGTTAGTGAGGAATGGTCCTCAAGTTAAGTGTGTTAAAGATGGTATTTGCTCAGTTTATCAAAAGGGCAAGCAGACTAAATCCACCTTTAGAAGCATAGAAAACAAAGATGTTGTGAGGTGTTTATACCTCTTGCATATGGATCTCTTTGGTCCAATGCCAGTTCACAGCTTAGGTAGGAAGGTCTATACCTTTGTAGTTGTAGATGACTACTCAAGGTTTTCCTGGGTGTTCTTCTTAAGACAGAAATCTAAAACACCTAGTGTCTTCTATAGCTTTGTCAAGCAAATTCAGAATGAACTAAAGAGTACAGTGGTCAAAATTAGAAGTGACCATGGTACTGAATTTCAGTCTGATAGCATGACAAAACTGTGTGAAGACTTTGGGATATTTCAAGAATTCTCTTCACCTAGAACACCTCAGCAAAATGGCATCGCTGAGAGGAAGAATAGAACCTTGATAGAGGCTGGTAGGACCCTACTAAGTGATACATCACTGCCAGAATATTTCTGGGCTGAAGCAGTTAATATTGCATGCCATGTTATAAATAGGGCTACCATCACTAAAAGGCTAAACAAGACCCCCTATGAAGTTGTGAAAGGCAGGAAACCAAACATATCCTATTTTAGGATCTTTGGTTGTAAATGCTTCATACTTAACAATGGGAAGTCTTACTTAACTAAGTTTGCTGCCAAGTCCCAAGAGGGAATTTTTGTTGGGTACAACAATAATAGTAAGGCTTATAGAGTCTACAACTTGACTACACAAGTTGTAGAAGAATCAGTGCATGCAGTTTTTGATGAGACTAAACTTATTAATAATGAGTTGTCTAGCAGTGTATGCAGCCCCACAGGTTTGACAAAGAAAATGGACAAGCTTACTATAGAAGAAGTGCCTGCTGCAAGACAGCAAGTCGAAGAAAGTAGCTGTTGTCCAGGGGGAGAACTACATGTGCCAATTGCTGAAGAAATACAAGGAATACAGCATGATGCAGATGCTGAAGTGGTTCAACCAGAAGTTAGGATGCCTCCAGCCCACAGGCATCTTAGAGATCATCCAGTAGAGCTAATTATTGGAGATCCAAGACAAGGAGTTCAAACCAGGAGTAGAAACATGAATGCAGCAATCTACTCCAGCTTTCTGTCACAAGTTGAACCTAAGAAGTTTGAAGAAGCAATACAAGATCCACAATGGACTGAAGCAATGCAAGAAGAGCTTAATCAGTTCAAGAGGTGCAAGGTCTGGGAACTTGTTCCTAAACCTAAAGACCACAATGTAATAGGAACTAAGTGGATTTACAGGAATAAGATGGATGAACAAGGGGTCATCATTAAGAATAAGGCTAGACTGGTTGCTAAAGGATATAGGCAAGAAGAAGGTATTGACTTTGATCAAACCTTTGCTCCAGTAGCCAGACTGGAAGCCATAAGGATGTTCTTGGCCTATGCAACCTATCAAGGATTCAAGGTTTACTAGATGGATGTCAAGTCAGCATTCCTAAATTGTAATCTTAAAGAAGAAGTCTATGTGGAGCAGCCTTCAGGTTTTGTTGATCCAACTCTACCTCATCATGTCTATAGACTTAGGAAAGCTTTATATGGGTTAAAGCAAGCCCCTAGGGCTTGGTATGAAACCCTATCTAGTTTCCTCATTGAGAACAAGTTCTCAAGGGGGAAAATAGATAAGACTCTATTCCTTAGGAAATCTAGAGGCAAAGTTATACTAGTCCAAATATATGTAGATGACATTATATTTGGGTCTACTGAAAGCAGCCTTTGCAAAAAGTTTGCAAAACTTATACAAGGTCAGTTTGAGATGAGTAGTATGGGAGAGCTGAAGTTTTTCTTGGGTCTCCAAGTTAAACAGACTGAAAGTGGTTTATCCATATGTCAGTCCAAGTTCACCCTAGAACTCATAAGGAAGTATGGTATGGATTCATCCAGTACCATGAAGACTCCTATGGGGTCAAGTATGTCTCTTAGCAAGGATGATACAGGGAAACCTGTAGATGAAACCTTATATAGAGGGATAGTTGGCTCCCTATTATACTTGACTGCTAGTAGACCTGACATCATGTATGCTACATGTGTTTGTGTCAGGTATCAAGCCTGCCCTAAAGAGTCTCATTTGACAGCAGTTCAAAAGAATATTGAGATATCTAAAGGGCACTCCCTATCTAGGCCTCTGATACCCTAGGAATGGAGATTTTGATCTAACAGGTTATTCAGATACAGACTTTGCAGGATGCAAAGAGGATAGAAAGAGCACTACTGGAACCTGTCAATTCCTAGGTGGGAGACTAATTTCATGGAGTAGCAAGAAGCAAACCAGTGTGGCTATCTCCACAGCAGAGTCAGAGTATGTAGTTGTAGGAAGTTGCTGTGCTCAACTTCTGTGGATACAATATCAGCTAGAGGACTATGGATTTCAGGTAAGTAGAACTCCACTTTTCTGTGATTCTACAAGTGCTATTTCAATAGCTAATAACCCTGTATCACATAGTAGAACTAAACATATTGAAATTAAATATCATTTTCTTAGGGAGCATGTAGAAAGAGAAGATATTTTACTTGAATATGTTAAAACTGATAATCAAATAGTTGATATGTTTACTAAGCCCCTAGAAGAAGCTAAGTTCAATAGATTCAAAATTGAACTAGGAATGTTAAACTTAGAGTAAGTTTACAGAATTAAAATTGGCTAAGTAAAAAAAAGTGTCGACACATAGACAAGTCTATGTCGACACAGAATAGTGGTGTCGACACTTCAGGAAAAAGGTGTCGACACATCCAGGATGTTGGTGTCGACACTTCAGAATGTTAGTGTCGACACATGTCCAGTAGGTGTCGACACATCCAAAGTGGTGTCGACACTTATGTTTTACTCAGAATTTTCTAAGTAAAGTCTCGACAATGTGTCGAGTTATGTTGTGTCGACACATAACCAAGTGTCGACACATAAAATCTGTTGACTAAACTTGTGTCGACACATATGTGTCGAGACATTATAAGTAAGTGTCGACACTTATTGCCAGTGTCGACACATTTTAAGTTAGCTGTCCCGCCTGTTCATCTTCAAAATTAGAAAGGTATAAATAGGGTTCTGTCTTTGTTTGTCGACACGCTTTCAAAGTTTCGAGACCAAAACTACTGTGTCGACACCTCTCTTTTCTAAAGACAAATTCTACAAACCCTAATGGCACCTAAGCTTGAGGAGAACGTTAACGAAGGATATGAGCTTGTACGCGGCGCGTTCGACGATGCCGATCAAGAAATTCAGGCAGTAGTAACCCTAGTCGCCGACTCTGGGTTAGAGTACTTAGTTTCCGAACCTACTAAGATATGGAAGAAAGAGGTTCTTGAATTCCTTAATGGAGCTGCAGTAGATGAATCTGGATACAGAATCAAATCCATAGTTCATGGAACTAAGGTCAAGGTTTCACCTAAAAATCTGAGGAAGGTGCTCTAGCTACCAAAAACTCAAGATGAAGAAGAAATTACTGCATCCAAGACCAGGGAAGCTCTAACCTGGTGTGGACTTGATCCAAAGATGAAGATTGGTTCTGTATTTAACAGGAAAGGCATGAATAATCAAGGAAAATTCATGTCTGAGATTGTTGGAAAGGTCTTACTCAGTAAGCCTGGAGGGCATGACAGAGTGTCTGCCTATATGTTTGGAATCATGACAAGGATAATCTTCACTCTGAAAACAGACTGGTCTATAGTGGTTTATGAGAAGATTAAGGAGAGCTTGAAGAAACCCAATCTGGGCAGAATCATTAGTCTCTACCTAGCTGGTACCATACCAGAGGTAATGAATACTGCTGCAGGCAGCAAGATAAACCACATGAGGAAGATGGATCAAAGGATCTTTTCAAGATGGGACAGGGTGTTGTCCAAGGAAATGCCAACCCCAGAGAAGACAATTACTGAGAAAGACACTCCTCCAAAGAAGAAAAGGAAAACAGCTCCTGTGGAACAAGTGTCCACTAGCAGTTCTGGGAGTGAAGAACATGTTGTCTTCACTCCAGATGAGCATGAGGAAGAGCCTGCAGTGAAATCTCCTGCTGATCAAGAGATTGCTGAGATCCAGGGGGAGCCTCCAGTTGTAGAAGAACCCTCTACACTGGACAGTGAGCAAGCCACCACCATCATACAAGAGGTCCTCACTGACCTAAATACTTTAGAATATCTTAAAGAAGATGCTGATTTGTCTGATGTTCCTCAGCAAACTCAGCTGCCTAGTCAAGCTCCAGATGTTATTATAGAAGACACATTTGCTGTACAAGAAGAGATTCCTGATCCAGTAGTTGAAGAGCAAAGAATGTCTCCAGCTTCTTCACCCCCTGAATACACCATGGAAGATTTATTTCTCAATCTAGATCAAGCAGATTTTGACATGGACAAGGATGCTGCTGAAAAAGATCATGCTGCTGTTGAGGGGGAGCAAGTGCAAGTTATGGAAGAGCCTTTAAGGCCAGAAAATGAGAAGGCACCTGATGTGCAAGCTGACAGACCTCCAAGCCCTAAGGATAGGGTTGACATAGCCAGCACTTCTGCCTCTGAAGATGAGGAGAGTGCTAGGGCAAAGAAGAAGAAACTGTATGTCTTTAAAAGGAGAAGTCAGAGTTATAAGAAAGCTCTGCAATCTATAGCCCCACAGCCTATAGTTCAACAAGCTCCAACTGTTGATTATAGTGCATTAATGATTGCAATGCAGATAAAACTGGATGAACAGAGAAAAGCTATAGAGGCTTATGTGGATGAAGGGTAGAAGTCATTACAATTTGATCTGGCCCAAGATATAAAGTCTATAAGGTTTGAAATGAACCTTAACAAGAAGGAGATGAATGAATGCTTCCACAAAGGTGGAAATGCAGTGGTGTATTTGGCAACACACCAAGAGAAGATCAAAGAATAAGTGGATGACATAGCATTGAAACAAGGATATGTTCTTGAAAATCAGTTAAGAATGAATGACAATTTGACTGCCTCCCATAATGCTATAGTCACTGAGTTGAAGAACAAGGCTGCTGAACCTTCTACATCTTCTGCTACTATCAAAGCTGAATTTGACAAAGCCTTTCAAGAAGAAATTTCTGCTGTTAAGTCTGCAATCCAAGCCTCCCAGAAAGCCTTCTCTGAACAACTTCAAAAGCTCAAACCATTCTTCAAAGAGGGAATCAGATACTTGGATAGTCAAATAAGATTTCAAAAGGATGATGTCAGAGATCATATGGCTAGAGAAGTCATAAAGGGGGAGAGAGTTTTAGTCAAAGCTAGCTCTGACCATGCAAAGTGGATATCAAATTCCATCAGAGCTACACTGGGCTATCCTCCACTTTGTGATGATGACAATGTGGCAGAATCTGGAATTCAACCTGCATATCTTGGAGGTGAGCAACCAGAGGTAGCTCAAGTGATATATCCTCCACCAGATTTTGACATGGTGCAAGCTGACATTCAGCAGATGTATAGCCCAACTGAAGGAAAGTCTAATGTTATTCTGGATAAAGTGGTTCAGCCTATTACTGAAGCCATGCAAGAGGCATTACAGAAGGAGGAAGAGACAAGGCTGTCTAAGAAGAGGTTTAGGGAACAAGCAGAACAAAGGCCAGACTTTGAACAGTGGAGCCCTACCTCTAGGAATATAATTTTAACTGTCTGGAAAGCTACCAAGGACAATACTCATGACAGGAACAAATGGTTTTCTGAAGCAGAATGGAGAAAACATGAGATCAGGCAGGAAGCAATAGTTCAGTATAGAAGGAAGGCAAAGATGGGAAAGCTACCTCCTACTGCAGTGGAGCCTAGCAAGTACTTTCCTAAGCCATATCACTATTTTGAGAGGCAGAAGATCAAGGCAGAAGAACTCAAAAAGAAAGATCTAAAAGACAAGAAGCCTGTTGATGCTGAAACTGTTGATGCCCCTGTCAAAGCTCAAGTTCAAGCTGGCAAGGGAATAGTTATCAAGGAACCTGATCAGAAATATATTAAGATTTTACTTGAAGATTATTTTGTAATCTTTTAAATATAAAACATTTTTTGTAAACTACTGAAAATGTATAAGAAAAATGTTAGAACAATATATGATCAATATATTTCATGATTGTTCTGTGAATGTGTCTATTTCTTATTTGTTCTGAAATGATGAATGTGTATACATGTGTGAATTAATACATGTTTATGTTTACCCTGCTGAATATAACCTGCTTTACATCATTTTGTAATTTTTAATTATGAATGGTGTATATCATTGACTAAGGGTTATGACTTCTCCAAATAGGGGGAGATTGTTGGGTCAAATGTACCTGATTTGAAGAAGCCTCACCCAACTCAATGATATACATCATAATGTATTTGATGTATGTTGAGTTTACTTGTGCAGGTTATGTAATCACTGAACTGAAGCAAAAAGTTTCTAAGTCCATGTGTCGACACCCAGAGGGAAAGTGTCGACACTTAAGAAGACTTGTGTCGACACCCAAACAAGCAGTGTCGACACTTGGAGTCATTGTGTCGACACCTGGGATGCAGAGTCGACACCAGACAGTAAGTGTCGACACTTGGAGCTGTGTCGACACTCAGTGAAGAAAAGTGCAGACAGAAAGTGTCGACACAAGGAGCTGTGTCGACACCCAGTGAAGCTGTGTCTACACCAGAAAGTGTCGACATTTGGAGCTGTGTCGACACTCAGCAAAAGTCTGCAGAGACTAAGTTAAAGTGTCGACACTCAGAACAATGTGTCGACACTCAACAGAAGAGTCAGCACTTGAAGTAAGTGTCGACACTCAGCACAATGTGTCGACACACAACCAGAAGAGTCAACACATGAAGTAAGTGTCGACACCCAGCATAATGTGTCGACACTTAGCTAAAGACTCTACACTTGAAGAAAGTGTCGACACAAGGAGCTGTGTAGACACTTAGCAAAGATCAGAAAGATCAACAAAATTATTCTAAGTACAAGTGTCGACACTAAGGGAATGTGTCGACACTCAGCTGAAGTCTCAACAAAAAGAAGGTGTGTCGACACAAGGAGCTGTGTCGACACTCAGCAAGTATCAACATTAAAGATTATGTGTCGACACCAAGAAGCAGTGTCGACACTTAACAGTTACAACACATGAAAATGTGTCGACACAAAGGTGATGTGTCGACACTTAGAAGAATTCAGTAAAAGACAGAAGATCAAGTATTTGTGTCGACACTCAATTTTAGTGTCGACACCTGAAGAAGAATCTGTGTCGAGACATACAAGGAGTTGTGTCGACACCTTGTAGACTTGTGTCGACACTTACACAGCATGTGTCGACACTTGGACTATAAGTGTCGACACTTAAAGACAGAAAGTCTCGACACTTTCAGACAGTTAGAGATTTTCAAGAAATGACTGGATGACTTGACAGCTGCCGTTCCAGCCGGTCTACAGCACCTGTCAAAGATATCAGAAGTCAGTTATGAACTGGACTAGCCGGTTACCATGAAGAAGGACTATAAATAGGCTCATACAGTTTACACAAACCGTGTTGTTGAGGTTGATCACATTGTTGAAGAACAAGTTATTAAAGTGGTACATAGAGTATCAACACAAGAAGATCTTGCAGTCCAAGTGCAGATCTAAGAAGTTGGAGAGAGAGGGCTCCATCTAAGAAATCAGCCTCTGGAACTAGGCTGAGAAGAAGGATTCAGATTCATTCTGGATCTTAAGTGGCAGAGGTCAAGGAACTACTGCAGGAGGATTCAGTCTTATTCAGTTCTACTCAAGAAGCTTTGAAGAAAGCTAAGTCAGATTGAATCCAGCTGAGTTCTTCCAAGAACTCATCAAGAAACTCTCAACTCCCCTCTTTTATTTCTGAGTTGTTGAGTTAATATTTGTAATACATTTTTATCTTGTAGGATCCTTTGGATCTGTGTGAATTGTAAGCCTATAATTATAAAGGCTGAGGGTAGGGCTTGAGAGCCTGAGTGTAGGAGATTGATATCTCTGAGTGTAGGCCTTGTTGGCTGAGTGTAGGCCTTGGTTGGCTGAGTGTAGGCCTTGGTTGGCTGAGTGTAGGCCTTGATTGGCTGAGTGTAGGCTTTGGGATAAAGCTGAGTTGTAAGGCTTTGGGCCTGAGGTGTAGGAACCAATTTGGGTTCTGAGACAGTGGAGGAGTTTGGCTGAATCTAGTACACTGCTAGATAGGCGAAGGGGAAAAGTGGATGTACCCATATCTTGGGGAACCACTATAAACCACTGTGTATACTGTGTTGTGCTGTGATTGTTGCTGTGTATGCTGTGTGTTTGCTGTGATAAAATAGTTAGTATTCTGTGATATAACTGATTGCTGCTATTAAAGTTTAAAAAGGATTAGGTCACATATTCACCCCCCCCCCCCCCTCTAGGTGTTTAGGTACCATATCTTTCAGTACCTGATAACCTTCATCACATAACTGACTTATAGAGATGAGACTATGCTTGAGTCCTTTGAAATAAGTCACTTTCTTGAAGGTGACTTGTCCAATTTTCACTTCTCCATAACTTTATGACTGGCCACACTTTGAATCATCAAAGATTACCTTTGGCCCCAGCTTGGACTTGTAGTTGATTAAATTATCCTTGTTGTCAGTCATGTGTTTAGAGCATCCACTGTCCAGGTACCAGGTTTGATTAATTACTAGACAGCCCTTTTCCTGCAGTAAAAATAGTTAGTTGTTCTTGACTCGGGTTACCTTGGGTCCTTTATATTGCTGGTAAGAAAAACTGGATATCACAGAAAACTCTGGTTGAGATTTGTATCCTAGTGGGTGATATCTTCTAGGTGTAATTATCCAGTCAGTTAATGGAATAAATGGTTTCCTAGGTTTATTAGAGTTGTTGTTACAATTATAATTTTTGTTAAGTCTTTCTAGGTTCGACGAATTTTTGTGAGTTTGTCGACCAGAGTTCGACGAATTGGGATGAGATCGTCGATCTCTGCCCAGAGAATGAACATGTTCATTTTCTGTGCCCCACGTTTGTCGATCTCTGCTCGACAAACCATACAGAGTTCGTTGATCGCAGTTAGACGAATAATTATAGTTAAAGTTTGCATTCATAGTTCGTCAAGTAGAGTTCGACGAACTGTTCATGTTTTGTCGATCTAAGTTCGACGAAATCTGCTGAACTTTGTTTTTACCTAAGGTTTTCTGATTTTTGTTATTTTGACCTTTTAACTTGGGAATATCTTCTATGGTTTGTTTATAGTTTATTTTTTCTTTTCCCTTGGCTGAAACAAATTTGATGGGGGTTGTCAATATATTCTTCTTAAGTATGGGGGAAAACTTGATGAAGCACCCAAGCCCAGCTTGTCATTTAGTCTGGCATTTACAGTGCTTGTAATGTCCATCAGCTTGAGGCTTCTCCCATTTAGAGTTTCCTCAAGTTGTTTAGCCTCACATAATTCAGTTTTTAAAGAGTTAATTTGTTCATTTGCTAGATATAATTCTTCCTTTAACTTAATGTTTTCAGATGTCAGTATCTCTTGATTTCCTAGTCTTTCCCTAAGTGTTTTAATTTATTTTTCTGAATTTATTAGATCTATGCACATGATTTAAAATTCAGATTTAAAATATTCAGAGTTATAGTCAAATGAAGAAAATACCTGATCAGCCTCAGATTCTGAATCTTCTTCATTGTCTGATTCTTCTTCATCTGAATGAGTTCTGGAAGCATCAATTGCCATGAGACAGACTTCTTTGGCCCTTTCCTCTTATTCTTCTTCACTGGAGCTGGAAGATGTTGATTCATCTTCAGTTTCACTCCAGGATTCAGTTACAAATCCTTTCTCCTTCTCCTTATATCTGTTGGAGGAGGGTCTTGAGTTGTGTTGTCTTCTGGTATCCTTCTCTCTTCTCTTATCCTTCTTTTGATTTTCTAAACACTCTGAGATGAAGTGTCCAGGTTTCCTGCAACCAAAGCAGACCACTTCTTTAGTGGGAGTTTTATCATACCTTGGTTTGTCATCCTGTCTGGATGATTTTCTTCTAAAGTCTTTCCTTTCCAGCTTGTAAAATCTATTGGCAAGTAGACCCATTAGCTCTTCATTTATTGTTGGTGCCTCTGTCTCCTCAGCAGCCTTGAATGCAATGTTGTGCTCCTTCCTTGCTGGTGGAGGTGTTCTTTGCTCAACTGCTTCTCTGGATTTAATAAGCTGTTCATAGGACTTCAGCTTTCATAAAAGAGATTCAGTGGAAATCTCATTCAGGCTCCTGGCCTTCTTGATGGGTCAGATCCTAGAATCCCATGAGCTTGGGAAGCACATAAGGATTTTATCATTCACCTCTGCGAGGGTGATGTCCTTGTCCAAGGTTTTCAGCTCACTGATGATTGAGCTCAACCTATTATACATGTCAGCTACTGATTCAGCTTCCTCCTTCTTGAAATTCTTATATTGGGATATGAGATTATATCTCCTATCCTTTCTTTCATCAGCAGATCCAGCCACCATTTGATTGAGAGAATCCCAGATGGCTTTGGCTGATGTGAATTCAGCCACTTTTTAAAAAATGTCATCTGACATTTTTTGTGCCAGAATATTCATTGTCTTGGCATCAGCAATTTTTGCCTTCTTCTAGGCCTCAGTCCACTCAGGTGGTGGAACTGCATTGTTGCTGGAGGTTGCTGTAGAGGTAGATGCTTCAGGAGGACCTGTCACAATGGAATTGAAAATATCATCATCAATAGAGTTCATATATAACTTGATTCTTGCCTTCCAGATGGCAAACCTATTTAGGTTGCAAACTGGAGGTCTGGTGCTTATATAGTCTTTGTTCTGTGTCATGCTGTGTGTGAATATCTAATAGAAATGAGAAGATAGATCTAACTCAGGATCTTTGGTTCAAGGGTTAGCTTGTACAACCAAGAGAATCCTGCTCTGATACCAATTGAAAGTGAAAGGTTAGATCTGGAATACTCTAGAGGGGGGTGAATAGAGTATTCAGGTTTTTATAAAATTTTCTAACTACTTCAATCTAGTCCTAATATTGTAGGAATAAAATTAAAGCACAAACACAGCAATCCTAACTATCACAACCACAGCAAGAAACAAAAGAAAAGATCAACCAGACAACACAAGAAATTTATAGTGGTTCCCCAACCTGGGTATATCCACTCTTCTACCACCCTGGTAGGAATCCACTCAGATTTTTGATCAGGTGACTGACACCAATGAGCTTTTGATCAGGTGCTCAAAAACCTATCCTCAAGTCTTTTGGTCAGGTGACTTGCAACCAGGAATAACTTTTGAAGGGAGTTAAGAACCCTTTATACAGTGGGGGGATGAGAGATGATTTTGTCTTCTCTTTCTCAAGTTACAACTGAGAAGACTTATGTGGATTTGATGTTAGCAAAGGCTCCCCCTGAGATATTGAATGGTTCAGCAAGATGGAGCTTTGCTTCAGGGTGATAGGCCTTCACTCTTTCAGCTTTGACCAGACAAAGTACAGGAACTTCTTGACAGATAGAGGATTTGTTGTCCTTTGAAGTGTCCTGGAGTGTAGAAGTAAGAAGACTCTTGATTTTGATTTGATGTTCTTCTTCTTCAGATTGCTGATATTCTTCTGGTATAGATCTTGTATTTTTGTATCAGCTTTCTATCTCTTTTTGTCTCAGAGTGTTGTCGATAGAGATTGCAGCAGAAGATTCTTGATTCCTGATTCACAAAACTGACTAACTGTCTGTTTCTTTCTTGCTGAGAAGAAGATGGAAAATTCCCTTTTTGTATATTCCATATTATCTTCCTTTTGAAATTTGAAATTCCTCTACATTCAATGTTGACGGCCTAGAGAATGTTTTGCATTGATTGAGTTTCCTCAACTGTCCCATAGAAAAATGGCAAGCAATAATCCAGATGAAAACTGTAATTAATGCTCCGTCTAACGGTAATATTCAGAGAATATTTTAGCATTAATTACTCAGGAATTATTACAGTAGGAAAGGGACAGAAGGATGGAAATGACCAAGTCAGGATTCGTCGAACACAGAACAGAAATCGTTGAGCTGAGTCCACAGTTCGTCGAGCTGAGGAGTTGTGTTCGTCGACCAGATGGCTTTCTGTTCGTCGAGCTAATTTCCAAAATCGTCGAGCTGAGAACAGATAACTGCATTCTCTAGAACCTTGCCTTTTCTGCGCATCAAGTTCATCGAGCTGAGAATTTGACTTCATCGACCAGAGTTCAGTGAAGTGCATTTGGACTTAGATATTTCTGGAATGAAATTCTGAATTAGAGTATCCAGAAATCGTCAACCTGAGAACTAGATTCGTCGATTGGAGTTCAGAGAAAGTCTGGACTTGAAATGTTGAAGTATTATCCATAAATCATTGACCTGAGACCCAAGTTCTTCTTTAACTTCTTGACACAGCTTCTGTGGAATGTGTCGACACAAGTCTTGTGTGTCGACACAATTGCTTCTTGTCTCGACATAGTTGTCGTTTTGACAAAAATCTGGAGTGTGTCGACACAAGTCCTGTGTGTCGACACAATTATTGTCGATATATGTTTTGTGTGTCGACAAAAGTCCTGTGTGTCGACATAATCTGTCTTCTGGTGTCGACACAGTTGGTGTCGACAGATGTTCTGTGTGTCGACACAAGTCTTCTGTGTGTCGACACAAGTCTTTTATGTGTCGACACAATCTTGCTTCTGGTGTCGACACAGTTGATGTCGACAGATGTTCTATGTGTCGACACAAGTCATGTGTGTCGACACAATCTAGCTTATGGTGTTGACACAGTTGATGTCGACAGATGTTCAGTGTGTCGACACAAGTCCTGACTGTCGACACAATCTGGCTTCTGGTGTCGACACAGCCTTTCCCAAGTGTCGACATAATTGCTTGAGTCTCTGGCTGTCTGTTGAAGGCTGGTCCATGTGATGTTGATTCTAAGGACTTGGCCTAGACTCTAGGACACAACCATGACCCTGGCTATACATGATGGGTCATATGATCCTAACTTAGTGAACCTAACCCAAATCCAACTAGGGATCCAACACTCATTTTCTTCACATGTCCATTCATGGACTACCTGTATGCATGAACTAAAGCACGCATCAAATACATTATGCTTCTTAGTATGATTGGTGATGCTCCTTCAAATCCTGAGAAATATTATAGGGCACAATTCCCAACAATATCCCCCTATTTGAAGAAGGCAGAACACACATCCATGCTAAGGTGCAACAACACAAAAAATATCATGATAGGTCAAAGAAAAATTATCATGACAACTAGCCATCCCAGAACAGGAAAACTCCCCTAGATGAGATGTCTTAATATTATGATTGACAGATCAATGGTACAGGTTAATTAACAATCATTTACAATGTGATGGTATAATTAACAACACAAGCTTTATTAATCATTAACAAGGTAAATATTATGATCAAGATGAACCTAATCATTAACTTAGCCAAACAATAGCATCATACTTGTGATTACATGATTTTTATGAATGAATAACATATTTATTAATCACTGATATACACTGAGACTTGCATTATAGATTTGTCACCTCAATATGCTCAGGGACAAAACATATTAATTTCATTGATAAAGATTTGAAATTTTTACACTATTGATGATCATTACAAGACATAAATTAGATAGAATAAAAAAAACTTAAGTCTTGCAGTCTTTTGTCAGTTAGTCTTTGAAGAACTTTCACCAGCATCCTTGGTTGCAGCAGTCTTCTTCAAATTTTCAGTTTTGTTCTTCTGCCTCTTGAAGTAAAGGAATGCTTTGGAATATATCTGGAAGGTATTTTCTTGGGGTTGCTCTTCCTTACTGGATTCTCCTTGAATACTCTTTCCCTTAGGAAATTTCTTTACAAATATTTTATCCATTCCTTAGAAGGATATACACTATCAATATTCCTTAGGATTTGTCTATGGCTTACCCAAGCATTGATAATGATGGATTCAAAGGCATCACTAAGCTATTCATAGTCTGGATCATCTTTGTTCTCAACTCTCCTCTTTGCCATGAACTCTTCAAACATTTGAGTTCCTTCCCTCTTTATTCTGGCAGCAAGTTGTGCATCCTGTGCAATTCTAGCTTGTGTTGTGAAGTCTAAGTCCTCTAGCCTTTTTCTATCCAGGAGGGGCAGGTGTAGTGCCACCCTGGTGCCTTTTTCTATCCAAATATTTTATTCATTCCTCATAAGGATATACATTATCAATATTCTTTAGGATTTGTCCATGGCTTACCCAAGCATTGATAATGATGGATTCAGAGGCATCACTAAGCCGTTCATAGTCTGGATCATCTCTGTTCTCAGCTCTCCTCTTTGCCATAAACTCTTCAGTCATTTGAGTTCCTTCCCTCTTTCTTCTGGCAGTAAGCTGTGCATCCTGTGCAATTCTAGCTTGTGTTGGGAAGTATAAGTCCTCTGGCCTTTTTCTATCCAGGAGGGGCAGGTGTAGTGCCACTCGGGTACCTTGAATTACATTGAAGGCTTGATATTCAATTAGTGTGGCTGCCTTAGCATGGCTACTCTCCCCCTTTCTGCCTTCTTCAGATATGGACTTTTGTAGTAAGGTGGTGTTGGCTTCATTCATGCTTGATATAGATTTCAGTATTCTTTCATTGTTAGCGAGCAGCTCATCACTTAGGAGTAGTGCCTCCTTCACTGATTAGAAGGCAACATTGGTGACATGCTGATTTACATGATCTGCTACACCATTGATCACCTCATCAGTTGCACTGACATAATTCTTGATATATCCTATGTCAGCTGCAGAGAGTTTTTGGCTTGTGTCCAAAGATTCCATGGGGGTGGTCAGCTTGAGTGCAGCAGTTCCAGCCTTATCAAACCAAGTGGTGACCTATTTGTTTAAGTGAGATATTTCTTCTTTAGTTTCATTTACTTTAGCTGACAATTCATCCCTCATTTTGGCAACTGATTGATCAACATACTCCTTGAGGGTTGTGGTCTGAGCATCCATGAGTGCTTTAATTTGTTTTAGAAATTCCTCATTGGAGATGGGGGTAGATGAAGTATGGCTCAAAGGATGAGGTAGACCATTCTGGGTAGAGATCTGAGAAGGCTCCCCCTCAACTATAGCACCTATAGAAGGAAGCATTTCCTTAGCTGAAGCTGTTTTAACATTATTAATTAAGAGGGAATGAGTTTTACCTGGCGGTTGGTGTAGACTCAACTATTTTATTGACAACTTGATCCAAGTCTGTCAACTCCATCTGATCATGCTCCCTCTTAGACTGAGCATCCTTCTCTGGGCTAGACCTATTAAGATAATCATCTAAAGTATCAGGAGGCTCCCGGTTATATTCTACAGTAGGGATATCATCACTTGCTGCAATACCATCAGTATCACCCATGTCTGCCTCATCTTTTACACTAACCTCTTCTTCAGCAGCATTCTTTGACACTTGTCCTGACCTTGGGTTGGCATGGATTTTATGAACATGCACAACAACATCCTGGAGTTGAATTTTTGCAGAGGATTGACTGAGTGATAAGTCAACCTATAGACCAGCATTAGCTGGAGAGGATGATCCAAGCTGTGGTTCAAAGCTGGAAGTTCTTTCTTCCTCAGTAGGTTTCTTCCTTGTATCTTTAGAGGAGTCCTTTATTCCTGAAGGTTGGCTCATTGGTAGGACTCTAGTGAATCTATCCAAAGTCTTTATGTCCATTCTTTTTAGGCAGTGAATCTTCACCTCATGTTCCTGTGTGAAAGTGTCTGGATATGTGTTCACTAGGTATAAGGAAATAATTCTACCCATGTTTGGATAGGATATGCAGTCTACTATTCTTTGATAGATGAGATAAGACCATGAGGTCTTTTTGTTCAGGATAATTCTGGTCATAACTTCAAACATGAACCTAGAGATGGTGTCATGTGATCCAGGTTTGCAGATAAGGGCTTTCCCTATAATGTCTGCTAGCGTTTGTCCTCTTGGATTGAAGAATTTCCTTTTTAGAGACCCAGATTTGGCCTCATTGTATCCACATCATGTGAGAGCATTGTCTCTGCCCATATCGGCGAGCTCATCTTCCTCGATAGGGTTGACGGAGGGTATATGGAGGGCCTTTCCTAATCTCTTAGGGTTTACCTTTATTTTGATGTCGTCAATCTTAGACCTAATAGAGTTTTGAGAAGGGGACATTTTGATGTTTGAGAAGAATTCCACTACCTCTTTTCTAAGAATGGTGGAGGGTTCAGAAAGGGTGTATTCCAAGCCTGCGACCTCCATCATCCTTAATACAGCTTTAATCTTAGGAGAGGCATGATTGAATCCATCCCTCACAATTTAGTATCCATCCTGAAGCTCCTTAATGACATTTGGTGCCATCGAAACAGTGTGGAAAGATGCTGAGAAGGTTTCGGTCTCGATGGTTAGGGTTAAGGCTTTGGAGAGTGATGTGGCTTTTTGTTTCTTGTCTCCTTTATATATTTAATTAAAAGATTTAATTAATTTGATTAAATTTTTCATTTGACCATTAAGTTACGTATTTTTGACTTGACGGATTGCTCGACGAATCTTGTTATGATACAGGGCACTTAGTGCTTTTACTATATCACTTAGCGTTTCTTATATTTGTTCCATGCATGTTTAATTTGTGGTTTCCCTTACCAATTGGTTGCATATTTTACTTGACTTAATAAACATTTTGTCAAGTTAAATAGAAGGGGACCTAACATGTCAATGGGCCAGTTCTATTGGCACCCAATTTGTGCATTATTTTGCTCTAAAACTTGTTAATAAGTTATTTGAAATTTTTGAGTAAAGCCTACAAAAATTAACAGTGTGAATAATTGAATCACAATTTTTCTATTTGATGTGCTAGATTAGATTCATCTTGAGCACAACTAACATAACTTAACAAATGGCAAACTTAATCTCTATATAAGAGGGATAGACATACCTTGAGGCTTGCTTCCTCTAGCTTTTGAGGATTACTTACTTGACAGCCTCAACCTTAATTTGTTGCTTTTTTGGAGCATATTCTAAGAGCAACTATCCTGTCCCATTCATTTACCTGGAACACCAATTGTCCGAATACCAAATCTTAATTTGATAGGTACTTGGACTATCCTGCAAAACAGAATTCATTTACCCTTAGGCACCCAATGATAATTGGGTCCTAGGTTCTTGTTAGCATTATAAAACATCTGCCCCACTCTCTGTCTGGGCTGAGCACCTTTCTGTCCACTAGTCACATTCAAGTTATGCCAACAATCAATGGCAAGGTGACCCACTTTTCCACAGCACCAACATTTATGAATGTTGTATCTTCTCTTTAGGACAGTACATAATTGATGTCCATGAGAGATGTGAGCAACACCAGACTTTGCTGGATGAGCATTGCATGATGCTGCCCCCTTCTTCCTGAGTGAAGGTGCTGAGGAACTAAATACAGCTGGTCCAAAATAGGCCTGATGTATTTTTGGAGCCTGTCATCTAGTGGACACACTCATTTCCTTAGATAGATGATATTTGGATCCAAATCTAAAGAACTTATCCTGAACTTTATGGCTAGAGTGGACAGAGTCACTCTTTCTTGGATCATGTGCCTTCACCCCACTGGTGGAGCACACATTTGATTGATCCTTCTGGAGTGGTGCAAACTTGACAATTTTAGAAGGTGTATTTGCCTTTTGAAACACTGTCCTCTGATCAGGAAATTCAGATTTGAAATGATGATTAATGTGGTTAATACCCATCTTCTCAGGGACTTGGCAAGTTGCAGCTTTTGGCAACTGACCCTGTGACTGAGAAGGGTTAATCACAATCCCCAATTTCACTATGAACTTTTGTTCTAGATATCTAATGTGCTTCTTCTGTTCTTCTAGAAGCATGGTCTGACGCTCAAGACTTTTCTTGAGTTCAGACACCTCATGACTTTTCTTATAAAACTCAATAGATTAATTATTATAGAGAGTTTTATAAGGCTTTAGGACCTCTATTTCGTTGTCTTGCCTTTTTGCAAGTATTCTGCTCTTCTTTAGAGTAATTGGAAGTAGTCCAAATTTGTCAATCAATTGATTGAAATCAGTCATAGATTCATAGTAGTCTTCATCGCAGGATGAAGATGCACCAGTATCTGGACTGGATTTATAGTTAGAGAAAGATACAGAATTGGAGAGAGATTGTACCTTGATCGATTCTGATTCTTCCTGACTTCTTTGTTATGCAGATATTGTCATCAACCCATGGCATCCATAATTTTCTTCATCCTCTTCATTATCACTGTCTGAGTGTGACAGAGGGGCCCCGATTCCTATCCTAGTAGCAAGATATTCTTCCTCTTCTTCTGGATCTGCAGCAACAAATATCAGCCCTAAATAGGCTTCTTCCTTTTTATCTTCAGAATCTGAGGATGAAGAATCAGTCTAGCTTCTCTCCTTCTTAGCCGCAAAGTACTTTTCCTCCTTCATGCCATTGTGGTGATGGTGATGCTTTTTCTTCTTCTTCTCATCTTCTTCCTTTCATTTGACTGGGCAGTCAGTAATGACATGCCCAGCCTTGCTGCAACAATAATAGATGACATTAGAAGAAATCTATTTATTAGTTTTATGGACATATCTGTCATCCTTGGATGACTTCATGTGATGAGAGGATGAAGATGGCCTGCTCCTCCAGTCCTTCTTATTTATGAACTTCTAAAATTACCGGGATAAGGCAGTTAGATCTTTATCAGACATGTGGTTGTCTGATGAGCTTGGCTAAGAATTTTCTGAGCTAGATTCAGCTTCCTTCCTTAGTGGTGAGGGAGTCTTTCTTCTGCTTCTTCTTAGGGCTTCTGCCCTGAATGCAACATACTTATCCTTGGACATGAATTGGCTGCTCTTCTCCTCTTCTTGTCTAGCAGCCAGCTGCATTTCATAGGACTACAACTTTCCAAAGAGTGTTTGTGGAGGAGTGTCTGCTAGCTTAGCCATTTCCCTAATGATATAGATCTTGGTGTCCCAATCTCTAGTTAGAGATCTAAGGAACTTGCCATTCAGCTCATAGTTGCTGAAGACCCTACCATAGATTCTTAGTTCATTGACTGTCCTAAAGAACCTTT
Organism: Platanthera guangdongensis; assembly: GCA_039583875.1. NCBI lineage: Eukaryota > Viridiplantae > Streptophyta > Magnoliopsida > Asparagales > Orchidaceae > Platanthera > Platanthera guangdongensis. Next base: position 48,107,575 of record CM077153.1, on the reverse strand, counting down.
CAAAACAATCAGCAACTTTTTCAGACTTGCTTTGTCTGAAGGCCTCATACTCTTGATTGAGCATGGACTTTCTATCATCTCTAACTTCCTCAGAGCCTTCCATGTAAACCACAAGGGTGTCCCACATTTCCTTGGAGGTCTTGTAGTGTATAAGATTTTGGAAGGTTGAGTCATCAATGGCACTGGCTATAATATTTTGTGCCCTTTTGTCCATAGTGGACAGAATCACTTTATCTATGTCCATTTCTGAATATACCTTAGGCACTCTCATAGTAGGATCTATGGTGGAAGCCTTTGTGGGGATAAAAGGGCCTCCCACTACTATTACATAGATCCTAGAGTTAGATGCTTCCATGAACAGTCTGACCCTTTGCTTCCAAAGGCCAAATCCTTATTTCTTGCAGATGGGCAACTTCATGGCCCCTAGCTCCTTATAGTTCATTCCAGAACCCATAATCTTATCTTATAGCTAACCTTGGAGGTATACTCAAATTGTTAAATCCTTTTTGAGCAACCTCTCTCTGATACCACTTGAAAGTTATTTAACTTAAGGTTAACTAATCACCTAGAGGGGGGGTGAATAGGCCTTTGAGCTTTAATAAAATCTTTTGCTGAATTCAAGTCGTTCTAGCTAGAGCTTGTCCTTAAATCATACAATAACAAAGAAAAGCAAGCACACATCAAACACAAAGATTTATAGTGGTTCCCCAATTGGGTACATCCACTTTCCCTCCCACTTATCCAACTTATTTATTGGACTCGACACAAACTCCTTCATTATTCTCCTCATAGCTTACACCTCAGGCCCACAGCCTTACACACAGATTATTCACAGAATCCAACTCAGAACCACAAGGGTTCCTACCTCAGAGACCTACAGGACTCTTACAGCTCAGTGATCCACTGATCACCTACCTCAACCTTATTTCTAAGGCCTACACTCAGGCTCTTCAGCCCTACAGCATAGAGCACACAACCCTACTCTCAGAGTGCTGTAACACTCCTACAACTCAATACCCCAACCAGGTAACTACAGCTCAGCCTCCTCCAAGGCCTACAACTCAGTGACACACTTGTCACCTACAGCTCAGTAACTCTCCAGTCACCTACCTTAGCCACAAGGCCTTACACTCAGGCTGGGAGTACAGCCTTACCTCAGATCCACACTTGGATCCTATCTCAGAGTACAACACTCTCCTACCTCAGGCACTTAAGCCCTACAGCTCAGATCCTCACTTGGATCCTACCTCAGTGCCCCAACAGAGCACCTAGCTCAGTGACAAATTTGTCACCTACCTCGGGCACAAAGTGCCATACACACAGATTCAGATCTACTGAATCCTACATCAAGTTAATACAAATTGTTTAAGAAAACAAAAAACAACTGACTCATAGAAGTATCTTTGAGTCAACTTTGCTAGACTGAGCAGATATTAGTCTAGCCCACTTGCTGACGAAGGAATCAGTTTTCTTCTACAACTCACACTTTTTTGTTGCACAGATGAGCAGCTACCAGCTTGCTGAAGAGATGAATCAGCTACTCTGTTCTGATGAGAACACCCTTGCTGAACTTTGAAGTGCTTCAACTATCTTTCTTTGCCTTTAGGCTAACTTGGCTGGACTTTAGCTTTCAAGTATGATGGGAAGAAAATGTCCAGCCGCCTCTTTCAATTTCTCTTTCTATATTTTCTGTGTTTGACCCTTGCGTATTCGTTAACCCTAATCCCTTTACAGTTTTCTTTTTATATGCTTTGATTTGAATCAATGGCACAATAGAATGTGGGCCCACCAAGGATTGGTGAGCGTTATCTCCATCAGAAAGGGACAAACATCTTTCGGCGTTGCAGCAACTTTCCCGCAACGGCTTCCTGCAATTTTTACTTTGATGACATCAGCAGTGGTCATCAACATCTGGACTTAAAATATTTTCTAGAATTCCATCAAACATTGAGCGATGTTAAGACACTCAATGCCATCAGCCTTGGATCTCAGCGCTTCTGGACTTAGAAATTTCCCTGGCTTTGTCTCAGCAGTTTTGTCTTAACGGTCTCAACGGTTTTTCATTATTAGCTGAGACATGCCTTTGTCTCAGCACTTTCTTCTTTTTAGCTAAGACAAGTTTCTGTCTCGGTGGTATCTTAACAGATGTCTCAGGGGTTCTTGCTTTTAACTTTCTCAGCACTTCCTTCTTCATTAGAAGCGTTGAGTGAACCTGCTTCACTCAAAGCTTCTGTACTTAGAAAAAATCCAGTTAATTTTGTCTCAACTGTTTACCTCTTAACTGTCTCTACGCTTCCTGCTTTATTAGAAGCATTGAGTGAATCTGCTTCACTCAACGCTTCTGGACTTAGAGAAATCCAGCCAGTTTTGTCTCTGCTGTCTTAGCGATCTCAACGCTATCTTCTCAGCTGTCTCAGATGTCTCAGCGGTCTCAATGCCTTCTTCCCAGCGATCTCAGCGCTATCTTCTCAGCTGTCTCAGCTGTCTAAGCGGTCTCAACGCCTTCTTCTCAGCGGTCTCAGCGCTTTTGCCTTAGACAGATTTTTTGGCTTTAGGTGCGTTCGACGATCTGTGGGCTGAGCTCGACGAACTTTATTCTTCTCATCGGTCTCAACGCTTTTTTCCTTAGTTGATTTTTCTGGCTTTAGCTTAACAAGTGTCTCACTGATTTCGACGATTAGTAAGCTTAGCTCGATGAATTGTAAGCTGAGCTCGATGAACTTCGAGCTGAGCTCGATGAAATTTGAAACCTGAACTCTTATGCTTATACCATGGAATGTTGAGCTGAGCTCGACGACCAGTGAGCTAAGCTCGACGAAATTTGAGTTTACTCCCAAACTCATTTTCTTCAGCTGTCCATTCATGGACTACCTGCATGTATGAACTAAAGCACACATCAAATACATTATGCTCCTTAGCATGATTAGTGATGCCCCTTCAAATCCTGAGGAACATTGTAGGGCACAATTCCCAACACTCCATTTTTTGTGACTTGTTCGCATTCTTTCTACGACCTGCACTTGTTTGGTGTGAGCTCTTTGAAAGTCTTTAATTTCAAGGTAGCTAACAACCTAGAGGGGGGAGGGGGTGAATAGGTTGTCTGTTTTATTATTATTATCTTTAACTTATGGTGTTATGAGTTAGTAGTTTTTAAGCTTTCAAGACAAAACACAAAGTACACACAGAATTTATAGCGGTTCCCCATATTATGGGTGTTGAAGCCAAAATTTGACCTCTGTGGAGTTCGGGGTCCCAAAAGAGGGGTGATCGCGCACCTACTACCCTCAAGTGAATGATCTAGGCACAAGACTAGGAACACAAGGGACATACCCAAGTTCTCAGCGTGGAGGTCCCACCGCATACCCGGAAGACAAACAAACTCTTCCCCTCCCAAGCCAAAGACTGAGCTAATACACCTTCGGAGGGCACTCTTGGCCGACCGGAACATCTAAGGAGGATTTGAAGACCAACTCTCTCCTATCCAGATGTGTCTCCTTGGTTCTATGCAAAATGCTCCTCACCCTCCCTACCAATGGCGCAATCTTGCCGAGCTATTCTTCTTTACGTGGCCTCAATTAGGCCGCCAACAACGTAACTTTGTTGTTCTGAAAGGCTATCAAACCCTCGAGGGCTTACCGATAACTTTTTCTCGAGGTCCCCACGGGGCGAGCGGTTCACGAGAACACCGCTCGCCTAAGACAAAAAGATAAACAACATACATACGGCGGCACATGCATTTTATTTTACGGGAATATAAATTCCATACTTCGGCACGCAGGCCGGTAACATAAGCAAATTAGGCCTTTGAGGGTCGGCACAACTTGGGCTTAAGCACGTTATTCCCCGCTTGGTACTACAGCAACTGTACACCGACGTCTCGACAAGTGGCGGCAAGCTAAACATCAGTTGACTAAAAGTGACCCAATTATGTTGCGCTCACCCCTTTTTCGGGGCTATGATGCTTATGCCCTGCAAACGGATAATATACAACTTCCTCGGAGTCTTCTCTGGGAACCCCGGAACATCACCAATCTGGCTTACACATCTGGATGGGCTTCACACAGCATGCCTAAATCCGTACTCACGCTTTCGGATACTAAATGCAAGTAACTGCGGGGTTGTACACATCGACTCGTCGGAGAGCACCCTTCCCCCAACCGTTAGTGGAGAGGGGATTCCATGCAAATATGTTAATTGAGGGCTTCACCTGCCCAAGAAGAAACTTCGTTACCCTTGATGCGTGTTTGGCGGAGCCGCAACCAAACATCTCGCGTCTAGGGAGTGTTGATGTTATCCACGCATTGATGACGCAATGGTTCGAGCTCCAAGAATACCACTCAAGACCTCCCCTCCTCTTGGTCGGCCTAACCTAAGCCCCAAGGCTCTTATGCTCTAGCGATAGATTTACCCGTTCAACATCTAGTGGCCGACCATCCCACTTGATGAGAAGCCATAATACCAAATCACATCCATAAATATAATTTCTTTGACAAAGAGTTTGACGGCCCCTAGGAATGGGGTCTCGGGCTCGGGCTATCTCTATTAGTCGGCGACGGGAGAGGAAAAGGGCTGGGGAGAGAGAGGCTCGGGCTGCCTCTGTTGGCCGGCAACAGGAGAGGAAAAGGGATGGGGAGAGCGGGGCTCGGGCTTCCCCTGTTGGCCGGTGACTGGAGAGGAAAAGGACTTGGGAGAGAGAGGATCAGGCTGCCTCTGTTGGCCGGCGACGGGAGAGGAAAATGGCTGGGGAGAGGGGGATTCGGGCTTCCCCTGTTGGCCAGCGACGGGAGAGTAAAAGGGCTTGGGAGAGCCCCTCCTTGCTGTGGCACTGAGAGAGGGAGATCGGGAGAGATGGGGGGAATGCGGCTGCCTTGCTGCTTTTTTGAAGAAAACCCGCTGCCCCCCTTTAGGGTTGCCCCCTTTTTATTTTTTATATCCTTTATTTCCCCCGTTTTGCTCCACATATATCCATCTAAAAATCCCCATATTAAAATAATAAACATATATTTATAATAAATATATATTTACATATATAGCCTTTACATATAAAATCTCCACGTACATGTACGACTGCCCGCACGTCCTCAAACAGGGTTCTACCAAATCATCGCCCATAGTTCGCCCCGAGCCCACTATTTGGGGAGGATCCCACTCGGCCGGATACGGGGTTGTACACAATCCCCGCTCTTTCCGAGCGAGTTCCACGCTCGGAAAGAAATGTCCAACCCCAAGTATCAGACGAGTGGGAACCGACCAAAAATTTGAGAGAACTCCTCACTTGGAGATAAAGGGAGATCCACACTAGGGCCTACTTTGCACATAGTCTCGTTAGATATTTCAAAATGAATATCATCAGCCTGTGTTTTTCCTCCTAGGCTCATCACCCACAACATACGCAACATTTAATATATTCCTGTAACAATGTGATTATGGCTCATAACAAATTTCTGAGAACAAGTACAAAATTAGTATGTCCATGAGAAATGAAAACACCAACCCTACCTGAATTGTTAGATTTATATCTTGCTTGTAAATTTACTGAAAACTTTGGGATCAAACATGCTGTTAACAAAAATCTTCACTCAAGCAATGCTAATATTGTTGCATTCAGGGATTGCAATATTAATTTATTAAAGATTTCTGAAGAATATCAGAGTATCAAAGAGTTGTTCATTAATATGACAAGATCAATTGCAATTCCGAAAACTGGTATAATTTCTGATTATAGTAACTGATTATGATACTTTTTTCTTGGATAATACCAATCACAAAAAGAAATTAGTTCAAATTAATGTTAAGAGTAAGTTGACATTTATGCAAAAGGCTAAGGTGTGGATAGGGGTAAGTGTTAAACGCATGCTAATAGCTACAACCATCAATGCTCTTCTTAAATCAGAATTAGATCACTATCATGAGTATGTTGTCGATACTGAATGCTTTATGAAAAATCAAACTAATTTATCATTGAATGTCACTGTTGATGATGAAACATGTTTTGAAATTCAAAAAGCTAAATCTAACGGAGGTAGAACATTTTACAAACATCATTTCTTTGTCACTTCGAAAGCATTTCATGCTATAGCAAAATCTCAACTTAAAGAAACTAGAGCAGCTAAAGATTGGTCTATGTGTGTTCACAACTATATTAACACAATAATAAGATTCATAACAGGACAGGAATATGTGATACCACCTGAGGCTAGGAATGGTAAAAATACAGATCGTGTATCATTTCAGGTTATGAAAGGTGATGATATTTTTTATTTGGTAGATTTCCCAAATAATCTTACAATTTTCCTAAGGCATGATATTTTTTATTTGGTAGAGTATTAATACCAGTCTGTTCTTAACTATGGCTTAAACTGTAACTATTCTCATTTTGAAGGAGCTTTTCATTTATTCCAATTCTTTCATGAATATATTATTGATGATGATGATTATGTCATCAATGTACCAACGATAATTATTGGTGAACCAAGTATCGCTGAAGAAATGGAAAATTTCTGCATAAAATATTATTTCCTAGTCATCAAATTCATACATATAAAAATCCCCAAGTTGAAGCAGGAATGGAAACAGCTGATGTTGGCATATACACCTATTCCAAACCTTCATCTATTATAAAAAACCCTTTCCAAACTCTAAACTGTCTCCCCTTACCCCTGAGGTGAGCCTACAGCCCTGCCAGCTAATGTGAGCCTGTGCAGCGGGTCTACCTGGGGCCGAGCCAGGCTCGGGGTAGTGCAAAAGTCTCCAAGAACCAAGAACCAAGTCTCCAAGAACCAATCTGTTACCCCACAAGAGAGCCTTCGGAACTGCCAGCTAATGAGAGCCTGCGCAGCAGGTCTACATGGGGACAAGCAGTGCTTGGGGTCCCTTACCCCCACAGGCGAGCCTTCGGACCTGCCAGCTAATGAGAACCTGCGCATCGGGTCTACCTGGGGCCGAGCTAGGCTTGGGGTAGTGCAAAAGACTCCAAGAACCAAGAACCAAGTCTCCAAGAACCAATCCTTTCCCCCATAGGAGAGCCTTCGGACCTGCCAGCTAATGAGAGCCTGCGCAGCGGGTCTACCTGGGGCCAAGCAGCACTCGGGGTACCTTACCCCCGCAGGCGAGACTTCAGACCTGCCAGCTAATGAGAGCCTGCGCAGTGGGTCTACCTGGGGTCGAGCCAGGCTCGGGGTAGTGCAAAAGTATCCAAGAACCAAGAACCAAGTCTCCTAGAACCAATCCTTTCCCCCACAGGCGAGCCTTCGGACCTGCCAGCTAATGAGAACCTGCCCAGCGGGTCTACCTGGGGCCGAGCAGCGCTCGGGGTCCCTTACCCCCATAGGCGAGCCTTCGGTCCTGCCAGCTAATGAAAGCCTGCGCAACGGGTCTACCTGGGGTCGAGCCAGGCTCGGGGTAGTGCTAAAGTCTCCAAGAACCAAGAATCAAGTATCCAAGAACCAATCCTTTCCCCCACAGGCGAGCCTTCGGACCTGCCAGCTAATGAGAACCTGCGCAGCGGGTCTACCTGGGGCCGAGCAGCGCTTGGGCTCCCTTACCCCCACAGGCGAGCCTTCGGACCTGCCAGCTAATGAGAGCATGCGCAGTGGGTCTACCTAGAACCAAGCCAGGCTTGGGGTAGTGCAAAAGTCTCCAAGAACCAAGAACCAAGTCTCCAAGAACCAATCCTTTCCCCCATAGGCGAGCCTTCGGACCTGCCATCTAATGAGAGCATGCGCAGCGGGTCTACCTGGGGCCGAGCAGTGCTCCGGGTCCCTTACCCCCATAGGCGATCCTTCGGACCTGCCAGCTAATGAGAGCCTGCGCAACAGGTCTACATGGAGCCGAGCTAGGCTCGGGGTAGTGCAAAAGTCTCCAAGAACCAAGAACCAAGTCTCCAAGAACCAATCATTTCCCCCACAGGCAAGCCTTCGGACCTGCCAGCTAATGAGAGCCTGCACAGCGGGTCTACCTGGGGCCGAGCAGCGCTCGGGGTCCCTTGCCGCCACAGGCAAGCCTTCGGACTTGCCAGCTAATGAGAGCCTGCGCAGCGGGTCTACATGTGGCCGAGCCAGGCTTGTGGTAGTGCAAAGTCTCCAAGAAGCAATAACCAAGTCTCTAAGAACCAATCCTTTCCCCCACAGGCGATCCTTCTGACCTGCCAGCTAATGAGAGCCTGCACATGGGATCTACCTAGGGCCGAGCAGCGCTCAGGGTCTCCTCTCCGGACATCCTCCAACCACCGAGTGATCTTACAGCCCTGCCAGCTAGGTGAGAGCCTGGTCAGCGGGTCTGCTCGGGGTCTTTTCATCCATCTACTTTACTCTCATTCCATAGAAGAAACCACCTGAAGAATGTCCTTGAAAATAGTCTCCTCTAATAGGACAAAGTCAGTGCTCGCAGTTATGCAATAATCAAAGTGCATTGAAAATTTCTGCTTGCATGATTCTTCAACAAGTTGACATGAAGGCAATGAAGCTATTGATAGTAAAATGGGACAGGTTGTATCCTGCAACATATTGTGAAATGTTATCGTCAAAATATTTAACAACTTTTTCAAACTATTTGGGGCCTTCTCCATAAAATTTGCAAAATTTAACTAATCTTAATGGATGATCTTCTTCTAGCACAGCTTAAACCTTCATAAATATGCACACAAAAGGTATTAATATATACAGGCATACACTTGCCCAACCTGCCATAGTTCTGAAAACAAAATCCTCCCAAGTGTGGAAATATCTTGAATGAAAATGAAACACTTAGGCATAAGAAGAAAAGTCTGAGTACCAAGCAAAAAATCCAAACAATGATTAAAGTTATGATATTTGCTCATGCTATGTAATGACATAAAGACTAGCAAGGAACATTTACGATGTGTCGCTGATAAGTCAAATTTCAAGACATAAACACAAGGGAAAAAGTATAAGGAATTAAATGCATTGTAATGAACCACATTTTACTGTATGTAAAGGAGTAATGCTTTTACTTGGGTGAGAATGTTCAAAACTAATATAATGAGGTCTTCAGAATGTAAAAAATTGAATTAACAAATATTTCACGGCTAACTCTTCTGTTGCTTCATATATGCAGAAGGCCTCTGATAGACATTCCGAAAGGCATCTACAACATTCACGTTGGAGATATGAGATCGCAAATTGATCATCTAACATAATGAAATTAATAAAGAATGCTGCATATCCTGCTCAAGATTAAGTTCCCACTATACATGAAGTGAAGCATAGTTGTAAAAGCTTCTGGAGACACGTCACTAAACGTCGCATTTGAGGATTTGCTCTCAATCATTCCACCTTTGCAAATGGAGCCTCCATATACTAAGAAACAGTTTGTGTGGCCGCGCAATAAGAACATGTCCTTAAACATAAATGTTTAAGTCACTATGCTCACCAGTTGCCAGAAATTGCTTAAGCTTGCCTATCACTGCAGGCATTTCATGTGGAAAGATGCCCCACTGTTGAACTTCAAAACTACTACTCAATATTTCAACTTTCTTTCCAGAGCCTAACAAATTTTTGTTTGTCTTAAAATGGTTAGAAATTTCATTGCACTCTTTAATCAATGACAAAACATTAAACCGCAGACCCGAATCCCTCAGGGAATAAAGTTGAGACTCCACAACCTGAATAAGAATAGAAGAAAAAGAAATTGCTCCAATGGAAATGCTCTATTTCCAATAAAGCAATATTGATAAAATAAACTTAAAATGTCTGACCGCTGTAAATATATTCCAAAAATGCAAGTAGGACCTCGTATGCGGTTGAAGGAAGGTAAATGATATTCTCACTTGAAGAACTAGAAGAGAAATCGCCATATGCATTCAAAATGACTTTATGTGCAGGAATGACCTTTCTTTCAAAACCAACAAGAAATATTACATCAGAAAAATCCCAGCTCTCCAAAAAATTCGAAACTCGCCACTTAGCATGGTCATCATTATCAATGTCAAATATCTCACTACCCATATCACTCTCCTCTTGGTAGTCTTTGTAGTCAATTTGGCTCCATAAACTAGTGTGATGTTGAGTCAAGGGTAATATAATGATATTCCTATATCCTACATGCTTGTCCCAACTGCTTAATCCAACGTATCAAACACTATAGTTTGGCTTTGAATCAAGCCACTGAACAACAATGTTCTGGAATGGATATCTCCCTTTGCCAATACTGATCAGTCCATCATATATACCGATCCAGTAGCTCTGAAATGATGAAGAGCAACACAGCCCAACTCCAGCAGCATCGACAACCGTCTTGCCATTTACTTCAATTTTCAATCTATGATTATGATGACTACACAATATGACAGTGTAATTGGGGCTATTATCCATTTTGTAATGGTAATGCTGGCTTCCAACTTGCTCCCTAAATACCAAGGTGACATCATTTAGTGCAAAAGCTTCAAATGCAATGCATCCACGCCCTGCCTCCTTGAATCTTGAATCCTCATTCCATGTACATTTAAACGGTGCAACGGTAAGAAATCTCTTCTTTTTCTCGCTCATCACCCTTCAGTGGGAAATTAGGCCAAAAATGACGATTTTAATCTTTCCCACCTCACTAGAACTTCAAAATTGAGGTTTTCCAAACATATCATAAATCGAATCCAAATAATTGGTCAGAGCTGATGGTGAAGAAGTGCAACTAACTGAATTAAAATTTAAGAGTTTTAATTCATCTGCTAATATAAATGCTAAACTCCAAATTATCTAAATTAGTTTATTCCTAGAAACACATCTTAATAATTACTACTCGCTTTACAAGGATTAGACATTCATTTGACCACATAAATATCATTTTCACACATTCTCATGGACATTTCCCCATTTCCCACTCTTCTTGTCAAAAACTAGTTATAAATATGGATTAACTCCATAGCTCTACCGCCAAAATGATGAAATAAAATGGATATGAGTTCTTTAAGAGAGAAGCTACCATACTATGTAAAAAAAAAAAGAAATTATCCATCAATATGAAGAGAAGTGTCATGAGATGAAGCCCATCCAAAACGAAATATTAAAAAACTTTCAACAATAGTGTTTTTCTGTTATTTTCCTCACTAGCGTTTTTCCACAGAGCAATTGACAACGTACATTTATCATCATGGCAATGTTTCCTTGCCCATATTTAAACATAATCATCCTTCAACAAAATCCCTAAAAGTATAACTTTAACCGAATATTAACAACGTACATCCGTACGCTAAACTTAGTTCAAGACGGTTCATGGTTTGAGAAATATTCATCAAATACAAAAGATCCCGAGTTAAGGCGCGACATAATTAGATGAACCGTTCATTTCCTCAGACAGGAACAAATCCTACTCTAAAGGCTATGGGATTCCAACAACAACTATAGGATGGGACGACTTCAAGTATGAGGACCTTATACATGAAATATCAGCGCATGACCCTGGTCTTCACTTGGTTCCTCTTCTATACCCATGATGTTCGCCTGAGTTCTTCTGTGATGGTCACTCTCCACGCTCACCGCACCAAAAGCGTTGAAGACAAAATTTAACCTATGTGGAGTTCGTGGTCCCAAAAGAGGGTTGATCGCGCACCTACTACCCTCAAGCGAATGATCTAGGCACAAGACTAGGAACACAATGGACAGACCCAAGGTCTCAGCGTGGAGGTCCCACCGCATACCCGGAAGACTAACAAACTCTTCCCCTCCCAAGCCAAAGACTGAGCTAAGACACCTTCGGATGGCACTCTTGGCCGACCGGAACATCTAAGGAGGATTTCAAGACCAACTCTCTCCTATCCAGATGTATCTCCTTGGGTCTATGCAAAATGCTCCTCACCCACCCTACCAATGGCGCAATCTTGCCAAGCTATTCTTCTTTACGTAGCCTCAATTAGGCTGCCAACAACGTAACTTCATTGTTCTGAAAGGCTATCAAACCCTCGAGTGCTTCCCGATAACTTTATCTCAAGGTCCCCACGGGGCGAGCGGTTCACGAGAACACCTCCCGCCTATGATAAAAAGATAAACAACATACATACGGCAGCACATGCATTTTAATTTACAGGAATATAAATTCCATACTTCAGCATGCAGGCCGGCAACATAAGCAAATTAGGCCTTCGAGGGCCGACACAACTTGGGCTTAAGCTCGTTATTCCCCGCTTGGTACTACAGCAACTGTACGTCGATGTCTCGACAAGTGGCGGCAAGCTAAACATCAGCCTACTAAAAGCGACCCAATTACATTGCGCTCACCCCTTTTTCGGGGCTATGATGCTTATTCCCTACAAATGGATAATATACAACTTCCTCGGAGTCTTCTCCGGGAACCCCCAGAACATCACCAATCCGGCTTATACATCTGGATGGGCTTCACATAGCATGCCTAAATCCGTACTCATGCTTCCGGATACTAAATGCAAGTAACTGTGGGGATGTACACATCAACCCATCGGAGAGCACCCTTCCCACACCCGTTAGTGGAGAGGGGCTTTCATGCAAATATGTTAATTGAGGGATTCACCTGCCCAAGAAGAAACTTCGTTACCCTTGACACGTGTTTGGCGGAGCCACAACCGAACATCTCGCAAGAGGCTCTGCATCTAGGGAGTGTTTTTGCTGTCCACGCATTGATGACGCAATGGTTTGAGCTCCAAGAAGACCACTCAAGGCCTCCCATCCTCTTAGTAGGCCTAACCTGAGCCCCAAGGCTCTTATGCTCCAACGATAGCTTTACCTGTTCAACATCTAGTGGCCAACCATCCCACTTGATGAGAAGACACAATACCAAATCACATCCATAAATATAATTTCTTTGACAAAGAGTTTGACGGCCCCTAGGAATGGGGTCTCGGGCTTGGGCTGTCCCTGTTGGCCGGCGACGGGAGAGGAAAAGGGCTGGGGAGAGAGAGGCTCGAGCTGCCTCTATTGGCCGACGACGGGAGAGGAAAAGGGCTGGGGAGAGAGGGGCTCAGGCTGCCCCTGTTGGCCAGCAACGGGAAAGGAAAAGGACTGGAGAGAGAGAGTCTCGGGCTGCCTCTATTGGCCGGCGATGGGAGAGGAAAATGGCTAGGGAGAGAGGGGCTCGGGCTACCCCTGTTGGCCGGCAACGGGAGAGGAAAAGAGCTGGGGAGAGACCCTCCTTGCTAAGGCACTAAGAGAGAGATCAGGAGAGATGGTGGGGGGGGAATGCGGCTGCCTTGCTGCTTTTTTGAAGAAAACTCGCTGCCCCCCTTTAGGGTTTCCCCCTTTTTTGTTTTTTATAACCTTTATTTTCCCCCTTTTGCTCCACATATATCCATCTAAAAATCCCCATATTATAATAATAAACATATATTTATAATAAATGTATATTTACATATATAGCCTTTACATATAAAATCTCCACGCGCATGTACGAGTGCCCGCACGTCCTCGAACGGGGCTGTACCAAATCATCGCCCATAGTTCGCCCTGATCCCGCTATCTGGGGAGGATCCCACTCGGCCGGATATGGGGTTGTACAATGGGTATATCCACTCTCCTCCTACCTTTCTAACTTCTTGTTAGATAAGGAACTTCTCCAAAAACTAAGCTCCTTAGAGCTTACACCTCAGATCCCTCAGGATCTCTCAGTCTCCTCCAAGACTTATAACTCAGGCACAATGCCCTACCTCAAAGCAAACTGCTCTTATAACTCAGTGATAAAACTGATCACCTACCTCAGACTTGAACTCAAGTCTTACACCTCATGCTATGGAGGATATCCCTACTTTAGAGTGAATGACTCTCCTACAGCTCAGGCACAAGGCACTGCCTTAGATCCAAATCTGGATCCTACAATCAAACCCAAAGGTCCTACACTCAGAGAGTATGACTCTCCTACAGCTCTGGCAAACTGCCCTATCTCAGGCTCAAAAGCCCTACAGCTCAGATCCAAAAGGATCCTACCTTAGAACCAATGGTCCTATACTAAGATCCAAACACTGGATCCTACACTCAGGCAAATCTGGCTTACCTTAGGCACAAAGGCCTTACAACTCAGATCCAAAAGGATCCTACAGAAATGAAATTGATTTGTGTTAATTTGACACAGAGATATTTTTGCGTCTGCTTCCTGAGCTGAGTTATCTCAACACTATCTATCTTCTCAGCAACAGGAAAATGATCTTCAGTAAATAGCTGCCTCTACTGGAAGTATCTCAGAACTTTGTTTCTGAACTTACTGAAGAAGACTGAAGACTTGACAGATCTTGAGTTCTTCAAACAGCAAACCTGAATCTGTAGAAAACCTGAAGGCTCTTCTTCTCTTTTTTTATCAGAAGCTAATCTAAACTTGTTGTAGTAGAAGAAATTGTTACAGCTATCACGAATGAACTTTTAGTTCAGTTGGATTGACTTCAAGCTTTTAGCTCGGCAGCAATGGAGAAGAAGACGGAGTCCAGCCGCAAGTTTGTGAAACGAATGAAACCCTAAAAGTTAAGTTCTTCCTCCTAAAGCTATCCCTTTTAACTTCTGCTGATTAACGGCTCCAAGAAGCAGTGGAGACCACCTGTAGTTGACAACTGCAACTTACTTTAACGGAAGAAGACGCACAATAGAGCACTGGCGCTATTTGTCATGTTCTGTAGATTTCCCGCAACTTATTTGAACTCTGTTGACTTTTGTTGACTTTGGTTGATGTCATCAGGTATGGACTTAGCCAATTCTTCACTTCCATCCCAGGCGTTGAGTGCATTGAGTGGACAAGCTTCTCTTAACGCCAAAACCCTTGGTCAACTTTCTGAGCCATTTTGCATCTTAGGTATTGAGAGCGTTGAGTGAGCCTTCATCACTCAATGTTGTCTGACTTAGCTCATCATTCTGCCTCTGGGCATTGAGAGCATTAAGTGAGCCTTCCTAACTCAACGCCTCTGGACTTATGCAAATTCTGACTTTCATAGTCCAACATTCACTACACGATTAGGCGTTGAGAGCGTTGAGTGAACTTGCTTCACTCAATGCTTTTATACTTAGCCGCTACTCTGAAGTCTACCAGCTTGCTGAGGAAGTTTCATGACTCAATGCTTTTGTTGTCTGGCATTGAGAGCGTCGAGTGAAGCTTTATCACTCAACACTTTTGTACTTACCCGCTTTCTATCATCTTTCTTCTTAGGCTTTATCATCACACGATGCCTTCTGCTTTGGCGTCGAGTGAGCTGTATTCACTCGATGCTTCTGGACTTAGTCGAATATTCAGCACGCCAACAATGAGGCTTTGACAAATTCGACTATACTCGACGATTCTTGATATATGGTGCTGAGTGAACTGCCATCACTCAACGCCTGTGGACTTGGCCATAGAATTTGCTTTCCAAACTGCATGGCTTTGATTATCCACAACTAACTCAGCGTTGTTTGACATCTGACGTTGATTAAACTGGCTTCACTCAATGTCTGTGTACTTAGGCAATTTTCAGCCTATCCAACATCTTCCTTTACATCTGGCGTTGAGTGAACTGGCTTCACTCAACGCCTGTGGACTTCAACAGATTTCTGTCTTTCCACTTCTCTACCTTGTGACCACCTATAACACCACTTAGAAAACTTGTCCTATCACTGTTACAAGTACTAACTGCATGCATGGACTTTAACATACATCAAATACAACTTTGTCTATATCATTGACATTTTTGACTTCTACAAATCTGACTTCTACAAGTTTGGGACATTGTGGACAATGGACCCAACAATCTCCCCCTATTTAAAATAGTCAAAACCCTTAATCAAAATCCTGAGTCAATGATATACACTAACATATGCAACAATAAAACATGACTTGGAGAACTTATAACAAGAGAACAAGTTATTGTTACCACACTTTCCTTGCCTGCAGGGTGATCATCATCACACCTGCTCCCCGTGAATTATTGATGTCTGGCCTTGATCATTTTAATCATTTCCTTCTTATATCCTTCTCATAGATCTAATACCACTTATATCCTTCTCATTTGTATCCTTCTCTCCCCCTTTTTGACTTCTATAAATAGTCAGGAAGGCTCTGATTATCTGCTCCCCTTTTTGAGTACAGATAAGCAACTCTTGCAGCAGTCGAACTACTTGAGAGTGTTGGAGGTGTACTGCTCCTTCTCTACATGATACCACTTTAATCTACCTCTGCATGTGTTGGACTTGCTCCACCTCAACTGAAGTATCCTCTATTATACTTCATGGTAGACACTTTAGTCTATTCTAGACTGGATAACACTTGAACCACTTGATAAAATTTATACCAATGAAGGTATACCACTTGAAAAATCTACATCCCGCTGAAGGACTTTTCCACCTGCAAGAAATAGTACAACCTACAACAAAGAAATAATATGAGGAGCAACAGAAGTTATACCAGGTTCAACATACCAAACTAGAATTTAAAGGTGTTGAACTTTGCTTCATTTAGTGGTTTAGTGAAGATGGCAGCCACTTGCTAGTCTGTAAGGACAAACTCAAGGTTGATATCTTCATATTCCACATGCTCCCTAATGAAATTATATCTTATCTCAATATGCTTAGTCATGTTGTGTGAGACAGGATTCCTAAAAATTGAGATGACACTAGTAGAATCACAATATAAGGGACTTCTACTTATATGGAGGTCATAATCCTAGAGCTGATGCTGGATCCATAGCAACTGAGCACAACATCTATCTGTTGAGATGTACTCTGACTCTACAGTTGAGATTGCAACACTTGTTTGCTTCTTGCTACTCTAGGACACTAGTCTTCCTCCCAAGAACTGACAGGTGTCAAAAGTGCTCTTCATGTCCTCTTTGCAGCCTGCAAAATCTGCATATGAACAGCCCGTTAGTTCAAACTCTCCATTTCTAGGGTACCATAGGCCAAGATCTGGTGTGCCCTTAAGATACCTCAAAATCCTCTTTGTAGCAGAGTAGTGATATTCTTTAGGGCTAGCCTAATACCTAGCACAAACACATGTAGCATACATGATGTATGGCCTACTTGTAGTAAGATATAGAAGGGAGCCAACTATCCCTATATACAAAGTTTCATCAACATGTTTCAATGCCTCATCTTTGCATATAGGCATACTTAACCCCACAAGAGTTTTCATGGTGGAGGCATTTTTCATACCAAACTTTTTGATTAACTCCCTAGTAAACTTAGACTGGGATATGGACAAGCCATCATCAGTTTGTCTTACTTGGAGTCTCAAGAAGAACTTAAGTTCACTCATACTGCTCATATCAAACTTCCCTTGCATAAGTTTGTGATGCGGGTTAAAACTCCAAAAATTATTACGAGCTCGCGGCGCCCCGGGCGGTTTTATTTAAGGAAAAAGGAGGATATGATTTTATTTATGAAAATGGGACGCGCGGATTTATTAATTTGGATATAAAAAGATGTTATTGAGTTTTAACAAAAGGAGGCAAGTGCACCTATCGTGAGTAGTATAGGATATTCCGGGTGGAATATCGAGGTCGTATTGTTCACGGGGTCGGTTCGATTATTTCTACTCTTCCCTGGAGGGGACTATTATTTTACCGATAATTACTTGTCGGGCAATTTTATATATATAAAGGAAAAAAAGGCAGAAAATAAAGAGCTTTCACAAGGTGGAGCCGATGAAGAGCTTATCTCGAGGGCACCAAATAAAATTGAACTAAAATAAACTTTGAATAAAAAGAGATCCTAAGTTTCAAATTAATTAAGCCGGAGACTTGGTAGTGGAGGTTCCACTAAAATGTGCTCACCTATATCTAGGAATATCGCTCACCTGAACATTAAGACTATTCGATCGGGCACTCGTCCGACGAAGGATTCCTCTTAATGCCCGCATTACGCTAAGAACCCCGTTATTGGGTGGGGAACCCAATCTGGTAGAGTTTGCGCGCCTCCTCTCTCGAGGGTTAGTGCGGAACTCTCTTTACCAAGGGGTAATCGGTCCATACGCATGGCCACTCGGCTAGCTAGCATATGGACTACGGAAATAGGGCCCACACATCGATTATGTGGTCCTACGCGTCGTAAACCCTAGGCAAACCTAACTAATTTTAATTAATTAGAAAATTAGGACCTTTTATTATTTAAAGCAATTTTATTTGTCTCAATGCTCTTCGATACTGAGGGCTAAGAACGGTTAGCCACTCATCGGAATTGGGATGGCAGCGATTGAAAGCAATAAAAAGAAAGCAGTAAATAAAGAGATAAAAGAAAGCAGTAAAGGAAAGCAGTAAAGTGCAAGTCCTACTCAAACGAGTAGGACTTAAATGAAAGCAGGAAAATTGCAAGTCCCGGCTCAAATGAGTGGGCAGGACAAAATAAAGCGAGTCCTACTCAAACGAGTAGGAGAAAATAAATGTAATTACAAGTCCATCTCAACTAATTACAGTAAAATAAAGACCGGCTATTTAACTCAAATGAGTAGGCGGTAAATAAATTCCTATCATTTAACTCCTAGCGAGCAGACGGAAATAAATGCTAACACTCACGAACTCTACTTGAAAGTAAAACACACCCACTCTACAGAAAGTAAACACACTCTACTTGAATTGAAATACACACACAATTCCCACTCAAATGAGTAGGAGAAAATTAAAGCTGGTCCTACTCGAACGAGTAGGAGAAAATAAATGCTCGCACTCTACAGAAATTAAATACTCACAAACGCAAATCCTACTCAAATGAGTAGGTGGAAAATAAAGACCGGCCATTTAACTCTTAGCGAGTAGGCGGAAATAAATAAATACCTGTCATTTAACTCTTAACGAGTAGGCAGAATTAAATACAACACACGCACACACTCTACATGAATTGAAATAAAGCTATAAAAACTAACTCATACACGCACGCACACGTACAAAATTAAGAAAAACTAAGTGACTAAAAAAATTAAAACGACTACATTTCTACCGCTAGAATGCGGTAGAAATGAATAAAAAGTGAAAATAAAATTTAAAGGAACAAAAGTTTTTGCAAATAAACGAAAAGTACAAGTGTTCGAAAAATTAAAATGAATACATTTCTACCGCTAGAATGCAGTAGAAATGAATAAAATGAAGAAATAAATTTAAACGGGCAAAAAGTTTTTGAAATTAAAAACAAAAATGAAGTGTTTGAAAAAGCAAAACAGCTATATTTTCATTCTTATAACTTTATAGAAACACATAAAAAGTGTAAATAAAACTAAAAGAAAACGAAAAGTTTTACGATCCTAAACAGGCTAAGTTAAAGAAAAGTAAAAACCACCTTTTAAAACATTTTTATAAACCTATAGGAATGAAAACAAAGTAAAAATAATAAACTAAACCTAAACAAGTACGGTGCATGAAAATAACTTTGTGATTATAACGACAAGAAAATTGATAAATTCCTAAGTTAAACTAAGTTAACAAAGCTAAAGAAAAACATAAAAAACACAAAAAAGAAGAACGAAAAAAATACTTAAGGTAGGGTGCTTTGACGGATTTTCAAACAATATAGAGGAGAAAAGAAACACTTCTATTAAGTAAAAAAGGTTACAATAAAGCAAAAAAACAAATAAATAAATGGGGGGAGAGAAAGTTCCCTTACATTGCATAAACAGCCCCCAAGAACAGCCCTATCCTAAGCAAAGTGGTTCAAAAAGGGGAACAGAAATCCTTACAGAACACTGGAATTTATCGGCAAAAATTTTCATGGAACACGCCCCATGACACGGGTGTGTCAGGGGGCGTGTCGACACTATTCAAATGGCGGCCGTTAATTTGATTTGAGATTTGACTTGGCGGCTGAAATCGCGGCGGTCACGCCCCCGATCACTGGCATGACATTGGGCGTGTCGACTTTATTTATCATCAGAATTCAGCGATTTGACGGCGTTGTTGACTTCGGGAGGACCACGTGGCAGTCACACCCCTAGTCACGGGCGTGACGGTGGGCGTGTCGGGGAGGTTGAACTGGGCGTCGTTTGTGTCGAAAGTCGTCGGCGGCAGTTTGTCGGGCCAGGTGGAGGAGTCACGCCCCAGGTCACGGGCGTGACTGGGGGCGTGTCTGGTTGTCTCGACAATCGTCGAGAGGAAAATGTCGAGAGTGGAAAATGTCGAGCAGCAGGAGGCTTCACGCCCCAGGTCACGGGCGTGACGCTGGGCGTGTCACAGGTTGGGTCGACGTTCGTCGAGCGGAAAATCATCGAGCGCGTTTGACACGGGATGGGGTCACGGGGCGTGTCATTGGACACGGGCGTGACGCCGGGCGTGTCACACGATTTCTTCAAAAAATTGCTGATTCAATGGAATTTGAAGGGTCACGCCCTGGTCACGGGCGTGACCAATAGTACACGAGCGTGACTTGGTTTTTTTTTGCCAATTTTGGAATTTTTCTGAAAAAGAAAAATAAATTAAGTTAGCAAAATATTTACAATAAAAGGAGCAATTTATTAAACAAAAACAGGTAAAAATGACGAAAATAAATGAAAACGACTAAATTAATGTATACAAAATTGCGTATATTTACAATTCATCAATTTGACAAACTTCATGCAAAGGTTTTCATCAGTAAATCCAAAGATATTGTCATCTACATATATCTGGACTAGGATGATCTTACTCATAGATTTCCTTAGGAATAGGGTCTTATCTATCTTCTCCCGTAAAAATTTGCTCTCAATGAGGAAGCTAGACAGTGTCTCATACCATGCTCTAGGGGCTTGCTTCATCACATATAGAGCTTTCTTAAGTCTATAAACAGAATTAGGTGAGTTAGGAACAACAAAACATGGAGGCTGCTCAACATAGACTTCTTCCTTTAAGTCACCATTCAGGAAGGATGACTTCACATCTATCTGGTAAACCTTAAATTCCTTGTGTGCAACATATGCAAGGAATAGTTTGATGGCTTCCAATCTTGTTATAGGGGCAAAGGTTTGATAAAAATCAATACCTTTTTCTTGTTTGTACCCCTTAGCTACTAGTCTTGCCTTATTCTTGATTATAATGCCATTTTCATCAAGTTTATTCCAGTAAATCCACTTAACTCCAATGTCATTATATTCTTGTGGTCTGGGAATCAGCTTCCAGACCTTGCACCTTTTAAACTGGTTCAGTTCCTCTTGCATTGCTACAATCCAGAACTGATTTATGTTGGCCTCTTCAAATTTATTGGGCTCAACTTGTGATAGAAAACTTGCATACATTGTTGTATTAAGGTTCTTGCTTCTTATCATTACTCCTTGGTTTGTATCGCCAATGATCTGGTATCTTGGATGATCTCTTAGATGTCTGACTGCAGGAGGCAATCTTCTTTCAGCTTCTACTTCAATAGCAGCTTCTTGCTGATCTTCATCCAATTCAAGTGAGTCTAGTACATCTTTTAGAATGTCCATTCCCTCAGCTTTATCTTGGACTTTTGGAGTAGCTTCCTTGATAGTCAGCTTGTCCATCATCTGGTCTGTACCTATAACACTATAAGAGGAGCTTGTCAGATCACATTTAGTCATGGTAGACTCATCAAAGACTATATGTACAGACTTTTCTTCAACTTGGCTTTTTAAGTTGTAGATCACATAGGCTTTATTATGATTATTGTACCCAACAAAAATCCATCAAAGGACTTGGCAGCAAACTTAATCACATAGGACTTTCCATTATGAAGTACATAACACATACTACCAAAGATTCTGAGATAGCCTGGGTTTGGTATTCTGCCCTTCAAGATCTCATAGGTAGTCTTCTTGTGGCTCTTGGTGATAGAGGCTCTGTTAAGGACATGACATACAGTATTGACTACCTCAGTCCAGAAGTATTCTGGGAAAGATGTTCACTCAACAAGGTCCTTCCAGCCTCTATGAGAGTCCTATTTTTCCTCTCAACAATCCCATTTTATTGGGGAGTTCTTGGAGAAGAAAATTCTTGATGAATCTCTTGCTCTTCATAGAACTTTGTCATGCTATCAGACTGGAATTCAGTCTCATAGTCACTTCTGATTTTGACCATAGTACTATTAAACTCATTCTAAATTTATTTAACAAACTTTATGAAGATATCAAAGGTTTCATTCTTTTTCTTGAGAAAGAACACCCAAGCATACCAGAAATAGTCATCAACCACGACAAAGGTGTGGACTTTCCTACCAAGACTATAAACTGGCATAGTACCAAACAAGTTCATATGCAAGAGGTATAAGCACCTCATAGTGTCTTTGCTCCTAATGTCCTTGAAGGAGGCTTTGGTCTGCTTGCCATTTTGGCATGCAGAGCAAATGCTTTCCTTGGTGCATTTCACATTAGGACCATTCCTAACTAGATATCTACTAAAGAGCTTGTCAATAGTCTTGTAATTTAAATGAGCTAGTCTCTTGTGTCATTGCACACAATATGAGACTTTCTCATTTGTCATAAGACAAATATGAGAGTCTATATCTATATAAAGGAAATTTAAGCAATAAATATTTTCACTCTTAGTGCCTGTCAAGATGACCTCTTGGTCACTTGACCTCTTAATATGGCACTCATCCTTGTGGAAGATAATAAAATAGCCAAGTTTAGAGAGTTGACTTATGCTTATGAGGTTATATTGCAACCCTTCAACATAAGCCACTTTTGTGATGGTGACTATATCATTGGTAATCTTACCATAGCCTCTTGTCACCCCTCTATCTGAACCACCAAAAATAACCTTTGGTCCATCTTTCACTGGAGTGTACTAATTTAACTTGCTCCTTGTCCCAGTCATGTGCCTGGAACAACCATTGTCCAAGTACCATATAGGGGTATGTGCACTTGGACTAACCTGCATCACATAATTTATTTTACCTTAGGACCCCAATATCTATTGGGTCCAAGGTGCATGTTAGCCTGAAAATGGACTTGTCCACCAATAGCTTTCTGACAGGTGGACTAACAGCTGCTCTTGGCACACTTAGATTGCGCCAGCAGTCTATAGTAAATTGGCCCACTTTACCACAACATCAACATTCATGAATGTTATATCTTCTTTTATGTATAGGCCTTGCAGTTTGGTTAACTGTTGACTGAATAGAAGGAAGAGGAGCAGGAGCCTTCTTTAGATTCCTTTCAGCAAGGATATGACTAAAGATAAGTCTTCCAGCTGGCTTATTTGGCCTGCTCTGAGTGCTATTAGCAGCAATCTTCTTTGCAGAAGACATGCTCTAGATAACATCATAAATGCCCAAATCAAGCTTGCTGATAGATTGACCCTTAGTCTGAGTCTTTGCTGAATGGTTCTAAAACTTGGCCACAACCACATTCTTGAGAGTGGGGGCTGGAGCACCAAAGATAAATGGTCCATGATGGGCCATTTGAATTTCTTCATGGGCAGCCTTAAAGGCACTCACTCCCCTGTTATACCTTCCACCATAGCTGTGAACCTCCTTGTTCACACTAGTGGATCTACCATTCATCCAGTGATCATAGATGCTCTCTTGGTCATACCTGTTTGAAGATAACTAAACTTTCCTAAAAGGAATGGGAGGCTTGGAAGCCAGAGGTTGAATAAGAGCTTTGCCCTTCCCTTTGGAAGGAGAAACTCTAGTATTTCCCTTAAACCCCAATCCCTTTTTACCCTTCTGAGAGAAGGAGTCTATCAAGGGCAACACCTTATTGGGCTTAGAAAAACTAGCCACAATTCTCGTCTCCATCTGGAGCTTCTCTTCAAGGTCCCTAATGAGACTATTCTTGAACTTTATGGAGCCTATCTGGATGAGATTCAAGACCTTAAGTTGGCTAACTTCCCTATCCTTCTAATTTAGCAAAGATACTATCTCAGCATGCTGGGAAGCAGCTAGCTGCAGAGAGGCAATCTCTATAGCTTACTTTTTAGACAACTTATTGCACTTCTTGAAGGCATCCAGAAGTTCTCCATATATGTCAATCAATTGATTGATATCTCCTTCTGATTCAGAATCATCCTCACCACTGTATGTAGAAGCTTCTATACAGGGACTAGTCTCATATCCAGACTCAAAAAAAGATCTAGATAGAGAATTTACCTTGCTTGATTCCTCTTCAGTCATTGCCATCAGCCCATAATAACTGTAGGCATCTTATTCATCCTCATCCATCTTTGAGTCACTGTCTGAGTGTAACAGAGGGGCCTTGATACCAATCCTGGCAGCATGATAGTCTTCATCTACTGGTTCAGCTCCTTCAGCAGCAGTAGCAACCAACCCAATATAGGCTTCTTCTTCTTCAGACTCTGATGAAGATGAGTCTGTCTAGCTTTTCTCCTTCTTTGCAATGAAGGACTTCTCCTTCTTCCCCTTGTACTGGTGTTGTTTCTTCTCACCAGCCTCTTTTCTCTTCACTGGGCAGTCAGCTATCACTTGTCCTAGTTTGCTGTAATAATAGCAGATAACTTTAGAGGAATTACATTTACTAGTTTTAGAATCATACTTGCCAGCCTTGGAGTGATTCTTCCTGTGATGATAAGAGGTGGAAGGTATGCTCTTCCACTTTTTATTCTTCATCAGCTTCTGAAAATGCCTGGAGAAGATAGCAAAGTCCTCATCAGACATGCTGCAGTCTGATGTATTTGATTCTGAGCTGTCTGACCTAGTTAGCCTCCTTGGAGAAGAGGGAATCCTCTCCGTACCCTTCCTGGTGCAATATGCTCTAAAAGCCAAGATCTTTTCCTTGGCTAGGGATTTGCTGGTGGCCTCCTCCTCTTTCCTGGCAGCTAATTGCATCTTATAAGAGAGCAGCTTTCCAAACAATGTATGGGGAGGAGTATCAGCAAGCTTGGCCACCTCTCTTATGGCGCACATCTTAGTATCCCAGTCTCTAGTAAGATACCTTAGGAACATGTCATTAATCTCATAATTACTGAAGACCCTCCCATAGGTCCTCAGTTCATTTATAATCCTGAAAAATCTTTCATAACAAGCAGTTATGTTCTCTTCATAGGATTGCCTGAAATCCTCATACTCCTGGTTGAGCATGGACTTCTTATCATCGCTTACCTCTTCAGTACCCTCCATATAGACCACAAGAGCGTCCCACATCTCTTTGGAGGTCAGGTAGTGAATCAAATTATGAAAGGTTGAATCATCTATGACACTGATAATGTTGTTTTTTACTCTCTTGTCAAATGTATCCAAGATGACTTCATCCTTAGTCATCTCTGAATATGTCTTCGGTGTCTGGACATTAGCATCCAGAACTGATGTAACGCCCCCGATTTTTTTTGATGATTTTATTTGTTTGGGCAAGGTCAGATTTATGACGTTGTGGTGTTACTTTTAACGTCGAGTGTTGGATTTGAGTAGTTTTGGACGTGCTCGTCCAGTTTCGTCGCAACCCGAGCGTTTTTGGAGTCTCGGTGCGCGATCGAAGTTTTGGGTTTTGCTTTTGTTCGCCGCATGTTTTGGCGGTTAATATCTCGGGAATGACTCGTAGGATTTTGGTTTTGACTTCATCGTTGTGTCCGTAGAAGCAGTTTTCGCATACGACGTGAGTTTCGTTTAATTCGACGCATTTGAGCCTTTGTTTTGATCTCATAGTTCCTTGTTCAACTATCTGAACACGATAATTACTATATTATTGATTGTTTGATTTGATTCTCGGGAAGTCCATCTAAAGGTTTGGGATTTCATCGAACCAACCTTATTATATTTTATTTTATTTTATTTTGTGTGCGCTGTCTGGAGGTCGACGAATCGTCGAGCGGAGCTTACTGTAGGTCTAGCAGATCTTCGTGTTGAGTTCGACGATCTGGCCCTTCGAATTGCGTTCGACGATTTTCGAGCAGATTTCATCGAGTGGATCCTCCCTTGTACCCGAGTAATTCCCCTGTTGTACTCGAGCAAGTGTCTTAGAGCTCGAGTAATCCCTGTGTTGTACTCGTGAAATCCCCTTAGTACTCGAGTAATCCTTCCCTCCTGTCTCGGAAAATCTGGTTCAGCCAAACCCGGTCTATTTTGTTTGTTCTTCCTGTTATCACTTTAGTATAAATATCTTCTTCATCTTCTCCGATTCCAATTTTCCTCCCGAACCAGAGCGGCGTGAGTGAGAAAGAGGTTGTCCATTCTTAATCCTTTCGGTGGTCGTTGACGGTGCTCCGGTGCTTGGAATTTCAAACCGATCGTAGATCTGGAAAGTTCTCGTCGAGAGCTGCGCCGTCGTGATATTTTTCCCCGTTTCTTGAGATTTTCTTGTTAGGGTTTTCGGCCCTAGCCGTTATTTCAGACATTTTCAAGATTTTGGCTCCTATCGCGACGTGTGGAGATTTGGAGAGTTTTTCCGGTAAATCGAGGCAAGTGGTGTTCTTGCTCTCGCTCTTGTTCTTGATTCTAAATTTTTGCCCTTTTTCTACATTTGTTTGAGTTTATTATGTTTCGATTGTTGAGATACTTGTCCTGAAATCCTAACTTTTTCCCCCCTCTATTCCTGGAATTGTGACTTGATGTCCCTAAAGCCTTAACCCCAGAATTCTAGTCCATTGAATTGGTAAACAAATTGGTTGTCGTGCTGTTATAACCATCGAGTCATCTTGTTCGTTTTTTTATTAAACTTCACTTGCTTTACTTTGAAATGCTCTTATGCAGTCCACTTGGTTGGTTGTCCCTTGAGTTTATGATGAATAAGAACAAATGAACCCTGCTTGTATAATTATGTAACTAAAGATACTCAGATGAACTGTGCGCGTTGGGGTCCTCCCTTGACATAGTGTTTAATACTCAGATGAACTGTGCATGTTGGGGTCCTCCCTTGGCATAGTGTTTAATACTCAGATGAATTGTGCGCGTTGGGGTCCTCCCTCGGCATAGTGCTTAATCCTCAGATAAACTGTGCGCGTTGGGGTTTCTCCCTCGGCATAGTAATTATTAATGAAAGATTGAACTTCTATTGTTGGGGCTTGTTCTATCTTGATAATGTGTTTAGCCTTTCTTGCTCGATTAGTTTTACTGTTGCTTACTTTTACTCTGCTGACCATTTTGTTGCAGTCGTTTTTCATTCTCCTTCACTTTGAGGTTTGTGTAGTCTGCTTTTACTCTTACACTACTTGTAACTTACTTCTGAGGTGTTCTTCTATTGAATGCCCCAGGATCAGAGCTGTAGCAGGTTTAGCTGATAGTGTTGGGCTTCTGGTGATGTTGGTTCATGCGGGCGTTTGACTCCACCTCTGAGCTTGAGGTAGTTGTCTTGTTTAGACTTGCCAGATTTGTTTTTTTCTATGGGTTCGTGTCAGTTGTTGACGCCCATAGTATTGAATTTTCTGTGATGGACTACTTGCTGTTGTTACTGCTGTTACTTTTTTACCTGATTGTTCTTGCTCTCTGGGAAGGATTTATGTTAGGATGCATTTAGTTATTTTAAAGTATGCAAAACTGCATTCTGGAATATTGACATGGCATGACTTCAACTACTAAATCTACAACTTTTAAGCGTACAAAAGATTTCTATATATATATAGTAAATGTAGAAGTCATATCATCATTTTATGATACTGGACCCTCACTCTCACGTAGGTTAACAAATGAGCTAACTCAGTATTTTCCGCCGCGTAAAATATATATATTTTCTCACCTATGGACTAGTAGCCCACCCGACCGAGGGACACGGTCATTAACCCTATTAATTTATATGCATTGTTTTTAACTAAAAGTTATAAATCTTTTACTTGAAGTAAATGTGAGAATGGGTTGCCTGAGCGTCTGCAGTTGTCCCCTACATGGCGTGGCATCACGGCGCATGGTTTCTCTACTCTAACGTATTTTTTGAATACGGAGGAAATGCGGGTCGTGACAGTTGGTATCAGAGGGAGGTTTTGCAAGAGGGTTGGTTGGTTTGACAAGCCAGTCGAACAACTTTCCCTTAAGCAAAACTCTAATTATATCATTACATTGCATACGCACACCAATATGTCATTAGTAGATTTTGATGGAAGCACGAACACTACACTCATAGCATGATAAGACGTATACGGCGCATATTATGTAGTATGGGATGCATAATATGTGTTTGTATATGGATCCACCATACGTGGCAACATGTGACGGTTATGTAGTATGAGATGCATAAACATCATCTCATGGATGCCCATTAGCGCGTTTTCTTTTCTTCGTTACATACAATATTATGTAGTATGAGATGCATAACATTATATGTGTACGCCACTCATAACATGCACTAAGGCTTTTTTTAGAATGCATAACACTGCATACATAACATATCATTGCATAAGCACATGTGCCAAGTTAAAGATCTGTATGATGATATATATACATCCATGATTTGAGATGAAATTTATACATTCATGCATTCATATTATAGGCACAAGTTAGAAGCATAACATCATTTTATGATTTCCCAGAGCAAGGTAATAGCAAGAGCAAGTATCGGTTCTTTTCCGATCTGATCTGAGTTTGTTCGTTCATGATCTGATCTGTGTCAGGGTATTCAAGTTTTCTAGCTTTGGTGTCTTAAGCTAGGTCCCTAATAAGTCTTTTGTTTGTATCGGTCAAATATGAACCAAAACAATGTGTTTAGGGAATATTTTCCCAGTTTGTGATGTCTTAGGCAAAGCCTGACTAGATATCCGTTTGTTCTGTAGAATGGCGCCTAAGCGCGTTGCGACGAGGTCGACTTCCCAGTCAGAGGGTGAGTCTTTTGGTGCCCAGAGCTAAGCGGTGATCGAAGCACTGAAGCAAAGTAATGAGACCCTGGCAAGGCAGATGGTGGACATGCAGTCCCAGATGCAATCGTTGTTGGCTGTCGTTGCCGGGAAGCAGACCAGAGCGCAGGGCCCTGCTGTGGACCAAGCTGTTCCTATTCCCCCTGCTGCTCTAGTTTCCCCAGTCGCGCTGCCGCCTGAGATGAATTTCATTTCTCACTTCCAGCGATTAGGACCTCCTTATTATGACGGTAGGGCAGACTTCATGGCATTGGATTACTGGATTATTGCCATGGAAGAAATGTTTTCCTACTCTAGCATTTCTCCCGATCAAAAGGTGATGATTGCGGCATATCAGCTCAAGGGTCTTGCGAAGAGTTGGTGGATCAGAGAAAAATAGAACCTTTCTGATGGGTGCTCGTGGGAATCGTTCAAGAGTATATTATTGAAGAAGTTCCTACCATCGGTCGAGCGAGACCGCCTAATGAATAACTTCTTACACCTGAAGCAGAGGCAACTCACTGTTGGTGATTACGAGGTCGAGTTTGGCAAGCTCAGTCATTTTTCCCCAGATCTGATAGCAACTAAAGAAGGCAGAGTGAATCGTTTTCTGGGTGGTATGAGGTATGACATCCAGCAGTTAGTTAGCACATACAAGTCCGAGACCTTTGCAGAAGTAGTCGAAGCTGCCTTAAAGGTTGAGGCGATAAAAAATGCGAAGAATCGGGGATCGCTTGCAACGAAGGACAAGAGAAAATCTGACGATGGAGGAAGTGCTAGGGCATCTGTCCCTGCAGTGAAGAAGGATAGAAGAGAGGCGTGTAGCTTCTGTAGAAAGCCAGGGCACCCTTTCGATAAGTGCTTTAAGAGACTGGATGCGCAAAAGCTGTCTCAGGTGCATGCGATCCAGGATGCTCCCAAGCGGGGTCCTGTCTGTTCATATTGTCAGAGGAGTGGGCATGATGTGGCCCGTTGTCGCAAGAAGGCTGGAGCCTATTACCTATGTGGCCAAAAAGGGTACATGAGGGCTAATTGCCCGCAGAGCAAGCCTGCGCTGCATGCAGTTCCGTTGCAGACTTTACCGCCACCCCCGCCTCTCGTGGACAAGGGAAAAGGAAAGTTGAATGTGCTGACCAAGGAGGAAGCCCAATCTTCGACTCAAGTGATCGCAGGTTAGTATCTGACTTGGCTAGTAATTTCTTTTAGTAGATTTATGGTTTCCGCATATTAGTTGTGCGTGCTATATGTTTAGGTGAATTTAAGGTGAAGAATAAGTGGACGCGCGTTTTGTTCGATTCGGGTGCTACTCACTCTTTTGTGGCAAGGAGTTTTGTAGACCGACATCGCTGGGCTCTCGACTAGTTAAACACCTCCATAAATGTCAAATTTCCTTCAGGAGAGTTGGTGAGGTCAAGACAAGGTATCCAAAAATGCCCCATCTCCCTAGGCGGATTTCTAGCATTTGCGGATCTGAAGGTGCTAGATCTGGTAGACTTTGACGTGATTTTGGGCATGGACTTGTTTTCCAGCTATGATGTCATCATTCAGTGCAAGCACAAGCGCTTGGATTTCAAAGGTAGCAATGGCCAGCCCATGAGTGTGTATGGTTTGCCGCGTCAGGAATCTCCAATCATTTCTGCAGTACGTGCTAGCAAATTTCTAGAGTCTGGCTGTGATTCTTTTCTTGTCTCCGTTTCTGTTCTGGGAGCTGCACCAATTGAGCCTCGGGTAGAGGACGTTTCTGTGGTGTGTGAGTTTCCGGATGTTTTTCCAGTTAGCCTTCCTGGAATTCCTCCTGAGAGAGAGGTGGAGTTTGTTATAGACCTCGAGCCAGACACTCGCCCTATTGCAAAGGCACCGTACCGCATGGCGCCGCGTGAGTTAGAGGAGCTGCGTACTCAACTGAATGAGTTATTGCAGTGCGGTTTTATTAGACCCAGTTCTTCCCCCTGGGGTGCACCAGTGCTCTTCGTGAAGAAAAAGGATGGAACGATGAGGCTATGCATTGATTATCGAGAGCAAAACAAGGTGACAATTAAGAACATATATTTGTTGCCTAGGATCGATGATTTGTTCGATCAGTTATGGGGTAGCTCCGTGTTCTCAAAGATTGACCTCCGTCATCAGTTGAGAATCCGGGAGTCAGACATCCCGCGAACTGCTTTTCGTTCTCGCTATGGTCACTTTGAATTTCTGGTAATGTCATTTGGATTAACGAATGCACCGTCAGCTTTTATGGACATGATGAACAGGGTGTTCAAAGATTTTCTAGATAAGTTCGTGGTGGTATTCATTGACGATGTCCTAGTATATTCTAGAAATGCAGATGAGCATGCCTTGCACTTACGCTTGATCTTGTCTACTCTGAGGGAGCACAAGCTGTATGCGAAGCTTGGCAAGTGTGAGTTCTGGATATCTCAGGTGTCATTCCT
This sequence comes from Platanthera guangdongensis, assembly GCA_039583875.1. NCBI lineage: Eukaryota > Viridiplantae > Streptophyta > Magnoliopsida > Asparagales > Orchidaceae > Platanthera > Platanthera guangdongensis. Next base: position 48,076,588 of record CM077153.1, on the reverse strand, counting down.
AGGACACATTATAAGTAAGGATGGTATCTCAGTGGATCCTACAAAGATAGTTGCCGTCTTGGATTGGAAGAGACCTACATCACCTAAGGAGATAAGGAGCTTCTTAGGGTTGGAAGGTTACTACAGAAGATTTGTGGAAGGATTCTCTGTTCTCTCTGCGCCGTTGACCAGGCTTATGCATGTAACACCCCCTATCCGTCGCATAACATATAGCAGTAGGTCCGGCCGGGGCCCGATGTCGTATGCCACAGACAGACCGGGTGGTTACTCATGGAAACCATCCAACCAATCATAACGTCCTACACAGAGCATTCTAGCGGAAACAGATTAATAAGTTGTAACAAAGAACCCGACACTAAAGCATGAATGTCCACTAATCCAAAATAGGAATGTTATACAAGTACCAACACAAGTCTTAAGGCCTTACAAAATGTTTCACTTGATATTACATGATTTACAAACCACGGCACGCAGGCCGGTCATACATGAATAAAACAGTAAACACTTCCAATTAGGCCTTCGAGGGCCTGCTTCGCACTTGGGCTTTAGCCCACTATTGACTGCTTGGTCCCGCAGCACCTGCAAACAACAAACCACCGCACGGTGGCAAAACAAGGCAACGGTCAGCAATGCTGACCAAATTATAACGATCCCGCCCCCAACCCGGGGCGGTGATGCTCCTTCCCTGCATTTCATTAGCATAAGCGAGCAATATATATAACCATTTCATCACAGATGTTGGCTCGCACGGCCACACGCCCCGTGCTCTCAGGGCACATTCTCGGTGAACTGGTCGATGTCACGTCAATTAAAGCCATAGACATTCCGGACTCACCACCGCCACTTTGACGGCCAAACCTATGAGCATTTTGTCTTCCTGGCCTGGGTCACGACAGTTTAAGCCATCGACCGCCGAAGACCCTAATCTATGCCAACGACAAGTGCCACGTACCTTTAGGTCTCTTTAACCGAATGACATAGAACGGGTACGGTTCCATCTAACCCGTGCTCACATCGCAACGACAATTTAAGCCATATGCGCGGGTCAAACTTCTCCCGAGTCTCATTTCCATCACAATTCACATAACCCGGTTATGTTCAAGTTGGCTCTCAGGCCACCAAGTTGGCAAGATCACGTATCCGCCCAGTTTTCCGGGTGCACCTTTGGGTTAATCCCCAAGGCTCCCTGTTGCAATCTACCGTGTAGAAAACCCGAAAAACAACCAATAGCACGGAGTCTTCTCCGGCATTATGCAATGCAACATCACCGATCCAGACCAACATGTCCGGATAGGCATCACACATCATGCATATGTCCGTTCTCGCTTACGGACTCTAAACAACGGGGACTTCACATATCTACCCGAAGGAACGCCTCCAACTCTCCGCAAACTCGCGAGAGTGGGCTTCCTATGCAAAGAAGGAGAGCTAATCATGCTCAAGAAGAGAATCGTTACCCTAGTGTTCCTCTTTGGCGCCATGGAAAAGTAAGTGGATGAAAAGCACCGCACTAGCTTTGCCTCCGTGGATCCGGAGTCGGCTCGCGATTTGGAGCTTCGAAGCTCCTCCAATGGCCGGATCTAGCTCCTTCTTCCTTCCTTGGCTCTCCTCTCTCTCTAAGCTTTTAGAAAGATAACAACTTATGAAAAGTGAGGGTTTTTAAGGCCCAATCCCGGGTATATCCCTTTAGGAACAACCCCCAGCCGTTGGATCATCAATTAAAGAAATGAACGGCTTTGATTCGTGACTGAAATTCCCAATCTGGACCGCACACGGCCTGGCACACGCCCGTGTCCAGGGCCGTGTGCCTCATTCGCCGTCAAAATCGGCTCGCCTGGAACAACACACGGGTATCGAACACGCCCGTGTTCGAGTTGACACGCCCGTGTTCCACCTGACACGGTCGTGTGGCCGGCCGTGTACCCCCATCATTTTTCCCCGAAAACAACCCGAGCACTGCACGGGTTCTAGGACACGCCCGTGTCCTTGCCCGTGTCACCTCAACACGCCTGGGCCCCAGGTCGTGTACACGTTTTCGACACTCGACACTTCGTCGAGCGAAGATCCTCGATCTGATGACACGGCCTTGGGCACGCCCGTGTCCTAGGCCGTGTGCCTTGTCTCGACACATCGTCGAGCAAAATGTCGACTTCTCGGGACGAGTGTCTACACGGGTTGACACGCCCTACGACACACCCGTGTCACAGGCCGTGTGCCATGTCTCGACACTTCGTCGATCGCAGAGTGTCGACTTTGCGGGCTAAGTGTCGACACGGGTCGACACGCCCTGCGACACGCCCATGTCGCAGGTCGTGTGCCCAGTCTCGACACAATGTCGAGCTCAAAATGTCGACTTCCCGGCTGAGTGTCGACACAAGCTTGACACGCCCTGGGACACGCCCGTGTCCCAGGCCGTTGCCTGCAGCCAGAACCCAAAACTGGCCCAAAACGTCCCCCATCGCTCCTTTGAGTTTCGGGGCGTTACAACTCTCCCCCTCTTAAAAGAATTTCATCCACGAAATTATATAAAGGAAAGACATGTACAAAACCAAAATTTGTACCTGAGCGGAATAACTCCGGATACTCGTCAAGCATAGTCTGCTCTCGCTCCCAAGAGAGCTCCTCACGATCGCAATTGTCCCACCGGACCTTGACCATCCTGATCTCTTTATTGCGTAGCCACTTGACCTCCGAGTCCTTAATCCGCACGGGCTTGACCTTTGTCGTCAACCCACTATCCACCGGCACTTGATCAACCACGATCACTTGCGAAGGCTCTTGCACTGCCTTCCGAAGCACCGAAATATGGAATACATCATGTAAACCACTAAGCTCCACTGAAAGTTTCAACCGATAGGCCGCTCCACTGACTCGCTCCAGAACCTCAAACGGCCCAAGGTACCTCAGGCTTAGCTTTTTTAGTCGCCGCACCCACGAGACACCCTTGAACGGCATGATCTTTAAGTACACATAGTCGCCCACAGCGAACTCCATGTTCCTGTGCTTGGCATTATAGTACTTCGATTGCCGGTCCTGAGCGATAAGCAACCTCTCCTGAATGGTTCTCACCAAAGAAGTAGCATCCTCCACTTCCAATTGCTTATACAACTTTGACTCACCAGTTTCTAACCAAGACAACGGCGTGCGACATTTTCTACCATATAGGGGCTCAAAAGGCGTCATCTGAATACTCGCTTGGTAGCTATTGTTGTATGCGAACTCCACCAAATAAAGGTGGTCTTCCCATTGCTTTCCAAAATCCAATACACACATGCGAAGCATGTCTTCCATGGTTTTATTGACCCTCTCGGTCTGCCCATCCGTTTGCGGATGGAAGGCTGTGCTAAATTTCAGCTTTGTTCCCAACATTTGCTGCACAAGCATCCAATCATTGGACGTGAACCGCCCATCTCGGTCACTCACGATGCTGCGGGGCACACCATGAAGCCGTACTATGTTATCCACATAAAGCTTTGCCAACTTCTCCACCGGGTCATCCTTCCTATGCAGAATAAAATGCGACACCTTCGTTAACCGATCAACAACCACCCAAATGGCGTCGTTCCCCTTTTGCGACCTTGGCAAACCGTGCACAAAGTCCATAGAGATGTCGTCAAATTTCCACTCCGGAATAGGCAAGGACTTAAGAAATCCTCCCGGCTTTTGGCACTCCGCCTTCACCAAGGAGCAAGTTTGGCACTTCGCTACGTATAGCGCCACATCCTTCTTCAAACCCGGCCACCAAAACAGTTTCTTCACATCGCGGTACATCTTCGTGCTCCCCGGGTGAATCGAGTACTTGGTATGGTGCGCCTCATACAACAACTCCACCCGCAAATTACCCACACTTGGGACGCACCGACGACCGTCTTTCCAAAGTAATCCGTCCTCCACGACGAATCGGGAATTTGACCCATCCAGAGCCTCTACCATGAACTGCTTCATATGAGCATCCATATCCAAAGCCTGCCGAATACGATCAGCCAGGTCACATTGGAATTCAGTCCAATTCAGAACTGCTTCAGCACTTGATTGCATATCCACACAAACAATCTCCAATGCCTCCAACTCCCGCACCAATCGCTCATCATGCACCGATAGCCAATTGGCTTGAGCTGGGGCCCGACGACTCAACGCGTCCGCAACCACATTCCCTTTACCAGGCACGTAGTGGATCTTGAATGCATAGTCCCCCAGGAACTCCATCCATCTACGCTGCTGCATATTCAGATCTTTCTGATCAATAAGATACTTCAGGCTCTTGTGATCGGTGTAGATATCAATCTTCACACCGTACAAATAGTATCTCCACAGCTTCAAGGAAAAAATCACGGCCGCTAACTCCAAGTCATGGACCGGATAGTTCCTTTCATGCACTTTTAGCTGTCTCGAGCCATAAGCTATTACACTTTCGTGTTGCAGTAGCACGCAACCCAAATCGCTGCCCGAAGCATCACTATAAATCTCATAGCCTTCGGTCCCACATGGCGAACTCAGCACAGGCGTCGTGGTCAACCGACACTTCAACTCCTCAAAAGCTCGCGCGCACTCCGACGTCCAAACGAACTTATGCTCCTTCCTCGTCAAAGTAGTGAGAGTAACGCTATCCGCGAGAAGTTCTCTACGAAGCGCCTATAATAGCCGGCAAGCCCCAAAAATCTCCGGACTTCCGCTACCGTAGCAAGCTCAGGCCACTCCCGTATCACAACAATCTTCGCCGGATCTACAACAATACCCTCTCCACTCACTATGTGACAGAGGAACGCCACTGAGGACAACCAAAACTCGCACTTCGAGAACTTGGCATACAGTTGATTTCTCCTTAGCGTCTCCAAAACCAAATAAAGATGCTTGAAGTGATCTTCCTCACTTTGCGAGTACACCAAAATATCATCGATGAAACGATCACGAAATGGTCCAAGTACTCCCTAAAAGTCCTATTCATCAAATCCATGAACACTAACGACGCATTAGTCAGCCCAAACGGCATGACCGTAAACTCATAATGCTCGTATCTCGTACTAAACGCTGTCTTTGGGATATCACTCTCCCTTATTCGCAGCTGATAGTACCCAGCCTTGAGATCCAACTTCGAGTACACCGTCGACCCGACTAACTGATCAAAAAGATCATCAATCCAGGGGATCAGGTACTTGTTCTTCTCCGTCAACTTGTTGAGCTCCCGATAATCAATACATAGCCTCAAGCTTCCGTCCTTCTTCTTAACAAAGAGGACCGGTGCGCTCCAAGGCGAAGAACTCGGGCGCACATACCCTTGCTCCAACAACTCTTGCAGTTGAACTTTCAGCTCTGCCATTTCCTTAGGTGCTAGCCGATAAGGAGATCGTGACACGGGCTTTGCACATGGAACTAGCTCAATCGTAAAATCTATCTCCTGCTGAGGCGGGGCTCCAGGAAGATCTGCGGGGAACACATCAGGGTATTCCGATACCACTGAAATACAATCCAACGCGGGATTCGGCTTCGCAACCTCCACTAGTGTAAAGAACAGTTCTACACCGGCACGAACCGCCTTCACCACCTGAAGAGCAGACATCAACGTCTTGCTCGACCCCTTTAAGCCCGTAAAAGTCGTTTCACGACTTGCTCCCAGCTTGACTTCCTTGCTACCACAATCTATATGGGTCTGCTGCTCCGAGAGCCAGTCCATGCCAAATATGACGTCGAATTCCACCAACGGAAGTAAATACGCCTGCAGGTCGAACTCCTGATTCCCAATACGAATCTTAGCATCGCAGATCCTATCCGCTCGCATCGAACACCCATTGGGCAACAACACATCCAACTTATCCTTCGCCATCGAAGAAGGGACTCCGATGCGTTATATAAATCCTTCAGACAAGAAGGAGTGTGAAGCTCCCGTATCGAAGAGTGCTCGTGCCGGATTTTCACAAATCATTACAAATCCTAAACAAGCAGTGGTAAGGTAACATGTGCATAACAAGTATTTAAAGGAATTGACTTGCTATAAATTAAACCGTACCTGTCACCACATCAGCCTGTTTGATGGTCTCCTGTTGGACAAGATTATAGACCCTTGGTTGGGCCGGAGCATAGTGGGATGCGGTCGACTCCACCGCCTTGCCCTTCTCTTCATAAGTAGCTCCCGGCTTTCTCTCGGACTTAGGAGGTCCGCTCCAACAGTCATGGGCAAAGTGCCCCGTCTTTCCACAAGTAAAACACGCGCCCGGGGTTCGACTCGTAGTCGCCCTAGAAGCACCAGAAGGAGTTGGACCCGAAGTCATATGCTTCTTGAAAGACCTCCGATAGCCGGACTTTGAAGTAGTCAGCACTTTGAATTCAGATTTCCTAATCACCCAAGCTTTTCTTTCCTTGTACATTCTTCATGTCCTTCTCCAAGGACCGGGCAGTATTGACCAAGGTTAAGAAACCCTGCATCATCGGCCCCGAAAGTAGTAATCTCAACTCATCTCTCAAGCCTTCATAGAAGCGATTAGTCTTGCGCTCCTCATCCACGATGGTGGAGCTAGCATAATGACTCAGACGAGTAAACTTGTGGAGATATTCATCCACGCTCCTCTCACCCTGAACCAACTTCAGAAACTCATTCTCCAACGCTATCCTCTGCGTCGAAGGGAGGTATCTAGCCAAGAACAATCTCGAGAACTCCTCCATCGAGACATCAACAAGTTGCCTACCTCTCAACAAGTGCAGCTCCAATCCTTCCCACCACATTCTCGCTTCACCGTCCAGAAGGAACGTAGCGATGGTGGTCATTTGCCACTCCTCCATCTCCGTTGCTGTCATGACTCTCTTCACCCTGGAGAGCCAGTCTTCAGCTTGAGATGGGGTTCCCAACCCCGAGAATACAGGAGGATTAAAGCTCATAACATACTTAAGCTGTCTCTCGGTTGCCCTCCTTGGCACCACCGGTTCCACAACCACTTGCTCCACTCTCCTCGGCTCAACCTCTTGAAGAGGTTCCTGCTCAATCACAGGAGCGGGCTGCTGCGTTTGCCTTGCAGGCTGCGCATTTATCACGACCAACACCGCTTCGGCCACCAATTGTATGTTCCCAGCCGATAGAGGTGTTGCAGGAGCAACATCTGGTGCACTGCTAGTCTTAGAAACTCGATGTTCCGACGGCCCAACACCACTTCTGGTCACTTATAGTGGTACAAAACACCGTTAAGCGACCAAATAAAATTACAAACAGCAATTATAGGAACACGTAGGTTCCTCAAACACATGTATTTTCATTCCTAAGTGGGCATTCATGGGTTCTTTTACTGTTATAACGATGACGCACACAATGTGCTCACCACCCCTTAAAAAGAATTCGCCCACGAATTCATTTTAAGCCCGACCAAAAGCAGTAGTCTGATACCAAATTGTAACACCCCCTATCCGTCGCATAGCATATAACAGTAGGTCCGGCAGGGGCCCGACGTCGTATGCCACAAACAGACCGGGTGGTTACTCATGGAAACCATCCAACCAATCATAACGTCCTACACAGAGCATTCTAGCGGAAGCAGATTAATAAGTTGTAACAAAGAACCCAACACTAAAGCATGAATGTCCACTAATTCAAAATAGGAATGTTATACAAGTACCAACACAAGCTTTAAGGCCTTACAAAATGTTTCACTTGATATTACATGATTTACAAACCACGGCACGCAGGCCGGTCATACATGAATAAAACAGTAAACACTTCCAATTAGGCCTTCGAGGGCCGGCTTCGCACTTGGGCTTTAGCCCGCTATTGACCGCTTGGTCCCGCAGCACCTGTAAACAACAAACCACCGCACTGTGGCAAAACAAGGCAACGGTCAGCAATGCTGACCAAATTATAACGATCCCGCCCCCAACCCGGGGCGGCGATGCTCCTTCCCTGCATTTCATTAGCATAAGCGAGCAATATATATAACCATTTCATCACAGACGTTGGATCGCACGGCCACATGCCCCGTGCTCTCAGGGCACATTCTCGGTGAACCGGTCGATGTCACGTCAATTAAAGCCATAGACATTCCGAACTCACCACCGCCACTTTGACAGCCAAACCTATGAGCATTTTGTCTTCCTGGCCTGGGTCACGACAATTTAAGCCATCGACCGCCGAAGACCCTAATTTATGCCAATGGCAAGTGTCACGTACCTTTAGGTCTCTTTAACCGAACGACATAGAACGGGTACGGTTCCATCTAACCCGTGCTCACATCGCAACGATAATTTAAGCCATATGCGCGGGTCAAACTTCTCCCGAGTACCATTTCCATCACAATTCACATAACCTGGTTATGTTCAAGTTGGCTCTCAGGCCACCAAGTTGGCAAGATCACGTATTTGCCCAGTTTTCCGGGTGCACCTTTGGGTTAATCCCCAAGGATCCCTGTTGCAATCTACCATGTAGAAAACCCGAAAAACAACCAATAGCACGGAGTCTTCTCCGACATTATGCAATGCAACATCACCGATCCAGACCAACATATCCGGATAGGCTTCACACATCATGCCTATGTCCGTTCTCGCTTACGGACTCTAAACAACGGGGACTTCACATATCTATCCGAAGGAACGCCTCCAACTCTCCGCAAACTCGCGAGAGCGGGCTTCCTATGCAAAGAAGGAGAGCTACTCATGCTCAAGAAGAGAATCGTTACCCTAGCGTTCCTTTTTGGCGCCATGGAAAAGTAAGCGGATGAAAAGCACCGCACTAGCTTTGCCTCCGTGGATCCGGAGTCGGCTCGCGATTTGGAGCTTCGAAGCTCCTCCAATGGCCGGATCTAGCTCCTTCTTCCTTCCTTGGCTCTCCTCTCTCTCTAAGCTTTTAGAAAGATAACAACTTATGAAAAGTGAGGGTTTCTATGGCCCAATCCCGGGTATATCCCTTTAGGAACAACCCCCAGCCATTGGATCATCAATTAAAGAAATGAATGGCTTTGATTCGGGACTGAAATGCCCAATCTGGACCGCACACGGCCTGGCACACGCCCGTGTCCAGGGCCGTGTGCCTCATTCGCCGTCAAAATCGGCTCGCCTGGAACAACACACGGGTATCGAACATGCCCGTGTTCGAGTTGACACGCCCGTGTTCCACCTGACACGGCCGTGTGGCCGGCCGTGTACCCCCATCATTTTTCCCCGAAAACAACCCGAGCACTGGACGGGTTCTAGGACACGCCCGTGTCCTTGCCCGTGTCACCTCAACACGCCTGGGCCCCAGGCCGTGTACACGGTCTCGACACTCGACACTTCGTCGAGCGAAGATCGTCGACCTGATGACAAGGCCTTGGACACGCCCGTGTCCTAGGCCGTGTGCCTTTTATCGACACATCGTCGAGCAAAATGTCGACTTCCCAGAACGAGTGTCGACACGGGTTGACACGCCCTATGACACGCCCGTGTCGCAGGCCGTGTGCCATGTCTCGACACTTCGTCGACCGCAGAGTGTCGACTTCGCGGGCTAAGTGTCGACACGGGTCGACACGCCCTGCGACACGCCCGTGCCGCAGGCCATGTGCCCAGTCTCGACACAATGTCGAGCTCAAAATGTCGACTTCCCGGCTGAGTGTCGACACAAGCTTGACACGCCCTGGGACACGCCCGTGTCCTAGGACGTGTGCCTGCAGCCAGAACCCAAAACTGGTCCAAAACGTCCCCCGTCGCTCCTTTGAGTTTCGGGGCGTTACAACGCAAAAGTGCGCAATTTTTGTTTGGAGTGATACCTGTGAGGAAGCTTTTCAAGAGCTCAAGAGGCGTTTGTGTTCTGCTCCCGTGTTGGCATTGCCAGTGGAAGGGTGGAGTATGTTGTTTATGTGGACACCTCGCGAGTTGGACTCGGTTGCGTGTTGATGCAGGACGGCAAAGTGATTGCGTATGGATCAAGACAATTGAAGGCGCATGAAAAGAATTACCCTACGCACGACCTGGAATTTGCTGCCGTCATTTATGCCTTGAAGTTGTGGAGACATCTTCTGTATAGAGTGTCATGCAAAATTTATTCAGACCACAAAAGTTTGAAATATGTCTTCACTCAGAAGGAACTGAATTTGCGCCAGCGTCGATGGTTAGAGTATGTTGCGTACTACGAAGTCGATATCCTTTATCATCCTGGCAAGGCTAATGTAGTAGCAGATGCGTTGAGCCGGAAGCCCGCACACATCTTTAACCTCTTGGTGCAATCCCTTGTTGAAGAGTTCTTGCTCATGGACATAACCGTAGGGAATAGCGCTTCGCCGAGTAGCCTAGAGGCGGTTGAGCCTTCGTGGAGTACTCTCACTAGGCTACATCAGAAGGACGATCCTGACTTGTAGCACCTCCGCAGTAGAACTGAGAAAAGGGAATTACCTGACTTTTCAATTGACGACGTGGGTACCCTAAAGTACCGTGGCAGATACTGTATTCCCGCTGTTGGGGACATCCGATCAAAAATATGCAGTGAAGCGCATGGTTCCAGTGTTGCATATCATCCTGGCTCCACGAAAATGTACAGAGATTTCAAGCAGATTGTTTGGTGGTCAGGCATGAAGAATGACATTGCAAGATTTTTATCGGAATGTTATACTTGCCAGCGTGTCAAGGCTGATCACAGAAGGCTGGGTGGTAAGTTAACGCCCTTAGATATACCGAGTTGGAAATGGGAGATTTTATCCATGGATTTCATAACCGGTTTGCCTAGATCTCCCCGAGGGCATGATGCAGTGTGGGTTATCGTGGACAGACTAACCAAGTGTGCCCACTTTATGCCTTTCAAGATTAGTTAATCCATGGAAAAGATAGCTGAGCTTTATCTGAACGAAGTTATCAGACTTCATGGTGTACCTACGAGTATTGTGTCAGACCGAGACTCCTGATTCATGTCTTATTTTTGGCAAAGCTTGCAAGGAGCTCTAGGTACTGACCTTAAGTATTCTACTGCCTATCATCCTCAGACAAATGGTCAGACGAAGAGAGTGAACCAGATCTGGGAGGATATGATTAGATGCTATATTCTGGACCATGGTGGGGCTTGGGATAAACGCCTCGGATTGATGGAGTTTGCGTACAATAATAGTTATCAAGAAAGTTTGCAGATGACGCCCTTTGAAGCTTTATATGGAAGGCGCTGTCGAACTCCCCTGTTTTGGGCAGCAGTTGGCGAGAAGCCGTTGCTCGGACCGGAAGTGCTGGAGGATATGAGTACTTCAGTAATGCATATTCGTGAAAAGCTGACGTTTGCTCTGGAGCGATACGAGAAGTATGCAAACAGCGCAGAGTTGATCTGGAGTTTGCAGTTGGGGACTTGGTGTTTCTGAAGGTCTCTCCGATGCCGGGTGTTAAAAGATTTGGAAGAAACCATAAACTAGATCCCAGGTATATGGGGCCTTTTCAGATTTTGGAGCGCATTGGAGTTTCTGCCTATAGACTGGAGTTGCCTAATTCTTTCCCTGGTGTTCACGACGTGTTTCACGTGAGCCAGTTGCGAAAGTGTGTCCGTAGTGATCGGTATGTCCTTGAATCAGTACCCCAGTTGCAGCATAATCTCTTGTATGTTGAAGAACCTGTCTGTATTCTGGAGACGCAAGATCGTGTGCTAAGAAAGAAAATAATTCCAATGGTTAAGGTTCTCTGGCGAAATCAGGATGCAAGAGGTGCAACTTGGGAATTGGAATTGGCGATGAGGGAATCTCATCCGCACCTCTTCTCTTAGTTTCGGGTATGTTATTATTCTTTCAGTTATGCATGGTTTATCAATGTTGGTTTGGTTTTGGAGTTGTGATAAGTTTCGGGACGAAACTTCTTTTTAGGTGGAGTGACTGTAACGCCCCCGATTTTTTCGATGATTTTATTTGTTTGGGCAACGTCAGATATATGATGTCGTGGCGTTACTTTTAATGTCGAGTGTTGGATTTGAGTAGTTTTGGACGTGCTCGTCCAGTTTCATCGCAACCCGAGCATTTTTGGAGTCTCGACGCGCGATCGAAGTTTTGGGTTTTGCTTTTGTTCGCCGCATGTTTTGGCGGTTAATATCTCGAGAATGGCTCGTAGGATTTTGGTTTTGACTTCGCCATTGTGTCCGTAGCAGCAGGTTTCGCCTACGGCATGAGTTTCGTTTAATTCGGCGTGTTTGAGCCTTTGTTTTGATCTCATAGTTCTTTGTTCAACTATCTGAACACGATAATTGTTATATTTTTGACTGCTTGATTTGATTCTCGGGAAGTCCTTCTAAAGGTTTGGGATTTCGTCGAACCAACCTTAGTATATTTTATTTTATTTTATTTTCTGGGCGCTGTATTGAGTTCGACGATCGTCGAGCTCCGCTCGACGATTATTTTTCTGTCTGGGCGCTGTGTCGAGTTCGACGATCGTCGAACGGAGCTCGGCGATTGTTTCTCTCTCTGGGTGCTGTCTGAGGTCGAGGATCATCGAGCGGAGCTCGACGATTGCTTTTCCTTTCTGGTTGCTATCTGAGGTCGACGATCGTCGAGCGGAGCTCGACGATTGCTTTTCCTTTCTGGTTGCTGTCTGAGGTTGACGATCGTCGAGCGGAGCTCGACGATTGTTTTTCCTTTTTGGTCGCTGTCTGAGGTCGACGATCGTCGAGCGGAGCTCGATGATTCGTTATTTATTTTTTGGGCGCTGTCTGGAGGTCGACGATCGGAGCTCGACAATTGTCGTGCTAAGCTCGACGAATCGTCGAGCGGAGCTTGCTGTAGGTCTAGCGGATCTTCGTGTTGAGTTCTACGATCTGGCCCTTCGAATTGCGCTCGACGATTTCCGAGCAGATTTCGTCGAGTGGATCCTCCCTTGTACCCGAGTAATTCCCCTGCTGTACTCGAGTAAGTGCCTTAGTGCTCGAGTAATCCCTGTGTTATACTCGTGAAATCCCCTTAGTACTCGAGTAATCCTTCCCTCCTGTCTCGGAAAATCTGGTTCAGCCGAACCCGGTCTATTTTGTTTGTTCTTCCTGTTATCACTTTAGTATAAATATCTTCTTCATCTTCTCTGATTCCTTTTTCCTCCCGAACGAGAGCGGCGTGAGCGAGAAAGAGGTTGTCCGTTCTTAATCCTTCCAGTGGCCATTGACGGTGCTCCGGTGCTTGGAATTTCAAACCGATCGTAGATCTGGAAAGTTTTCGTCGAGAGCTGCCGCTCGTGGTAATTTCTTCCCCGTTTCTTGAGATTTTCTTGTTAGGGTTTTCGGCCCTAACCGTTATTTCAGACATTTTCGTTCAGATTTCGGCTCCTATCGCGACGTGCGGAGATTTGGAGAGTTTTTTCCGATAAATCGAGGCAAGTGGTGTTCTTGCTCTCCCTCTTGTTCTTGGTTCTAAATTTTTGCCCTTTTTCTACATTTGTTTGAGTTTATTATGTTTTGATTGTTGAGATACTTATCCTGAAATCCTAACTTTCCCCCCCCCCTCTATTCCTGGAATTGTGACTTGATGTCCCTAAAGCCTTAGCCCCAAAATTCTAGTCCATTGAATTGGTAAACAAATTGGTTGTCGTGCTGTTATAACCATCGAGTCATTTTTTTCGTTTTTTATTAAGCTTCACTTGCTTTACTTTGAAATGCTCTTATGCAGTCCACTTGGTTGGTTATCCCTTGAGTTTATGATGAATAAAAACAAATGAACCCTGCTTGTATAATTATGTAACTAAAGATACTCAGATGAACTGTGCGTGTTGGGGTCCTCCCTCGGCATAGTGTTTAATACTCAGATGAACTGTGCGTGTTGGGGTCCTCACTCGGCATAGTGTTTAATACTCAGATGAACTGTGCACGTTGGGGTCCTCCCTCGGCATAGTGTTTAATACTCAGATGAACTGTGCGCGTTGGGGTCCTCCCTTGGCATAGTGCTTGATGCTCAGATAGACTGTGTGCGTTGGGGTTTCTCCCTCGACATAGTAATTATTAATGAAAGATTGAACTTCTGTTGCTGGTGCTTTTTCTATCTTGATAATGTGTTTAGCCTTTCTTGCTCGGCTAGTTTTACTGTTGCTTACTTTTACTCTGCTGACCATTTTGTTGCAGTCGTTTTTCATTCTCCTTCACTTTGAGGTTTGTGTAGTCTGCTTTTACTCTTGCACTACTTGTAACTTGCTTCTGAGGTGTTCTTCTTTTGAATGCCCCAAGATCAGAGTTGTAGCAGGTTTAGCTGACAGTGTTGGGCTTCTGGTGCTGCTGGTTCCTGCGGCCGTTTGACTCCACCTCTGAGCTTGAGGTAGTTGTTTTGTTTAGACTTGCCAGATTTATTTTTTTCTATGGGTTCGTGTCATTTGTTGACGCCCATAGTCTTGACTTTTCTGTGATGGACTACTTGCTGTTGTTACTGCTGTTACTTTTTTACCTGATTGTTCTTGCTCTTTGGGAAGGATTTATGTTATGATGCATTTAGTTATTTTAAAGTATGCAAAACTGCATTCTGGAATATTGGCATGACATGACTTCAACTACTAAATCTACTAGTTTTAAGCGTACAAAAGATTTCTATATATATATAGTAAATGTAAAAGTCACATCATCATTTTATGATATTGGACCCTCACTCTCACGTAGGTTAACAAATGAGCTAACTCAGTATTTTTTGCAGCGTAAAATATATATATTTTCTCACCTATGAACTAGTAGCCCACCCGACTGAGGGACACGGTCATTAACCCTATTAATTTATATGCATTGTTTTTAACTAAAAGTTATAAATCTTTTACTTGAAGTAAATGTGAGAACGGGTTGCCTGAGCGTCTGCAGTTGTTCCCTGCATGGCGTGGCATCACGGCGTGTAGTTTCTCTACTCTGACGTATTTTTTGAATACAGAGGAATTGCGGGTCGTGACAACTGAGACCTTTATAGGGATGAAGGGTCCCTCCTTGACTATCACAAAGATCATTGGGTCATAGGATTCCATAAATAGCCTGACCCTCTCTTTTCGGATTTCAAAACTCTCCTTTCTGCAGATTGAGAGTTTCATGGAACTTAGCTCCTTATGGTTCTCTCCAGAACCGATAAGTACAGAACTGTAGCTACCCTTAGAGATCACTCAGACTGTTAGATCCTTTTTGAGCAACCTTCCTCTAATACTACTTAAAAGTATTTAATTTCAAGGTAGCTAACAACCTAGAGGGGGGAGGGGGTGAATAGGTTTTCTGGTTTACTATTATTATCTTTAACTTAATGTGTTATGATTTAGTAGTTTTTAAGCTTTCAAGACAAAACACAAAGAGCACACAAAATTTATATTGGTTCTCTAGATTATGGGTACATCCACTCTCCTCCCACCTTTCTAACTTCTTGTTAGACAAGACACTTCTCCAAAAATGCAGCTCCTTAGAGCTTATATCTCAGATCCCACAGGATCACTCAGTCTCCTCCAAGACTTACAACTCAAGCACAAAACCCTACCTCAGAGCAAACTGCTCCTACAACTCAGTGATCAAACTGATCACCTACCTCAGACTTGAACTCAAGTCCTACAACTCAGGCTATGAAGGATAGCCCTACCTCAAAGAGAATGACTCTCCTACAGCTCAGGCACAAGGCCCTACCTCAAATCCAAATTTGGATCCTACTATCAGACCCAAAGGTCCTACACTGAGAGAGTATGACTCTCCTACAACTGAGGCAAACTGCCCTATCTTAGGCTCAAAAGCCCTACAGCTCAGATCCAAAAGGATCCTACCTCAGACCCAAATGTCCTACACTAATATCCAAACACTAGATTCTACACTTAGGTAAATCTGGCCTACCTCAGGCACAAAGGCCTTACAACTCAGATCCAAAAGTATCCTACAGAAATGAAATTGATTTGTGTTAATTTTACACAGAGATATTTCTCTATGCCTGCCTCCTAAGCTAAGTTATCTCAGCCCTAACTATCTTCTCAATAGTAGGAAAATGATCTTCAGTAAATAGCTGCCTCTACTGGAAGTATCTCAGAACTTTGTTTATGAACTTGCTGAAGAAGATTGAAGACTTGATAGATCTTGAGTTATTCAAACAGCTAACCTGAACCTGCAGAAAACCTAAAAGCTCTTCTTCTCTTTTTTTATTAGAAGCTAATCTGAACTTACTGTAGCAGAAGAAATTGCTACAGCTATCTCGAATGAACTTTTAGTTCAGTTGGATTGACTTTAAGCTTTTAGCTTGATAGCAATGACGAAAAAGACAGAGTCCAGCCACAACTTTGTCAAAAGAATGAAAGCCTAAAAGTTAAGTTCTTCCTTGTGAAGCTGTCCCTTTTAACTTCCACAGATTAACGGCTCCAAGAAGTAGTGGGGACCACCAGCAGTTGACAGATGCAACTTGCTTTAATAGAAGAAGACGTACAGTAGAGTGATGACACTATTTGTCGTGTTCTGCAGCTTTCCCGTAACTTATTTGAACTTTGTTGACTTTTGTTGACTTTGGCTGACGTCAACTGTTATGGACTTAGCCAATTCTTCACTTCCATCACAAGCATTGAGTGTGTTTAGTGAACAAGCTTCACTCAACGCCAAAACCCTTGGTCAACTTTCTGAACCATTTTGCATCTTTGGCGTTGAGAGCGTTGAGTGAGCCTTCATCACTCAATGCTTTCTGACTTAGCTCATCATTCTGTCTTTAGATATTGAGAGTGTTGAGTGAGCCTTACTCACTCAATGTCTCTGGACTTAGCCAAATTTTGACATTCATAGTCTAACATTTTCTGCATGATTAGGCATTGAGAGCGTTAAGTGAACTGGCTTCACTCAATAATTTTATACTTAGCTACTACTTTGAAGTCTACCAGCTTGCTGAGGCATTGAGAGCATTGAGTGAAGCTTCATCATTCAACACTTTTGTTGTCTAGTGTTGAGAGCATCGAGTGAAGCTTCATCACTCAACGCTTTTGTACTTAGCCGCTTTCTGTCATCTTTCTTCTTAGGCTTTATCATGACACGACGCCTTCTATTTTGGCATCGAGTGAGCTGTGTTCACTCGACGCTTCTGGACTTAGTCGAATATTCAGCACAACAATAATGAGGCTTTGACAGATTCAGCTATACTCGATGATTCTTAATATGTGGCGTTGAGTGAACTGCCATCACTCAACGCATGTGGACTTGGCAGCAGGATTTGCTTTCCAGACTGCATGGCTTTGATTATCCACAACTAACTCAGCGTTGTTTGGCACCTAGAGTTGAGCGAACTAGCTTCACTCAATGCCTGTGGACTTACGCGATTTTCATCCTATCCAACATCTTCCTTTTCATCTGGCGTTGAGTGAACTGGCTTCACATAACGCCTGTAGACTTAGATAGATTTCTGTCTTTCCACATCTCTGCCTTGTGACCACCTGTCATACCACTTGAAAAAGTTGTCATATCACTGTTACAAGGACTAACCTGCATGCATGAAATTGAACATACATCAAATACAACTTTGTGTATATCATTGACATGTTTGACTTCTACAAATCTGACTTCTATAAGTCGCAGACATGGTAGGAAATGGACCCAACACTCTTTTTGGTCGTTTTGTTTGTGCAGTTTGTTCTGTTAAACCATGAGGTTTGACATTATTCTCTATGGCCACTCCTTCTCTTGCTACTTCTGCGGCTCATATTGCTTCTACAGGAAGATGGCTCAATGATTCTGGTGCAGCGAATCATATGACTGGAAATTCTCATCTTTTCTCTTCTCTTGACACAAGTACTCCATTGCCTCTGGTTCTGATTGCCGATGGATCTTCGTCTCTTATTTGACGGTCTCACACGGTGTATGTTACTCATTCACTTGGGCTTCATGACACTCTTTATGTTCCTAGTTTTCCGTGCAATCTTCTTTCCGTCACTGTTCTTTGCAAACAGTTGAACTGTGAAGTTGTTTTTACTACTTCTATATGTGTTTTTCGGGACTCTCACTCCAATGAGTAGATTGTTACGGGAACTGCATGCGGTGGATTATTCTACCTTGATACAACCTCTGCTTTTTCATCCTCTTCTTTACTTCAATGACATCTTCGCCTTGGGCATCCTTCTCTCCGAATTCTTTATCAATTTTTCCCTGATTTATCTCGAGAAGATTCTTCTCTTAATTGTGAAGCTTGTCAATTTGGGAAAAATCATCGCTCTACTTCTTCTCGATCTTTTGATCTAGTTCATTTAGACGTTTGGGGTCCTACTCCTATTCCGACTGTTGGACGGGGTAGCATGTATTTGTTTTTTTTACTTTTATTGATGATTTCTCTCAGTGTACGTGGTTGTATCTGTTGCGTGACCGATCTGAAATATTCTCTATTTTTACTACATTTTATACCGAGATTCGTACATAATTTGATACTCATTAAAATTCTTCGCACAGATACTGCTAAGGAGTATCTTAGTCATCAATTCACGTCATTCTGTTTGAATCATGACATTGTCCATCAAACTACTTGTCCTTACACTTATCAGTAGAATGACATTGCTAAACATAAAACTCTTCATCTTCTAGATGTGGCTTGTAGTCTTCTCACTCATAGGCATGTTTCCCGATATTATTGGGGTCATGCTATTCTTCTCTCTTGCTTTCTCATTAATCGAGTTATGTCCTCGATTCTTGTAACGCCCCCGATTTTCCAATGTTATTATTTGATTTGGTGTCATCATAATTATGAAGTCAGGGTGTTACCCCCTTTTTTTATGTTTTGTTGACGGCGCTGCACCGTTAGTGCGTTTTCACGTCCGTTGGGTCTGTTTGACAAGATTTTGGAATTTTTAATGGAATTGAATGTTTTTCTTGATTGAAAGAATGAAGTTTTGAGGTTTTGGACTTGTCCAGTTTTATTGTGATTCGAGCATTTTGGAGTCTCGGCGCATGTTTGGATTTTTGTGATGATTTTGCTTGTGTAAGCATTCGATGTTAGTGTCTCAAGAATGGTGTGTCGGATTCTAGTGTTGTCTTCGCTGCTGAATTCTTAGAGTCGACGGTTTATCACTGCATGTTAGTCAAATCTGAATTTCTGATATATCCTTGCTTTGTACTCATGATGACCAGCCCCATTTCTCGAGAATCCGGGAGCTGTTGCCGAGAACTTTATATCCCTACTCGAGAAATGATGTGTTGTTCTCGAAAGGTCCGGCAGTTCTCGAAAAATTTTGTCTTAGTTCTCGAGAAATCAATTTGTTATTCTCGAGAAGTCTGGTTGTTCTCGAGAAATCCTGCTTTATTCTCGAGAAATGTTTCTAGTTCTCGAGAAGTCTATTTTGTTCTCGAGACTGCTTCCTTTTGGTTCTCAAGAAATGACTTGTTGTTCCCAAGTACTCTTCTTCTTGTTCCCGAGTGCTTTTCTGCTTGTTCTCTAGAAAATCCTCATCTATTCCCGAGAGATCTAGTCTTGCTCTCGAGAAATTAAAGACCCTTCTCGAGAAATCCAGCTGCTCTCGAGAAATCCAGCTGCTCTCGTGAAATCCTTGGACTATCTCAAGATTTCTGGTTCAGCCGACCCTTGACCATCTCCTTAAGTGTAATGATTCCAATTTTTTATTTATTTCAATATTGTATATATATATATGAGAAAACTTCTTCTTCTCCTTCTTAATTCGATTTTATTCCTTCTTCCCGAACCAGAGAGGCGTGAGCGAGAGAGAAAACTTCCGTTCGTGAATCTTCCTATGGCCGCCGATGGTACTCCGGTGCTCGAAATCTTGAACCGATTGTAGATCCTGAAAGCTCTCAACGAGAGCTACGACGTCGTGGTAAAATCTTCCTCATTTTTTGAGTTTTTCTCTTTAGGGTTTTTGGCCCTGACCTCTTTTTCGGCCACTTTTGTTCAGATTTCAATTTCCCCAGTCTTCCTTAGTCCCGATCTATGTCGTGGTGCGATTTGGAGGCCTTCTCCGGCAAAATCAAGGCAAGTGATGGTTTACTTTCCCCCTTCCCTTCTTTCTCCCGATCTGCAAAAAATTTCTAACTTCTTGTTATCATTATGTTTAATAACTTGCTGAATATAGTGTTGTCTAGATCACTTGTCTAATTCTACTTGTATTTTCATGTTCTTGATCTTGCTACCTAGCGTTGAAAAGTGGTAAATGTTTTGATGATATGGATGATTCTTGCTCTTTAAGCCTTTCCTTAACTATTATGTAGGACATGTTAGGGTTTATATAGAATTGTAAATTCTTCATAAAGGTTGATCAACGG
This sequence comes from Platanthera guangdongensis, assembly GCA_039583875.1. Classification (NCBI taxonomy): domain Eukaryota; kingdom Viridiplantae; phylum Streptophyta; class Magnoliopsida; order Asparagales; family Orchidaceae; genus Platanthera; species Platanthera guangdongensis. The sequence continues at coordinate 48,056,475 of CM077153.1, read as the reverse complement.
TTTCAAATCTAGAATTGTCTAGTAGAATCTGATGTGCTAATGTCGTCTTGAGATTTATATCATTGTTTCCTTCGTGGCGATGCCGTGGGGCGAGACAAGCCGCCACGCCCAGGAAGGGTTGTGGTGGGCCTCTAAGCTCTAAACTTGGGTCGTTACAGGTTGTGGCGGTGATGGTTTTTCTTCGTTGCGGGTGTTATTAGTCGGCAAATCCACCGCCACAATGTTTGATCCCTCTATTAGTATCTTGTGAAACTCTATCGGGTGTTTGGGCATTTGCGGTGTTTGGTGGAGTATCCAGTCTCCCCCGAAATTAGATGAATAATATGTTTGTGGGGTGTGTCCAGATGAGTTGACCACCTCGCCCGTGTTGTTTTTGGTGGAGTTGTCCACATGTGGCTACTAGAGTTTTGCTTTCTTCCTGATGATTTTAATCGTGATTTTTCCCTTATAGCCTTGTGCATTTGGGGTACTTTTGTTGTACGTGACGATCCACATAAGTGTTCCTTTCTGAGTTTATTGTTGTACCTTACTGTTGTACTTAATTTCACTAATTCTTTTTGGTCTTGGGTTGGTACCCCTTGACCTTTGTTTACTTTGGCTTACTTTTCCTGCCCTCACTTGTACTTTCTTGCTGAGCTGTTCTGTCTTTGGAATGCCTCAGGTATAGAGCTGTAGTTGGTAGTGGAGCTGGTTTTGGAGTTCTTGGGTGGTAGTGTTGGCTGTGGTTTTTACCTCGTCGTTGCGAGAGAGTTTGTTATTTTAGTTTCTTATTTCCTAGTTCAGACATACTTTTGTATTATGTGAGTTCGTGTCAGATTGTTGACGCCCACATGATGGAAATTTTTGGATGCTTGCTAGCTGCAAGTTTGTTTTCTTTCTGACTGTTGGAATTACTTGCTCTTTGGGATGTTTTTGTGCTAGGATTACATGATAGGTATTTTCAAGTATAAAACTACTATTATTACTTCATGCATTGCATGTTTTGAAATTCAAAATCACTATATTTAGCGACCGTAAAAAACTAATTTTACTACTATTATAAACCTATAGCTTACGTACCATGTGATGTCCTCTGGGGACATTTATACTCATGTAGGATGTCTAACCTTGTAAAAGAAGTATTTTTCGCTGCGTATAACTATTTTTCTCGTGAACTAGATGAGCTACTAAGCCGAGCGATACGGCTAACTGCTTCACTTAAACTAGATTTTTCTCTGAATAACTTAAAGATCGTTCTTTAGATGTTAAGTAGGAGTTTTGCCTGAGCGTCCGTAGTTATACCCTACTGACGTGGCATAATGACACACATTTTTCCTTACTCTAATACATCTTTAAAGGCGGTGAAAATGCGGGCTGTGACTGTTCTTCATGACAAGACTCCTTTTTCCCTCATGTATCCTGATGGGAATCCATTTCCTTTACCTCTTCGTGTCTTTGGATGCACGACGTTTGTCCACTCTCCTATTTTAGTCATGACAAACTCTCTCCTTGTTCTGTAAAGTGCATTTTTCTAGGTTATTGTCCTATATAAAAAAGGGTATGGGTGTTTTGATCATGTTCTCCGGAGACAATATATTTCTTCAGATGTCACTTTCTTTGAGGATACTCCTTTCTACTCTTCTCCTTCTATTCTCCCTTCTTCTAATGATTCTACTTCCTTTCCTCTTGTGCCAGCTCCTCTTCCAGAGCCTGCACCTCTTCCTTCTCCTTATATCTCTGATTCTTCTACTGAGCTGCTGCCACCTGCTCTTAGGCCAGCAATCCCTTCTTTGGATGATACTAATACTGTAGACCGGACAGACCTTGATCTTCCGATTGCTCTTTGAAAAGGTGTTCGATCATGCACTCACCATCCTCTTTAGGTTGTGGTTTCTTATGCGCAGTTATCTCCTTTGTCTCGGAGCTTTGCGCTTGCTCTATCAACAAATAATATTCCAGTTTCCTAAAAATATGCTCTTGTTATTCCTCTTTGAAAAGCTGTTATGGATGAAGAGATGAATACTCTCACTGAACGGGGTACTTAGGCTCTTGTTCCAACCCTTTCAGGAGCTGATGTGGTTGGCTGTCGCTGGATCTTTATCATCAAATTTCTTCCTGATGGTACTATTGATCGTTACAAAGCCCGACTTGTTGCCAAAGGATTTATGCAAACCTGCGGTGTGGAATTCTTTGATAATTTCTCTCATGTTGCTCGGATTACTATAATCCGTTTTCTTTTTTCGGTGGCTGTCAATAGGGTCTGGGAAATGTCTTAGTTAGATGTGAAGAATGCCTTTTTTATGGGGATTTTCAAAAATAGTCTATATGGAACAACCTCCTGGGTATGTTGCGCAGGGGGAGTCTCAGGTCTGCAAACTACGAAAGACAATTTATGGTCTTAAGCAAAGTCCTAAGGCCTGGTTTGACAAGTTTAACAAAGTTATTTCTGTGATTGGGTTTGCTCGAAGTGTTGCACATCATTCTTTGTTCATCTGCAAAATCTCGGCTGATCTTGTTATTCTTGCGATTTATGTGGATGACATTTTTCTTATAGGGGATGATAAAAATGATATTGACATGACAAAGAAGCATCTGCTTCAGCATTTTGTTACCAAGGATATGGGGTCTCCTAAGTACTTTCTAAGGATTAAGATTTCTAGGAAGTCTGGTTCTAATGTTTTTTCACAGTGGAAGTATGCCTTAGATCTCTTGAAAGAGACTAGTCTTCTTGGGGCTAAACCCGCTCAGACTCCTATGGCTGTTGGAGATGACAGATGCTGAAATGAGAATTCTCCTATTCTTAAAGATGTTACCAGATACAGGCATCTTGTGGATAAACTCATTTATCTGACGGTCACAAGGCCAGATATTTGTTATGCAGTAGGGAAAGTGAGTCAGTTTATGCAAGCCCTTAGTGAATGTCATCTGCAGTCACCTCTAAAGATTTTAGAGTATGTAAAAGGTGCACCAGGAAAAGAGCTCTTGTTTCAGAAAAGGGGACATTTGAACGTTGAAGCTTATTTTGATGCTAGCTATGCAGATGATAAGGAAGATAGAAGGTCTAAATCTGGTTTCTGCACTTTCGTTGGAGGTAATCTAGTTAGCTGGAAGAGCAAAAAATATATTGTAGTTGTCAGGTCAAGTGTAGAAGCTGAATATAGAAGCGTGACTCAGACTGCCTGCGAGTTGAAGTGGCTCCGTACACTCTTGTTGGATCTGAGAGAATTTTATTATCATCCCCTACCCATGTTTTGTGATAATAAGACAACTATATATATTTCAAGAAATCTAGTTTTTCATGAAAGAACAAAGCATATCGAAGTGGATTGTCACTTCATCAGAGATGAGATTTTGAAGAATCAGATCTGCATACCTTTTGTTGGCTCAGTGAAATAAATAGTTGATTTTTTCACCAAACCAGTTACTCCTTCTGAGGAGGTTTGCAACAAGCTAGGCATGGTAGATATAGATGCTCCATCTTGAGGGTGAGTGTTGGAGCTTGAGGTGACCAGACAGACTTGTGTCTAACTGCAGCGGTCTGTCTCTCTCAGTGGTCTATCGGTTTGTCTCTGCAGTCTGGTGGTGAACTCAACTAGCGATTTGGAGGACAGCAGCAATGACGGTCTGAGGGTTAGCCACAACGGCGGTCTGAAGTTTAGCCGCATCAATTTGGATGAAGCTGCATCGATCTGGGTGAAGCCGCAGCGGTCTGGATGAAGTTGCATCGGTCTGGATGAAGCCGCAACGGTTTGGGTGAAGCCGCAATGGTCTGGATGAAGCTGCAATGGTCTGGATGAAGCAGCAATAACAGACAGATGGTTAACTGTAACTGCGGTCTGGTGGCAACCAGCAGTTGCGGTCTGACGACCTACATCGTCGCACTTCCCTGGCGGTCTGACGGCTTTCTTCTGTTGTCACTTGATGTTCTGCTGTTCATTGTATAGTGGGCGGTTTGACCATGTCAAACAGCATACACCGCCCGACTTGTATTTAGTCTCACACCGATTGTTGTATTCTCTCATCTCTCCCGATTTCTATAAATAAAGGAGCATACCTATGTAATAATTATCTTTTTTGAGTAATAAAATTTGCCTTTATTTACCTCTTATCGGTTTACTCAGTACTTTTCACAGGCGCTCTCGTGCTCGCCTCTCCCTCTCGCGTCCTTGCACGCGTCTCAACCTTGCGCGCTCTCGCGCGCTCTCGCGCACGTCGCTTCCTTACGCGGGTCTCTTCCCCTCGCGCTCCACGCACTCTCCCCAGAAAAGTGCCCCTTGCACTCTCCTTTTGCAAGCGCCCTACGCTCTCTCTCTTTACCCGCATCCGCTCTACGCGCTCTCCTCCAGCAAGTGCCCAACACGCTCCTTTCCAACAAGCGCCCCACGCTCCACAGAGCTAGCACTCCATCTACCGATAAGACAACCAAATCACGCTTCTCCAAAAGACAATCAAAGACAAGAAACAGAGAATAAGATGCGCTTAGCGCGCCTCCGAGCTTCAAAGCACTAGACATCAGAACGAGTACATCAAGCTGCTCCCACCTCCAGAAATTATTAGAAGACTTCAGAACACAACGAGTGCATTGCTCCCCGCATCACACGAGGAAATAATTAGTCATGTGAGCGGTGGTTTGTCACCCTCCATGTTCTCTCTCTCTCCCTAATAATTGTAATGAGAGGCGTTCTGTCGCGCTCGAGTACTTGAAAAGTTTTGTAACAACACTCAGATCTAGTGGAGGTTTGATCGACACAGATCCGACAACGTGATTTTTCACCTCTTTTTGAGGTTTTTCACGTTAAAAAATTACCTTATCAGCTTTCTATTTTTATTGACTGTGTGCGCGCTCGACCGCTCAGTGGGCTAAGACGGTCAAAGTTAATCCGGTCGGATCAAGGCATCGAGTTAGGCCACAACAGATCCAGATTAAGTTCCATATCGAAATGTGTCATCCGGATCGTAAAATCGCAATACGGATCGCGATCCTGACAAACTTGATCCACACCCGTCATAATGGAGGACGTGTCACTTGCGTGCATTCACATGCGTGCATTCCTACGTACGTTTGAGAGATCAAACAAATTCAAAATTCCACTTGAACGAGCCTTCTAAAATTGCAACGGCGAGTCAGTCGTGTCAAAAATCCAGGTTCGATCGAACCCCATTTAAAATCAATACATTTTCTTAATAAGTTTATTTGATTAAAAATTAGAGATTTTTCATTTTCCAACACTAAGATATATGTATAATAAATAATGACACAACATTTATTTTGGGTAAGAAAAGGTAAAATTTATACAAGAATCTTTTCAACCGTTAACCTTTGAGGAGCAGTAGTTTTTCCACCATTGGCTAATTAATACATTCAAACTTGCAGCGGCCCCCAAAAAGTCCGATCGGGCCGGGCTTGGACCGGGTCGGTTGGGACCAGATTTTTTGTCAAATGGGCTCGGCCCGGGTCTAACTTGAGCCAGGCCGGGCCGGGCTCGGGCTTCCTCTCAAAGAGAGAGTTCGGTAAGAGCCTTCAACTCGGCCCGGGCCGGCCTGATGTCCATGCGGGATTAAAATCCCTTCTAATTGGCGGGATTACCCGCCTAATTGGTGGAAATCCCGCCAAATAGGCGGGATTTATTTAGGCGGGATTAAATTCCACCTAATTGGCGTGATTTTCCGCCAGCCCGGGTGCTGGGCCTAGACTAGCTCAACGCCCGGGGTTTGCCCGACCCGGCCCCGCTCGGCACCGGGCCGGGCAACCGACTAAAATTGGGACCCGGTAAGGCCCCGAAGCCCGGCCTTGGCCTGGGCCGGATTTTTCCCGGGCTGGGCTTGGGCAAGCTTTTCGGGCCTGAGTTTTTTGTGCACGACTAACTGATTGTCGTATTAGTATTTTACAGCCCTCGAAATGGAACAATTTTTGGGTCCTGATAACATTCCTAGAAGAAGAAGCGCAAGTTGGGATGACTGCTTGATTTTAGAAGAGTACTCGCAACTCGCGCTCCTTATTCTAAAAATACTATCAGTACCCAAAAATTATTTCAGAAATGAGTCATGACCGAGGCTATATTCGTCAAACCCTAAACTCACCGTAAACAATCCCGGGTTCACGTGCTAGCACTCAAACCCGGTCGCCTAAATTTTTTGATTTCCCGCCTTATTGCGGCAAAGATTTGCTTATAGCATTCAAACACTCACGTCTAAATTTTTTTGATTTCCCGCCTTATTGCGGCTAAGATTGCCCTTTCTCTCCCCGTTCATTCTCTCCAATGATCGTCTCCATGGATAAAAAAAATTAAACCCTAATGCCATGGTTCTTCTTCTTTCTTTAATTCGAGAATTGCCCTAATTCACTATCAGCGCCGTCTTCAGAATGGAAGCACCAGGCACTTCCTCCAATATCGTGCCTCTCAATTCTTTGGAGATTGAATCGGCCTGGCATCTGCTCTCAATCCTGATCCAGCAGGGATGCCCTCCACGATTGCTCGACCTGGCCTCGAGATCATCCCTCGGGCCAAATCTCGTGGAGTTCCTTTGCCGGATCCCGGGATCCCCGTTGACAATTACCCCCGGCGGCTTCATCAACTTCTCCGATGCGGGGGGTGAGGCCTTTGTTGAATTTGTGACTAGAGCAGTTGCTTTGTACGTTCCCAGAGATGTGTTTTGGTTCCTGTCACTGAAGAGGGTCAGCTGCAATGTTTCAGTGACGTATGTGAGGAAGAGGAAGGCTCAGAGTCCAGGCAACAACGCCGATCTGTTGTTTCCGAGTTCAAAAAAGAGGTCTTCTTTGAAACATAAGAGAGGTATGCTGAATTTGATTTACAGAATCTCGATCTGCTATCACGTATTTTTTGTGTATAATAGTATAATTCTATCATCAAATATTGTTTCTGAGAAATAAATTCCAATGTTTTTTTGTGGATAATTGAGATTCAGATCTGGGTTTTTTCACTTAGATCTAACAGAGCAGTAGTTCCAGTAAACTCTCCTTTAATTTATAGATCTTGATTTCAAATTCTAGGTTGATGCAGCTCAGTAATGCCTCGAATTGAACAATCTAGATGTGAATTTCTAGGCTGATACACTTTGAGTTGTTTTAGCTCATAGATCTAGATGCTAGATTAATTTGAAGTGATTAAGGCTCACGCATGGGTTAAACCGTCATTTGTTAAGGATCACCCAACAAACATCATGGGTTTGAACATAAAAGTGGATGAGATTCCTTAGGTGGGCTTTAACGAATGACAATTTAACCCCCATGTTCATGGCCGCCACCACCTTGCCAAACGGAGCCTAATCTAGATGTCAAATTCTAGATTGATGCAGCCGTTAATGATCTCTCACCTTATTTATGTTATTTTTACTGCAGGCGAGAGAGAACCTAAGAAAAACAGAGGTGTCCCAAAGCTGTTGTCTTCATCAAATGAAATTTCTAGGAAGGTAATATTTCCATTGTTCATCTAATTGTTAAATAAGAAAATGACTTGTCAATATGGGATAATGAGTAAACTGAAACATTCATAGATTTCTTGCATAATACTTGATTACAGTAATTGATAAACTTATGGGTTGTTGGTTTGGCAAAATAAGTCATTTATCATAAATTATTTATGTGAAATTTAGGTTTAGAGTATGGTTTTGGTGATATCAGCATGATATTAGCTACACTATGGCTGATAGCACAAAGTTCATTCTTTATGCACAATAAAGTTCATTGTTTACCCTTATAACTGTTGATCACTTCAACTGTGCACTTGAAGCATATATTCTAACTGGAGGAAGCACATTGCTCATTGCTTCACAATAACAATTATTTTTACAAGGCCATCCAGGTAACATTTGATGTTGCTAGTCTTTCCGACAAAGAACAACACACGGTTGGCATGGACGCCATGCATTGCTGTTCTGTTGGATTGGACCGAACACACAGTTTTTCTGCGCTCCATGATTTGAATTATTTTGAGTTTGGAGATATCGGGCGCATCAGGGAAGAAGACACCAGGGCAAGTACACATTATGTTACTAACTCTGTGGTTCCTCATGATAAAATTGTTGACTTCTCATATGAATATGCTTCTCGTGATGATGGGCTCAATGCTAGTATCATGAAAGAACATGCTCTTCAGCGGCCGGAGGTGGTAGAACATGATTTCAGACCTCTCCTGGATGGAATACTGGACCAGCCTTCACTAATGAATCAGAGTTTAGTAGAAGATTATCTAGGAGAAGATTGTAACAGCCTTTCTCTTGAGTTGGGGTTGGTTTCCGGTATTCCTGATGTACATTCTCTTGAAAGGCTAAACAGTATAGAAAAAGATTTTGCATCTCTGATGGACCGAGTATGGGATGAGACTGCGATGGATCACATTTCTCAATATGCCTCTCTTTTGGCATGTTCAAATCTACCAGCCTATGAAGCTATTGATGAGAGAAATTTGTACTATAAAGATGATGAGTTGGTTAAATCGACCTGTGAATTTGGCGGCGGTGATCAGAATTCCGCGGCACAAGGTAAGAGCCACAATTTTTTGTGTTTTCTTACTCAAAAAGTTTTCTTTATCCTAATATTTGATTATTTTTGTAACAGAATTCATGTTAGGACTTGGCTTGCCGAAGGAATCTACATATGTCTCTGAAGTGAAACATGGGACTGCTTGCGAACCAAGTGTGCCGAATAATATTTTAGCTGGATCAAACATTGCAAGCAACAACATCTCTTCTAGAGAAGGGCAGGATAAAAATATCGAGGTTGGTTTAAATGTCAAGCATGAAATAATTTCTTTTGAGATGTCATCATACCTTTTAAAGAAAATATGCTGGTTGCTGTTACTAAGTGATGCAGGACAAGCGTCACACCTGCCTGCCCCCTTGGCATCACCATCAAGGGGCCCACCCGGCATCACCACCAGGAGGCTTTCATCAGGGTCGAGGCTCGTACACCCCAACCAGCTCTCTGTCATGGAATCACCACCATGTGGCAGGTTGTTGAGGCAGGGCTCAATCCCCTAACCTCTTAGATAAGAGGCTCTCACCAGCGCTCTCCTCACCAACTGATCCACATGGTGGCGATTCCTTGACAGTGATTCCATGACAGAGAGTTGGCTGGGTGGCCCCCTGGTATTGATGCCAGGGTGGCAGACAGATGTGACGTCTATCCTGTATCATCACTAAGGCTCCCAAAGCTTATTTACATAGTTGTTCTGGCAATTAAATTTCATTCTATCTATTACCTTTTTGTGTATCTTCCTTGCTTTTGAGTAAGATTGCTGTTGCTCATGTTTTTTACACGATACATTTATGCAGAACTTTTCAAAACAGAAGTTGATACCAAAATTTGAATCATTAATCATGGAGAAAGAGCATGGTTCAGGTAATGTCTGCATATTGGTTTACGAAGGAAATGCTTTATATCATATAATGTAGTTGTTCATTGCAATATTTCAGATTTTCTATTCCTTATTTGAAAGGAATAAATTCAGGTGGCTATGCCACTGTCTACATGGCCCCAAGGGTAGAGGCTGGAAATATATTTTCTACTAAACTTACATAGCCATTGATTTTGTCCCTCCAATGATTGTATGCTTACTCTGCATTAAGCTTCATGTGCTTTAGTGCAAGTCAGTTTTCTATATAGAGAATGTTTTGTTCCCTTTATAACATTTGATTTGTGATTGCCCTTAACAAGCAACCTACGCTGAATCTTGGTATGCTCTTATAAATTTTGAGCATATAGTCCTACATTGAGAAATTGATATAGCATTGTACACTTAGTATATGACCGGAATAACTCTACCTACAACCAATTTGTTTTGAGTTCAAACTATAAGTTCTAACATAGTATAAGGGTAGGCTAGACACAACTACTATTACGTTTATAGATATTTTCCGTGGAGGAATCCGGCAAGGGAAGAAGGCCGGCGGTGGTGAGCGAGAAGAAAGGAGGAAGAATAAAGATGAAACTTAGGGAGCAACCCTAATAACTTTCATACATCCAAGGATACCTCACAACTAGAACTCCTCTTCCTTATGTAGATGAGGGAGGGAAACATAGAGGGAAAATAAAATTCATTAAGTAATTAATTATTCTCATTAATATTAAAAGATTAATATTAATTAAATTAGTTAGCACAAATTAATTACAGGAAACAATCTTGACAGTTCCAAATGCGCGCTCCATAAATTATGACGAGGGGGGTCCATATGAGTGAATATGCCCGCGAGCATAGTTGCTTCCATCTTCGCTCACAAGACTCCTGCAAGGTGGCGTGCTCAGTCAGATGCAACGTCGTAACAGAATATGCCCGCGAGCATGGCGGCTTCCATATTCGCTCCCATGACTCCTGCAAGGTGGCGTGCTCAGACAGTTGCAACGTCGTAACAAAATATGCCCGCGAGCATGGCAGCTTCCATATTCACTCCCATGACTCCTGCATGGTGGCGTGCTCCGGAAGATGCGACGTCGTAACAACATGCCGCCTTTGAAAATTGACCTTGTCCTTAAGGCCGAGATTACCATGTTTGTCGGGGTCTTTAATAATAGGAGGGAGTCGAGGGACGTATAGTTTGTGGCAGCTGAGTGGAAAAGGTTTGATAAAATGTGGTATGGTTAGAGTGAAATGAAGGGTAGAAGGGGGTGATAGCTAATGAGGAGGTAAAAAGAAGGGGTACATGGGTAAGAAAAATAATTAGAGGGGGTATGATAGGGGGGTGAAAGAAGATGAGGTTTGTTTTTTAATGCGAGCAGCCATGAGTGTAAACAGATGTGATAAGAGGAGAAAATAGAATTGAAAAGTAAAACAAGAGGAGATTTGTATTTTAGTGGGTGTAGCCATTGATGTAAAATGATGTGATAAGAGGGGAAAGTAGAATTGAAAAATAAAATAAGAGGAGGTTTGTTTTTTAGCTGGGTGTTGGGGACTAGAGATGACATGAGATTGGTTGGGTAGCCATGGCCGTGGGGAAGCGAGAGGTGTAAAACGTGCGGTGAACAGACGAGGAGAAGGGAGTGATGAGGAGAATGTTGGGAAAGTAAAATATGAAATGTTGGGAAATTGAATGGTTTGATTTGAAAATGGTTATTAAATGAACGAGAAAAGGAGTTGAGCAACTAACAGTTACCGGGGTTTTGAAGGATAAACGTGTCAGAGCAGATATATTAAAAAAATATGAAGGGTGTTGGCTTGTAGTGGGAAAAAGGAGACGTTTTTGGGATGGACAAATGTGGGGCCCGCAGCTGCAGAAGTGGTCAACATCTGCAATGAAAAAGGAGTGGCAAGGAGAGGTGTGTCGTTTTCTAAGGGAAGAAGAAAAGAAAAAGGTGGCGTGCGGCTCAAGGAGAGCCAGAGGTGCCCAATCGTGAGAGGATTGGAGGCACATGACTTGAGAGGAAACGAAACAGGCGGGGGAAAATGATGGTGAGACGACGGGGATGTGAGTAGCCCGACGGGTGCGTGCTGGAAGTCCATCGTCTGCTGGCGGAAAGGCGCGAGAAGTAAATCCGGCCGAGGAAGAAGCCGATCCGGCGATGGGGGCACGGTAAGTGCCGGGGTTCCCCTACGTGGTAGAAGAGGGTCGACGACCTCCTCACGCGGTGTCGTCAGCAGTAGATGGCCAACAGCCTCAGTGTCAGGCTGTGCGGGGGGTGTTGTGGATGTCGTTGTCGGGAAACTGGGAGGAGGCTCCTCTATGCCATGGTCGAGCACTGGGGAGGGGGGATACTTACCCCGACGTGCAATGGTGCTGCAAGTCTAATTTGTCCGCAACAGGGAACAATGGTTCTCCAGGTGCTGATGGCAGCGAAAGCAAGAAGCGTTCCTGCATGAGATGACCTCTTTGTTGCTGTGATTGGGGCAGAGCTGGTAGTGTCCCGAGCACGGGTACAAGCGTGTGGATCATTTTCGAGCTAGTCGGCGAGGGCGTATCCTCCTGTTGATCATGCTCATCGGGGAGGGCCAGCTGACGGTGTGCCAGGGCAGATTTCTCCTTTATGCGTTTGTCGTTGGCGAAGTACATGACAAGAAGAGCACTCATAGCCTGGAGCTCGTTGCGGATGTCGTGGATGAGGTTGAAGTCAATGGCGAGCACTCGGCTGGTTCCCGACGGCTGCAAGGGCAACGACAGTGACCGACAGGTCAGACCAATGTTACGTTTATAGATATTTCCCGGGAGGAATCCGACAAGGGAAGGAGGCCGGCGGTGGTGAGCGAGAAGAAGGGAGGAGGAATAAAGAGGAAACTTAGGGAGCAACCCTAATAAGTTTCATACATCCAAGGACACGTCACAACTAAAACTCCTTCCCCTTATATAGTAGATGAGGGAGGTAATCATATAAGGAAGAAAAAATTCAGTAAGTAATTAATGAATCTCATTAATATTAAAAGATTAATATTAATTAAATTAATTACAAGAAACAATCATGGCAGTTTTCAAATACGCGCTCCATAAATTATGACGAGGAGGGTCTACGTGAGTGAATATGCCCGCGAGCATGGAGACTTCCATATTCGCTCCCATGACTCCTGCAAGGTGGTGTGCTAAAGCAGACACAACGTCGTAACAAAATATGCCCGTGACCATGACAGCTTCTATATTCGCTCCCATGACTCATGCAAGGTGGCATGCTCATGCAGATGCAACATCGTAACAAAATATTCCCGCGAGCATGGTAGCTTCCATATTCGTTCCCATGACTCCTGCAAGGTGGCGTGCTCAGGCAGATGCAACGTCGTAACAACTACCCACTCTCATGCCACCCAATTAAATAATTCATATGTTGGAAGCTGAAGAACATTACTTTAAATATTGCCTAGCGTGCTTTTTTGAAAATGACATATTTTCTAAAAAAATTGGTCATGTTGTTTATTAACTATATGTCAATATATCTGATTGTTTTTAAAAAAATCAATCGACCATACATTTGGATGTATATTATCTGCTATTTGATTGTTTCCCTAGAAACCCTAGGTAGACCTATGTTGAAAGAAAACTGGATCCTTTTTGTGCCTTCCTAGATAAGAACATCAAGGAATTGGAAGAACTAATAACTAGGATGAGAGGATGGTACGATGCAAAAACCAAACGGTTCTTGCATGAGTCAGCATCGACTGTGTTGAAGTCGGGAAAATCCCTACTTTAAATATTTGGATCAATACAACTTAAGGTTACTGATCCAGCGGTCAGACTTAACGGTTTGAGGGGAGAGGACAAGGAGACTGAAGGAGCACTAAAAGGATCCCAGGTGATGTGGCAGGGAGCTCCTGCCACGTACCCGAAAGCTTAGAAGAAACTTCCCCTCCACAATCAAAAATGATCGAGTAGGGTACGAGAAAGGCACTAACTTGTCGATTATCTTAAAATGACAATCAAGGGTGATGATCAAGATCCCACAACATAAGTCTTCGAAAATGTGATCCTGAAGCTCAGCCAAAAGTGCAATTCTAGGTACCGTTGAGGTTCTATTTATAGGCAAATCCAAAGGGTGTGATGAAGGTGGGGTGGGGGTGGCGGGCTTATTTATAGCCCGTCCCTACTTGACAACTATGCAACTATAGGAGGATCTCATGTGACTTGGGCGAGTCATTCCCTTGGTCCCCACCCGACCAACATGGAGGGATGCTCGCACATACTCGCCCAAGTCTTCTCCTGCTTCAAAATGCTACTTTTGTCTTGATCTCTGACTTCTAGGCTTGAATGAGCCCACCCTCGATGAGTAAGGGTTGTACACAATCCCCGCTCTTTGTGAGCTACATAAGAGCTTGAAAAGAAACATCCAACACCTATTCAACGAGTTGCTGCGAGCGAGTATCTGGACTACTCGACACTTCTTAGTCGACTCCTGACCTCTATATATAAGGGTGTGGTGGCTCTTTCTTTGGGCACTTTCTCTAAACTCGCACCAGATGTCGCCAACTGCCGAGGAAGAATTCAAGGCGAGCATGGTCAAGTTGACAGGATATTTGAAGCCTCCTGGTCTGAAGCGTCCTCGCGAGGGAGACAATGTTGATGAGTTCCTCCTGTTGAAGAAGAAGATGATGGTCACAAAAAAAGTGGAAGAACCAGTGACCCACTCTAGCGGATGTCGCCACTTCCACCACCAATCAATAGATGATTCCTGCGGATACCCAAAGAATGCTCGACCAACTGGGTCTTGGCGACGACGTCCCGCAACCCGCTCCTGAGATATCTCGCCTCCCTGCCCAGCAGGTCGCACCTGGGACAGACCTTGGTTCCGGACCCAGTCGTAATTGGAACTTGCCTCCTCTCAGGGTTAGGGCCTCATGCTCGCTTTAAATTATCACCAATTTTGCTCTGCTTGCGTTGATGATATTCCTTCTATTTTGTAGTGCTTACGATCACTGAAGTTCCTAGCGAGCATCTAAAGGTGCCTCCTCTGCGATCAGCTCCTCTGATCGCTCTTGATTCCCAGTCGGGATCGCGAGTTGGTCAACCTGCTCGGATCAACTTCGGCCAGTCGAGGACGTCGTCGGGGAAGCAAGTTTCCTCAGTGAGCGACTAGCAGACTCCTTTGGAGAAGACCTCGCAAGCTGGGGCGAGCAAGGCGCCTCCGCCTCCTACGGGCAATCGAGAAATCCTTCCAACGTATAACAGAACATGCCCGCGACAATGACAGCTTCCATATTCGCTCCCATGAATCCTGCAAGGTGGCGTGCTCCGGCAGATGCAACGTCGTAACAGAATATGCCCGCGAGCGTGGCAGCTTCCATATTCGCTCCCATGACCCCTGCAAGGTGGCATGCTCAGGAAAATGCAAAGACGTAACAATATGACACCCTTGATAATTGACCTTGTCCCCAAGGTCAAGATTACCATGTTTGTCGGGGTCTTTAATAATAGGAGGGAGTCGAGAGACGTATAGTTTGTGACAGCTTGGTGGAAAATGTATGATAAAATGAGGTACAGTTAGAGTGAAATGAAGGGTAGAAGGGGGGTGATAGCTAATGTGGAGGTACAAAGAGGGGGTACAAGGGTAAGAAAAATAATTAGAGGGGGTATGATAGGGGGGGGGGGTGAAAGAAGATGAGGTTTGTCTTTTAGCGGGTGCTGCCATGAGTGTAAACAGATGTGATAAGAGGAGAAAGTAGAATTGAAAAGTAAAACAAGAGGAGATTTGTCTTTTAGTGTGTGTAGTCGTTGGTGTAAAATGATGTGATATGAGGGAAAAAAAAATTGAATAATAAAATAAGAGGAGGTTTGTTTTTTAGTGAGGTATTGAGGGCTAGAGATGACATGAGATTGGTTGGGCAGCCATGATCGTGGGGAAGCGAGAGGTGTAAAACGTGCGGCGAAACAGACGAGAAGAAGGGGGTGATGTGGAGAATGTTGGGAAAGTAACATATGAAATGTTGAGAAATTGAATGGTTTGGTATGGAAATGATTATTAAATGGATGAGAAAAGGAGTTGGACAACTAACAGTTACCGGGGTTTTGAATGATAAAAGTGTCAGAGCAGATATATTAAAGGATATGGTGGGTGTTGGCTTGTAGTGGGAAAAAGAGATGTTTTTGGGATAGACAAACGTGGGGCCTGCTGCTGCAGAAGTGGTCAACGCCTGCAATGAAAACGTAGTGACATGGAGAGGTGTGTCGTTTTCCAAGGGAAGTAGAAAAGAAAAAGGTGGCGTGCTGCTCAGGGAGAACCAGAGGTGCCCAGTCGTAAGAGGATTGGAGGCACGCGTTTGGAGAGGAAACGAAGCAGGCGGGGGAAACTGCTGGTGCGACGACGAGGAGGTGAGTGGCCCGACGGGCGCATGCTGGAAGTCCGTCGTCTGTTTGCGGAAAGGCACGAGAGGTAAATCCGGCTGAGGAAGAAGCCGATCCGGCAATGTGGGCACGGTAAGTGCCGAGGTTCCCCGACGTGTTAGAAGAGGATCGACGACCTCGTCACGCTGCGCCGTCACCGCTAGATGGCCAATATCCTGGTTGTCGGGCTGTGCGGGGGGTGTTGTGGATGTCATGGTAGGGAAACTGAGAGGAGGCTCCTGTATGCCGTGGTCGAGCAACGAGGGGGGGGATACCTACCCCGACGTGCAATGGCGCTGCGAGTCTAATTTGTCCGTAACAGGGAACAGTGGTTCTCCGAGTGCTGATGGCAGCGAAAGCGATAAGGGTTCCTGCATGCTATGGCCTCTTTCTTGCAGCGATTGGGGCAGAGCTGGTAGTATCCCGAGCAAGGGTACAAGCGTGTGGATCCTGTTCGAGCCAGTCGCAGAGGGCGTATCCTCCTGTTGATCATACTCATCGGGGAGGGCCAACTGGCGGTGTGCCAGAGCAGATTTCTCCTTTTTGTTTGTCGTTGGCGAAGTACTTGACCAGGAGAGCACCCATAGCCTGAAGGTCGTTGTTGATGTCGTGGATGACGTTGAGGTCAAGGGCGAGCACCCGACTGGTTCCCGGCGGCTGCAAGGGCAACATGCAGAGACCGGCAGGTCAGACCATTGTTACGTTTATAGATATATCCCGAGAGGAATCCGGCAAGGTTAGGAGGCCGGCGGTGGTGAGCGAGAAGAAAGAAGGAAAAATAAAGAGGAAACTTAGGGAGCAACCCTAATAACTTTCTTACATCCAATGAAACCTTACAACTAAAACTCCTCCCCCTTATATAGATGAGGGAGGCAACCATACAAGGAAAATAAAATTCATTGAGTAATTAATTAATCTCATTAATCTTAAAAGATTAATATTAATTAAATTAATTAACAAAAATTAATTACAAGAAACAATCGTGGCAGTTTTCAAATACGCGCTCCATAAATTATGACGATGGAGGTCCACTTGAGTGAATATGCTCGTGAGCATGGCGACTTCCATATTCGCTCCCACGACTCCTGCAAGGTGTCGTGCTCATGCAGATGCAACGTCGTAACAGAATATGCCCGTGAGCATGACGGCTTCCATATTATCTCCCATGACTCCTACAAGGTGGCGTGCTTAGGCAGATGCAATATCGTAACAGAATATGCCCGCGAGCATGACAACTTCCATATTGACTCCCATGACTCCCGCAAGGTGGCATGCTCAGGCAGATGCAACGTTATCACAACTACCCACTCTCATGCTACCCAATTAAATAGTTCATATGTTGGAAGCTAAAGAACATTACTTTAAATATTGCCTAGCGTGCCTTTTTGAAAATGACATATTTTCTAAAAAATTGGTCATGTTGTTTATTAACTATCTGTCAATATATCTGATTATTTTTAAAATATCGATAGACTATACATTTGGATGTATATTATCCACTATTTGATTGTTTCCCATGGATCCCCTAGGTAGACCTATGTTGAAAGAAGACTAGATTCTTTTTGTGGCTTTTTAGACAAGAACATCAAGGATTAGGAAGAACTAGCAACGAGGATGAGAGGATGGTACGATGCAAAAACCTAACGGTTCTTGCATGAGTCAGCATCGACAGTGTTGAAGTCGGGAAAATTCTTACTTCAAATATTCCGGTCAAAATAGCTTAAGATTACTGATCCAACGATCAGACTTAACAGTTTGAGGGGTGAGGACAAGGAGACTGAAGGAGCACTAAAAGGATCGCAGATGCTGCGACAGGGAGCCCCCGCCACGTGTCCGGAAGCTTCAAAGAAATTTCCCCTCCACAATAAAAAATGATCGAGCAGGGTACAAGGAAGACACTTACTTGTCGAGTATCTTAAAATGACAATCAAGGGTGATGATCAAGATCCCACAACACAAGTCTTCGAAAACGGGATCCTAAAGCTCAGCCAAAGTGCAATTCCAGGTACCCATGAGGTTCTATTTATAGGGAAATCCAAGGGGTGTGATGGAGGTGGGGTGGGGATAGGGAGTGGGGGGTGTGGGTCTTATTTGTAGCACGTCCCTACTCGACGACTATGCGACTATGAGAGGATCTCGTGTGATGTGGGTGAATAACTCCCTTGGTCCCCACCTGGTGAGTATGGAGGGATGCTCACACATACTTGCCCAAGTCTTCTCCTGCTTCAAAATGCTACTTTTGTCTTGATCTCTGAATTCTAGGCTTGAATGAGTCCACCCTCGACGAGTAATGGTTGTACACAATCCTCGCTCTTTGCGAGCTACATAAGAGCTTGAAAAGAAACATCCAACACCTATTCAGCGAGTTACTGCGAGCGAGTATCCGGACTACTCGACACTTCCTAGTCGACTCCCGACCTCTATAAATAAGGGTGTGGTGGCTCTTTCTTTGGGCACTTTCTCTAAACTCGCACCAGATGTCACCAACTACCGAGGAAGAATTCGAGGCGAGCATGGTCAAGTTGACAGGATATTTGAAGCCTCCTGGTCTGAAGCGTCCTCGCGAGGGAGACGATGTTGATGAGTTCCTCGTGTTGAAGAAGAAGATGGTGGTCACGAAGAAGAGGAAAAACTAGCGACCCGCTCCAACGGATGTCGCCACTTCCACCACCCATCAACAGATGATTCCTGCAGATACCCAAAGAATGCTCGACCATTTGGGCCTTGGCGACGACGTCCCACAACCTGCTCCTAAGACATCTCACCTCCCTGCCAAGCAGGTCGCACCTGGGGCAGACCTTACTTGGTTCCGGACCCAGTCGTAATCGGAACTTGCCTCCGCGCAAGGTTAGGGCTCCATGCTCGCCTTTTAAATTATCACCAATTTTGCTTTGCTCGCGTTGATGATATTCCTTCTATTTTGTAGTGCTTCCAATCACTGAAGGTCCTAGCGAGCATCTAACAGTGCCTCCTTTGCAATCGGCTCCTCTGATCGTCCTTGATTCCCAGTCGGGATCGCGAGTTGGTCAACCTGCTTGGATCAACTTCGGCCAGTCGAGGACGTTGTCGGGGAAGCAAGTTCGAGCGACAAGCAGACTCCTTTATAGAAGACCTCGCAACCTGGGGAGAGCTGGGTGCCTCCGCCTCCTACGGGCAATCGAGAAATCCTTCCAACGAATAACCTGCTTCCACCACTTCTAAGTATCTTACGACCAACTCCTGCGAGCACATCACAACTACTCGTGAGTGACCTTCCGCCACAACCTCTTTTGTCATCAACATCGGCTGCTCCGGCTGACGCCCTTTGTCGGCCTCCACTCCCTTGATTCCTCTCGCGAGATCATCACAGGGTTGGGTGGGTGGGGGGGGGGGGGGGGGGGTGGGTGGGTGGGTGGGTGGGGGGGGGGGGGGGTTGGGAGGTTGTCAGGCTTTTTTTGCCCCCAAAAGGGGAGGGCGACCATTGGATGGTCGCGGTAACGGACATGCTACTGACATTCCCAAGTGACTTGGATTGTCGCCACCGCGCTCTGCTCTAACGGACAAAGATCATTATGGAGGCTCTTCGTCAGGACACCGAGATCCCACTCATCGCATCCCTTCTCCTCGCTAAGCTCGGTCTCCTCGACTAGAACGATCTCATAGCCCCGCCGTGAGACGAGTACTAACACTCCTCGACCTGATAATTTGTTGTTTGTGTATAGTAGATACTCTTTTGCTGGAATCCTTGCTAAATGAGCGATTATCTTCTTCTCTTACAGGTCGCTCTTCTACTCCGGGGGGCACACTGATTGACGCCATTGGACTTCAACCCCGCGAGTATCAGGTGAAGAATGCTTGCCCATATCTGGAGCCGGGGGCAAAATTCGACCAGCTGACCATCTGCCAGCCTCATCGCTGTATCTCCATGCTGAAGGTGCGAGTAACTAAAACTGAGGAATTCGGGGAGCGGTTGGCCAACGCGGAGTCTCGGTTCTATTTGATCAACGAGCTGGAACGACAAGTATCGATGATAGAACATCACCAACAACTTCACCATGACGAACTTGTCGGCATGCGACCGAGCATGGGATCGACAGGAAGACTCGAAGGATGGAGGATCAACTCCGCAAAGATGAGGACACGATGACTGTAGTCGCTGAGCACTTCAAGCGCCCACACAATATGGGGTGGGTCAGGCGATATCCTTAGTCTCCGAATCAACGCTCGAACCTCCCGGGTCTTAGAAATTTTTGCCTTTTTCTTCTTTGAGTGTTCGCCTTGGGCGACTATGTAGACCATTACTCTTTATTTTAATTTGTAATTTTGGTCATCGAGCATTTAATCTCGCAATTGATTTATTGTCTTGTGCTCTGTGATGATGTTTTTACGCGTTTTCTTTAAATTTGCGACTATAAATGCTAGGTCGATGCAAAAGCTCGACGAGTTTCTAAATTCCTTCGTGTTGGTCTTCGTGAGATAAGGTCAACAACTTCCTGCGCACGATGATTTGGCAGCGACTTCATACGGGTATGTATTTATTACGCTATCAGCCACTTGCTTCCTCTTCCCGTGAGTATCTCCGGCTTCCTTCTCGCCATCAGTACTCGCTCTTTCTCTTGTGCTCTTCGGGCTGATTGGCGATGCAACTGCTCCGCGAATTGGTCATGCAAAAAACTTTGTTGCTGCGACGGTCAAGAAGTCTTTCACCGAGCAGAAGGACTTGGACGATTTCAAGGAGAGATTCCAGCCAAAGGGATACTCGACGAGGCTTCGAGGGATACTCGGCGAGGCTTCCTCGCCAAGAGGAGCGGCTAAATACTTTCTTGGAGAGCGTGGTCATCCTCCATATTCGCCACTTTGAAGTCGGCCTGCGACTTCCCCCGTGGCTAGAGTATTGACAGATACTCCGCTACAATGTGATAGTCTCCACTCAGATCAATCCTAACGGGGTGACGATGATCATCGCCTTCCTTTTCTTCCCGCGATCGAAGAAGATCGTCTTCGATCTTTCTGTCTCCCGGGAGATTTTTTCCTTCGGGGCAACTAATAAAGGAGTCGTCTAACTGTGCAGCCATATTTGCTCCTTAGTCACCACATCGAATAAGATTCATCGATGGGGCGAGTGGATAGTCGTCGCTAGCAACGACTTCGGGGGAGTTGTCCACCGATCTCAGCAGCCACCCAAGACTGTCGTCTTCCGGTCTTTGCTTGAAGGACGGAGGGAGGAGCTCTTCAATTCCTTCCGAGGTCGTAAGTTCGATGTCCTCTTATGGCCACTACATGTCAACAAATTGGCACAGGTCTTCCCGGGTGAAGGTAAACTGTTGGGAGAGCATCTTTCATACTCGCACTCTGCGACACTTCTCGTTTGACGACTAACATCGTCTTCTGGTCTTCTATAGCTTTCCGCATTCTTCCACGCGAGGCTCTCCCTGTGACGAAGGAGGCTACTTCTTCTCGACAGGACGCGAGGAATCAACTGCGCGAGGATGAGGAGGCGCCGAGATCCCCGATTGACTTGTCGCCGCGTCCAGACGTCTTGCTGGAGACCGACGAGAAGGGCGACTCCTCGCGGAAGAGGAAGGATAAAGGAAAGGGTAAGACCAAGACCTAGGAGCTCGCAAGAAAGAAAAAGAAGATTGTCAGCGGAAACCTTGGCGAGAAAGCGGACCCCTCGAAGGCTGGCGAGCCTCACCTCCAACCCAACTTCGGGGAAGGGAGCAACGAGGATGCCTATGGTCGCCCACTGGTGACCTGGGTCGAGCGCGAGTATGTGGTGACTTTTAGCACTAACCTCCCACTTGGTCGAAGGATTGGGGAGATAAAGTCAAAGCGTATGACATCACCTTTGCCCTCTATGGCCACACATATGTTGAATCGCTCCAAGACGTCATGTCCGAGTACCTCGCACATCAGACCTCGCGCTCGCTCCTGCGGTCTGCGGAACTCAGCCATCAGATGGAGAGAAGCTTGCTCGCAGCCAAAGCAAAGATCAAGGAGCTGAACAAGACCATCCTCCTTCTTGGACCAAAAGCCACTAAGTGCAAGCCTTATGAGGTAACCACGACTTCGAACGAAATAATTCTATCTTGTCGCTTTTTGCTACTCGCCAATTATCTTGTTGAAGACTACCTTTATTACTCGCAGAATGTCGAGATTAAAATAACGAAGAAGATGTCCAAGCTGAAGCAGGAATAGGAGGATGCCCGTGCGACTCTAGAGGTTGCCCAAGTGAGGGTCGCCGAGTTGGAAACTTGCCCGGTCGAGCAACAACCATCGACGACGGGCCCCTCCTGGGAAGGAAAGAAGATCCGAATGCTCAAAGATGAGATGCCACACATTCGCCGCGATATCGCGCAAGCAACTGAGAATGTCATCTTGAACATGTTGAATGTTGAAGGCTATCTGGTGCCAGAGGCGACCGACTTGACGGTGATGGACCTTATCTTGGGTATGCTCGCTAAGAAATTCAAATTCCCTGATCGCGTCCTGTCTTCTGGTTCAGACAACACCGAGGATGATGATGACAAAGATTAGGATGACGAGATTAAGGAGTAAGAGGACGAGGACGTCGATGTCGACAATGTCGAGGATGAAAACGAAGGGGTCGACGATGACGAGTACTTCGACGGAGATTACACAGGAGATAATGACGCCTAGTCAGTAGGAATTTTTTTGTGGGCCTGCTAGACTTGTAAAGGATTCTCTTTTTGGACAAATCTTTATATAAGTTGTCATATAGCCTTTTAAATGTAAAGCTCGTCTATTTTTAAAAGTAAGGAGATTTTTTGCTCGTCTGCTCTTCTATACTCGCCTGTTTATGATGCTCACTAGGCTCATATGCTCGAATGTGTTGAGTGCTCACTAGACTCATATGCTTGAAGCCCGTTTGAGTGGTTGCTACCTTGATTGATGAGACTTTCGAAGATAATCGCCGTAGTCGTCATGCTCGCCGTAGTCGCGTGCTCATAGTCTCATACTCGTACCCGCATACTAGCATAAAGTCATACTCGCCGAGTCATACTCGCATATGTGCATGCCCGATTTCTTCGTAAGTTGCAAATAGTTGGACAAAGGAGTGGTACTCAGGGGATCACAAAGGACTCACATACTCGAGACTCCTATCCGACATGGTGAGAAGATGAGAGATCACTCTGATAGGGAATGACAGTCGGGGGACCTGTGAGACACACTCTCAATGCCTCCATCCTATTTCAGGTTCTCTCTTCTTTCGGAAGTTCTTCGCCCGGTCACTCAACAATCAAAGAGGGTTCACCGCACCAATTCTTATGATTGGAAGAAAATGTCCATAATTTGCATGAGAGATGATGCTTGCAACGAGCTTTTGATAATCTCTCCAGTCGGATGAGAAGTGTGATCGAAAGGTACTCAGCCAACGCGTAAGAGGGGAGCTGATCTCGATCGTCAATGCAGAAACTTGGTCTTACAAGAATGCATTAAAAATCCGATACAACGTCCCATCACCCGTTCCGGGTTTCAAATCTGAGGTTCATTTCCCAACTAGATCATGGAGATCGACTTCACATACTCAACTTTTTGAGACATTTTTGGAAAGGACGAATAAGAACACCTGATTCTTATCTTATGGATCACAGGGTGCGCGATCCGGGTCGTGCGTGGTCTACGCACACAGACGGGTGCGACCAACACCCGCAGTTGTGCTCTCATCGGGGCACACGTTACCGCTCACGCGCGCAGGGGTGCGCGATCCCGCATACACCGAAAGGGCTTGCACGCATGCGGGTGCTTGCGGCCGCGCTTGCATGGTGATCTTTCGGTCGAGATAAAACCCCATGCGTCTGAGACGAACCGTTTTGATGCGCCGACTGTGATCGAGTGTCATTAATTCTTACTCGATCACTTGAATTGTAGCAATTGTAGCCTTGTAGGGAGCCTTATCAATTATGGTAAAACCTGTTTAAATTCTCACAAAGCCTCCAAAAATATATTGAGATATTTCATTTAACAAGGTTCGTTAATATTTGACCAACTCATTAACGGAGACTTTCTTCATGCAACTTGAAGCACTTCATTCCTCGAAAACTATAAGGGCGCGTGTCATTCGCACGTGAACACACTAAAATTCTCGCACGGGCCGAGGCTTCGGTTTCCCGCCTTTTCCGTTGCTGCTTTAAATGACTTCCTTCCTGGAAGCTAACCCGTTGGAAAAGTATCTCCTCTCTCTTTCTTCTCCTCTTTTCCGTCCCATTTCTCCTTCAGTGGCTCCAATATCATCTCATCTTCGTCCACATCGACTGGACATCAAAAGCCCTAACACTCATATCCCTTCTCGAGTTCTGAAACCCTAGTTAGCTATTGTCACCATCCCGCGCAATGCATCTGCGGATACTAACTCCGACCTAGCTCTAATGTTTATAGGAATCGAGACGGCCTGACTCTTTCATACCATCCTGAACCGGCAAGGTAGCCTTGGCCTACTTGCTGAGCTAGCCTTGTTGGCAGCCGTCGCCCTAAGTCTCGTGTATCTCCTTTACCGAATCCGATACTCCGACTGACATCTAACCACGTCAGTTTCATGCCTACTATGTGCGGTCGCAGCTTTTTGTGAGCTTATGACGAGATTCATTGCTTAGTGCGTGCCCAGGGAGGTTTTCTGGTTATGGATTCGAAGAGGGACATCGGGAATGTTAAAATGATTTATACTAGGAAGAAGATCCGGAAACTGGAAAATGATACTGTGCTTTGTCCGAGCTCAAAAAATGGGTCCTTTTTGAGTCATGTGAGAGGTAAGCACTGCTATGCTCATTACTTAGAGTTTGATGCAGGACGGACGTCACACCCGCCTGCCACCCTAGAGTCCCACCAGGGGCCCACCATGACGAAGCACCATGAGGGCTTTATCAGGGCCGCGACCCATACACCCCAACCCATCCCCGGCCCCACAACAAGGCCGATAGGTGGCTCAGTTGGTGAGGACTCGCATGAGAGTTCTTTATCAAGGAGGTCGGGGGATCGAGCCCCGGCCTCAACAACCTATCGAGTCTGTTGTGGGGCCGGGGATGGGTTGGGGTGTATGGGCCCGGGGATGGGTTGGGGTGTATGGGCCGCGGCCCTGATAAAGCCGCCATGCTGTGACGCCATGGTGGGCCCCCTGGCGGGACTCCAGGGTGGCAGGCGGGTTGGACGTCCGTCCTAGGGTTGGTTTGAGTTAAAACGTTCATTCCATTGTTCAGTTGATCTTCATCAATTTACTAAATCTGGACCTATTTTTTCTTGTTTGTTTTGATTTCGGCTCTGTTTAGTATGGTGGTGGCGGTCATGAACACGGGGTTAAATTGTCATTTGTTAACGCCCACCTAAGGAACTTCATCCACTTTTATGTTCAAAGGGTTGATGTATGTTAGGTGATTCTTAACGAATGACGTTTTAACCCATGTGTTTACGACCGCCACAACCGTGCCAAACGGAGCCGAATTCTTCTTTATTTGATCAGCTTATTTCACGCTTTACCATATGTATCAAGGAAAATACTAATTCACCTCTCAGTTGTTTTTATTAGAACAAAATCTGTGCTTTTATGTGGATAGCTGGGATTCAGAACCATGAAATTTCAGTTTGATCTAACAAAATTTTACTATCAGTTTATCCTCATGTAATTGCTACTTGCTAGAGGTAGATATCAAATTTTGCACCAATGCAGATTTCACTACTTTCCCATGTTTCTACTATTTTCATCGCAGGTGAGAAAGAACTTATGAAAGCTGAGGGGTTACCAAAGCCGCTATCTCTTTCAAATGAAATTACTATGAAGGTAATATTTTTTTTATTCATATTATGCAAGTTAAGAATGGTGATCTCTACAAATAAAATGAATGAATTGATATAGTGGTACACCTCATGCATAGTACTTTATGATAGAAGCTCTCAAATAGTATATCTTGTTGGGTTGTCATCAGAAATGCTTTATTGTAAACCATCATATGGTAATCTTTCATTTCAGTGTGTATGTTGATTGGTCTGGTTAGAATACTTATATTTCTATCCTAGCTGAGCAAGGCGCTGCATAACTTGTACTACAGAATTTAGGAATAGACTAGGATGTTTTGTGTTTTGTTTGATATCTTATTACAGAGATTAATTGTTTAATATTGCTGGTTCATTTGGTGTGCCAAAACCTAAGGATGCTTATACTGAATTATTTTCTCATAATAAATTAATAACATTTTTTGATAAATTTAACTATCATTATGGAGCATATATCGTGCATGGAGAGTGAACACTGTGCATTGCTTGACTATTACAATTTTATAAATGAATGCTGGTAAATTTTGATGTTGTTAGTACTTCAAACATTGAACTGCATTCCATTGTCTTGGATACCTTAGGTTGTGTGCTGCTGGATCAGAACAAGTATATCCTTTGTCTATCCTCTGTTATGGGCCTTCCCGTAACACCTCAATATCTCATCAGAGATGGTTCATTTGGTGGCGGGGATACAAGAGAACCGAGCTCAACTTACAAAAATATGATGAGGGAGTCGAGCTCAACCTAAGAAAGAAGAGGATGAGGGGAGCTTGCTCAATCTTAACCCTATGAATTACAAAATTGCATATTCATTATAAATTTGAGCATATGGACTTATATAAAGTACTCAAAATATTAAATGACATTAATGACTTCTAACAACTCATAGCATGCCAACTTAAGAAAACATACATAAAATATTAAAGGCTAATTAGTGTGGGCACATAACATCCCACCCATCCTTCAGATTGAGCTTTCCCTCAAGCTCAAACAAGGCTCAAATGATTTGATCATCTGTCTCTTTAATTTCTCGCTAGAATAGCTCCCCGTAGCGTGACTTTATTGTTGAGGCGTTATCGAGCGGTGTGTCTTCATTGGCTCATAAATATCTCAGACTATGGTGATGTTGTTAGAGGGTCAGATCTTGTATGACAATATGGTCGAAGAAGAGATTGCTGCATGATCTTTAAATTCTTGAAGTAATGATGGGGTCCCTCGTACGAGGTTGTCTGAGAAGGGATGCAGTGAGGCTAGTTTGAGAAGCGTCTGACTGACTGTAGGATGGGTAGCTGGGAGTGTTTGATGGGGAGAATCATAGGGGTCAGTTGTGGCATTGTTTGTTACGACACAACTGTTGGGCTTGGCGGAGAAGGCGCTTGCTATGTGAACTGAGACAACTAGAGGCAATCATGCAATGTTGGTGTGGCGACGAAAACCACAGAGAGTGGTGGTGTGTTAGTGTTCGATAATGGGATCGGCGATCCGAATCATACGATCTTACGATCTAGATTTTGTAAATCGATCCAGATTTTTTAAACCGATGCTCGATCCAATCCTACCATCCGATCCGACCTAACCTCGAAATGACCTCATTCAGGATCTCGATCCTGACAACCTTGTAACCAAGAGATTCAATCAAACATGAAATTGCATAGTCATATATTAATATTGGAGAAAATATTTATATTACACTAAAACACTCACATAGTAAGTGGAGGTTGTCATGGAATGATGGAGTGTTATATAGTTACTGTGTAGTAGTTGTCCGAAGGGGTTCTGCAAAGGGGAGGAAAGAGACTGTTGGATTGGGTTAGGAACTGGGCTTAGAGGGATTGGCGTGTGGGTTCTCTGTGAGGGAAATACGTGTTCGATGGGGGTTGATGTGAAGACCATTATTCCGGGTTTCCCAAATGATTTGAGAATCGAACATAATTTCAATAAAAAGGTCGTAACATTAAATCACAGTACAAAGACCATAAACACCGAAAATTTTATTCAATAATTTTTTTATATACAATATCTGATTTCAGATGCTACGAGTATTTATCCATACTCATTACAAATTGCACAGTCATAATATGTCTTTGCTGAGCTTCTTTAATTCCTATAAATATCTTTAACCATACCTTCGTCAACTCTTCAGGGGGAATCCTTTTCGTTGTGCTGGGGGATGCTCCTGTTGCCTAAAAACAACAAAGTCCACTATGAGTTAGTCATAAAATATGATCGTGAGAAAAATATTTCGTGAAACAGTTATATACGCAGACAATGAAAAATAGCAATATGCATATATTACAATAAACCATCATTTTCATAATATTTCCTTTTAATACCAAACCCTTAACTTACCCCTTAATTTTAGTTACATAAAATAATAAACGCTAAGACATGCAAACTTAAATTGGGCCCCATCCCTTAAGGGCAAAAATGTAGTCTCACCCCTACTGGTGAATCCATCCGTAGATAACCTCTACATCAAAAGATTCAATCATTCACATTTCATTATGCAGAGTTTTATTATTCTTGTCTTAATGTAATTTACATAAAACATGTGCTTTAACATAAAATTTCCCCTCAAAAGGTTGTATCGCTTTCAATTTCACTCGCCCACATTTATTTATAGCGATTTATCATTGAGTGAAACTCATATGCATAAGCAATGTTTATAACAAGTAAAACAATAATACAAAAGAAAATACTTGAATAAATATAATCCAAGAAATAAGAAATTCATCAAGGCCTTGCCTTTTCCTTTATCCTTCTCAACTTCATCGGCACGTCGACCCTGTGACGTCATCCTCTGGTTTCTTGGCCTTGGAAACCACTGAAATATCACATATTTTATTTGGGTTGCAGCAGTAGTTACGCGTAGTGTTTGAAGTTAAAAACATTTACTAATACTCGTTTAAAATCCGTCAAAATACGAAAGTCAATGTAAACGACAAAATAAATAATGTTTATACTTGTTGTTTAACCAAAACAGTCCTCAACCGAGTTTGCAAATCTCAACTCAGTCGCCAAACAACATAAAATAACTAAAAACAACTTTCAAATAGCTCAAAACAACCCTTAAAATAGGTTTGTTCAATATGAAAATCAGTCCCAAAGTAACCATAAAACAACCCACCAACACAGAGTGAAAATAGCATCAAAATCCGCATAATTAACTTGCACAAATAAGACTAAGTAGTATAACTTAATACCCATAAACAATCCAAAAATATGTATAACAACCCACCAAAACAACCACGAAAAAGGTTTAAAACAGTTTACTAAAACAACAGTAAAACAATCAAAAATAATAATTGAATAGTCAAATGAAAGAGTAAAAACAGCTAATGAAAATAATTATAATGCACACTAAGACCGGCCAACGCAAAGAAGGAAACCTAATTTCAGCAAGACATATATAAGAAGTGCATAGAAATGAGGAGAACATCCTTACATCGAGAGAGGAAGGTAGAAGGTCGCTGCGCAACTGATTCTTCTCGGATCGCCGGAGTGTGACGAGATTCTTCCTAGGTCTCTGGAGGAGGCTCTGAAGAAGGTAGGAAGCAAGGGAAAGAAGCAACAGTAGTTCCAAAATTGGCGGCAGCAAGCCCTAAACCGGTGACACAGATCGACAATACAGGGACGACGACTTAAATTAGAGGCACAACACAGAAGAAAAGAGGGAAGGACAGAGCTTGCAGGAGAAAGCAGCAGATCATGAACACAAGATCCACGACACAGTAACAACGACACAAAGCAACGACACAGAGGAGCGGCTCCAGGCAGCGACACTAAGAGAAGCAAAAAAAGAGAAGAGGAGCAACAATCGGGAACAGGAAGAAGCCCGGAAGAAGTAGCCGGGAGCAGCAGAGACGTAAATAGCGCAGAGACGGGTGCATGAATGAGAAGAACTTGACTCTATTTTATTAAGAGAAGTAAGCGGCCAGCGACAATAAGAAGCTAAAAACTGAATGGATCGATCCAGGTGCCACCACCCAAGCCCAAAGGAAACCACCAGCCAAAACATGGCTTAACCAAGTGTCAAGACAAAACCAATTCAGACACCACTTAAAATTCTACAAGTCAAACTCTCAAGCCAACACAAAACCCAGCCAACAACAAACCAACTAAATGTCAAAACCAACTCCAACTCAGCCACCCATCAATTTCCAATTGTCAAATGAAAAAGCCAACACAACACTTAACTAACACAACCCACTTTACTAATGGCAGCCCACACTTATAATATTTGGCTATTGACACCCACAATAATAAAACAAAACAAATTTAACTAATAAAATGAAACGAAAAAAACGCGAAATTTTTTACTACAAATTCGTACTGCCTTGTGTTCTCATCATCGATGATTAAAATTATTTTGCGCATTTTTGGGTTGTCACAGCTGAGCATGGGTTTTATGGAGGAGGAATTTGAGGGTCTCTGTGGAGGAAGTTTTGTAGGGGAAAATGGGAAGGATGTGTTTTAGTGATGGCAGTTGAGAGATTTTTTGGGAGCGGGATTGTCACGACCCGTCTCGACATAAGTCAGAGTGCGCTTCGGGCGGGCCGTGATGCCACAGACATGAGTGAAAAGAAATCCATGCCTGCTAAGGCGGATGCAGAGAATACTGAAAATAGTTTTAAAATAATTATTCTTAAGAAAAACAGTATGATTTTTATGTTGCAGAAGCTTTTAGGGTTTAAATCAGTGAGAGTTTTAAATGCACATGCATTTTTTGTAAAAAATCATGTTTTTATAGGGCACTAATATAATTTTCATGCAATTATGATTCAACAGAGGGTACACATGCATTAACATCAAATTATAGTACATAGTATTTAATAGTCTAGCAGTTGTCCATGTATTACTGTTCATAATTATCACATAAAAAAACATCTGACAATAAAAAAAATGAATCAAAAACATTAAACCTGACACGGTTAGAAGATCAATCATCAGAAAGCAGAAGCTTGATGCAGATCGGGCTCGAGTACCTGTCGGCACTGCACGAACACCACGACAATTTCAAAACAAAAAAGAAAATCCTCAGAACATTGAAATAAATAAGTGAACAAAAATAAAGTACAGAACAGTAATAGAAGTAAATATGTATAAGCGTGCCAGTTTTTCTTAAAGCAAAACTATTCAATGACCAACAAATAAAAGAGCTAAACAGAACAAGTTAGTTTATTAAACTACTCCGGAGTATAACATATAGACAGATCCAGAAACGTTATTAGCTGTAATCAGTGGAAGGTGGAAGTATTTTATTTGATGCACGTGATTCTAAAGTAAGTCTAAATGCAAGTCTTATCAAAAGTTATGCTTGCTATGATCATTTGTTTTTTTTCCGTTGTCAAGCAGAAACTCGATTCAAGGCATGACATCAATTTAACACTACCTCTCACTGGTTGCTTATGACATTAATGATTTTAAAGATCCAAGATTTAAGAGATTCATAACATATCAAGACCTGAGATAAATTTGACGATTCAAACTGTACGAGATTAGAGTTCATAAACATGTCAAGAGAGTAAATGAGTTACGGAGCAACATTCACTCAAGTCTTAAAACAGACCTAAAAAACAGATTCGATGACAGCAGATTCGATGACACAAGGTTCGTTGACACAAGATTCGATGATACAAACAAAACTGGATAGAGAGCAATATATTTAGCGAGTTAAAGTATTTATGAGTGGTACGATTACAATACGCTACTTTCCTGGACACCAAATATTCATTTAAATTGATCTATTCCAAGACACGATTATTTTCCAAGTAAACATGTGTTTGATCTGATTATTTAATATAAAATCACAAATCATCAATTTGATTGCTAAACAAAAATATTTTTGACTATCATTATGACACAAACATCTCCAAAAAAATATGTACGATAAAAGCATCATATAAAAACATCAATCATATATATGCTAACCAAAATTCGTTACAATTATCATCATGACACTTGTTGCTCGTGCTCGACATTCTATCTTCCTTCTCATTTTTTCATCAAATAAGATAAAATCATTCGTCTAAATTAATATCTAAATAAACTCATTCGTCTAAGTCAAAATCTAAATAAGAGTCAAACATAATCTCACACTCCTGACATGCCAACATATTGAACCATAAACTACTAATTTATCCAACTAGATATTCATGAACTATTTTATTTGACAAATCAAATATATACAAGAATGCACACATGTAATTAAAGAACAAAGGTTTTAGCTTAAATTCGATGCTTGCAAGAGAGAGAGATCTCTATTTGCCTGAAGGAGGCAAAATCTGACGGAGGAGGTTAACCGACGCTAGCAAAAACATGAACCCTATTTTGAACCTGTATAAGAACGATGAAAACGACATAGCAATTTATCACTACGCTAACAGATAATTAACTATCGCAAGATTCAAATAAGAGCAGGGTTTAAAAATTTACCTCCCTCATGAGTGAGGGGAGAAGAGATTCCACGCGGAGACGGAGACTTGACGACGCTTGGGTTACGAAAACCCTAATTTGGATAGGACTTTATGTGATCCCCACCAACTGAATCGAGAAGCGGCGCCGAAAAACACGGATATATCACAGTTAGACGATTACAAGAGGGGAAAAAATCTGAAAAAGGGGAAGAAGTGTCGATCTTACCAAGAGGAACCAAAATCGAGTCCAAAATTTGAGTAGAGGCAAAAAACGAGCAAACCCTAGGAAGCGGGAGTAAACCCTAGCCGCTCTTCTAGCCAAATGCCGACCAAAACCAAGAGGGAAGAGGGCTACTGGAAGGGAGAGCTGTTGCAGGTCTTGAAGGAAGGGAGAAGAAGCAGTCGGCCCTTGGAGGAGACAGAAGATGGTTGCCGGCCAAAGAGGATGGAGAAGCTGCCGGCCATGGAGATGAGCAGGAGATGTCGGCCCAAGCAGGAGGAGGAGGCGGCCATGGCTGGGAAACCGTCGTCATCCCGAGAGGAAGAGGTGTTTGGAGCGGGAGCGAGACGGGCTTCCGTCGGTTTTGCGGAAACGGGAAGAGCGGGATGCGAGATCGGGAAAAAAGGGGCTGACCGGCTTGGGTTATGAGGGGGGGGGGGAGTAATTTAGGTTTTATAATAATAATAATAATAATAATTATAACTATTATTGTCATTATTATTACCTAAATCAAAAATCAGATTATTACATTTCCCCTACTTAGGAAGTTTCGTCCCGAAACTTTCCTCAGAATTCTCTGAATGAGGTCAAAAATGGCGAAGATTCAGATAACATTCATTCCAACAAGATTTGCAGATCAGGGTATGAAAGTTAATTATGAACACAAAGAAACATAGAGAAGAACGAGCGCGAAGGCTTATCAAAATCAAGAGAAATGTTGCAGATACTTGCAACGCAGATCAAATTCGAGTTCACAAGAGAACTCTTTAGACTTAGCGGGTTCGGCCAGATCCAAAAAATTGGCTTCAAGATCCACATGAATTTCTTCGATTAACTCAAAATTGAGCGGCAAAACACAAGAATCCGGGAGCGAAAAGATCTCGCACGAAGCGAACATAGAACATCAACAAAGAAAAAAAGCTGAAAGACGATTGAGCATCGACGGAATCGAGTCAAACTGGAGTTGGAGAATCGCAAGATAACACTGAAGTAATTCAGCAGAGCAATTAGCAAGAAGACTCTCATTTCTCACTGATACTCAGAAGCTAACTAGAAAGGAGATACAGGATGACCAGATAAGATTGACAGACACGCGAAATAGGAAGGACTAATTACAAATATCGGGAACTTGAAATTAAAGGTTCTAACACATTTCCTACAGTCAGGTACATAAATTATGTAATAATTACAACATTTTCATTAGAAAAATCTAGGTAATAATTATTCAAGTGCAATACCGAGATCATGTGCAATGTCAAACAAATAGAAAATCCATGTGTGTACAATCACTATTGTTGTTTTTGGCTTCACACTTGTGCAATGATTTATGATGCAAATGAATGGATACACATGCTATGTTAAACGTCCATATCACTTAATATGTCATACATATTAGGACTCTAATGCCAGCACACTTGAAAATATTAAACTGCCCATACAATTTAATATTCGCAAACGGTGTATATCCTAGTGAAATTTCATATGTACAAAAATGTTAAGCTTGCCCATAACCCCTTAACATTCGTGTCCATACTACTCATGCTTATTTGTCAGTGTGTGCGTGTTTCAGCTGCGAACAACAGATAATGACAAGTTGAGTGAAGAAATGTTGCATGCATATTTTTTTTAAATAAAGTTCAAAATATTTGATAATTAAAAAATACTTTATCTTTTGAACCAACCTCTTTAACCACACTAACCTCTCTAACCTTCCTCTGATACCAACTGTCACGACCCGTCTCGACATAAGTTAGAGTGCGCTTCGGGAGGGCCGTGATGCCACAGACATGGGGGAAAAATCCATGCCTGCTAAGGCGGATGTAGAGAATATTGAAAATAGTTTTAAAATAATTATTTTTAAGTAAAAACAGTTTGATTTTTGTGTTGCGGAAGTTTTTAGGGTTTAAAACAGTGAGAGTTTTAAATGCACATGTAATTTTTGTAAAAAATCATGTTTTTATAGGGCATTGATACAATTTTCATGCAATTATGATTCAACAGAGGGTGCACATGCATTAACATCAAATTGTAGTACATATTATTTAATATTGTAGCAGTTGTCCATGTATTACTGTTCATAATTATCACATAAAAAAACATCTGACAACAAAAGAAATGAATCAAAAACATCAAACCTGACAAGACTAGAAGATCAATCATCGGAAAGCAGAAGCTTGATGCAGATCGGGCTCGAGTACCAGTCGGCGCTGCACAAACACTAAGACAATTCCAAAACAAAAAGAAAAAGCCTCAGAACATTGAAATAAACAGGTGAGCAAAAGTAAAGTACACAACAGTAATAGAAGCAAATATGTATAAGCGTGCCAGTTTTTCTTGAAGCAAAACTATTTAATGACCAACAAATAAAAGAGTTAAACAGAATAAGTTAGTTTATTAGACTAATTTGGAGTATAACATATAAACAGATCCAAAAACGTCATTAGCTGTAATCAGTAGAAGGTGGAAGTGTTATATTTGATGCATGTGATTCTAAAGTAATTCTAAATGCAAGTCTTATCAAAACAGTTGTGCTTGCTATGACCATTTATTGGTTTCCGTTATCAGTCAAACGGAAACTCGATTCAAGACATCACATCAATTTAACACTACCTTTCACTGGTTGCTTATGACATCAATGATTTTAAAGATTCAAGATTTAGGAGATTCATAACATATCAAGACCTGAGACAAATTTGATGATTCAAACTATACAAGATTAGAGTTCATAAACGCGTCAAGAGAGGAATTGAGTTATAGATCAACATTCGCTCAACTCTTAGAACAAACCTAAGAAATCAGATTCGATGACAGCAGATTCGATGACACAAGGTTCGTTGACACAAGATTCAATGACACATAAAACTGAATAGGGAGCAATATATTTAGCGGGTTCAAGTATTTACGAGTGATAAAATTACAATACAGTACTTCCCTGGACACCAAATATTCATTTAAATTGATTTATTCCAAGACACGATTATTTCCCAAGTAAATATGTGTTTGATCTGATCATTTAATATAAAATCACAAATCATCAATTTGGTTGCTAAACAAAAATATTTTTGACTATCATTATGACACAAACATCTCTCAAGAAAAAAACATGTACGATACGAGCATTATATAAAGACATCAATTATATATCTGCTAACCAAAAATCGTTACAATTATCATCATGACACTTGTTGGTCGTGCTCGGCATTCTATCATCCTTCTCATTTTTTCATCAAATAAGATAAACTCATTCATATGAATTAATATCCAAATAAACTCATTCGTCTAAGTCAAAATCTAAATAAGAGTCAAACATAATCTCACACTCCTTACATGCCAACATATTGGACCCTAAACTACTAATTTATCCAACCAGACATTCATGAACTATTTCATTTGATAGATCAAATATATACAGGAATGCACACATGTAATCAAAGAACAGAGGTATTAACTTAAATTCGATGCTTGCAAGAGAGAGAGAGATCTCTACTTGCCTGAAGGAGGCTGAATCTAACGGAGGCGGTTAACCGACGCTAGCAAAAATAGAAACCCTATTTTGAACCTGTATAAGAATGATGAAAACGACATAGCAATTTATCACTACGCTAACAGACAATTAACTATCGCAAGACTCAAACAAAAGCAGAGTTTAAATATTTACCTCCCTCGTGAGTGGGGGGAGAAGAGATTCCACGCGGAGACGGAGACTTACGACACTTTGTTTACGAAAACCCTAATTTGGATAGGACTTTATGTGATCCCCACCAACTGAATCGAGGAGCGGTGCCGAAAAATAAGGATATATCATAGTTAGACAATTACAAGAGGGGAAAAAATCTGAAAAAAGGGAAAGAAGTGTAGGTCTTACCAAGAGGAACCAAAATCGTGTCCAAAATCTGAGTAGAGGCGAAAGATCAGCAAACCCTAGGAAGCAGGAGTAGACCCTAGCCGCTGTTCTAGCCAAATGCCGGCCAAAACCAAGAGGGAAGAGGGTTGCTGGAAGGGAGAGCTGTTGCAGGTCTTGGAGGAAGGGAGAAGAAGCAGTCGGCCCTTGGAGGAGACGAAAGACGACTGCCGGCCAAAGAGGAGGGAGAAGCTGCCGGCCATGGAGATGAGAAAGTGATGTCGGCCCAAGCAGGAGGAGGAGGCGGCCATGGCTGGGAAACCGTCGCCAGCCCGAGAGGAAGAGGCGCACGGAGCGGGAGCGAGACGGGCTTCCGTCGGCTTTGCGGAAACGGGAAGAGCGGGATGCGGGATCGGGAGAAAAGGGGCTGACCGGCCCGGGTTATGAGGTGGAGAGTAATTTAGGTTTTATAATAATAATAATTATTATAACTATTATTGTCATTATTATTACCTAAATCAAAAATCGGGTTGTTACAGCGATTCATGATTTTTGGGAAGGGGGGAACGACGTATGATTATTTGGAGGGGAAACATTGGCTTCTTTGTGTGGGGAATATAGGTATGAGTCAGCTTATGGGGTAAATAAGGATTTTCAGTGGGATAGTGGAGTGTTTTGCGGTGGAAGGTTAGAAAGGGATGACGTGCATCTGGAAGGGATAAAAGAACAACCCTAGAAGTCATCACCTAAGACTTCATAGAGTTGTCATCGTGAGAGAACCACCAAATTTTAGGAAATCTTATTCTCCAAAATTAGCAATAGAAATTTCAACAACCCCCAATGTCTATTTATAACAAATAAAACTTGGGTAATCTTCAGTTGACGACTATGATGAAACCTTAACATAAGGTGTTGTTGTAGGCTAAAATTAGGTTTTTAGAAAAATAAGATATTTTATGCGTTGGAAACAACTTATGGAGGCCGAGAGAGCCAATTTCAAAACTTAGCACGCCAAAAATCACTCGAATGGTAAACTTTGCAAAGATCGTTAATTTTATTTGAGTACGACCCCTCAAGTGATTTATGATTTGAACCGTAGCGAAATCCTACCTCCCACAAGCAAGACACAATAATAATTTATGAAAATATGGTAAAGAAAGTAGTTGAATGTTTGGTGCAAGCTTTAATTATTTAAGTTATGCATAAACTTAAAACTAATTGATTGTGAGCCTAATTTCGGGTAAAGTTACCACCGGAGGTCAGTACGGTCCCAAAATCAGGTGCAGAAGAGGACGACTACTGTCGGTGGATTGCTGGAAGAAATCGCTGGCGTCAATAGCAATTCTGCAAGCGGTGTGGAGTCTGGAAGGTTGCCGGAGGGAGGTTATGGATCTTGGACTGGCAACGTCTGAAGGAAACCAGAGTTCCGTCGGTAATGGCGTCGACCTGCTAGAACGATGAATTCTCAGGCTGTAGGAACTGGTGCGAGGGGCAGCGAACCCTGCCTTTTATTATAAGGCTTTATATTTCGTTTGAGTTTCTTTCCAGACTGTCATTTTCTAAATACAACATATCCAAATAAACTTGTTATCTCTCTGATCGGATTTTCCCTAATCTTTGCCAAATAATTTGAAGAAATATATTTTCCTTAATAATTCTTCCCAAATATTTCCTAATAATTATTTCCTCATAAAAATGATATCTCCTAATAACTTTTGTTTTTTTTAATTTCCTCAATTAAAATTTATGTGTTCTTAAATAAATTAAGCTTGCCATTTTCGCCCTAACTACCTAAATTTGCAGACTATTTATTTAAGGTCTCGATGAATGGTCAAACCGACGAGCCGAACAACTTCAAATAAAGTTGATGCGCGACAAAAGAAATACACTATAATAAATAGATGCAAAAATCAAATTTGCGACGCATGATGACGTTATGCATCCTTGGATGCGGCAGAGGTTGCGTTAGGTGCCCAATCTAACTAAATAGTACAAATATATGACAATATAATATATGAAAAAAATATGTAAATGCGGTTCAGGATCCATCCTCGGAGTCTGGTCACAAATGCGATCCTGCTCGCATGTCCAAGTAGACTAATGTGAGTCTTGTCTTGTGATTAGTCGCATGTGTTGATTGATCCTCATTATGTTGAGTCCTTGCATTGTCCAAACATTTACAGTTTGCCAATACTAATGGAGAGTCTCAAAATTGATACTTGATGTCATGTCGACATCTTCAATAATTTTAATAGCAACGAACGAAGTTCATTTTGATTGTAGGAACACGTTGCCATGCCAAAATTAATTAACTAATCCAATTTTAATAGCATCGTACAAAGTTCATTTTGATTGTAGTGTCTTAGTATCTTGTTGGAGATGATGGTGGTTGCGGGAATAAAGGGAATCGAGATTAATTTATGGAAAATGTGACGAGGGAGTCGAACTCAAGCTAAGTGAGAAGAGGAAGAGGCGAGCTTGCTCAACCCTAACCTTAACTTGGAGTGGAGGAGAAAAGATCTAAGAGAGAGATTTAAGATTTTTTTCATTGCTTGCTTATTTTATGACCCAACGGGGTCCTTATATAACATTACAAAATGACATACTGGTAATGAGTCTAAATCTTTGGACTTTTATAAAGTACTCAAAATATTAAAATCACTAACAACTTCTAACGTCTCATAACTTAACGACTTAATAAAATATTAAAGGACCACTAGGGCGGCCCCATAATACACCCCTCCCCCAATGATTTGAGTTATTTTTGTATTGAGAAATATTAGCAACACCCGAGAGGACACTAGAGCAAGCTTCTTTTCTATCACTTATTTTGCTCTTAAGAAAGTTGTTGACTTCTCATATGAACATAATTGATGTTAGTAATATTAATTATATTAATTAAAATATCAAAAATTATGTTAATAGGGCATGCCTTGTCCATCTATATACAGGGGTGCCTATGTGTTGGTTGGGCATCCTTGGATCCTTGATGTTTGGCTTTCATTAGAGATGATTTTTTTGGAGGACCCATCGAGTGTTTGGCGCGAGCTTGTCTCTTGATTTGTATCTAGCTGTTATCATTTTAATGCAATTTCAATATTTGAGTATTCTTTCATCTCGCAATAGCAAAAACTCCTTCATAACAGTTTCACACCACCAATTCTCCCAACGCTGCAACTGAGCTAAATAGAGTATAAGTGCGTGGTGCACCATGCATTTTTTTGGCAGGATTATATCTTGTGCCTATTGTTGAGAACGAGAGAGAGAGAGAGAGACTCACCTTAGGGTTCAATGCTTTCTGTCGTCCAAGCTGCCGAAGAAGAATAACTCCTTTATATGATTAGCCACTCCTTAAGATCTGGTCACCACCAGGTGAACCCAAGTTAGCTTGACTCATGACACCCCCCCTCAAGCTAACACCGTAAGCATTCAACATCCCGAGTTTGAGCTAGAAAGAATGAAGAGATTTCCCAGAAACAGCTTTGGTGAGAATGTCAGCAAATTGATCCTCAGATGACACAAACACCACAATGATAGTCTTGTCTTGGATTTTATCTCGAATGAAGTGGCAGTCGACTTCAATGTGTTTGGTTCTCTCATGAAAGACAGGGTTGTTAGCTATATGGATAGCCGCTTGATTATTACAGTAAAGATGCATTGCTTCAGAAACAGAGAAGTCCATCTTCCCCAATATAGACTTAGCCCAGATAAGTTCATAGGTAGTGACAGCAATAGCCCGTTACTCGGCTTCTGTGGAGGAACGGGTAACGACATTTTGTTTTTTACTTCTCCAGGAAATAAGATTGCCACCAACATAGACAGAATATCCACTTGTAGATTTTCCATTCTAGGAAGAGCTTCCCAATCAACATCACAGTACTCGTGGACCTTAAGATGACCATGATCTTGATAGAGAATGCATTTTTCGGGGTACTTTTTTAAATATTTGAGAATCCGCATGACAGCTTGATAGTGATGAACTTTAGGGTTGTGCACGAATTGACTTACTAAGCCCACACCAAAGGAGATATCAGATCTGGTAATAGTCAAATAAATCAACTTTCCAACAATACGTTGAAATTCTGACTTCCTCTCAAGATCGGAAGAATTCTCCTTGTGAATGTCATAACTAGGATCCACAGGACTATCCACGGGTTTGACACCCAAATATCCAACATCTCTAAGAAGATCCAAGACATATTTACGCTGAAAAATCATAATATTCCCCGCAGATCGAGCGATCTCAATTCCGAGAAAGTACATAAGGATTCCCAAATACTTAATTTCAAAGGCAGAAGCCAATTCCTTTTTTGCCAAAGTAATGTGGTGTTTATCATTTCCGGTGATAATGTTGTCATCCACATAGACAGCAAGAATAGTAGTACACTCCTCATTTCTGTAGACAAAGACGACGTGATCTGAAGTGCAACGAGTGAAGCGTAGATGAACAAGTTTGTCGATTAAATTGGCAAACCAGGCCCGAGGCTACTGTTTGAGGCCATACGAGGCTTTCTTAAGGCGACACCCATGTCCTTCAGGAACATCCATACCAGGGGAGGCGTCATATAAATTTCTTCCTGTAAATCACCACGGAGGAATACATTTTTAACATCAAGCTGATGTAACGTCCAAGATTTATGAGCAGCAATAGACAATAAGATTCTGACGGAGTTCAGCTTAGCGACAGGGGGAAATGTCTCTTTAAAATCAATTCCATCAAGCTAAGTAAAGCCTTTAGCAACCAATCTCGCCTTATATCTGTCAAGAGTTTCATCTTGAAAGAATTTAGTCGTATATATCCATTTGCATCCGACAGGACGACGCCCATGTGAGATAGGAACAATTTCCCAAGTTTTTTGACGTTAAAGAGCATTCATCTCCTCCTCCATGGCCTTCGTCCAATGAGGACACAAGATAGCCTCTGAAAAACTGTTAGGGATAGAAATAGAGGAAACAAAAACAAGATATGCTTGCAAAGAGTGAGAGATAGAATTATACCCAACATACTTATCTATGAGATATCTAGTCCGACCGCTATGAACTTGCAGCGTAGAAGTGGTCTCCTGAGTGATGTTGCTTGGATCTGGCGAAGTGGTGGAGCATGAGTGAGGCATTCTTGACCAAGATTTCTATGTTTCCTTCTCTGGTACACTTGAAGATTCTTCCTCCTTCTGTACACACGAAGATCCTTGGTAGGAACTTCCTCTTTAATAGGAATATCCACACATCCTGGAGCAAGCACATCAACCAAAATAGGAAGAGGTGGCACCGTATCATTATCATCTTTGCTCTTCTCCTGAAATGTGATAACCTTTCCCTCATCAGAGTAACAGGAAGTATTTTTAAGAAACGTGACATCCTTTGAGATTGTTGAGGGAGAAAAACAAGTCAATTCATTTCATTAAA
This sequence comes from Platanthera guangdongensis, assembly GCA_039583875.1. Classification (NCBI taxonomy): domain Eukaryota; kingdom Viridiplantae; phylum Streptophyta; class Magnoliopsida; order Asparagales; family Orchidaceae; genus Platanthera; species Platanthera guangdongensis. The sequence goes on along the minus strand of CM077153.1, from coordinate 48,015,098 downwards.
AGGGTCCTCTATATATATAGGACAAACAAAGGATAAAAAACATAAATGCTAATATTGCTAACATTCCCCCTCAAGTTGGACGTGTAATGTTAACCATGCCCAACTTGTTCACAATCTGGTCAAATGAATTCCCACTCAATCCTTTGGTGAGAATGTCGGCAAGTTGCTCGTTGGAGGGCACAAAGGGTGTACATATGATTCCTCTTTCAATATTCTCCTTGATAAAGTGTCGGTCCACCTCGATGTGTTTTGTCCGGTCATGTTGAACCGGATTGTGAGCGATATTGATCGATGACTTATTGTCACAATATAGGCGGATGAGTCCCTCTTCCACGAGACCAAGGTCGCTCAATAAGGCCCGAAGCCACAAGCCTTCACAGACCCCATGGGTCATAGCTCTAAACTCAGCCTCCGCACTAGATCGTGCCACAACCTGTTGCTTCTTGCTTCTCCAAGTAACAAGGTTACCCCCAACAAGAGAGCAATATCCAGAGGTGGATCACCTATTATCCACAGATCCGACCCAATTAGCATCAGTATAGACTTCAATCTTTAGGTCGCAACTTGGGGAAAACAAAACTCCCCTTCCTGATGAAAATTTGAGATACCGAAGAATTCTGTGTGCTGCATTCATGTGTCGTGTCTTTGGAGCATGCATGTACTGACTCACGACACTCACCGCATAGGAGATATCCGGACGAGTGTGAGACAGATATATCAGCCTCCCCACTAAACTTTGAAACCCTGAAATATCTTCAATCTCCTCTCCATCATCGCGCCCCAATCAGTGATTTTCCTCAATCGGAGTATCAACAGGTCTGCACCTACTCATCCCCATCTTCTCAAGAAGATCTAACGTGTATTTCTGCTGAGAGAGAAAGATCCCTTGCTTTGATCTTGCAACTTCAATTCCCAAGAAATACTTGAGTTTTCCTAGGCCCTTGACCTCAAACTCTCTGGCAAGCTTCTGTTTCAGATTCTGAATTTTTTCATGATCATCACCAGTTATAACAATGTCGTCAACATACACAATGAGAACTGTAATTTTCCCAAGCCTACATTTGATGAACAACGTATGTTCAACATTGCTCTGAGAGTATCCAAACGACACCATCGCCTTATGGAATCGGCCAAACCAAGCTCTTAGGGACTGCTTAAGTCCGTATAGAGCCCTTAACAATCTACAAACTTTCCCTTTAACACCAGCCGGAGTGAGGCCAGGCGGAATAGACATATAGACCTCCTCCTCCAAGTCACCATGGAGGAAGACATTCTTCACATCCAGCTGCAGAAGATCCCAATTTTTGCAAGCAACAACATATACCAATACCCTGATGGTATTCATTTTAGCAACCGGGGCAAACGTCTCCTGATAATCAATGCCATGGGTTTGGGTATAACCCCTTGCAACCAACCGTGCCTTGCATCTCTCAACAATCCCTTGTGGATTCTGTTTCACAGAGAATACCCACTTGCACCCAACAGGTTTTTTTCCATAGGGAAGAGGGACAAGATCCCATGTATGGTTCTTCTCCAGAGCCTTCATTTCCTCAACCATTGCCTCTCGCCACATAGGGACCTCAAGAGCCTGTTGCCATTACACAGGGATAGAAGAAGTAGCAAGAGAGGAGACAAAGGCCTTGTAGGAGGTAGACAGAGAATCATAAGATACATAATTAGATAGAGGATGACGGGTACAAGACCAGATACCTTTTCAAAGAGCAATCGATAAATCAGAAGGTCCTGAGTCAGGATCCACTGACTGTTCTGGCAACATAGCAGGCTCGCGTGTGCTTGTCCTCTTTATACGCCGAGTATATACCTGCAAGGTTGGTGGTGAGGATATAGGAGAGTCCCGAATAGGAGGACTCACTTAGTGAGGGATATGGTGGAGGTATGGGCAAAGAAACGGAGGGAACACCCGAGGATGAGGGAGCAGACAGAGGGTAATATGATTCGGATTCACGGAAAGTGACATCCATGCTAACAAACACCTTCCTATTAGGGGGGGGGGTGAAAACACTTGTACCCCTTTTGCGTAAGAGAGTAACCAATAAATACACACTTGAGGGCACGAGGATCAAGTTTGGAGGGACGAGGATGATGGATGTGAATAAAACTAGCACAGCCAAACACCTTAGGAGGAAGGCGAGTAGGAGGAACACCAAGCGTATCCTGAGGAGTAGATTTTTCGAGGACACGTGAGGGCATCCGATTGATGAGGTATGCAACAGTGAGGACGTCATCTCCCCAATAGAATTTTGGGAGATGCATTGTGGACAATAGACACCGAGCAACCGCCAACAGATGTCGATTTTTCCGCTCAGCAACGCCATTTTGAGAAGGGGAATACGCACAGGTAGTCTGGTGTAGGATGCCGTGATCAGCAAGGTAGCGCTCAAACTGTGAATCCATGTATTCACGGTCATTGTCACTGCGAAGAATTTTAATGTGAGACTGGAATTGGGTGGAGATGATGGCATGGAATTGTCGGAAAACAAAAAACACATCGCTCTTGTGACGAATCAAATATAACCAGGTAGTGCGTGAGAAAAAATCAATAAATGTAACAAACCACGAACAATCGGAAATAGAAGGGACCGAGTAGGGGCCCCAGATATCAGTATGAATAACAACAAATGGAATAGAACTATGCAACAAAACATGTTTAAATGAAGTACGATGATGTTTGTTGACACTACAGACATCACACATAAATGACTCAAAAAAAGCATCAGACATTGCAGAAAACAACAATTTCAAAACAAAAAGAGAAGAGTGTCCCAGACAACATTACCAGGAGTACAAAGGATGAACAGTGCTGAAATGAAGAGTTAGAGTAGAGGAAGCAGCGCCAGAGTCAAGCACATAGAGTCCATTCACCATGCTACCAGAGCAAATCACCTTCCCCGTCATCAGGTCCTGAAACACACAAGAAGACGAAAGAAATGTCACAGAGAAATGCATGAAGTTGGTCAAATGACTAACTGAAAGCAAACTACGAGTAAAGTAAGGCACGTGAAGAACAAAGGACAAGGTGAGAGAGGAGCAGGGGATGGTTCCCTTGCTAGCAATGGAGGAAAGAGAACCATCAACAATGCTCACCTTATCACGCCCAGAAAGAGGAGTATAGGAGACAAAACCTGTAGAGGACCCGGTCATGTGATCCGTGGCCCCAGAGTCAATGAACCATTGAGTAGACGGAGAACAGCAGAGTGAGCACCTGGCAGTCCCGTATGAGCGTAGGAGGAAGAGGCAGAAGGCTCCGTAGAAAGACTATGCATCAGGCGTCGAAGAGCAAGCACCTCATCCGCAGTAAAAACACCAGGGGTGGCAGGGGCATCAGTACTAGAGTAGACAGGAGAAACATCGACAGTAGCGTCAGTAAGATGGGCTGCACGAGAGACAACATGACGACCCGAGGAGTGTCCAGAACCACAACCTCCACGAGCCGGGGCACCCCTTCTCGGGGCAGGGAACCCATGAAGCTTGAATCAGGTATCCCGAGTGTGGCGACTCTTGCCACAGTAATCACAGAGGAGATGATCCTTATCTGAGCTCCTCAACCTGGGATCACGGGATGGACGAGTGCCAAGAAGGGAGGGGATGGTAGCAGCCAGAGCACAGCCCTCTGGCATAGGGTCCGGAAGAAGGGTCTGACGACGATCAAACTCCTGCTACACGATGCTATAGACCTCAAAAAGAGAAGGGATCGGCAGTCGCCCCAGAATCTGAACACTAATCTGATCAAAGTCGTGGTGCAAGCCATGAAGGAACTCAAATATGCGATTGCGGTCATCCCTGACCCGAACCATCGCCTCATCAACAGGACTAACAAAGACAAGAGGATCAAAATGATCATACTCTTGATAAAGCTGAGTGAACTCTAAGTAATACGCTGAAGGAGGACGGTCACCCTGACGGAGTAAGCTGATCTCGCAGCGAAGCTGAAAGATCTGAGCAGCATTGCCGCGACGAGAGTATGTAGACTCTGCACGACACCAAATAACAGAAGCATTGTCAAGAAAAAAGATAGTTGCGCCAAAAATTTGGGGGGGGGAGACAGAATAAATGCATATTTGGGCAAAGAAGCTTTAGGGGGTACTGATGGCGATCGACGACATGCACCCGGAGGATCGTTCCGAGCAAATTTGATATATTGGTTTTTATAATTTGATGTATTTAGCCCCCGATCCGGCCGAACATTTATAGCTGTCCGATCGGGAGCCCTAGTTTTACTTTAGCTTTTCTCTTATTTATATGCTTGTTGATCGGTTTTAGGGATCGAAGTTTCCTGTGCTGCAACTCATCGGTCTTCTTTGGTGGATTCAGAAGAGCGGTGTCGTCCAGATCCGCCCCGCCCCGTCCAGATCCGCCCCGTCCCCGTCCAGGTCTAGCCCCTCTCTCCCCCCTCTTGCAGCCCTCGCCGTCCCCATCCAAATCTGCCCCGTCTCCATCCAGATCCGCCCCTCTCCTTCCCCGTTTTCCCTCCCCAAGCCCCACAACCCACACCCTGCCCAAACCTAGATCCACCTCCATGAATCCCGTTCCCCACTTTCCCCAATAGCCCTAATCCACCCATCCCTTACTACCCGCAGCCCTCCGAGGATCCACTAACAAATCTGAAGCATCCCGCCCACGATACTTCATCCCGAATCCGAGCCGCTGCATGCACGAGTTAATCAAGCTATATGACATTTTATTTCTCTCATTTGGATGCTAGGTTTTGAACTATTGCTGTGGTTTGGTTGTGTAATCATTATATGCTATTGTATTGATATGCTGTTTGACTTGTTGGATCTCTACCGGCACGCTTGATCGAATCGCGTCTCGCCCGTTGGCAAGTTATAAAAGGCTCTTACGTTAATAGTTGCTCAAAATTGTGAATGTCGTGTTCTTAGCCTTTTGTTAAAATTTTATCACTTGCTAGTTGATCTACTTGGGTTGTTCTCATGTTTGCACGCGCACGGTCCATTGATCTCATACTCCTTAGTTCGCATTCTAGAGTCCTTCAAGTTTAGCCGGTTGGGAGAGCGACGCGGAGATATCGTTAGAGTTGGGAGTCATCCGTCGACTCCTCCACACACCCCGTACTGAGGAAGATTGGCGACATACCTTGATATTCTACACATATTTTCAGAGTGCGGGCGGCCCCTGCAAGATCGCCATAGATAGCGGTAGTTGCGTGAACATCGTAGCGAAGAAGGGCTTAGAGAGGATGTAGCTTTCCGCCGAGCCTCACCCACATCCTTACCGAGCCCACTGGGTGGACAAGTCGGCCATTCAGGTCACCCAGAGATGTCTTGTGCCGGTCCACCTAGCGTCCATTGAAGATAAGGTTTGGTGCGACGTCATCCCGATGGACGTCACAAATGTTCTCCTGGGCCGCCCCTGGCTTTACGATCGTGACGCCACGTGTTATGGCCGCTCCAACACGTGCGTCTTCTTTGACAAGGGACGAAAGATCACCCTCACTCTGACCCAGCCCAGACATCCCTCCAAGGGCCAAGTCGAGTCATCTATTAGTGCGGTGTCGACTAGACCTGTGCACATCCTGAGGAGGGGCGATTTTCTTCGTGAGAGTTTATACTCAGGAGTTATGTTTGTGGCGACCGCCGCCTTGACATCTGGTGACGCCACAGCTGTGGAGAGTGTGGACCCGGACATTCGGCTCCTGCTAGCCGAATATATTGACATCATGCCTGAGGAGCTCCCCGATGAGCTCCCCCCTATGAGGGATATCCAACATGCAATTGATTTAATCCCGGGGGCATCTTTGCCCAAGCTGCCCCACCATCGCCTAAATCCGACAGAGCATGCCGAATTGAAGCGACAAATTGACGATCTTCTTAGGAAGAACTTTATTCGGGAGAGTTTGAGCATGTGTGCCGTTCCAACCCTCCTTATCCCTAAGAAGGACGAGAGTTGACATATGTGTATCGATAGTCGGGCCATCAATAAGATCACAATGAAATTTCGTTTTCCGATTTCCCGTCTCGACGACCTCCGAGATGCGATAGCTGGTGCCCAAATATTTTCGAAGATCGACCTGCGGTGTGGGTACCATCAGATCAGGGTACAAGAGGGTGACGAGTGGAAGACGACCTTCAAGACGAAGGATGGTCTGTATGAGTGGTTGGTTATGCCGTTCGGACCGTCGAACGTGCCAAGCACGTTCATGAGGGTGATGACGCAGATCCTACGACCCTCCATGGGCAAGTTCCTGGGGGTCTATTTTGACGACATACTGATCTTTAGCCAGGACCGCACAGAGCACCTGGACCACATTCGACTGGTATTTGATCTCCTTCTAAAGGAGCATTTGTACATCAATCTGAAGAAGTGCTCATTCCTGACATCCTCGATACAGTTCCTAGGATACATCATCTCACAGTCCGGCATCTCCGTTGACCCCGCAAAGGTCAAATCTATTCGCGAGTGGCCCGTCCCGACCAATATCCACGAGGCCCGGAGCTTCCACGGCCTTGCTACCTTTTACTGAAGGTTTGTTTGGGGGTTTAGTTCGATCATTGCCCCTATTACGAGCTTCCTCTGCAAGAGAGATTTCGCTTGGACTGCAGCAGCCACTAGAGCATTTGAGAGCATCAAGCAAAGCCTAGCGACTGCCCCCGTATTGTGCCTTCGGATTTTCCCAAGGCTTTCGCGGTGGCTTGCGACGCGTCCGGGGTATGCATTGGGGGAGTACTGAGTCAGGAGGGTCATTCAATTGCTTACTTTAATGAGAAACTGAATGACACCCGACAGAAATACTCCAATTATGATCGGGAATTCTACGCTGTCGTACATGCATTCCGATATTGGTGCCACTATCTCCTACACAAGGAGTTTGTCTTGTACTCTGACCATCAAGCCCTGCAATACCTGGATTCGCAAAAGAAGTTAGGACACCGACATGCGAAGTGGGTGGAGTTCATGCAGGAGTACCACTACGTTCTCAAACACCGCGCTGGTGTTGAAAACAAGCCGGCTGATGCGTTGAGTCGCCGAGTCACCATCTTCCATACCATGGACGCGCGAGTTGAGGGATTTGAGCGCGTTTGCCAGGATTACCCCGAGTGCCCTGATTTTGGCGATATCTTCTCTGCCCTATCTAATGACCAACCCGAGCCCCGTGAGGGTTTTATCATTTCCGAGGGCTACCTGTTTTTTGGGTCTCGCCTTTGTTTACCCCAGACTTCTTCGGGATTTTCTCATCTGGGAGCTTTACGCGGGCGGAGCCGTGGGACACTTTGGGCGGGATAAGACGATTGCGTTAGTTGAGGACCGCTTCTTTTGGCCTGGCCTGAAGAGGGACGTCACGATGGTCGTCCGACATTGCCGACTCTGTCAGACGGCGAAGGGGACTCGACAACTCACTGGCCTATACACTCCGTTGTCTATTCCTCACCAGCCCTGGGCAGACATCAGTCTAGACTTCGTACTTGGACTCCCCCGCTCTCCGCGGAAGTTCGACTCGATCTTCGTCGTCGTGGACCGCTTCTCGAAGATGGCCCACTTCATTCCTTGCCATAGGATGTACGACGCCCCCCACGTGGCAACCCTATTTTTCAGGGAAGTATTCAAGTACCATGGGCTGCCCACTTCTATTGTCTCAGATCGTGACGTTCGCTTCACGAGTTATTTTTGGAAGACATTGTGGAAGAAGACCGCACGACACTGAAGTTCTCCACCGCCTACCACCCACAAACGGATGGACAGACAGAAGTTGTTAACCAAAGCCTTGCGACCATGCTGCGTTGTCTAGTTCGGGATAGTCTGGCCACCTGGGATTCGGTCTTGCCTATTGCGGAGTTTGCATTCAATAGTTCGGTCAATAGGACCACGGGTCTGAGTCCATTCCATGTCATATTAGGTTACGAGCCTAGGAAACCCATTGACCTAGTGGACGTCCCGTTAGGATCCCAACCTAGTGAGTACGCCGAGTCGTTCATCCAACATATACACACACTACATGAGACAGTCCAAAGGAAGATTGCGGCCAGTAATGAAAACTACAAGGATCAGGTCGATCTGCACAGGAGAGAGCAAACATTTGACGTCGGGGAGCAAGTTATGATATGCCTTCGTCCTGAGAGGTCCCCCAGGGGGCTGCGAAAAAGTTAAGTGCTCGTCGGATGAGCCCCTACACTATCACTCGACGGATTAGTACGAACGCGTATGAAGTTGACATACCGCCAGCAGTGGGGATTCACTGGGTGTTCAATGTAGAGGATCTGACCCCATACTATGAGGAGCCAGTGTACGCGGATCCGTTATCTCTACCGTCCCTTGAGCCCCAGCCTGACCCTCACCCCTCCAGTGCACCTACGCCCACCTCGCCCAGGCAGTCACGGACGATTGAGCACCGCTCGGAGGATCCCCCTCTATAGCCGACAGTTCCAGTGGCACCTCGTTCTGACGGAGATACATCGCTACACTACAAATCGTTGGCCATGATTTCACGACGATGGGCGGATTGACGGTCCTGCGGTACTTGGTCCATTGGTCTGCCCGCCCGACTTCTGACGACTCTTGGATTGCTGTTGAGGAGCTCGAGAGACTTGTCGCAGACTTGCGCCGAGAGTACGATCATCTTCACTCACCGGAGATGAGCGCTTTCAAGTCACGGAGAGTTGATGACGTTCGTCGACACCCGCGCGTCTATTCCCGCAGGAGGCGGTGATGGACGACCCGATTGGGTGATCCGAGTCCGCGGATGCGCCCGGAGGGTCGTTCCGAGCAAATTTGATATATTAGTTTTTATATTTTGATGTATTTAGCCCCCGATCGGGCCGAACATTTATAGCCGTCCGATCGGGAGCCATAGTTTTACTTTAGCTTTTCTCTTATTTATATGCTTGTTGGTGACCAGTTTTAGGGATCAAAGTTGCCTGTTCTGCAACTCATCGGTCTTCTTCGGTGGATTCCGAAGAGCGGTGCCATCACAGTCCGCGTTTGCTCCGCCACCCTCGTCCAGATCCGCCCCGTTGCAGTCAAGGTCTAGCCCCTCTCTTCCATCTCTTACAGCCCCGTGCCGTCCCGTCCAGATCCGCCCCACCCCGTCCAGATCTGCCCCGTCCCCGTCCAGATCTGCCCCGTCTCCATCCAGATCCGCCCCTCTCCTTCCCCGTTTTCCCTCCCCAAGCCCCACAGCCCACACCCGACCCAAACCTAGATCCACCTCCATGTATCCCGTTCCCCACGTTCCCCAATAGCCCTAATCCACCCATCCCTTACTACCCGCAGCTCTCCGAGGATCCACCAACAAATCTGAAGCGTCCCGCCCACGGTACTTCATCCCGAAGCCGAGCCGCCGCATGCACGAGTTAATCAAGGTATATGACATTTTATTTATCTTATTTGGATGGTAGGTTTTGAACTATTGCTGTGGTTTGGTTATGGAATCATTATATGCTATTGTATTGATATGTTGTTTGACTGGTTGGATCTCTTCCGACACGCTTGATCGAATCACGCCTCGCTCGTTGGTAAGTTATAAAAGGCTCTTACGTTAATAGTTGCTCAAAATTGTGGATGTCGTGTTCTTAGCCTTTTGTTAAAGTTTTATCACTTGCTAGTTGATCTACTTGGGTTGTTCTCATGTTTGCACGCGCACGGTCCGTTGATCGCATACTCCTTAGTTCGCATTCTAGAGTCCTTCAAGTTTAGTCGGTCTACCACTGCATCCGGTACTTTCCCCCCAAAGTACCTTTAGCCATCCGATTAATAGGATATACGGAGGTAAGAACACCTTCATCCCATAGCCCCTAAGGAACATGCATCTCTTGCAACAAGCAACATGTGGTCTCCAAGATATGACGATTCTTCCTTTCGGCTACCCCTACCCCGTTCTGTTGAGGAGTCCCCGGACATGAAGTTTGGAAAGTAATGTCATGATCTCCCAGGAACCTCTGAAGGTCACTGCATGTGTATTCGCCTCTATTATCACTCATAAGGATTTTAATTTTAGTTTCAAATTGAGTCTGCACATGATAAAATAACTGAAATATTTCTGAAACTTTATTCTTCTTTTTCATGAGATACACGCAAGTAAAGTGTGAGTGATCATCAATAAAAGAGACAATACTGAAAACCATTCACAGAGCAAATAGGAGCAGTAGACATCAGAATGTTTCAAATCAAAGCAATTTAAACTTCGACTATGAATATGAGCATAATTGGTTCTACAGTGCTTAGCCAATTCACAGGACTGACAATCAAAAGTAGTTTTTTCAATATTAAGAAAATGCAGTAAAGTAGCTTTTAAAGTCTTCAAACAAGCATGTCCAAATCTCTTGTGCCACAACATCAACTGATCAGGGTTCATAGACTTCTGAACACCAAAAGCTTGACAGCTGTCCAAGACATACACACCACCAGACTCATGTTCACCACCAATCGTCTTCCCATTCGCCAGATCCTGAAAAACACAATGGGAGGAGAAAAAAGTGATACAACAGTTAAGCTGTTTAGTTAAACTGCTCATAGATAAGAGATTTGTAGGAAATGTTGGAACGATAACAACAGATTTGAGAGACACAGAGGGAGAAAGATGAATAATCCCTTTACCAGCCACAAGAGTCGAAGACCATCAACAAGTCTCACACTGCCAGAGGCAGGAGAAATAGAAGAGATCCCCATGGAAGACCCAGTCATGTGGTTGGAAGCCCCGAGTCAATGATCCAAGAAGTAGATGGTCCTTTCGAGGACACAAAAGTAGAATGGGCATGCGCTGACATCCCCACAAAATCACCAGAAAGAGATCGCCCGGTAGCATTGGCTTTTAAGGCCTTCAGTTCTGTAGTCAAACTCTCCTTCTCTGCCTGAAGGTACCCAATATTCTCCAGATTACCATTTATAGCCGTTTGGGATCTCACATATTTCCCATCGACACCGCGAATTCAACCTGGAGGGATCGGGTGAGGATGAAGATCCCAACTTTTCTCCTTCCCACAGTGAGAGCACTTCATCTTGCTCTTGTCCTCTAGTCTCACGTTCCTCGGGTTCCATCTCTTCTGCTCTGCAGCATGGACAGATTTTTCATGACCAACAAGAATGTCTGAACAAAGGGAATTTATACGGCTTGCTTCCCCTCGAATGTAATTAGCCACTGTCTCTAGATCCGGCACAGAATCTCTACCCAACATCTGAACTCTCTAGAATTCAATTTCAGGAGGAAGACCAGAAAGCATCTCAAAGACCCTCCATTGCATGAGGTCAGTCTTGTAGTCTTCTATAGTCTGAATAGCAGAATACTGATCTATTTCAGCCCACTTATGGGTCAATTTGCTGTAATATTCTTCGAAATCAGCCATCCCTGTCATGTGGACTTGCTCAGTTTGGAGCTGATATATTCTAGCCAAGTCCTTTTTTGAGTAATTCCATTCGATCTACTCCCACATCTCTTTCGCAGTTGGACAGAATAAAAAATGACTTGCAATCTTGGGTTCTATAGAATTGACAAGCCAATTTATTACAGTGAGGTTCTCACCTTCCCATTCCTTATATAGGTGGTTAGACATGTCAGGAGTTGGTTTGGATCCGGTGAGAAACCCAAGTCTTCGACGACTCCCAATGAATATCCGCATATATTGGGCCCATAAAAGATAATTCTCTCATTGAGCTTGATTTGAGTAACACCATGATTGAAGTTCATGTTAGAACTTCCTCCACCATATTGTTTAGATTGATCAACCACCCCTTCAGAGGCACCAATACCCTTCAATTTGTCCTTCATAGGAACAAACCCTAAGAAGAGAAAGGAGGCAAAAACCAACCGATGACAGCTTGCACCAAAAAAGGACAACAGCCGCACCCCTGCACCAACAGACTGGTAGAAAAACCGGCTTCAGTCGCACCACCAGACGACAACCTCTGCACCTCAGGAATGACTGGAAGAAGGTGCGAAGATGACTGCACTAGGAAGTGGCTTCAGCCGTAACACCAGGTTGCTGCGAAGACGATTGATCGATCCCAGCAGCCACACCAGAAGACGATGATCGAAACTGACGATCGACGGGCCGACGGATGACGGAGACGAACGGAGACGAATTGTCGTGAGAAGCTATCAAAACTGACGATCGAGACAGATGACGGAGACGAACGGACCCAATCGCGACAACGACACATCGACGAGCCTTTAGGCTGATGTGTAAGATACCGCCTCTGATACCATGTTGAGAACGAGAGAGAGAGACTCACCTTAGAGTTCATTGCTTTCTGTCGTCCAAGCTGCCGAAGAAGAATAACTCCTTTATATGATTAGCCACTCCTTAAAATCTGGTCACCATCAGGTGAACCCAAGTTAGCTTGACTCATAACACCTATATCTTGGTTTGATAGTATACCGTCTTGAGAATTTAATGATGAAGCCCTCTAACACAATTATAATGCACCTATGGTGAAGAGATCCAGACACTGCATTTGAGCCCCAACAATATGAAATCTTTGGCATTAACTATTTTTGGGAGTACACAGCAAATACTTTGGTATAGACCTCTTCATCCTCAAGAAACAAATCTATAGTCACTGCCATCTCAATATTTGCCATCTCAACAATAAACATGATGCCAAACTTTCATTTCTTAAAGTTTGACCTGTAAATTTCCCAATGAGCGCCAGATTATTATGAACTGCGAATGTGATTGAAAATGAAAGCAATGCAGATTGATTAATAATCTAGGGTAATTGTGTTTTCTAAAACCTTAATTGAGGGATTATTTTAAGAATCTAGACAAATCAACACAATAATTTTACGTAGAATACATACGTAGTTAGGAATTCTCAACACAAAGTCGGTCTATAGATGTGCTCAAACCTTTCATAAATCTACCATCTTTGGATGAATAGATCTGTAGAGCCCTGCACTTTTAAACATATGCCCGTTTAACCCTTGGACCCTAATATGCAAATACCACATTTGAGACTTTGAGTGAATGAATGCACATCAGATTAAGAGGCATCTTAAGTTATGTTAGAATGAAATTTTATTAGGTGAGCTCAATACGTCACTTTGGTGGCTACATTACAACCAATCCGTGAAACCTCTCACATTGGTATATTTCTTATAATACCCAGACTTCAATTGTTTTGCTCTTATATTAATGACGTGTGACACTTAATATCAAAATATCATAATAACGTAGAGAATTTAAATTAATGCACTACTGAAATCCTTTATTGCATTGTTAAATGTAATTAACTGTTATGTTCTATTATAGATTTATTTGTGTTCACTGTAATCAATCACTAATGAATGTTACACTCCTTAATTATGGGGGCAATTTTTTTTTTTTTTTGCACATTCTCTTTGTTGCCAAATGATGAAAATTCAGGGAGCATGAATCATCAACATCACATATGGATAATCAACAAGTAACTAAATGTGCGTAGTGACCTATTTACAACATCATCAGTTTAAATTATTTAATTCTTATATATGGACTATTGTTTTAGATATCCTCCGACATACCCGACATATATGTTGATGCACAATTTTCGACGGGGCAATGATATATTTTCTAACAAAATAAATTATGTTTTTAGTGAAATATATACTGATATATTTGTTTTTTTATTATATTGGCTATCAAAGCTTTTGAAATTTGAACATATCATTTACTACTTTATTCTAGAGTATGCTTGCAGAGCAGCAGTATATATTTAAATAACATATATGAATTACATTTTATATGCTTAAATCAATTACTTATTGTTTCATTCTTATTAATTTGTGTTATTTTTATAATAATTTTTGTATTATTTTTTATATTACAAAAAATGCTAAAATATTTAGCACAATTATTAGTTGATTATTTTTATGCTTCTAACATAAGTTTGTTAAACTTGGAAACACATAATTGAAAGAAATTTAATTTTTAACTCTTGATTATTTGTTATAAAACTTGGTATTATCAAAAAAAGTATTGCATAATATTTTAAATTTTTGTTATAATGTATTTATTTGTGTTTGTTAATAATATTTTATTTTGTTTACACTTTGAGTTTATTTTGGGATATACAAGACTCGTTGCTCGTTTAATTGATTTGCTAATTTTTTAGTTTTAAAACATATCATTAGACTTGTAATACATAAACATTAGTTTTTTTTAATTATAGGATACAAAAATTAAAAATTTTAAAATATCCCCGACATGTATTTTACTTCTAAGATCTGACTTGTAAAAACTCAATCCGGCGCGTCACCGACATTCGATGTTTACAACCTTAAATATGAAGTATAATCGAAGTTGAATTGATTACATAAAATTAACATTAACATGATAACAATAATACCCATAAAATGAAATGTGAAAATTTTAATTTAAATTTAAAAGAGTGTATCATTCTTGGATTCATTCTTACGTCGTACAAGCGCTTCCATCCTTAGAAGTGCACTTGTATTTGTTTGGATAAAGTCAATAACTTTTGATGATCAAGAAACCATTCAAGAATCAACGTTAATATGTTTTAATTCAACTATCAATCCAAAATAATTGGTAAGTGGTGATTCATGAAATTGATGTGAATGAAATGAGAATCGGCATATGCATATGACACTTCACAATCAGTGACAACAACAACACAACAACAACACTCAAGACTTTATCCCGCTATAGTGAGATCAGCTATATGGATCCTTTGTCGCCATTGCGCCCTATCTTTTGTCATAATCTCCCTAATGCCTAAGTACATCATGTCTTTCCTTATAGTTTTATTCCATGTCTTTATTGGTCTACCCCTCACTCGTTTAACATGCCTAGTGACTAGACTCTCACAACTCCTAACAAGTGCCTCTAATGGTCTTTTTTGTACGTGTCCAAACCATCTTAGTCGAACTTCTCACATCTTCTTTGCAATTGGTGCTACTCCTGCCTTATCCTTAATACATTCATTCCAAATTTTATCTAGTCTCTTGTGCCCACACATCCAGCTAAGCATTCTCTTCTCCACAACTGTCATTTTTTGCTCATGTGCACAATTCACTGCCCAACACTTAGAACCTTAGAACATCGCTTGTCTAATTGTCGTACGGTAAAACTTGCCCTTAAGTTTTAATGGTCCTTTATGATCACATAAGATGTCTGACGCGATTCTCAACTTCAACCAACCCTCTTTGATTTTATGTGTCACATCTTTATCAATACCTCCGTCGTTTTGAACTATCGATCCAAGATATTTAAAACACTTACCCGAAGAAATATCTTGATGACCGAACTTAATAACGAAGTCATCCGTTCTTTTTGCACTGTTAAATTTAAGCTCCATATACTCCGTCTTTTCACTGCTCAATCTAAAACTCTTCTTTTTCTAAAATGTCTCTCCAAGATTCAAGTTTTGCGTTTACACCCATGCGTCTCATTGACCAAAACGATATCCTCCACAAACAATAAACACTAAGGTATTGCTTATTGGATATGTCTGGCTAGCTCATCTAAGATAAGGGTAAAGAGATAAGGGCTTAAAGATGAACCTTGATGTAAGCCAATAGTGATAGAGAATTCTTGTGTCTTGTCACTGAATTTGTATACATATCTTTGATTATGTCAATGTATGATACATTTACACCTTTCTTTTCTAAGACTCTCCATAAGATCTCTCTTGAAACTCTATCATAAGCCTTCTCAAAATCGATGAACAACATATGCAAATCTTGTTTCCTTTTTCGGTATTTTCTATGGTCGACCGCCCTCTCATGGATCCAGATTGATTTTCCGAGATGTTAGTCTCCCGTATCATTCTTCTTTTTATTACTCGTTCCAATAATTTTATTGTATGATTCACCAATTTATTTTCTCTATAATTAACACACTTTTGTAAATCTCATTTGTTCTTATACAAAAGGTACCAAGATACATTCTCTCCGTTGGTCTGACATGTTTTTGACTTCAGTATCTTATTGAGTAACAAGTAAGCCATAAAATTCCTTTATTCCCTAAAAAGTTTCATACTTCGATGAGTATATCGTCTGATCCATTCGCCTTTTCATTTTTCATCTTATTTAGAACATCATTTACCTCTGATGCTTAATTTTTACGATAAAACGTTATGTTACTATACTCCTCCGATTTACTTAACTCTTTCAAATTCAATTTATTGTCTTTTGTTTCAGTATAGAGTTGATAAAGTATCTTTTCCATTGCTATTTAATATTCACGTCATCCGTCAAAACTGTATCTGTTTCATCCGTTATGCATTTTACTTGACTTAAATCTCTTGCCTTCCTTTCTCCAGCTCTACCAATTTTATATATGTCACGCTCTCCATCTTTGATATCTAATTGTTTATAAAATTATTCATAAGCTTGACTTTTTGCCTTACTGTATGTTTAACTTTTTTTTGACAACTTTATATCTGACTAGGTTTTCATCATTTCTACAAGCGTAGAGTGATTTATAGCCAACCTTCTTTTCCCTCACTTTGTCTTGCACTTCCTCTTTCTACCCCCAAATTTTTTTATTTGGGGGCGCACGACCTTTTGATACTCCATGTACGTTCTTCCCACTTTTTCTTAAATGTGAAGATATAACCTTTACAATCAGTAAAACAAGATAAATGGTTGCCAAATCAGTGAGATTCTTATGGCTCAAAAATAAGAGAATAGTTCAAGTTCTTTGCTTTTGTGACCAATGAGAAGTGAAGAAGGTACCTAAGATCTCATTTTGCGGAGAGATAATAAAACCATCATTGCTTGACTTGATGAAGGATTGTTGTCGGGAAGGAATGCTATGCAATCTCCTTGATGTAATCGTCGAAGTAAGGGTGATAAACCCTTCTCCGGTCGACACCTAATAATAGAAAAAGAGAAGGGAAAAGTTGGGTTGGAAATGTTGTGCAACTGAGACATTTGAAAACTCCGAATTTCTAGGTTGTTTCTATGATACAAAAAGAAACACACGCTCTTCTCGTTAATATATCAGGGAAAGCATTGAATTCATAAGAATATGGAAAGACCTATTTGCCCATGCAAGCCCAATCACATAATCTCTTGCATCCCATGGCTTACGTTTCTCCATAAAATTGATTACTTTTAATCAAATTGCCAACCCGTAGATGGATCCTGCAAAATAAATCTTGAAACATGTCAAATCCACCTGTCAAGGTTTTGAAATTTTGTGCATATATCACGAGGAATCTGGCTCAAATTGACATGTGAATTCAGTGAAAAAAGTTAACCTTTGATCCTCATAGCCACTCAATATAAGGCTATGTTGTTAAAGGCGCGCCTAAGGCTCCACGCTCACCAGACTCAGAGGTTTGCGCCTTCGTGCGCTTTTTTTGGGTCTTTGGACATTAAAGGCGCGCCTGAGTGTGATTTTGTTGTAAATTTTTATTTTTCAAAGTAATGAAAAAAATAATGTAAGAACTAAATAATTTTTATATAATTTAGTGTTTTTGAAACATAATCGATTGTTGAGACTTAGATATGATGCACACAATCATATTGTTTTTTTTAAAGATATAAATGATAGTAATGAATGATTAATGAGTAAAATGTATGAAGAATCTATTCAAGATGATGAAATGATGTTTGATGCTGATTATTTTAAATGAACATGATTGCGCCTTGATTTCTTCGGGCGCGTGCCTGCGCCTTGAGCCTTGCGCCCTTGCTGCGCCTTGCGACTTTAATAACTAAGGTATAAGGGTGTTACATTCCAAACACAAGAAATACAATGCAGGATTTCAACTTTGTTTGTTTGGGCGACAAATTCAACTTCTACTGGTGTATGTGTATTCAGCAAATTATTAATTGACTCGTTAACCAAATTAGTCTCTTTTAAGCAGCTGCAATAAGTGACGTTATATGTAGTTCACTCTACACCTACCTTAAGGGGCTTCACATAACTACTTCCATATGATCCCCATAAAGGATGATAACACTTAAATTTTATTAATCGCCAAATTTTTTTCCTGTAATTAGGAACCCAAGGAGATGGGGAGCCTTGGTGCACCGGTCGAGGTGTCGCCGTGTGAGCTTGAGGTCATGAGTTCGAGTCCTGGAAGCAGCCTCTTGCAAAAATACATTGTAAGATTTTCCTACGTTTCACCTTTGTTGTGCGACCCTTCCCCGGATCCTCACTGTGCAGGGATGCTTTGTGCAACGTGTGAGGATCCCTTTCCGGTACTCACAATTTTTCCAGTATCCTGCTTATTTTCAATTATTCGTCGCATCATGAATATTTAATAAATGTACATGAGTACCAAATAAAATGTAAAGTGAACTTTTATTTACGATTAATTTTTTTTACAAGTACAAACTTTAAACATTGTAACATCCCGATTTTTATGTTATAATAATAATAACATTGATAATAATAATAATAATAATAAAACAAATAATAAAAAATCCTAATTCCTCTTATAACCTAAACCCCCAAGCCGCGTTTTCCCGCAAGCGCACAGCCGCTGCTCCCGCTCGTCCCGTTTTCACAAAGCCCCAAGCCACGTCGGCTAGGTCTCCCTCTCCCTTGCCGCCTCCCGATTCCGACGCCTCCTCTGGATTCTCCTCCATTTCAGGCCGCCGATTGCTTCAACTCGTTCCTTACAAGGGCCGACAGCCTCTGCTTCTTCTCCCTCAGGTCTGCAACAATAATTTTCCCCCTTGCTTTGGTCGACAGTCCCTCCTCTCCTAGGGCTGTCAAGGTCTCCTCTTCTTCGATTAGCGAGTGCAGCGACCCTCCTCCTCCAGAAGCCCTATTGGCCCCTCTTCTGCTTCTTTTGACGGTGGATTTCAAGAGGATCGTCTAGGGTTTGTTTGGATCCGCCTCTACTTGGATTTTTGAGTCTGATCTCGGTCTCTTTGGGTAAGAAACTACCTTTTTCCCTTCTATTCAGATTTTCATGAATTTTTCTTTGAAAGTTTGAGCTCCAATTTCATATATTTTGTGATTCATGATTTTTGTCCCCTTTGTTATCATCTAACTATTGTGTATTTGTGATTTCTGGCATCGTTCATCGCGTCAATTGACAGTTTGTTAAGGAAGCCCTCTCCGATTTAGGGTTCCCCCTATCCAAGCGTCGCCAAGTCTCCGTCTCCGCATGGAATCCCTTCTCCCATCACTCATGAGAAAGGTAAATTTCTTAGCCCTCTCTCGATGTAGTTATGTATCGTATAATTGCTTGTGCTAGCATTTTTGGATTCCTGTCATGTCTATTTATCAAATATTGTCTGTGATTGTTCCTAAACAGGTCCAGTAGAGTTCTTGTTTCTGCTAGCGCCGCTTAGCCGTCGCCACTAGTTTCAGCTTCTTTAAGGCAAGTAGAGATCTTTCTCTCTTACAAACATTGCGTTTAATTTATTGTATCTGTCCTTTGATTACATGTCTGCATACCTGTATATAGTTGATATGTCTAATGATTTTAATTCATGAGTGCCGAACTGGATAAATTAATAGTGTAGTCTAGACAATTAAAATTGACATTCGTTAGTGTAAGGAGGTAATTTTAATTGGATTCTCATATTAATGGATTTAGTCTCTTTTGATGAATAATTTGAGCACCAGTAAGTTTGAGTACACGCATTAATAGATTTGGATGATCATTGTTAAGGCTCCTGGCTAGTGATTTAATGATTGTTGAGTTATGTTACACTCGTACTGTACACACATATGAATCGGAAGATAATAATTGTAATGAATTCTGAATAACAAATATATGTTTGGTGTTTTTATATCATGCTCGGTAGTGAACACATGTTTTCTTGGAAGATAACTGTGCCCTAGAATTTGTTTAACCTAGACGAGTACTCAATATTTTCGATCCGACACCTGTCAACTTACCTCTGTAATTTACTCGATAAATTTTCTTGATATTATGATCTTAACCTCTCGAACCCGCGAGGCTCAAAACCCACTGTTTGGTTCCTTCTGTGTCGTCGAATCTATTTTCGTATGTCTGACCGAGTAAAACCTATTCTTGGTCTGATCTTTCACTTTAAGTGAATTAGTTTCTGCTAAAATCTCTAAAGTATGAATCATGTGACTCATAATATCATAAGCAAACATTGAAACGTGTTGGGGTCACTTGAGTTGCAGCCTTCACTGTGCCAGTTGGGACCCACTAAGACTCCTTGAGCCGGGTCTGTGACGTGACGAGGGTCACTACAAGCAAGAAGCTTTTCTAGTAAGACTTGTATCAAGACTGAGTGTGAACAATGCACAACACTCAAAACACCTACACACTTCATTGATTGCAACTTATGATATTATTGTTATATTATGTGTTATGCTCCGAAGTAAGCTTAATTCAGTATTTTGTTTGACTGTTCTACCCGACTGAGTTAGCAACTCTGATTTATGAAAATTGGTACACTCATACATTTTTGCTTCTATTACTGTTCTGCACTTTACTTTATTTCAATATTCCGAGACTTTTCTTTTCTATTTTGGAATTGCCTTACGTTCGTGCAGCGCCGCCAGGTTCTCGAGCCCGATCAGCATTAAGTTCCAGGTTCTACGTTTATATTTAATTTACTGTCAAATATTTATTTTATGTAATAATTACAATCAGACATTTTCTCTGAAATCATGGACAACTGTTAGGCTATTTAAATAATATATGTACTAGAATTTAATATTAATGCATGTGCATACTCTTTTGAATCATAATTGCATGAAAAATGTAGCAGTGCATTATGAAATATGATTTTTTTTTACAAAATTGCATGTACACATAAAACTCTCACTGTTTTAAACCTTAAAAGCTTCCGCTATAAAATCAAACAGTTTTCTCCAAATTAACTATTTTAAAATTATTTTTAGCATTCTCTGCATCCGCCTTAACAGGTATGAATTTCTTTCTGCCCATGACCGTGACATCACGGCCCGCCCGAAGCCTACTCTGACTTATGTCGAGATGGGTCGTGACAAACATGATCACAAAAGCCACTAACTACTAATAGCCTTTGTTATTAAAGGAGCACGACGCACCAAGTCGCAAAAGAGTCCTGGAGCCTAGGCGCAAGACACAAGCGCTCGTTCGAGACACGTGCGGCGCAAAATGAAAAATAAAATAAAATCAGTGAATTGGACGCTAAATTCACTAAGTAGCCTAACAATAGGCTTAGCTCCAACGTTCTAACCATGACTCAACTTTCACCGACACTCCATTTTTTTTCCTATATAGAGGAGAAAATGAGGATAAGTTAACTCGTCCCGAGCGATCTTCATCTTAAGAACAAAGAATATTGCTGTAAGTATAGATATTATAAAATAACAGAGAACAGAGACCCATGAAAAACATAGACCCAAATGTAAATATGAGTGCTTGAAAAAATAAAGATGTAAAAAATTTCAAAATCCTATTTTAAGAAAACATGTACAGTCTAGTTACTAGGATGTTTGTCGATAATATGTGGAATGAAAAGAGACTTATAAGTTGCGTTATAATTGTAGTTTGCTTCATTAGTTTTAGTTAGCCATTTTTTGCATTTTCTTCTCGATGCTAGGTGCAAAAAAATATCCATCGGTCTTTTGGTCCGAGGGTTTTTAGACACACCGATTGGTCTGTATTCATGAATTTTCACTTCGTTGTTATCCATATCCTCATCGCTTCCAAAAGTATCTATGTCTGCATAGTCAGGGTGACGACGCAGCACGACCGACACGCGTATATTCCCGCAGGAGGCGGTGATCCGCTGCCCCGACGGGCGATCGGAGCCCGTGGTCGCGTCCGGATGATTGTTTCTAGTCATTTTTGTATTTTATATTTTATATTTTGAGGTGTATTTAGTCCCGATTGGACCAAAACAGTATTGGCCGTCCGATCGGGTGGTTTAATTTTAGATTATGATGTGTAGTTAATCGATAATTTTATTACAAGGCTTATAAGAAAAAACCGACAGTTCAGAAGGTGGCATCGTGGGTTCTGCAGAGTTGAAATCGTCGGTCATGTGCTATCCGGTGCGATGCCGGAGAAGGCGCGATACCTGGTGCGACGCTAGGCAAGGTCATCGTCCACGCAACCCTCCTCCCCTGCGCCGTCAACCTCGTCGACAACCCCCTTCCTCATCCCTGTCCGAGCCCGCACCCTAGCCGACTACTTCATCCCGGTCCAAGCCCGCAAGCTTCGCCTACACCTTTCTCCATGTCCAAACCCGCAACCCACGCCGACAACCTCTTCCACCTGCACCCAAACCACCACCTCCTGCCGTTATCCTCTCACGTCGACTTTCACCCTGCCCACACTCCAATAGTACACGCCTCCCCTACCCCATCACTTCCCTGTCTGTTGACCTTCCAACAACCCAATTCCCCTCCCAGCCACTGCTTATGACCCCAAATCATAGCCAGTCCACTTCCTCAAGCCTCCAGCAGCCCCACCCCATTCCCGGTGTACTCTTCCTGTTGCAGCCACCTCGAATGCCTCCTCCATCCGCTTCTGCCGCCACCTACCTGTGTGAAATGTCGTAAAGTTATTTTATTTATAGTTGTTCACTTTAAATGTTATTGGTGTCATTCGTCGTGTGATTTGCAGAGTTCCTTCTGCGCTTTCTCGAAAGTAATTGCGCCTCTTTCGTTTTTGCAAAATTAATACTTTTTCTTCCGTTAATTAATTGTTTGCAACTGCATGTGTACCTGCTGTTAATGCATAATAAAAAATTACATGTTTGCAATTTTAGCGGACCACTTGCGCACCTTTATTATACGTCATTGCATCTATGACTACATTAAACGAGTCCGCTCCCGCGCATATCACTGCATCAAATTGTTATCAGAGGGCTAGGTTAGAGTCATTGCATGTTACTTAGTGGTAGAGATTATCGTCAATCCATGTCCAGTCAAAATTACCCTGACGACAGTACCGCTAGCTCTCAGATGGACATGACGCCCGCGGGATTCCAAAGGCTTGTCCTTGATTGATTTGATCAAATGAGTGTCCAGTTCGACACACTTAGAGGTGATATCGCGAGGGTTAACACGAGAGTAGACCAGTTAGAGACACCAAGAGATCGAACGAACCCTATACCTAATAAGGAACCTCTCGAGGGCCTTCGAGATGCCACACCTCCTCCCGGGAGACGTGGTAGAGACGACCCTCGCCGAGATCTCCCACCCCCACCAAGAGCGAATTATCGTCGTGGTTACGAGTTTCGACGAGATCGTCCTTTGGATGAACCCCGTCCTCCACCTCGTCGTAGAGATAGACCCCGATATGACTATGACGATGATGACGAATACAGCGGCTTCCGTGAGCTCCGTCGAGGAACGACTCCAGAGGAGGATGACATCACCCGACAGATCCGTATTGATGCTCCCACCTTTGATGGTCACCTGGACCCGAAGGCGTTTGGTGATTGGCTCATGGATATGGACCACTACTTTGATTGGTTTGAGATGAGCGACGAGAGGCGAGTACGGTTCGCGAAGATGAAACTGATTGGCCAAGCAAAGATATATTGGTCGAGTCTGGAGAGATCTTTGGAGCGTGATAACTACTACTCCATTACCCGGTGGGATGAGATGAAGCAGCGCTTACAAGATAAGTATCTTCCTGCTTCCTATCGAGATCAGCTGTTAGATCAGTTGTACGCTCTACGTCAGGGTACTCTTTCTGTTGCTAATTACATGTCTCGATTTGACGAACTCATAGTTCGTAGCGACATTATGGAGGAGCCCATTGCCACTGCTTCACGCTTTCGTGCGGGTCTTAGATCAGACATCCGAAGGGAACTAATTCCATATAGGATGGAGTCGATTGAGCAGGTCGTTCAACTTGACCTTGAATACGAGCAGTATTTGAGCTCAGTCGTCCCAAGACAGACTTCCACTAGACTCGATGCTTCCACATTTAGGAAGCTAGCCCCTGCCATGACTTCTGCCACCCCTCGTGCTCCCATAGACGCGATGAGAAAGGATATTGTTCCAGGAGGCCCCAAGCCTGGGGGCGTCCAATGTTATCGTTGTTCCGGCAGGGGGCATTTTACAGCACAATGCCCTACCAGGAACTTGTTAATTGAGGATTCTGGCGAGCCCAGCGCTGAGGCTGAGGACGTCGCCACTGAGGAGGTTACTGCTTTTGTTGAGGATGGATGAGAGAGCGATGCTGATAGATCGCTAGAAGTAGGAGTTCTCCGTCGCATCTTCCAAAACCCTCATGCTAAGGAGGATTGGCGCCGCACCACTATATTTTTCACTTATTTCCCGAGCGCAGGACGACCCTGCAAGCTCACCATCGATAGTGGTAGCTGCGTAAATATTATTGCTAATAAAGGGTTTGAGAGGATGCATCTTACTGCTAAGCCTCATCCACATCCGTATCGTGTCCTATGGGTGGACAAGTCCACCATTCAAGTTACACAACGGTGTCTGGTGCCGATCCGATTAGCCTCTACCGGAGACCAGGTTTGGTGCTACGTTAACCTTATGGATGCCGCTCACGTTCTGCTGGGAAGACCCTAGCTTTACGATCGTGACGCCACGTGTTATGGCTGTTCCAACACGTGCGTATTCTTCGACAAGGGTCAAAAGATTACTCTTACCCTGACTCAGCTCAGAGATCCTCCCAAGGGCAAGGTTTACTCGTCAGTTAGCGCGGAATCGTCGAGACCCCTGCATATCTTGAGGAGGGGTGACTTCTTGTGAGAGAGCCTAGAGATTGAGATCGTGTTTATTGTTGCGGCCACGTTGGCGGCCGAGACCCCTAGCGAGGCTGGGATTACTGATCCGGATGTTCGACGGTTGATGGATGAATTTATAGACATTATGCCCGAGGAGCTTCCCGATGAGCTCCCCCCACTGAGGGACATCAAACATGCGATTGATCTGATCCCAGAGGCAACTTTGCCCTATCTGCCGCGCTATCGTTTGAATCCGACTGAGCATGCCGAGTTAAAGCGGGAAGTCGATGATCTCCTGCGGAAGATGTTTATACGAGAGAGTTTGAGTCCATGTGCCGTACCGACCCTTCTTACACCGAAAAAGGACGGAAGCTGACACATGTGCATTGATAGTCGTGCCGTAAATAAGATCTCGGTGAAGTGTCGTTTTCCGATTCCCCGCCTTGACGATCTCCTGGATGCGATGGCTGGTGCCCAGATCTTTTCGAAGATCGATCTTCGCAGTGGGTACTACCAGATTAGAGTCAGAGAGGGAGATGAGTGGAAGATGGCTTTTAAGACGAACGATGGCTCGTATGAGTGGTTGGTGATGCCGTTCGGATTATCGAACGCGCCCAATACGTTTATGAGGGTGATGAATCAGGTCCTGCGACCCTATATGGGCAAGTTCTTGGTCGTATATTTCGATGATATTTTTTTATATACAGTCAGGGTCGCACCGAGCATTTACGTCACATTCGCCTAGTGTTCTTGCTTCTGCGAAAGGAGCATCTATACATCAACCTGAAGAAGTGCTCGTTCCTATCCACATCCGTTCATTTCTTGGGTTATGTTGTATCTGCATGAGGTATTTCTGTCGATCCTGACAAGGTCAGGGCGATTCGAGAGCGGCCTATCCCTACGAACATTCACGAGGCCCGTAGTTTTCATGGACTTGCCACCTTTTATATGAGGTTGTTCGAGCCTTCAGTTCATTCATGTCCCCAATTACGAGCTGTCTTCGTAAGGGTGATTTCGTAAGGACTAAGGCCGTCTCTCGAGCTTTTGAGGAGATCAAGGAGAAACTATCTACTGCTCCCGTTTTACGCTTACCAGATTTCTCCAAACCCTTTGACGTGGCTTGTGACGCGTCAGGAGTTGGTATCAGCGCAGTCCTTAGTCACGAAGCCCACCCTGTAGCCTACTTTAGCGAGAAGTTGAATGAAGCCCGACAAAAATATTCAAACTATGATCGGGAGTTCTATGCCATTGTGCAAGCACTGCGATATTGACGACATTATCTTTTGCACAAAGAGTTCATTTTATATTCTGACCATCAAACCCTGAGATATTTAGATTCTTAAAAGAAATTGGGTCACCGTTATGCCAAATGAGTGAAGTATATGCAGAAGTTCCACTACTTTCTTAAGTACTGTGTAGTTGTTCAGAACAAACCGACAGACTCATTGAGTTGCCGAGTTAGCATCCTCCACACCATGAGCACCCGAGTAGTGGGGTTTGAGCAGCTAGTTCACGCTTACCCAGAGTGCCCTGATTTTGGGGATATTTATTCCGCGCTCTCGAAGGACTCGCCCGACCTTCGGGAGGGTTATTCGATATCTGATGGGTATTTATTTATGGGCTTTCGCCTCTGCATTCCTCAGTCATCCCTCCGAGATTTTCTTATCTGGGAGTTACACGCAGGCAGAGCCGCATGACACTTTGGTAGAGATATGACGATTACATTGGTTGGGGATCGTTTCTTCTGGCTTGACCTAAAGAAAGACGTCACCAGGGTGGTGAAGCATTGTAGAGTTTGCCAGACGACAAAGGGATCTCGCCAAACCACGAGGCTATACACTCCACTTCCCGTCTCTAAGAGGCCCTGGTCTGATATTAGTTTGGATTTTGTTCTCGGGTCCCTCACACCCTAAGGAAGCTCGATTCGATATTTGTCGTAGTAGATCGTTTCTCTAAGATGACGTATTTCATTCCTTCCCGAAAAATTGCGGACGTTTCCCACATAACAGCGTTATTCTTTAAAGAAGTGTTTAAGTACCATGACCTCCCTACCTCCGTAGTCTCTGATCTTGACGTGCGATTCATGAGCTATTTCTGGAAGACTTTATGGAGAAAGTCGGGTGCGACTCTGAAATTTTCCTCCGCCTACCACCCGCAGACGGACGAACAAACTGAAGTGGTTAACCGTAGTCTTGGAACCCTTCTTCGTTGCCTAGTTGGAGATAGTCTGGCGACTTAGGATTCTGTCCTTCCCATAGTAGAATTTGCGTACAATAGCTCAGTCAATAGGATCATAAGCTTGAGTCCATTTCATATCATATTAGGGTATGAGCCTATGAAAGCAGTTGATTTGGTGGATATCCCTCTTCGGTCCAGATCTAGTGAGTCAGCTGAGTCTTTCATTCAGCATGTGCACACACTACACGAGTCGGTCCGTAAGAAGATTGCAGCTAGTAATGATTATTATAAGGATCAAACAGATCAACACAGACGAGAACAAATCTTTGAGGTAGGAGAACATGTATTAATTCACATTTGATCTGAGAGGGTTACACAGGGACCAACAAGAAAATTAAGCGCACGCAGAATGAGGCCCTATACAGTCGTGCAGAAAATTGGTACGAACGCATATGAGATAGACATCCCTCGTGGTATGCACATTAGACGAGTATTCAGCATAGATGATTTGACTCCCTACTACGAGGAGCATGTGTACGTGAATCCATTCACCACACCTCTACCAGAGCCTTCATCCATCACATCCCCATCACCTGAGCCTTCTCCTCCTATTGCCTCCACCAGTCCTTTGTTGTCACCAGCGACGTCGCGACATGCAGACCGAGTTGCACCACCGATGGTTCCACCGACATCATCGCCAGACGGAGTACATCATTTCCAGACGGAGATTCATCAGTGCCAAACGGAGATACATTGGTACCACCTGCTTCTACAGACGACATACTTTAGATCGTTGGTCACGACTTCTACGCCGCGGGCGGACGAGATACCCTGCGCTATTTTGTCCGTTGGAGCGACGGTCCTTGCACGATGCTACTTGGATTTCCTCGGAGGAGCTTCAGAAACTCGCCCCACTGCTGCTCAGCGAGTACAACCACCTACACTCATCTGAGTTGTGTGCCTTTAAGCCAGGGGGAGTTGAAGGCGCACCATGACCGGCACGCGTATATTCCCGCAGAAGGCGGTGATCCGCTGCCCGGACGGACGATCAGAGCCCGTTGTCGCATCCGGATGATCGTTTCTAGTCACTTTCGTATTTTATATTTTTTAATTTGAGGTGTATTTAGCCCCGCTTGGACCAAAACAGTATTGGCCGTCCGATCGGGTGGTTTAATTTCAGATTATGATGTGCAGTTAATCGATGGTTTTATTACAAGGCTTATAAGAAGCAGTCATCAGTTCAGTAGGAGACATTGAGGGTTTTGTAGAGTTGAAGCCGTCGGTCCTGTGCTATCCGGTGCGACGCCGAAGAAGGCGCGATACCTGGTGCGACACCAGGCAAGGTCATCGTCCACACAACCCTCCTCCCCTGCGCCGTCAACCTCGTCTGCAACCCCCTTTCTCATCCCTGTCCGAGCCTGCACCCTAGTCGAATACTTCATCCCGGTCCAAGCCCGCAGCCTACGCCAGCACCTTCAACTCTGTCCAAGCCCGCAACCCACGCCGAAAACCTCTTCCAGGTCCCAACCCGCACCCAAACCACCACCTCCAGCCGTTCTCCTCTCCCGTCGACTTTCACCCTGACCATACTCCAACAGCACACGCGCCCCCTAACCCATCACTTCCCCTGTCCGTTGACCTTCCACCAGCCCAATTCCCCCCAGCCACTGCTTATGACCCCAAATCATAGCCAGCCCACTCCCTCAAGCCTCCAGCAGCCCCACCCCATTCCCGATGTACTCCTCCTGTTGTAGCCACCTCGAATGCCTCCTCCATCCGCTTCTGCCGCCACCTACCTGTGTGAAATGCGGTAAAGTTATTTTCTTTATAGTTGTTTATTTCGGCGACCTATGTTGTAGTGGTTGTTCACTTTAAATGTTATTAGTGTTATTCGTCGTGTGATTTGCAGGGTTCCTTCTGCGCTTGCTTGAAAGTAATTGCGTCTCTTTCGTTTTTGCAAAATTAATACTTTGTCCTCTGTTAATTAATTGTTTGCAACTGCATGTGTGCCTGCTGTTAATGCATGATAAATAATTACTTGTTTGCAATTTTAGCGGACCACTTGCGCACTTTTATTACACGTCATTGCATCTAGGACTACATTAAACGAGTCTGCCTCCGCGCCTACCACTGCATCACAGGGGATGTTTGCTTTTTCGTATTTCTTGCATTCATTTTCTTTTCCATATATTCTTGAATTTTCATCCCTGCATGTTGTGGCCATTTGAGACAAGCTTTGACATTTCTAAATCCCCCAACTAGGTGTTGTTTAGCACGAAAAATTCCACCATTTGCGAATTTCTCACAAAAATTGCAAGTTAAATCATTTTTATTAGCGATAGAAGTTTAACTCACATACTTCTAGACTGGGTCAATATTAGATTGAGCATTGGATGAACCGACACCTCTTGAATCCATTTTATCCTATTAAATCATTTTAACAACCTAAAGAATGAGTGTACACAACAAGAGAATTTGTGTTATTCAGCGAACTGGGCTTCTAGTTCACTGAAAAATAGTGAACTGTAGTTCCAGTTCATTGAAAAATAGTCATCTTGACTCCCAGTTTACTGTTTTCTAGTGAACTGGGGGGCCAGTTCATTGAAAAATAGTTAACTGGAAGCACAGTTCATTGTTTCCAGTGAACTCGGCGCCCAGTTCACTGGAAAATAGTGAATTGGAATCCCAGTTCACTGTTTTTCATTGAAGTTGGCACGCTCAATTCACTAATTAGCAATTTAGCACAATAGGACAACAACACTTCTTCAAGTTATGAAAGTGTGAAATTGACCTTTGGAGTTTGGAGTTTGGACTTTGAACTATTTGGATTTTGGTTGATCCAATGCCTATTGATACTTTGTCCTCTTAAGTAAAAGACTTCCATATGTTTTCCTGCACGGTGATTATGAAGCAAACTAAACAATTATGAGCTGATGAGTTCATCACCACGAAGGGCGGTTCATTACCACAACGTTCACGATGGCTACTGCCGTGCCAAATGGATCCTAAATCTAATAGAAGAAAATAAAAACAACCGAAAATACAAAAATACCAACAAATAGAAATCAAGGACTTGACATCACTAAGTATGCAAATTTATCCAGTAATTTAAAATTACCAATTGCACAATATCAACATAAAGAAAAAAATCATAAGTTTGTTTGGTTCAATCTGATTCAGGAAGAAATTTATTAATTGCTAAGGTCAACGTGCTGTGCATAGAATCATATTACGTATATTTAAGAAGAAGTAATCAAAAAATTCTAAATATAAGTGAAAAAATCACTAGACCAAAGCAATACTTGTTCATATTTTATCTAATAGACTCAGTGAATAAATAATTAAAATGAAAGGATAATCAAGAAGCCTAATATTGATAAAGTTCATGGATGGATATAGCGACCATACACGTAGTAGCGACGCACAAGAGCATGGAAATAAAAGGGCATGTATATGCGGTCCTCACATGTGTACGAAAAAATTAGTTGGATCTTACGTACACCTGAAACTATTGCATTCATACAAAACACAATCGATTAGTGGTGAAAAAGTATTTACCCAAGTCATCTTAAGCACATACATAATTTTACATGTCCTATCTCCATGTGATTGTTGTGTATGCGACCCTCAAATGTGCACGCCAAAATCAGTTGTGGTCTTACAGTAGAGAGGATAAAAACAGAATAGTTAATATTGAGCACCCTGTACTCATATATATAGAGTAAGGGGAAAAACGTACGAAGTCTAAAATACCCTCACGAGGGTAAAATACAAAACACAGAAAACAGGCTTTATTTCAACTCTCCCACTTAAGTCGAATGGTAGATATCTGTCATTCCGAGTCCATGGATATCATCAATAATGACATCGCACCCTAAGCTCTTGGTGAAGACATCAACCAACTGATCTCTATAGTGAATGAAAGGGGTGACTAAGTTTTCTTTTTCTAGATGATCTTTGATGAAATAGTGATCAAACTCGACATGTTTAGTTATGTCATGTTGGACCAGATTGTGAGGTATGCTGATAGCAGCTTTCTTGCCACAAAGCAGAGAAATGAGAGTATCCTCCTGAAGATCTAGGTCTTGCAATAAAGTGCACAATCATAAACCTTCACAGAGGTCTTGAGACATCGACCGATACTCGACTTCAACACTAGATCTTGCCACCACATTTTGCTTCTTGCTACGCCACGTGACCAAATTTCCACCAACGAAGGCTCAATACCACGTTGTAGATTTCCTATCATCACGACTTCCAGCCCAATCCGCGTCAGTAAAAACATCAATCTTTAAATGGTTGTTCTTTGAAAACATTAGCCCACAACCTGGAGCCTTCTTTAAGTACCGTAGTACACGGTATGCAACATCCTGATTTTTGTTCCTTGCGGCATGCATATACCTACTCAAGATTCCAACTGCATATGTGTTGGGACGAGTGTGTGAGAGGTATAAAAGCTTCCCCACCAATCTCCGATAGCTTGAAGCATCTGTGCGATCGCCATCGCGGTCTTCATCGATCTATTGTTCTCCTCCATAGGGGTGTTCGCAGGAACCCAACCAAGCATCTCGGTCTTTTTTAACAAATCTAGTACATACTTACGCTGCGAAATGAAGATACCCTGCTCAGAACGAGTCACTTCAATTCCTAGGAAGTAGCAAAGTCTTCCCAATTCCTTTACTTCAAACTCAGCTAACAGAAGAACCTTCAACTTTGAGATCTCATCCGAGTCATCTCCGGTGATCACAATGTCATCAACATAAACAATAAGCACGACATTTTTTCCCTCATTCTTGCTGACAAATAATGTATGATCAGAATGTCCATGTTTGTAGCCAAACTTGATCATGACTTGTGGAATCTGCCAACCAAGTCCTGGGAGACTGCTTCACCCCGTACAAAGACTTTTTCAAGCGACAAACCAGTCCTTCTTGTCCCCTCTTCACAAAACCTGAGGGAAATTTCATGTACACCTCTTCATCGAGGTCACCGTGCAGAAACACATTTTTAACATCCATTTGATGTAGATCCCAGCCCAAGCACGCAACACAAGATAGAATCACACGAACAGAGTCCATCTTTGCTACCGGGGCAAAGGTATCCTTGTAGTTGACTCCCTGAGTCTGGGCGTAACCACGAGTCACCAGACGAGCTTTATATCGCTCAACTTTACCATCCTGATTTTGCTTAACGGAGAAGACCCACCTTGAACCGATGAATTTTTTGTCAGGAGGAATGGAAGAGACATCCCATGTGTGATTCTTATCCAAGACTGACATTTCCTCCTGCATTGCTTGAGCCCATGCCAGAATGCAAACCGCCTCCTGCCACGTCTTTGGAATAGTGACGACGGATAATGAAGATATAAAGCCCTGATGAAGCTGAGAAATGTGATCATAAGAAATATGATTAGAGATAGGGTGTTTCGTATACACAACCTTACCTCTTAGCGCAGCAATAAGAACATGCAGATCAACATCAGAATCTGAATCCAAAGATGTCACCGACAGCGACGGAACAAAGGATGACTGTTTACCTGTTTGCCGACGATGATGTATATGAGGAAAAGGAGAGATGAGGGACAGATGGTGATATGTGGGAGAAAATGGTGTAGGTGTAGGTGACAAAGGGGTAGGTGTAGGTGACAAAGGGGTTGTAGGAGGAGTAACTATGATGGAAGACATGATAGGTGTAGAAGGAATCAGAAGGAGAGGCACTGAATCGATGACATCATTCTCCCCCTGACGAGTGGAGTGAATCGAATCCAAGTAATAAGATTTCTCCTCACGGAAGGTCACGTCCAAGGTACAAAAAAAACGTCTGGAAGGGGGGTGATAACATCGATGCCCTTTTATAGTGGTAGAATAGCCAAGAAAGACACAACGGAGAGCCCAAGGGTCAAGCTTGCAACGATGAGGCAGATGGACGTGAACAAAACATACACACCCAAAAATGCGGGTGGAAGATGAGTGGTATGAACCACAAAATTAGTGGGAAAACGGACTAGAGGAGTAGTATAGTCTAGAACTCGTGAAGGAGGACGATTGATAAAATGAGTAGCAATTAGGATGGCTTCAGCCCAATACGATTTAGGGAGATGCATGGTAGCGAGAAGACACCCGGAAACATTATGGAGATGCTGGTTTTTTCGTTCAGCAACACCAATTTGGGTGGAGATGTAAACACAAGTGGTTTGGTGAATAATTCCATGACTAGTGAGGTATGAGCCAAATGCTCCACGATCATTGTATTCTACCCCATTATCACTACGAAGAACACATATATTACCATTGAACTGAGTTTGCACCATTTTATGAAAGGTTTGAAAAATCATAAACAATTTATATTTGTTCTTTAAGAGATAAACCCAAACAGTGCGAGAAAAACAATCGATAAATGTAACAAACCAACGATAACCAGTTAAAAATACAATTTGTGAAGACTCCCAAACATCAGAATGTATAAGAGCAAAAGAAGTAGTACTAGGGGAAGATAAATGTAATGAAGAATGTCGAACATGTTTAAACTTTTCACAAGCATCACATTTTAAAGTTTGAACAAATGAAGATAAAGTAGGAAATAATTTCTGAAGGTAGACAGGAGAAGGATGACCAAGACGCAAGTGTCAGCGTCGAGCATTAGCAACAGTAATAGCGAAAGAAGAGAGAGCAAAGGACGATGAAGTAGCATCCAGATAGTACATGCCATCGCGATTCCTACCACTGCCAATGATCCGCTTCATACACAGTTCCTAAAAACACAAGAATCAGGAAATAAGGTTACAAAACAGCTAAGTGATCGAGTGAGATTGCTAATGGAAAGAACACTGCGGGGAAATAAAGGGTCATGCAAAACAGAAAAAAATGAAAGAGAAGAGGAACATGAAATGTTGCCCTTTCTCGTAAATGGGGACAAGGTGCCATTTGCAGAGATAACCTTGTCCTTACCAGACAAGGAGGTGTAGGAAGAGAAACCTGAGGAGGAGCCAATCATGGGATCAGTAGCTCCCGAGTCAATGATCCACTCGGACGGAGGAGTCGCAGCAGCATTGGCACTGGGTATAACAATAACAACAAAGGAAGTTGAAGTATCGCTCTGGGAAGTGTCTGACTGGGAGTGCAGGAGGCGACAGAGAGCATCCAATTCCGAGGTGGTAAAATATCCTGGGAGCTGACCATGATGGTCGTCTTGAACCTCAGTGGAGTAAGCAACATCATGAGGGCGAGAACCAGTCTGGCGGTATCCCCCTTGTCTCGGGCCACGACCACATCCTCGACCACGACCAGATCCAGGTGGAGCAAGATGAGGATGGAGCTTGAAGCACACATCCCTTGTGTGGCCCCTGCGACCACAATAATCACAGGTAGGAACCATGTTGGTATGGTTGGAGCCACCTCGACCAACATTAGTAAAGACAGAGCGATCAGAGTGAGGAGGAGCAGCCGTGCTGAGGGACCTCCGTCTGTCTTCATCGCCAAGGACCATGCTAAAGGCCTCCCAAAAAGATGGAAGACGGGATCAGTGTAGGATATTTGTTTGAGCCAAATCCATTTTCATATTAAAGCCCATCAAAAACACATGAAGACAAAATCGTTCGTCCCTTTTCTGCAATAGAACTGCATCGACAGTACAGGGGAGAGTAAATTGCTCAAAGTAATCCAATTATTGAGAGATACACTCGAACTCAGAGAAGTAAGTAGACACCGTCATGGTTACCTGATGTAACTCCAACATTCGACGCGTCAGCTCATAAATCTGAGCGGAGTTTCCGATCTTGGAGTAAGTCCCACATGCCCTAGTCCAGATCTCATTGGCAGAATCCATCAACATGTAACTCCGGTACACCTTCAGGGACATGCAATGCTGGAGCCAGAAGACTACTAGAGAATTTTCTGAGTCCCAATGCCTCCAAGAAGGATCACCTAGAGGAGGTGCCACAATGGTCCCATCAATATATCCAAACAGCTGATGGTTGCGGATGCCATGCTGTGACGCTCGAGACCATTCAAGATTATTCGTCCCATCTAAGGGAACAGTGGTGATCTTCAGGGAGCTAGCGTGGCTAGAAGACCGCTGAGGGTTACCCATCGGGGGTGCCACAACACTCGACGATGTAGAATCAACGACCGCTGATGAATCATCCATGAGGAACAACTAACAGTATCAAACAATATAAAGCTTCACCATCCAGACCAAAAGAAAACGTAGATCTAGCACTGGAACATCAAGATGCAAATCTGGAAGCCATAACACCGAACAAACTCCCGCAATAAAGAGAAGAAGCCAACGATAACGGTAGACAACAGAGCTGGAGGGTGGACGACAGTGCTGGAGACAGCGACAGAAGGCCCAGCTTGAGTTGGAGAGCTTGAGGGTGGATGCTGCAGAAACTACAGCGACTGAATATGGAATGTTGCTGAAGAATATAGATCTAGAAGCGATGACAGTGACAGGCGGCAACGTGCTCGACTGGAGATCAGGAGGTTGCCAGAGAAGGAGCCAGCAAGCGCAACACGCGATCTGGAAACAAGCAGGCGATCGACTGGAACAGGCGCAAGCGTAACACACGATCACCCGACTGGTTCAGACGCAAAGAAGTAGAGGAAAGGACGACAACACGACACACATTGTGAGGAGAGGCGGCGATCTCCTTCAGCGCGCACTACCGTCGGCAAGGAGGTCGCAGTTCACCATGGGGACGACTTCAAAACTGCTGAGCGGCGACGACTATGTTATTAAAAGCGCGCCTCAGACGCGCCTAAGGCTCCATGCTCACCAGGCTCAGAGGTTTGCGCCTCTGTGCGATTTATTTATGCCTTTAAAATATAAAAGGCGCGTATGAGTGAATTTTTTGTAAATTTTTTCTTCATAAATTAAGAAAAAAATAATGCAAGAACTCCTTTTTTTTATTGATTTAGTGTTTGTGAAAGATAATTGTGCGTAGAAGCTTAGACATGATATAAGTGACCACATTGATTCTATGTTTTAAGAGATATAAACGATAGTAATGAATAATTAATTAGTAGATTAGATGAAGAATTTAATTGTGAAGCTGAAATGATGTTTGATGCTGATTATTTAAAATGAATGTGGTTGCACCTTGCCTTCTTCAGGCGCGCGCCTGCGCCTTGCGCTTAGGCTCCAAGATCCCTTAGCGCCTTGGCGCGCTTTGCGCCTTTAATAACTAAGGGCGACGAGATGAGAAGCGAGTGGCAGAAGTGGGGTGCAGGATTAGGGTTTGCTCGGTTTTCCTCTGGTACCAAGTAGAGAGGATAAAAACGGAATGATTCATATTGAGCACCCTATACTCATATGTATAGAGTAAGGGGAAAAAGTACAAAGTTTAAAATACCCTCATGGAGGTAAAATACAAAACACACAAAACAAACTTGATTTCAACTCTTACGCACACCTGTGACTATTGTATACATAAATAGATCAAGGAGCACTGCGTATGTACTTGAGTCCTATTCGGGCTTCAATCTACGAGGATCATAGTGATTACAAAATCGAGTAATAATGAAAAACCATTAAATCATGTCAACTTAAGAGCATACATGATAGACATACTTTACCTACGGGCACTTGGTAGTATTTTCATTCGTGCTTCACAAAAGAGGAATTTCATGTACATGGTGCCGTAATTAGTTTAATTGAGCTTAATAAGTAAGTTTTTTGGTGGTGTATACTTATCTTATCATGAAGCTTTCAAATTCCAGCAATAATTCAAAGGCAAAACATGTGTAAATGGTTGAATATATCTTTAGCAGAGCAAAAACAAAGTGAAATCATTGACTGCAAAATAATCCAAGTAACAGTCTCACAGTGAAATCACAGTGAAATGATTGACTCCAACAAAATGCATTGGAATCTCTTTCTCATACCGTTCAGAAAGAAGATGACAACTTGATTTGAGAAGAATGACTTGAGGAGTGGCGATGACTCCAGCTAGAAGAGAGGCTAGAGGATCAGATCTGCATCTCCTGTGAGCGGCGGCGACTCCGGATCAAGCGGACAGCGGGAGAGATACATACAACAACATGAATGAGTAGATATTGGAAGAATGGCACTGTAACCGGATGATAACCTTAAAAAAGAGGATAAACCGAATCGGTTCTAACCTTAAACTAATATTGGGCCAGGTGCTCCTGAACTGCGCCTATAAAACCCTTGAGGCACGCGCCTAGGCACACTTGAGGCAAATCGCCCGCCTTGGCCTTGCCAAGGCGCTCTTACTTGCGCCTGGCGGCTCAGGTGCGCCTTTCAAAACGTTGCTAACAACTCACTTGTCACCCACTCAAAACTATTAGCATCAACCATTCCAATTTTCATTGTAGACATGACATTGCATCTCATCACACGTTTCCTTATGCTCCGCTACACAATCTTCCATGTCAATGAAAATTTTAACCCATACCTTAGTCTGTTCTTCTGCAAGCTTTTTCTTTCTTCAGCAGTCAGGGGAGCCTTTTCAGGCGCATTTGGAGATGCTACGACTTCCTAAAATGATAATCAACTATGAAGTTAGTCATAAAAATTAGTATATCAAAGTTATAATATTTACATCTGTTAGAGTTAGTAGTATTTTAGTATTATTGTGTTTACTCCCTCACCGCCTATCAGTGTTGTGAGTCATGTTGTATTTCCTATATAATGCCCTTTTGTGGAAGAATAAAACTGCACCTTTCATTTTCTTCTACATGGTATAAGAGCATCGATCGGAAACCTAAATAAATTTTTTTCCCGATTGCGCTTCCGGCCACTGTTTCCCCCCCTCCCCGACCCGTGTTTTTTTCTCCACACGCGAGCCGCTCCCGCTCCTGTCGACAGAGTCGATCGTTGATCTCGTCGACAGGAGCGATGCCACTGCTACCGTGTACTGCTTCCGCCTGCATCATCAACGTCGTGTGTTGCTTCCGCCAGCGACATCGACGCCATGGACTGCTTCCACCGCTGCTGCCGTGTTGCTTCGCCGACTGCTTCTACCGCTGTGCTGCCGGCTGTTTCTCCCGACGGCTTCGCCGACTGCTTCCGTCGTTGTCTTCTCAAGTCGACGATTCCGTCATGCCGACGGATCTGCTTCCGACGGCTGCTGATTCCGCTCTTTCCCCCCTCTTCTCCTGTGAGAACTTGTTCCCCTTCTTCCGTCGGCCATGGTTTCCTCTGGCGCTTCTCCCGTCATTCTCAACTGTACTGGTCGGCTTCTTCGACGACGACTCGGGTGGCCTCTTCCTCTTCTCCGGCCTGGAAGGCTTTTTGCCCGCTGTTCTACTGCTGATCCAGAATATCCTGTTCCCGTCGGGCTCTTCTTCTCGTCCGGCTATTGTCCTCCATCCTGCAGTCGCTGTGCCACCACCATATCTGTAGGACCGTACCTGCTCAGCCTGGTCTTGCTGCTCCGTCGACAACTATGGCTTGCCGCCTCCTTTATTTTGCGCCCCATTTCCACGGCAAGTTCAATAGTCTGCCAAAATAAAAGGCAAATTCCCAAACCCACCCTAAAATTTCAGTTTCCGTCAATAACCATTAAAGCAGTAGCATAACCGACCAACCAATAACATTATCAAGAGAGAGATGTTACAGTGGGAGAATGAGGAAGAAAAAATTGTACAACTGGTACTTGTCGGACTAAGCAGAGACATGGCCGAGTACTTCCTAGCACTACTATCCTGCTATCGACGAGGGGAGAGGGTGGAAATAGTTATTGTACCGCCTGGAATGAGAAATAGGTCTAACACTAGCTGTTTTTCCACGGCACCCAGAGAGTGGTATGGTGAGAGAGTGAGAGAATAAAAGGGAGAGGGGGTAGAGCTGCTGCTTAGGTTTCCCGTCGAACTCTAACGTGAGCACACAGGAGAAAATATCGTGAATGAGAGTATGAGGGGGAGTTGAAGTAGAGGAGAGTATATATCACATAAAGTGAGCGGTGCAGTCAGTTTAGACCGATTCTCATCCTAAAATTTCCACCACATCAAGGGTCTGTTTGGGACAGCTCTGGCGGATTGAAAAGCTGCTGTCCGGATAGAGCTGTTTTGAAATAGATTTCTGGGGAGCAGTTTTGAAAAGCTGCAGAGTGTTTGGGTGTTATGTGCAGAAGTGCGCTTTGAAGAGCGATTTTCTCTCTTTTCTGTTTGGAGAAACAGCTTTTGGAAGTTGTTTTTTAAAAAACGAAAATACATAAATATTTAGAAACAACTGATAACATGCGTCTTTTACATAATTATAGCAAATAGGAAAAAAAAGATCTTGCAACATCCGACGACTCCTTTTTTCAATCATTTCGATCACCTGTTCAAAAATAAATTGATATGAATCAAACTTTTGATATTTTTAAACCTTTCAATTTTTAGTAAGCGTTGGATCGAATTTTTACCTGCGCGCGCTGTATATCTCTTCGGCAATGTGATCTCGTACTGTAGACATATGTTCTTCTCCATCAGCATCACGCATATCGCTTTCAATTTCATCATCTGTCGCAGGTTCCTCAGCCTCTAAGGGAACGAAAGAAGACTCATCAGCATCACAAGCATTAAACTCAGGGTCCCAGCGAGAAGGATGTCTCCGAATGAAGTTATGTAGTGTCATTGTCGCTAGCACAATGGAACATTGTTTTTTGAAGTTGTACTGTGACATTTTGCTCAAAATGTGCCACTTCTTTTTCCACACTCCAAACGTTCGCTCGATCACACTGCGAATAGATGAATGCGCCTTATTGAAATGTTCTTGCCTTCCTTGTACTGGCCGACTCCCACGGGCAAAGTCAGCCAAGTGATATCTTGTTTCTGGATACGGCTTCAGATAACCCTTTTTTAACGGGTAACCAGCATCCACTAAATAATATTTACCTGCATTTATTTGGTTTGTTAAGCAGGTAAACAATATGAAATACAAACAATTAGAATGAATGCAAACATATTGATTATGATACCTTGTGGGGGATGCGGAAAGTGCAATCTATCGTCGGACAATGCCCGTGCAAAGATGCGACTGTCATGAGCAGATCCTTCCCATCCAGCGAGGGCAAATGTAAAGCACATGTTAAAATCACAGACTGCCATGACATTTTGGGTCGTCGTGCCATGACGTCCTATGTACCGTACTTGATCTTCTACGGGTATCCTCGCATCAACATGTGTACCGTCAATCGCACCAACGCAATCCTTGAAAAATGGCATGTAACGAGGATCATACCTTATCTCACCCGGAATCTCTCTGAATTGACAGTCAGTAGGCTTTATAGCATCAATAGACAGTAACAGTAGAGATCTAAGCCCTTTTGAAAAATATCTACTTATTGTTTCGGTCGAGTGCTGGAACCGTTCTTTCGTCAATCTAACGGAACCTCCTTGTGCTAAGATATACAATGTAATCCCTAGGATTCCTCTTGAAGACATCCGCTGTGATCCTTGAAGTTCAGCATCTACTTCTAGTTTATGGAGTAAATCTATGAAAATTCGTTTAGACATCCTAAATGCGTCATGTATTCTATCTGGATGTCCTTCTAGTAACTCTTTGATCCATTTCGAACCAGTTTGGGTAGATGTCGTGCATGGACGGGTATCTCGAACATGATAATTCATCCTCTCGATCGATGACATAACTACACTGCAGTATTCTATATACTGTCTCCGCTCTGGCGAAAGACTGGTTGAATCACCAGAATCTTCAGAGGAGGAGTCATGTGCTTCCATTATTAATACCTGCATTCGAAGCATAATAAAAC
The DNA here is from genome assembly GCA_039583875.1 of Platanthera guangdongensis. Lineage (NCBI taxonomy): Eukaryota > Viridiplantae > Streptophyta > Magnoliopsida > Asparagales > Orchidaceae > Platanthera > Platanthera guangdongensis. Next base: position 47,974,638 of record CM077153.1, on the reverse strand, counting down.
ATAAACATTATATATATACGAAGATGATAACAAAAAAACTATTACAGAATTGCGCTAGTAGTACTCAAAATAGATAAACGACATTGAAAATTAAACATAAACATTATAGTGTTTTACATGCAACACATAAAAGCCCAAGAGTAAACTCGTATCACTGAGCCCTCTTCTCGTACGCCTTCATAATCCACCAAACCCTCATATCTTCTGGGATACTCATGAAGATCTCCCTAGTGGTCTTGTCTCTGATGTGCTCGAGAGCAAAGTAATATAGATCCAGGTTTGCCCGTAGCTCTGGGCTGCTGGAAATCAACTCCACAACCTCTTTGACCGTGACAACTGGCTGCGGCTTCAATGCTAGAGTGGATTGATGTAAATCTGACATCAGAGAAAATGCCACTCCTTTATTCCTCCCTATCTTCCTTTTTTTACTTGCCGAAGAGGACGCATTCCCAGGAGGTGTTGTAGCTCCCCCGTACTCTTCAGGTCCACCTTGATTGTTCTCCATGTTATCTGCCACATCATCGTCGTCCAACTGTATCCTCCCCACATCAGGTGGCAAACTCCCAATTGAAGGAGCCCAAGAGTCTTCTCCAGTTGCGACTACCTGGCTGAACATAGTATTCAATTTCTCCTCCAACTCCGGTGCAATACCTCCGCACCGAAATTTTTTCGCCGCTGGAACAACCTGTTGCAATCAATGTATCAATGTTAAAATATGGAAAAATATGAACTCATTTACTGAAATGAAACTTGAATTTGATCGGACCTTAATCTTCTCTGCCCACCATTCCTCTGAGGCAGCAATAGTTCTCTTCTCTGGATCCCAGCCTAAACCAGTCTCACCATGTTTTAGTTCCTTCCATAACTTCCAATCCTTTTTCAGATGATCCCATTTATTTTTCATCTGCATTCGATCGTAGCTTTTCCCCGTGCGTTCTTTAAACCCTGTAATCAGATTTTTCCACCCTTCTTTGCTGAAGTGGGTGGTTGGCCGATTCCCCAAACCAATCTCTTTGATGCAGAGATCACAAAATAAAGTCACTTCACCTGACTCCCAACTCGCTACGATTCCTCCTTCCTTTGGTTTTACCATTGTACTATAAACTAATCAAATTAAAATAAGAACTACTAATACTACACATGTACAACCCAAAAAAAACACCCAACACACATACACATTCACACTCATACACATACACACACACAGACATAATACATACCCAAACCCAAAAAAAACACACACACACACACACACAACCACACACCCCCATATACACATACACACATAATACACACACACACACACACAGATACAACCATACACTTTTCATATACATACGCAAACCCAAAAAAAAAAACACACACAACCACACACAACTATACACAACTATACACACTCATATACACACACACACACATAATACACACATACACACATACAACCATACACTTTTCTTACACATACCCAAACCCAAAAAAAAACACACAACCACACACAACCATACACACTCATATACACATACACACAAACACACATAATACACAAACACACACATACAAGCATACACTATTCTTATACATACCCTAAACAAAAACATACAACCCTAAACAAAAAAACATACACACACACACAAACAAACATACATACATACACACAAACACAAATACATACACTTCTCATATGCAACCATACACTTCTCATATGCATAGCCAAACCCAAAACAAAAACATACAACCCACACATACAAACACACACATACAAGCATACACTATTTTTATACACACATACAACCACACACACTCATATACACATACACACAAACACACTTAATACACAAACACACACACACACACATGCATACACTTCACAAATACATACAACCCTAAACAAAAACATACAACCCTAAACAAAAAAAAAACACACACACACATAAACAAACATACATACACACACACACACATGCATACACTTCTCAAATACATACAACCCTAAACAAAAACATACAACCCTAAACAAAAAAAAACACCACACACACTCATATACACACACACATACATACAAACACACACAAACACAAACACATACAAACACATACAACACAAACACATACACACTCATAATACACACACACACATACAAACACACACACACAAACAAAACACATACCCAAACCCGACAAAAAAAACACAAACATACATACCCAAACCCGACAAAAAAAACACCACACACACTCATATACACACACACATACATACAAACACACACAAACACAAACACATACAAACACATACAACACAAACACATACATATACAAACTCATATACACACATACCCAAACCCAAACACAAACACATACAACACACATACCCAAACCCGACAAAAAAAACACCACACACACTCATATACACACACACATACATACAAACACACACAAACACAAACACATACAAACACATACAACACAAACACATACACACTCATAATACACACACACACACATACAAACACACACACACAAACAAACATACATACATACACACAAACACAAATACATACAACCATAAACAAAAAAAAAATCACACATTCATATACACACACTAATCATATTAAAAAATTGTGTATGAGAGAAGGAACTTGGTATACCTAACCGGAAGAAGAATCGCTGGAGAAGGAGGAAGAAACCCAAACAGGCGGCGGCTAGTACTGGAAGAGGGATCGGGATGAGTCGCCGCGGGATCGGGATGAGTCGACGCGGCGGCGATCGGGAGAAGGCGTCGGGATGAGTAGACGCGGCGGCGTCTGCGAAGAGGGATCGATGAGTCGCCGCGGGATCGGGATGAGTCGCCGCGGGATCGGGATCGGGATCGGGAGTCGTCGCCGCGGCGGCGTCTGCGAAGAGGGATCGGGATGACGACTCGGCGGCGTCTGCGAAGAGGGATCGGGATCGGGAGTCGTCGCCGCGGGATCGGGATCGGGAGTCGTCGCCGCGGGATCGGGATCGGGAAAGAAGCGGAAGAGATGGATCGCGAATGGGCAGACGCGATTTTTCGGGAAAATGAAACGCAGGGGGTGGACTGCTTCCTAAAAATAGCTCCCAGAGCTGTTTTTTGAAAAGTGATTTTATTAGGGAGCTGTCCCAAACAGATCCAGTACCTGCTCTGGCGGCTGGAAAAGAGCTTCTCCAGCCGCCAGAGCTGTCCCAAACAGACCCCAAATCACCGAAAAGTCATTCCTGATGTTAGCAAATTAAGCACCAGCTACCAATATCACCATTTACAACCAAGCCACATGTCAAGCTGCTAGACAATATCAATTTTCCTCTTCAAAAATCACTCTCAAGCTATAGTCCGAATATGTTACATAAGTTATTGTTGGAAATATCACGTGAGTGAGACGATGTTATCTTGTTTTATTCATCCATATAGGGGGTATATATAGGAGATTACATAAACCCCCTAATAAACTCTAATAGTAAAAACTAATTTCTCCAATACGCCCGCTCAAGTTTGGCGTGCAATGTCCGTTATGCCCAACTTGCAAAGTATTTTGTCAAAGGAACACTGACTTAGACCCTTGGTAAGCACATATACGAGTTGCTGGTTTCTTGGGATAAAGGGAGTACTCACAATACCCCTAACTATATTTTCCCTAATGAAATGTCTGTCAATCTCCATTTGTTTGGTACGATCATGTTGGACTTGATTATGGGCAATGCCGATAGCGACTTTATTATCACAATAGATCCCAATTGGACCAACATACTCCACACCCAGGTCCTTCATAATCCACTGAATCCACAACCCTTCATATATCCCATGTGCCATTGCTCGGAACTTGGTATCAGTACCGGATCTGGCGACAACATGTTGTATGTTGCTCCTCTAGGTCACCAAATTGCCCCCAACAAGAGAGCAATATCTAGATGTAGATCTTTGGTCATCAACTGAACCTGCCCAACTCACATCTGTATAGACTTCTACCGTTAATGCCTCGTTGGGTGAGAATAATATGCCCTTGCTAGGAGAGGATTTGAGATACCAAAGACTCTGTATGCAACGTCAAGATGATGTGATCTAGGTGAGTGCATGTATTGGCTAAGGACACCAACATCATAAGAGATGTCCGTATGAGTATGAGAAAGATAGATAAGTTTCCCCACCGATCGCTGAAAATCTGATATGTCATCAACAACTACTCTGCCATCTCTATCAAGCTTGTGATTGAATTCAATTGGGGTGTCGGTGGGTCTGCATCCACTCATTCCAGTTGTCTCAAAAAATCTAGGTGTACTTCCTTTGTGATATATGTTTGGTTCTGACCACTTTTATACCAGGAAAATACTTGAGGGATCTAAGGTCCTTCGTTTCAAATTTCGTAGCCAATTTATATTTCAAGTGTTCAATCTCCTATGTGTCATCATTCATTATCACTATATCATCCACATAGATGATAAGAACAGCCAATTTGTCGTCCCTGTGTTTCACAAACAAGGTGTGATCGACATTGCTCTATTTGTATTCAAATGACATCATTGCCCGGTGAAACATCCCAAACCAAGCGCGTGAAAGCTGTTTCAAGCCATACATGGCTTTCTTCAACATGCAAATTTTTGCTGCTGACCCTATTGGAACACCAGGAGGCAGGGACATGTAAACTTCCTCCTCAAGATCTTCATGAAGAAATACATTTTTCACTTCCAACTAACTGAGGCTCCATCCTTTCTGCATGACACATGAAAGCAAAATTCTGATTGAATTCATTTTATTAATCAAAATGTCTCTTGATAGTCGAAATCAGCTGTTTCGATATATCCTATAACAGCTTTGTACCGTTCGACAAGACCTTGAGAGTTTTGCTTCTCGGAGAAGACACACTTGCATTCCACAACTGTTTTCCCTTTAGACAGATGGACAAGATCCCAAGTATGATTCTTCTCAAGGGCCACCATTTCCTCCAACATGGCTGCCTTCCATTCACTGTGCTCAAGAGGTTCGTGCCAAGAACGAGGAATAGATATAGAAGACAAGGAGGTGACAAATGTTTTATGTGAAAGATACAGAGTCATAGGTCACAAAGTGAGGAAAATGATACTGGGTAGACACATAATTACCTCTATCGGTACCTAAAGATGGATCGAGTGGTGACCCAAGTAGAGTGCCAAAGGCCCGTGGGTTCGTGCCCCTCATATGTCGCGTGTAAACCTGTAATAGAGGAGGCATCACTGGGTACCCAAGGATATGAGGGAGAACCAGATCACTGGGGACTGGAGGAGGCATCACTGAGTCCCCAAGGATAAGAGGGAGCATCAGATCACCAGGGACATGGGGAGGGAATGCAAATGGAGGAATAGGCAAAGTAACTAAAGAAGGGGAACTCACTTCCCTAGTAATTATCACCGCCTGAAGAGAGGTCCCATAATAGGCTTCTGATTCCCGGAAGGTGACATTCATAGTAACAAATGTCCGCCTGGTGATGAGATGGATGCACTTTTAGTTTTTCTTGGTAGGATAATAATTAATGAAGACACACCACAGAGCACGAGGGTCGAGTTTGGTCGTGGGATGGATGTGTACGAAACATACACATCTAAAGATATGAGGCAAGAGGGAATTGGGATGAACCCCCAGAGTGGTCAGAGGAGTATGAAATTCATGGACACGAGTAGTAAGACGATTGATGAAGTAGGAAGCAGTGAAAACTGCATCACCCCTATAATATTTAGGGAGATTCGTGTGGAGAAGGAGACAACTGACAATCTCAACGAGGTTCCGGTTCTTGCGCTCAGCAACCTCATTCTGAGTTGGGGTATAAACACAAGTGGTTTGATGTATGATGCCAAGATCATTCAATTTTTATTAAAGTGGGAGTCAATATACTCACGACGATTGTCACTGCACGAGGAGCAAGACCGCCCATGAAAAAGGGTAAACCATAGAGCTTGAAGCAAGTATCTCTGGTATGGTGAGACTTCCCACAATAATCGTCGGCAAGGTTATCTTTCTCCGTAGGCTTTTGTCAACAGGGCTCGGCCCGGGCTCAATTTGAGCCGGGCCGGGCTCCGATTCCCTTCAAAAGAGGGTGCCCGATTAAACAAGGTTGTCAGGTTTGAGATCCTAGATGAGATTGTTTTGAAGTTGGATCGAATCGAATTGTAGGATCGGATCGAGAATCGCAAGATTCTACAACATTCATAAATTAATACTAAAAAATAAAATTGAATTTTGTATCATTAAATTACATGCTCAATTAATAAAAAAATCAATAAATTGAGTGATATGTGAATAATTATATTAAATTTTTTTGAATAACTAAATCAAAAAGATAATATCATACTAAGTTCAATTTTAGTTTCAGATAAGACACCCAATATTTACTAATAAAAAAAACAAATCTGAACTAGAAGCGATCGAAGAAGCCGCTCTTGGCCTCTATTTGCAGTCGACAATCAATACTTGGGATACGGTAAAACAACATGATATGATTCTGTGATGAGGTATGAGGGCGAGATTGAGATAAGGCTAAACAATGAGTTATTGACGTTAGAGCGATTGAATGAGGTTAGGATAGGGTTGAACATGTTTCTAGTTACCTTTGGTCATACCGGTAGAATCGGGTCAGGATCGCGATCCTAAGGATCCTAAGACCCGGATCGCAATCCCAGTCATAGATGTGCCGATTTAGATCCTAGGTAAGATCCAGATCGATTTACAAAATCTGGACCGTAGGATCCTAAGATTCTACGATCCGGATCGCGATCCTGATAACGTGGCGATTAGGCCCTTCAGGCCGGGCCGGGCCCAAGCCAGCCTGAATTCAAAAGGCGGGATAAAATCCCGCCTAAAATTAGGCGGGATTTTATCCCGCCTAATTCGGCGCCCGCCTATTCATATGCAGGATTAATCCCGCCTCTGATTAGCGGGATTAATCCCGCCTGATCAGGTGGTATTAATCCCTCCTGGGATTAATACCACCTGATCAGGCGGGATTAATCCCGCCTGGATCCTGGAGGGATTAAAATCCCCCCAAGTTCTGGCTTAGCCCGGTGCCAGGATCATGCTAGCCGGTGCCCGAGCTTTGCCCACCCGACCCGACCCGGCCCGGGCCACCGGCCAAAATGGGGGCCCGGCAAGGGCCCCAAGCCCGGCCCTGTCCCGGGCCGGGCCTAACCGGTCTTTTGCCGGGACGGGTCCGGGCGGGCTTTCCGGGCCCGGGCTTTTTGCCCACGACTGATCTAGTGTCACGAGCATGACTAACCCCGTGGTGAGAAAGAGAGACAAGGGCAGATCCCTCAGTGTCAGAGTCAGGAAGGAGAGACTGGCGGCGGTCGAATTCCTGATGGACAAGGTTGTATACTTCTGGTAAAGAAGGAAGAGGAGAGTGTCCGAAGAGCTGAATGTTAATCGGGTCAAAATCCCGATGTAAGCCGTGAAGAGATTCGAAGATGCTATTTCATTCTTATCTTGCTCTCACCAACACCTCATCTTCTGGAGACACGAGGGTGAGAAATTCAAAATGATCGTACTTTTGATAGAGTTGGGTGAACTCCGAATTGTAGGCTGATTGGGGTCAATCAACCCGTCACATGAGAAATATCATGCGTCAAAGTTGGTAGATCTGAGCCACATTTCCATGACATTAGTAGGTGGTCTCTGCACGCTTCCAGATATTCGTAACAGTATTCAAGAATAGATAATTCTGAGCAATGGACTCTTGCATAGTGTTAAGCATCCAGAACATTACCAGAGAGTTCTCAGACTCCCACTAAGGTCACTTAGGAGAAGAAACAAAAGTAGGTGCATTCGTCGTGCCACTGATATAACCAAACAACCTCCCAAATTTGAGGGCAAGAATGATAGAGCATGCCCAAGGGAGGTAGTTGCATCCATCTAATTTCATAGTAGTGATTTGAGGGGTGCCATGTTTTGAATTTTCGCGACAAGATTCAATGGAGTCCCAGAGTTGTAGGAGGAGCCACACCGCCAGAATATAGATTTGTAGAAGAGCCACTCCCAGCCATAGAAGACCCCAAATAGAAATTGAGGGCACACACAAGAGATCACAACAGATGTCAAAAGATAAGGGTAGCCCTCATGGAAAGAGGGGAAGAATCCGCATGCCTAATAGAAATCGAAGAAAGGGATAAAGGGAGAGGGAATGTCAAAAATGAGGGAATCAAGAATCCATGAGACCGATGCCCCTAGAGGACGGGAGAGTGCACAGAAGGAAGAGGACGCAAGAGCGCCCTATAGGAAGGAGGCATTGTTGTTGTGGAAGGAGAAGACGTGGCGGAGCGGAAGCAGCTAGCGAGCGGGAGCGGCGGAGCCGAAGCGGCTAGCGAGCGGGAGTGGGCGGAAGCAGGATGAGGAAGCGTGCGAACCCCAAGGCTCTGATACCTTTTTGGAAATATCGGGTGAGAAGATGTTAGCTTGTTTATTCATCCATATAGGGGGGTATATATGAGGGATTGCATAAACCCACTAATAAATTCTAATAATAAATCTAATTTCTCCAACAGTTATATTAAGAACCAATTCAACCGACTGGGTCTAAATACAAGGTAACCCAAATTTCAGCAATAATTAAAATCTCCACACAAAATAATATTATCATATAACTGAAAAATCAAAACTCCCCAAAACTTCATATTAAATAAATATAATCAAATAATTATGATAGAAAAATATCAAAACTAATTTCGACACTGATTTTCTTTTTCGCCATCGGGGTTGCAGAAAACAAAGGGCGAACCTTGTATATACTTATTTCATCTCTCAAATACAAGAGAGAATACAAATATATAGGAGAAGAGAGGGAGGAAGAGTCCTATACAATAGATGTGAGACTAAAGGAGAAGGAAGAAAGTGACCTATAAATGGGCCTTTACATCATTTATCCTTATGTCTTCTAACACTCCCCCGCAAGCTGGAGCATACAAGTTGCAGGCACCAAGCTTGGACAAGAACTGGTAATACAATTTGCGAGGTAATGCCTTGGTAAGGATGTCAACAACTTGCCCAGACGCAGGAACATGTTCAAGCTTTAGCACCTTTGATTGAACCTTTTCCCAAACAAAGTGACAATCAAGCTCAATATGTTTAGTCCGCTCATGGAACACATGATTATTCGCAATATGTATTGCAGCTTGACTGTCACAAGACAACGTTGATGGTGAGGACAACCTAACTCCCAAATCCATTAGAAGGCTTTCCAGCCAGGTTAGTTCTGATGTAATAACTGCCATCGCACGGTACTCAGTCTCAACAGACGAGCGAGCAACCCCCGTCTGCTTCTTATTTCGTCATGTGATAAGATTTCCTCCAAAGTAAGTACAAAAACCAGTAGTAGAACGTCGATCATCCAACGAGCCCGCATAATCCGCATCAGTGTATGCAATAAGAGAAAGGGAAGAAGATGACTTATACACAAGTCCTTGCCCGAGAGCAGTCTTCAGATATCTGAGAATCCGTTCCACTGCCTGAAGGTGAGAAACCCGTGGGGTATGCATAAACCAACTAACCACTCCAACCACAAATGATATATCTGGTTTCGTAACGGTTTGGTATATCCGTTTTCCCACAAGACGAACGATAGTATTCTGTTACGCTCCCAAACGGGATTCAGTTCTTTGGGCGTACACACGCTCGCAGACAGAAGATGACGACAGGTTACAACGGGGCTGGACCATCCGGTTCAGCCCCCACTCTCTGAAGACCGGCGGATTGGGGCTGAACCCACCCGGTTCAGCCCCGTGGGAGGGGCCGACCGGCCCCTCTTGGGCCCAGGTATATTTATACCCGGGGTTCTCTCTTTTGAAGGGATGGAAGAATATCCAAGGTATTTCCCTCCTCCCTCTTCTCAAACCCTAATTCCTCTCTAGTTCTCTCTTGGTCTCTTTCTCTCTAGTTTCTCCCTAACATTTGGTATCAGAGGATTCATCCTCCGCCCTTAGTTATTAAAGGCGCAAGGTGCATCAAGGCGTAAAGAGGTCTTGGAGCGTAGGCGCAAGGCTCAAGGCGCAGGCGCGCGCCTGACAAAGGTAAGCCGCAACCACATCCATTTTAAATAATCAACAACAAACATCATTTCAGACTCTCAATAAAATTCTTCATCAGTCTACTAATTAATCATTCATTACTATCGTTTATATTTCTTAAAAAATAGAATCAATGTGCTCACTTATATCATATCTAAGTCTCAATACATAATTATCTTTTACAAACACTAAATCAATAAAAAATTATTTATTTCTTGCATTATTTTTTCCTTAATTTTTGAAAAAAATATTTACAACAAAAATTTTACGGCGACGTGCCTTTTATATTCTAAAAGCGCAAATAAGGCGCACAAAGACGCAAACCTCCGAGCCTGGTGAACCTGGAGCCTTAGGCGCGCCTGAGGCGCACCTTTAATAACATAGCCTCCGCCATGGTTACCACTCGCACACAAGAAGAAATCACGTGACTGGAAACCCTAGAATAATACGTGGTCGGCTTGACGGGCTCGGTGGCCGCCATCAAAGAAGAAATGAGAGCATCTACTCAGCAGTTGGAAGAATAGATCGACACCTGGATGGAGGAGATCAAGGCGCTATTAGTGCAAAATTTGAAGGGGAAGGCGACATCACACGAAGAGGCCGGCGGAATGCAAAATTAGGCCGCGGAAAACCACGCCTCCCAAATTCACGGCCCGCAATCGGGCGAAATCGCGGGATCGGCCGATCCCGCGCGTACAAGCGCGGGAACGAGCGGATCCGGAACTGGCGGACTTGGCGGCTACACAGCAGGATGGGGAAGCCGGTGGTTGTCACCAGCGACCGGATCGACGCTCTTACAGGCGGGGGATGGCGACACAGTACCTCCAGTGTGGGCGCAGCACCCAGACGAGCAGGGGGAGTTCGGAGGGGGCCGTTCGCCGTGGATTTGGGCCGGTACCGAGCAGTGAGGGGCCAGAAGGGCTTACAAAGGGCCAATGGGTGGAGCGGGGGGCATCTTGCCTCCACCGCGAGGAGCCGGTCCTCTGGGAGGCTACGACGCCGACGCCCCTTGGGGAGGTCAGCCATTTCAGGGCTACCCGGGCGCCAACACAGCTCCGATGGAGCCGAGACGACCAACATGGAACGCACAAGGACAAGGGTGGCTAGGTCAAGCCGCCCCGCGGGCATACATGCATCCAAAATTGACACGCATGAATTTTCCTAATTTCAAAGGAGGGGATGCTTTAGAGTGGGTGCAAAAAGACGAGCTTTTTTTAATTATCAAGAGATTCCGGAGGGCCAATGGGTGCGGCTAGCGTCCTTCCATTTAGAGGATGACACCTTTCAGTGGACACAATGGTTCTTGAAGGGCAGGGATTACGTACCCTTGACGGATTTTGTAGAGGGGTTCACCACCAGATTCGCGCCGCTGGAGTATGAGGACTTTGAGGCTCTCCTGCAGAAGCTGCGTCAGAAGAGAACCGTGCTGGAATACCGTACGAAGTTCGAAAAACTGTCAAATCGAGTACACTGTGAGGAGAGGACATTACTCAGCCGTTTTATCTCTGGACTGAAGGACCACTTACGTGATGAGGTGTATGCCTATATGACTCACAGTCTGAACCATGCCATCAGCCTGGCCCGCATTCAGGATGAGCACTTCAACAAACAACGAACCCGCACCACAGGGAGGCCCATGACTACACCAGTGTCTGTCGGGCGGGAGCCGGCGGCGGCCGACAAGCCAACTGTGACACGATTATCATGGGCCGAACTACAGGCGAGGAAGGAGAAAGGCCTTTGCTTCAACTGCGATGAAAAGTTTGCACCAGGTCATAAATGCCAGAAGATACATGTTTACATGCTACATGAGGATGTGGAGGACGAGTTTTCCCCCGAGTCAGAATTGGAGAGGGACTTGCATTTGGAAGAATTTGGGGTATCCATACAGGCGATGGAAGGATGCAACGCGCCCCTCACAATGCGAGTCGCCGAAAAGATTAATCAGGAGAAGATGACGATTGTGGTGGATAGTGAGAGTACCCACATCTTCATTCATCCGGAGGTCGCACAACGAGTGGGGCACGTGATTGATAAGGGGGCCGCTTTTCATGTCATGGTGGCCGATGAGAGCAAACTTCGATGCGAGGGTGTTCTGAAGGGGGTGGAGCTACGAATACATGGGTACTCAGGGCGCAGCGACGTCTATCTTCTTCCTATCAAGGTCTCCGACATGGTGCTTGGGGTTCAGTGGTTACGTCAACTGAGGCGGGTTACATTTGACTGTGATCAGATGACGATGAAGTTCTTGCAGCAAGGGCACCAGTACTGTCCGGGGGGCCTAAAATCTTCCCCGATGAAGGAAGTCTCCCTTCGGAGTTTGGAGCGACAAGAAGGTCTGGGCAGCACGGTGGCAGTGCTTATGGAGGTCACACCGGCTCCCGCCGTTCCTCCAGTTGTACCAGTTCAATTACAGGCGTTGCTGGCCCAGTACGCCGATAAATTTCAGACACCCTGCACTCTTCCACCGCCGCGCTTCAGAGATCATCAGATCCAGCTCAAGACGGGCGCCGAACCCACCAACATCCGACTGTACCGCTACCCGTACGTCCAGAAGACTGAGATCGAGCGCATCATTCAGGAAATGCTTACCGCCGGTATCATCCACCCCAGTACTAGCTCCTTTTCGTCTCCCATCATCCTGATAAAAAAAAGGACGTGTCGTGGCGGTTTTGTGTGGACTACCGAGGTCTGAACAACTCCACTATCAAGGATAAGTTTCCCATCCCTCCGATCGAGGAATCGTTGGACGAATTGCATGGCGCTCGTCTCTTTACCAAGCTCGACCTCCGATCGGGCTACCATCAGATTCAGATGCAGGAGGCAGACATACACAAGATAGCTTTCCGTATGCATGATGGGCACTACAAGTTCCTTGTGATGCCTTTTGGACTCACCAACGCTCCATCCACGTTCAAAGCCGTCATGAACGAGATCTTTCATCCTCTACTCCGTCGTTCAATGCTGATTTTTTTTTGATGACATTCTCATTTACAACACCAGTTGGGAGGAGCATGTGGTCCATGCCGAGCACGTTTTCACCATCCTCCGTCAACACCAGCTATACGCCAAGCAGTCTAAGTGTTCGTACAGACAAGCAGAGGTGTAGTATCTGAGACATTTGTTCTCCGCTAGCGGTGTCAGGAGGGATCCCAAGAAGATCGAGAGAATGCTTTCATGGCCTCGCCCTCATACGGTTCGAGCATTACGCGGCTTCCTGGCCCTTATCGGTTTTTATAGGCGATTTGTCAAGGATTATGGCAAGATTGCTCGTCCACTGACTTAATTATTATAGAAGGAAGCCTTCCATTGGTCGGATGAGGCGGACGCAACATTCCAGGCCCTTAATGGGGCCATGACGACCACTCCGGTTCTCGCTCTTCCCGACTTCAATACAGAGTTTGTGCTCGAAACCGATGCCTCCGGCGTGGGCATCGGCGCGGTGCTGATGCAGGAGGGCCGACCTCTGGCTTTCTACAGCAAGGCGTTAGCACCTCGCACCATGGGGTTTTCCACCTATGAGAAGGAGATGCTGACGATCATTCATGCAGTGGCCATGTGGCGGCCATACTTGTTGGGGAGACATTTCAAAATTCGTACTGACCATCAGAGCTTGATGCACTTCTTGGACCAGCGTGTCTCCTCCCCGCTTCAGCAGAAGTGCGTGACTAAATTGTTGAGCTATGATTATGAAATTCTATACCGACATGGCAAAGAGAACATGGTCGCCGACGCCTTATCCCGCTGACCAGAGAGCTCCATCGACCAACTTTCGGGCCCCCTCCTCAACTCTCTCGATGATATTCAGGAGGAGATCATGCGAGACCCTGCCCTGCGAGTCATTGTGGAGTACCTTCGCTAGGGGCAACCAACTACCCCGGGCTACCAACTGCTGATTGACATGCTTTATTATCGGGACTGCGTGGTCATTCCACTACAGTCTGTCTGAAAATTGGTTATGATAGTTTCACTCCTCCCAGACAGGTGGTCACGCGGGAATGTTCCGGACTCTTCAGCGAGCGCGGACGAACGCGTTTTAGACGGGGTTACAACGTGACATCCAGCAGTTTCTGCGACAATGCGAGACTTGTCAGCGTCATAAATATGAAACGACTTCGCCGGCTGGCTTGCTTACCCCTCTGGAGATACCACACCTCATCTGAGAGACAGTGTCCATGAATTTCATCGATAGGTTGCCCAAGTCTCAGGGCAAGACAGTTATATTGGTTGTGGTTGACAAGCTCTTGAAATATGCTCATTTTCTGGCGTTGAACCACCCGTACACCGACGAATCCGTTTCCACACTCTTTGTTCGGGAAATTGTCCGTCTCCATGACATACCGCGTATTATCATTTCTGACCGGGATCTGACGTTCGTGTGCAAATTCTGGCGGGAGCTTTTTCGGCTACAGGGGACTTGTCTACGCTTCAGCACGACAAATCACCCCCAGACAGATGGACAGACCGAGGTTCTCAATGGGGGGGGGGTGGAAACATACCTCCGTTGCTTCGTGATGGACGAATCGCGGATATGTACCACTTGGCTGCATTGGGCCGAGTATTGCTACAACACTTCCTACCACTCCGCCAGCAAGTTGACCCCATTCGTGGTCGTTTATGTTCGCCCTCCTCCCACCTTGAGCAGCTATGAACCGAGCAGAACAACAGTTCCGACCGTGGATCGGGCACTCAGAGACCGGGACCGTACTCTCGCCACTCTGCGGGAGAACCTCCGTACCGCACAAGATCGCATGAAGGCCCAGATCGACAAGAATCACAAGGAACGGGAGTTCGCCGTTGGCGATGAAGTCTTCCTCAAGGTCTGCCCTCACCGACAGGTGTCCGTGTCCCACCGGACGAACCAGAAACTGGCTCCTCGTTACTACGGGCCCTTTCATATCATCCGCCGCGTGGGTCCGGTAGCTTACACCTTGGCCCTCCCCGAGGGCTCGTGCATTCATCCGACGTTCCATGTCTCCCTACTTAAACAGAAGCTCGGGGACACGATTCAGGCCAGCACAGTCCTTCCAGAAGCCACAGTCGCGGGCGAATTGCGTCCGTTACCCGAGGAGATCTTCATGCTCAAATGGAATCGTCGGGGTACCGAGTACCGCCCCGAGATCCTTGTCAAATGAAAGCACTTGTCCGCAGCACACAATACTTAGGTGAATTTGTTGGAATTCAAGGAGCTCTACCCAGCCTACAACCTTGAGGACAAGCTTGTTCTTGATGGGGACGGGAATGTTACGTCCCCAAACGTGACTCAGTTCTTTGGGCATACATACGCTCGCAGACGGAAGATGACAACGGGTTACAACGGGGCTGAACCATCCGGTTCAGCCCCCACTCTCTGAAGATCGGCGGATTGGGGCTGAACCCACCCTGTTCAGCCCCGTGGGAGGGGCCGGCCGGCTCCTATTAGGCTCGTGTATATTTATACACGGGGCTCTCTCTTTTGAAGGGATGGAAAAATATCCAAGGTATTTCCCTCCTCTTCTCAAACCCTAATTCCTCTCTACTTCTCTCTGAGTATCTTTCTCTCTAGTTTCTCCCTAACATATTCCGGATTTGGAAGTAGAGAGTCGGACTCAGATCCCTGAGCACACAACATATGGTTGACTTCCATCGGGGTTTCCACAGGTTTGCAACCCGAGAGACCAGTATCTTTCAGAAGGTCAATGCAGTACTTACGCTGAGATAAGATAATGCCATCAGGTCGTCGTGCTACCTCTAGTCCAAGTAAATATCGAAGATTTCCCAGAACTTTGATTTGAAAGATACAATTTAAATGCTGCTTAACATGTTGTATTCCAGCTGAGTCATCACCAGTGATCAGAATATCGTCCACATAAAACAGAAGTATTATAGTCCCCGTTGATTGGTGACGAGTGAAGAGAGAGGAATCTGCCGAGATTTGTTTGAAGCCAACCTCACAAACAACCTTGCTGAATTTGTCAAACTACGCCCGTGGAGACTGTTTGAGACCATTAATAGATTTGCGAAGTAAACAGACACGAGACTCCCCCTGGTCTCAAACCCGGGCGGTTGTTGCATATAGACAGTTTCAAGAATATCGCCATTCAAAAAGGCATTCTTGACATCCAGCTGATGGAGGGGCCAGTGACGATGAACAACTAAGGAGAGCAAGATCCGAACCATATTTAATTTTGCGACTGGGGAGAATGTTTCCTCATAATCAAGACCGTACTGTTGAGTAAAATCTCGTGTCACAAGCCGAGCCGTTAAGCGATCAACTGTCCCATCAGCGACATGTTTGATTGTAAAGGTCCACTTGCAGCTAACACAACTATGGCCAGGAGGAGACACAAGATCCCAAGTATGATTACCGTACAGAGCAGTCATTTCTTCATCCATGGCGGCACGCCACGCAGGATGCTGGAGAGCTTTCTGCACAGAGTTAGGTATAGAGATAAAGGAGAGAGAGAGCAAAGATAAGAAGAGGTGGAGAGACATAATTTCCCAAGAGATGAGCCGTCAAGGCGGATGTCGGATCAACAGGCCGCGAGATCACACCGGTAGATGGAAGCTGTTGCTGGGCAGCTGGTCGTGGAGGACGACGAGTGTAAACTTCAATAATAAGAGGTTTAGAAGGGACTGGTTTGGAGGGTACTGGTGGTGGTGGAGGAATCAGAAGCAGAGAAGGAGTAAGGAGAAGTGGTGGAAGCAGAGACGTTACAGAGGTAGCGGAGGAGGAAGAAGGGGATCAGAAGGTCTGACGTGATATGGTTGGTCTTCATGAAAGGAGACATCAACAGACACAACCACCTTACCAGTGATAGGATAAAAGCAGACATACCCTTTCTGAGTGCGGGAGTACCCAACAAACATAGCTTTGGTAGCACGAGGGCTAGCTTGTCATTGGAAGGACCAAGATGATGGACATAACAGGTACACCCAAAAACACGAGGTGCTAGAGAGAAAAGATTCCTGGATGGGTAAACGAGAGTAATGGGTGCCACAAAGTTGAAGACATGCGATTGATGAGGTGACAGACAGTAGACACTGCAAAGTTCCAATAGAGGGAGGAACCTGCATTTGGATCATGAGAGATCTAGCCACATCAAGGAGGTGACGATTTTTACGTTCCACTATGTCATTTTGTTGTGGGGTGTAGGCACATGAAGTCTGATGTATAATACTGAACTCAACACATAGTTTGGAGAAGGTGCGACCAGTATATTCTCGAGCATTGTCTGTACGAAGAGTTTTGACACAGGTAGAGAACTGAGTGCGAGTTTCCGTAAGAAACGTACGGAACGTGGTTGAGAGTTCGGTACGATCACGAAGTAAATACAACCAGTTAACTTGTGAGTAATCATCGATAAAAGTAACAAAATATCGATACTCAAAAACACTAGGGACTTATAGGGCCCCCAGATATCAGAATGTACTAAGGATAAAAGAGCATCGCTCCGGGTACATGAAGGAGAAAAAGGAACACAATGTTGTTTGCCGAAAATACAAGATTCACAAAAGAACTCTTGAAGAGAGACAGTAGAAGCGCTTTCTTGAGAATTGGAAGAGTATGCCCAAGACGACGATGCCAATCAGTGGTGGAGACAGTGGTGAGAGCAGTTGCAGGAACATCAAGAAGATATAGCCCGTTAGACAGTCGTTCGCTATCAAATATATTCTGCGTTAGTCGATCCTGCACCACAAATGAAGAGCGTGAGAGAGTACCACAACAATCAAGGTCTTGCGTAAGACGGCTAACAGAAATGAGATTAAAAGTGAGCCCGGAACATGAAGAACCGAGGAAAAGGAGAGAGGAGTAAGAGGCAGATGAACAGTGCTAGAAACCGGGATCCTGTCACCATTGGCCACAATGATGTGCTTGGGGTAAGCAGTATCTAAGTATTTGGGCGGCGGCGGCGGTGAGAGATGATGTGTAGCACCCGAATCCACAATCCATGGAGAGCTGTGTGAGAAACATAATATTCCTTCCTTGAAGATCGAGGCCACAAAGCAAGAGGAGTGACTAACCACCTCTTGAAGTTGATGAAGTTGAGCACGCAACGCGACAATATCATCAGTAGTGGTGGAACCAGATGCCATAATCCTGAGCTGCGAATAAGCACAGAAGCCGGGCGGCAAGAAGGCACAAGTCTTGCTGCATGCCAGACAGAACCAGCGGCTACTACGGAAGAACAATGAGGACAGCGAAAGAGGAAGCCGTGCGAGCACCAGCGGTATGACGAGGTCGCACACGACTAGAGGAGATCGCATGAGAAGCAACAAGTATAAGGGAGCCCGTAGTGAAAAGAAACATGCCGCGGCGGGAAGAACCCTAAGCGATAGCGGGTAGAAAAAACATAGGCCAGCGAACATGCACAAGACCGGGTGGGTAGAGACAGACCACACCAAGATCCCGAGTGGTAAGAGAAGAGAAGCCGCCAAGACTAGAGAGCAAGAGAAGCTGCACAGTTTTGATGTCAACACACCAGCGGCAAGAGGCCGCGACCAAGATGCGGAGCGGTTAGCTGGAAGAAGCCCCCACGCCTAGACACGAGGAGAAGCCGCACGATCACAGTGATAACACACCGGCGACAAGGAGGATGCCGCGACCAATATGCGGAGACCGCAGCAAAGAGGAGAGGCCGCTAGCGCCAAGTCAAGTCGCAGCGACTAAGCAGAGAAGAAGCCGCGCGAGAAGTCCGCACGGTCACGGTGAGCACACCAGCGACACAAAAATATGCCGCGACCAAGAGCGGAGCTCGCATCGAGTCGAGAAGCCGCAACGGCTAAGAGAGGGCCAAGTGGGATGCCCGCAAAGATTGAAGAAGGGAGACCACAACGGGTAGGAGAGCAGCAGCGGTAAGTACAACCGCACGATCTCGGTGATAACACCAGCGACACAGAACGGTGCCGCGATCAGACGCTGTGCTCGCAGCGGTTCGAAAGAAACCGTTGTAAGAAAAGAAGTCGCAGCGACAAGGAACGAAGTCGCGCGATAAGATAAGAGTAGGAGAAAGTACGAGGTGGAGGCCACGAGAGAGAGAGAGAGGAGGAGGAGCGGTAAGAAAAACAATAGACCGCGCGGGAAGCCGCAGTTAGAAGCAGGAAAGGCTGCAAGATAGAGCAGATAAGCCGGTGAACAAATCACCTGGTTAAAAAGAGAGACAGGCGGAAGACTTAGCCGCCCGGTCAAAAAGAGAAACCGAGCGGATAGGAAAGCCCAGCAGTTAGAAAACAGGACGGGCCGGTTCGCTCTGATACCATATTGAAAAACAAAGGGCGAACATTGTATATACTTCTTTCATCTCACAAATACAAGAGATAATACAAATATATAGGAGAAGAGAGGGAGGAAGAATCCTATACAATAGATGTGGGACTAAAAGAGAAGGAAGTAAGGGGCCTATAAATGGGCATTTACATCATTTATCCTTATGTCTTCTAACAGGGGTTTAATTATAGAAATTTACTTTTAATGTCTTTTAAATTCTTCATAACGATTTTGCTCGTTACACGCCAGGCTGCCCTTAATAAGGGACCAAAGGAAGCATGATTATATTTACTTATTAAATTTTTTGTTGAAATTCTCACATTATTAATTCTTTTTACTCATCAAATATTATTTTGAAATTCTCACATTATTAGTGTAACGTAGGTCCCTAGAATAGCCTATAGAAATTCTACCATACATACATTCCTACTTGTATAAAGCTGTACATTGGAAGCCTTTAGAGATCAGTCCCACATACGTTCTTCTGTTTCCCTCATTCTCTGTAAGCCTACTGCGGTTAGTTTTTTTCAAGTTGTAGTTAACTTGCATAGTTAATTCTACTAAAAAATGTAATTAAATGTTTTGAAATTTTCTTCTACCTATCTTACTTTTCTAATAAGGTTTACGTTCTTCTAAGGAAATGTTTAGCACTTGCTTATGGTCTATAGCTTATGTCACTTCTTCAGAACTCTCAAGAACAGAAGTTGCCAAATTTTGATTCCTTCATCATGCAAGGAGAAGTGTGTTCAGGTAATACATGCATATATGACTTTGCAGGACATGTTCTTTTATATGACATTTCATTGCAATATTTATTTGTTCTTTTCCCTTAGTTGCTAGTTGTAAATTCAGGCGCTTCAGCACTGTGGTGAGCACTGACCACAAGGCTGATGAGAATTTAGTTGTGTTGAGAGAGCCCAAAGCTTGTATGTATTACTCAAGTATGTAAATACAAGGAGAGAATACAAATATATAGGAGAGAAGAGAGAAGAATAAATCCTATACATGATGTGGGACTAAAGAAGGAGGAGAAAGAAAATAAATAAAGTGGGCCATTAAATGGACCTTTTACATGGGCTTTTCCAATACTCCCCCGCAAGCTGGAGCGTACAAGTCGTATGCGCCAAGCTTGGATAGGCACTGATAGAAGAGGGTACTAGGTAGAGCTTTGGTGAGGATGTCAGCAACCTGTTCAGTACCCGGAACATGCTTGAGCTCGATCTTCTTCATGTGGACTTTCTCTCGGATGAAATGACAATCTACCTCAATATGCTTCGTTCTTTCATGAAAGACCGGGTTCTTAGCAATATGTATGACAGCTTGACTGTCACATAGGAGGAGAGCTGGTGAAGGTAGTTTAACTCCAAGGTCGGTAAGGAGACTCTCAATCCATGTGAGTTCAGAGACCACAGCAGCCATTGCCCGATATTCTGCTTCTGCTGAGGATCGAGCAACCACTGCTTGTTTCTTGCTTCGCCAAGTAATCAGATGTCCTCCAAAATAGGTGCAAAACCCGCTAGTAGATCGTCGATCGTCGAGGGAGCCAGCGTAGTCGGCATCAGAGTATGCCACTAGTGTAGGAATGGAAGATGAGGTTTTGTATACAAGTCCTTGGCCAGGAGTTGTCTTAAGATATCTGAGAATGCGTTCCACAGCCTGGAGATGAGAGCTTTGAGGAGAGTGCATATAGCGACTCACGAGTCCCACAGCGAAAGATATATCAGGTCTTGTAACAGTTAGGTAGATAAGCTTCCCATCTAGACGACGGTAATATTCTGGATTTGGTAGAAGAGAATCAGAATCCGAGCCCTGAGCACATATTTTGTGATTTGCATCCATGGGAGTGTTAATAGGTTTGCAGCCAGAGTAGCCTGCATCATGAAGAAGATCCAGACAATATTTGCGCTGAGAGAGAACCAAACCATCTGACCGTCTGGCCACTTCCAGACCGAGGAAGTACCGAAGATGTCCCAGATCTTTAGTTTGGAAGACGGAGCTCAGATGTAGCTTAACGGCCTGTATGCTGTCCAAGTCACTGCCACTAATAATGATGTCGTCGACATATACCAATAGGAGAACCGTACCAGTGGCCTGGTGTCGAGTAAACAATGAGAAGTCAGCCGAGCTGCGAGTGAAGCCAATTTCCCGGAGAGCTTTGCTGAACTTGTCGAAACATGCCCGAGGGGATTGTTTGAGACCATATAGCGATTTGAGAAGATGACAAACCCGTGACTCTCCCGTTGTCTCAAACCCGGGAGGTTGTTGCATGCAAACCGTTTCCTGAAGGTCGCCATTCAGGAAAACGTTCTTGACGTCGAGTTGAAATAAGGGCCATTGGCGATGGACAGCAACAGAAATGAGAATTCGGACCGTGTTGAGCTTAGCGATCGGAGAGAAAGTCTCGTCATAGTCCAGCCCCTGTTGCTGGGTGAAGCCACGAGCAACCAAACGAGCTTTGAGGCGATCAATGGTCCCATCAGGAGCATGTTAATGACGAAGACCCATTTGCACCCAACAGGTTTCTGGACGGGAGGAAGGGGCACCAAGGTCCAAGTCTGGTTGGCCCAAAGAGCAGCCATCTCGGCTTCCATGGCCGCACGCCACCCAGGATGTTGAAGAGCGTCCTGGACAGAAGTAGGAATAGAGACCGAGGATAGCGAAGTAGCCAAGGTCTGAAGAGGTGGAGAGAGGCGATGGAGAGAAACATAGTCCGCCATTGGATGAGCGGTAGAGGCCGACACCGGAGCAGCAGAACACGGAGAAGCCGAGGTCGAAGCCGACTGCAGAGGAGCAACGGGAGGAAGAGGGCGACGAGTATAGACCCGAATAACGGGGGGTCGAGGAGGGTCAAGGGTGGGAGGAGGCGGAGGGATGGTGGGAGGTGAGTGGACGGGGATCACCGGCCGTGGGAGGGAGGATGTTGTAGGAGGTGGTAGAAGTGGTGGCAAAGGAGGAGGGAAGAAGGGTTGATACTCCCGGAAAGTAACATCAGCCGATACAGAGACTTTCCGGCTGAGCGGAGAGTAGCAAACATAGCCCTTTTGGGTGCGGGAGTAGCCGACGAAAATGTGTTTGGCCGCACGGGGATCCAATTTGTCAAGAGTGGGACCCATGTTATGGACAAAGCAGGTACATCCAAAAACCCGGGGGGTGAGGGGGAAGGCGGGTGTGGAGGGAAAAAGAAGGCTGAAGGGGGTAGCGTTCTGGAGAACCAGAGAGGGGAGACGGTTGAAAAGAAAACATGCAGTGGACACCGCAAAGTTCCAGAAGACTTTGGGAACGTGCATGTGAAGCATGAGGGAGCGAGCAACATCAAACAAGTGACGGTTCTTTCGTTCGGCGACCCCGTTTTGTTGAGGGGTGTAGGGACAAGAGGTCTGGTGAACAATACCGAAGTTTGCGCAGAGAGTGACAAACTCGTGGCTAGTGTATTCCCGGGCATTATCAAAGCGGAAAGTTTTAATGGTGGCAGAGAATTGCGTACGAGTCTTTAACACAAACACCTGAAAGACACGAGGAAGCTCAGAGCGATCATGTAGGAGATACAACTAGGTAGTGCGAGAGTAATCATCAATAAATGTTATAAAATAACGATAACCAGAAATGCTAGAAACTTTATACGGTCCCCAAATATCAGAATGTATTAAATCAAACTGAGCAGAGCTCCTAGTACAATGTGAGGGATAAGAAGAGCGAGGCTGTTTGCCAATAATACAAGAATCACATTTAAAAGCAGGAAGAGAAAGGTCTGGAAGCGCCTTCTGGAGGATAGGTAGAGGGGCATGTCCAAGCCGACAATGCCAATCAGACGAGGAAACAGAGGAAAGGGATGTGGGAGAGACATCGAGGAAGTAGAGCCCGTTCTGCAGTCGACCCCTACCAATGGTAATCCGCGTCTGCCGATCCTGTATCAAAAAACCAGAATAGGTGAAGGTGATAAATCAATTCATATCAGTAGTAATACGACCAACAGAGAGTAAATTAAAAGGTGAGGCTGGCACATAAAGAACGGAACGAAGAGAGAGAGAGGGAGGGAGGAAGAGATCAGCGCAGCCGGAGACCGGGACAAGCGCACCATTGGCCACAGTAATAGACGGGGGATGAGCAGCAGCAGAGAACTGGGGCGGCCGCATGGAAGTGATGTGGTGGGTGGCTCCCGAGTCCAGGATCCAGCGAGATCCGGAGGAAAGACAGGCAGAACCTGTAGTGGAGGTGGAGACAATACCTGCATGGGAGGTGGAGGCAATGGAAGCAGATGGAGGGTTGAGGAGCCCATGGAGTTGTTGCAGCTGAAGGCGAAGAGCCTCAAGATCCGTACCAGTCGGAGGAGAGCTATCGACAACAGCGACAGTAGGCGGGCGCGGAGGGTAGCCATGTTTCTTGTGACAGACGACTTCAGTATGGCCATCCCGGCCGCAGTAGGTGCACTTGGGCCGTCCGCGGCCACCACGACCCCGCCCACGGGAGCCCGTACGTCCACCCCGAGTAAAAGAGGGTTGGGGAAGTAGAGGAGGAAGGGCCTGCTGAAGAAGGGCCGGCGAGGGTGGTGCAGGAGCCTCCGGTGGAGGTGGTACGCGAAGTAACATCGAGCAGACATCAGAGAAGGAAGGGGTAGTGGGTGAAGCCAGAACCTGGGCCCGGATACTGTGCAGGTGTGGCGGGACGCGAGCCATAATCATAGCAATACAAACAGCCTCCTTCTGGGCGCGTTGGGCAGCGAGATCAGTAGTCGCGGGCTGATGCTGAATCGAGGCCTCCGTGAGAGCTTTAGCACGGGCCACGAAGGAGGTCATGTCCAGAGCTTTGCCAACATCCAAGGCTTGAAGATCAGTGATGATGTCAAAAAGGTGCTGAAGACTGTCCTTCCCTGAGTACAACGAATGAAGTTCATCCCACATGGCTTTGGCGGTATCATGATACATGATCATCTGGTACAGCTCACCCTCCACCGAGTTCAGGATCCAGGTCTGGACGCGACCGTCATTTCGGAGCCAATCATCAGTAGGAGTCGGTGAGCCCTGGGTAAGGTGACGTGCAAGACCCTTGACCTGTAAGACCCGGCGGACGGAGTGGACCTAGGGGATGAAGTTGGACTTGCCAGAGAGGGAAATAGTAGTAATCCGAAGCTCATCACGGAGTTCGAGAGGAGCCACGTGGTCGGCCGGGGGTTGAGCGGTAGTGGAGTCGCTGGAGGACATGGCGACTGAGGAGGAGCAGACAGCAGGGCACGGAGAGAACAAACCGCGCGGCAAGCAGCGGGTGAAAGTAGGTCGCGGCGGACCGGAGGAGGTCGCGGCGAACAGGGTGAGGTCGCGGCGAACGGGAGCAGTCCGCGAAAGGAAGTCGCGGCGAATTGGAAGAGGTCGCAGCGGTGTGGAGCAGATCGCAGCGGTTTAGAGCAGAGCTGGAGCAGTCCGCGACAGAGGTCGCAGCGGTTTGGAGCAGAGCTTGGAGGAGGTCGCGACGAACTGGGGGCAGTCCGCGGCAGAGGTCGCAGCAGTGTGGAGCAGATCGCAGCGGACTGGGGCAGGCCGCTGAAAAACACCGTGGCGGACTGAAGAAGAGACCGCGAGGAAGAAGCCACGCAGCAAGAGAAGAGGAGCGCACAACGGACACGAGGAGAGCCCACAGCGGACAGGAGCAGTCCGCAAGAGACTGCGGATAGGGAGTCCGCGAGCACAGAGGCTCGAGCGGACAGACACAGAGCGGGCTAGAGGGAGCAGTCCGCAAGCAAAGAGGCTCGAGCGGACACAAACAGAGAGGATCGTCCGGAGCGGACACAAACAGAGAGTGCAACGGACAGGAAGGATCGTCCGGAGCGGATAGGAGAGGTGGACCCCACGAGTCAGAGCAGAAGATGGCTATAAGAAGCCTGAGGAGGGTGGAACCACGAAGAGAGAGAAGAGAGGCGGAGGCAGAAGGGCAGTCTGCACGAGACCGGAGCGGACAGGAAGGCAGTCCGCAGGGAAGGCGGACAAGAAAGTCAGTCCGCAGAGAGGCGGATGCAGAAGGGCAGTCCGCAGGAGATCGGAGCGGACAGAGAAGGCAGTCCGCAGGGAAGGCGGGCTGGGCGGTTTGAAAACAAGAGAAGACCGCAGCTAGAGGGAACCTGCCTCTGATACCATGTTGAGAGAGCCCAAAGCTTGTATGTATTACTCAAGTATGTAAATACAAGGAGAGAATACAAATATATAGGAGAGAAGAGAGAAGAATAAATCCTATACATGATGTGGGACTAAAGAAGGAGGAGAAAGAAAATAAATAAAGTGGGTCATTAAATGGGTCTTTTACATGGGCTTTTCCAATAAGTTGCAATTGTTATTGATGAAATCTTGTGGGATGATTTTGATCTTCTTGATTACTACATTATCAAAGTTGAGCTATTTGGAGTTTGGACATCTGACATTTCACGTTAGATGGACCCATCTTACTAGAGATTTTGGCGCATGTACAAAACACTAACCAAATTAAAGTATGAATCACAACATGTTCTATCCTTCTACAATATAGATTCATCTCTTTAAAATAATCCTTTAGCAATGTACTTGGTAGTTTTTATACTAAGAATTAATTTACCTTAATGCTTCATTGAAGGCTATGACACATTATAGAGTAGTGAGAAATTCTAGTGGAGCATTGTCGCGGAAAACCTACTCAATATTTTATGATGTTTCACTTTCAATCTACAAGGGGATTGCTTCGATGAAAAATTGCATGTAATAATGCTATTTATGCTTATGCGAGGAAACCACAATTGTACAAAGCTATAAAGAAAACTCACAGTTTAAGTTTGCCCACTGTGAAGGAGCTTTAATTTAAATGTGCTACGAAGCAAGGCCACAAGCCAGGCAAATTCAGGAAAACAACTACCAATTGATGCAGGACGAATCTATATGCGGCGGGTAAACGGTGACCTAACCTAGTAACCCTACATGTTATTGAAATCCTGACGGATAAAATCACAATTGAATAATAAATAATATCATTTCACGCAAAATATTCAAAACAAAGCACAAATAATTTATTAGGGCAAATAAGTTTAGGCTTTCCTCCGCGTGGAGTGTCAAAGAGCACGTGACGAATAATTTCTCCAACTCACAATAATTATGTAACAAACAACTATCATACAAGTGATTCACAACAAGCATAAGATCCAATCCAATATAAATTTGCTGAAAATAATAATTCAGTACAACGAAATCTCACCAAATAGTGGGCTGACCAAGACACTGAATAATCCGCAAGGGGAATACAAGTATTTTATAGGTTCATGTTTTGGATTAGTAGCAAATTTATTCGATCTCACATATACCTATCTGGCTTGTACCTATCTGGCATAGTGAAATATATAGAAATATAAGTAGTTAATGAACTTTGAAATCTCGGGAAATTCATTTATCTATTAAAATACACACACACATGTATATATATATATATATATATATATATATATATATATATATATATAACTACATAAATAAGTTCCTAACTGCTTGAATCACCAAACCTCCAACTTCTCAAAGGAGGAATTAGCTATTGCCAAATTCTAATCTGGCGTGAATAATTTATTTGTTAAATATACCACTTTATGGTGTGTATAGAATCAAATTATTGTTAATGATTTAGATTAAATTGAACAAATAAATGAGAAGTTGTTTTCATTTGTTTAGAAATAAAAAATTCACTAATGAAACTAAGCAGAAAAAACATGGTGTAGTACTGTAGCATAACAAAGGAATAAAATAGAACACCTGTAAAATACTATAAAAAAGAAAAAAGTTAAAACATTCATATAAAGTTGCACTCAACGGAAGTAACAGGTGAAGACTTAAGAAATGATTGTGCAACAAATTACTATGTGGCACGGAAACGGAATACGAGATACGAAACGGATACGTGAAACGTGATTTTTAAAAAAATTTGATACGGGAAATGTTTTTAATTATTTTAATATAATTATTAATTAATATAAGAATAAGATAACTAACGAACTATTTGTACATATCTTGAATTGTAAGGAAAAAATTAATAAGACTATATTATATATCAGGATACGCGTTCGAGTCGATACGTAGGCCATTTTTAAGTATCTGTGCTTCGTAATATGTGATGGAGCCGAGCAGGAGTCGCCCTGAGAGTACACACAGTCGTTGCTGGTTGTGTCACGACCCGTCTCGACAAAGGTGAACGTGCACTTCGGGCGGGCAGTGATGCTACAAGCATGGGCGGAAAGGAATCATGCATGCTAAGGCGGATGCAATGATACTGAAAATAGTTTTAAAAAAATAGTTATTTGATTTGAACAATTTATTGAGTATAAATGTATGGAAGCGCTTAAAGTTTTAAAACAGAGAGAATTAATGAACATGTATTTCCTTGAAAAATTTAATGCTACACACAGTGCTGAATTAGAAGTAAATGCAATAACAACAGTAATGAAAATGTCATAAATAAAACGATCTAGTACATCAGAAACATCCTAGGAGTTGTCCATGATACAAAAAAAATGTCTTACCATAACTAGTACATGATAAACGAACAGACAGTAAATGATTCAAATACATAAAACCTGATGCAAACAACTACAAAGGAAAAACCTCCAAGCAAAGATGCAGCTGAACGGGAAGTAGCTCAGGGGGCAGGCGGCGCAGTCACAAAATATAAGACAAATTCAAGACAGAAGGAAAATGTCTTAGAACTTATGATTTAAACATGAGCAAGTTAATTAATTAAAATTTGAGCAAAAACAAACAAACATATTTGAGTACTGATCTATCTTGTACGAAACTATCAAACATACCAAAAACCAGGTCAAACAGACATTTCTGAAAGATTAGCCTACTCCGGAGTATAACCTAAAATTTATATATGTAAAATGCTGTAAGTCTTGATTGATGAAGTGTGTAGGTGCTATAGCGGACGCACATGGCTCACGATCAGATGTATGTGCAAGTTTTATCGGAAAAGTAATCCTGCTTGCCGTGACCATGTCAGCAGACAGATGTCCAGTTAGACACTACAATTCAAGGATTTGTTTACAACTACAGATTTGTCTTTATGTTTCGTACTTAAGTGGTTACTTATCATGTTATGTTATGTCAACATTATGAGAGTTTAGAATTTTGTAGAAAAAGCATTTGTAAAAGAACAGGTAACCAGATTTAATCTAAAGTTTTGCAAGTGAGAGGGGGTTCTCCACTTGCCTTAAAGTGACGTCGAAAAATGCTCGCGACAGCTAAGTGGCGCAAGCGAGGTTAAAAGCTCTAGCTATACCTGTTCGAGATCAAAAATGCATTACAAATTGAATTAACACGTTTCTTATGCCAGCACATGCGTTTGATAATCGCTCCACACAAAGAGAGAGGGGTTTAGGAATATACCTCCCTCGAAAGTGAGGGGAGAAGAGGCTACCGCGAGGGATCGTGGATTTTGGCGGCATTTGGATGCGAAAAGCCCTAATTTGAAGAGGTCTTGGAGCGATTCTACCATCTAGATCCGAGGAGATGCGCCGGAAAACACAAACAAATCCGGGATTAGCGCGTTAAACGATGGACATAAGTTGGTTCGACAGAAACCCTAGGTCGGAGAGCGAAAATTTGCAAGAAAATTTAGGGAAATAAAAAATACAAGAGGTTGGTGGAATTCCTTACCCAAGGAGACCAGATTGGGGCTCCGAAATCCACGAAGAGGGGTTTCGAGCGAAACCCTAGGAGTCCCTCACGGAAACCATCGACTGGAGCTAGGAGGAGCTAGGACTGCCGGAGAAGAAATGATGTCCTTGCCCTCACTGGCCAGAGAAGGAGAAGAGGAAGGGAGAAAGTTGTCGGCCCCTCCCTTGGATGCAGCCGGCCAAGAGAGGAGTTGTTGCGGGAGTTGCCGGCCAAGGGGAGCGCCGGAGACGACAGGGAAACGAGAGGATGAGTCGCCGAGCCTAGAGGAAGGGATCTCCGGCAACATGGAGGAGTCTCGGGGGCGGTAGGAGGTGCTGACAGCGGATCCGGGGCCGTCGGGTGCGCAGGAGGCGGAGACGGGATCGGGAAGGGCTTTGCGGCTTGCGGGGAAAAACACCGGCTCGGGATTTTCTTTTTTAAAGAGGGGGGGGGGGTAGGTTTAGGTATTGTGTTTTTCTCTTTTTTTAAGTCTTTGTTTAAGTCTTTGTTTATTATTAGGGCTGAGCATATTATTCGAAACTCTGAAGTCGCTCGAAAATCGTTCGAAAATTGAGCCGAATCGGAATCGATTAAAATTGATTCGACTCAATTTGAGTCGATTCAATTTGACTCGAATCTGATTTCGAGTCGATTTCGAGTCAGCCCCGAATCGCTCGAAATATGATTCGAATCAACTCGAATTAATTAAAAAAATTATGTATTTATTAATATATTACTATTTTAAGATTAAAAATAACAAAATTTAAACCTAAATAAAAAAAATGAAGGATTTAAGTGTTTCATTTGCTAAATTTATAGGTTTCCCAATTTAATTTTGAGCAAATTAGGAATAAAACGAAAAAATGCTCAATTTCGAGCCGATTTGATTCGGTTTCGAGCCGATCCAATTCGATTTCGAGCCGACTCGATTCGATTTCGAGCCGACTCGAAATCGAGTCATTTCGAGTCGAGCCGACTCGACTCGAAATCAATTTCGATTTCGAGTCGATTTCGAGCCAAGTTCGAGTCAAAAATTTCGATTTCGAGCCGAGCTAAAATCGCTCGAACTCGACTCGATATCAGTCCTATTTATTATTATTATTTTTATTATTATTATTTTTATTGTTATTATAGTGGGGTTGTTACATTCTCTCCTATTTAGGAAGTTTCGTCCCGAAAATTTCCTGAGAATTCCCTGAATGAGGATAAACAACGAAGTTTCATATGACATATATTTCAAACAGAAGTTTGCGGATTAACACATGAAAGCTAACTCGGAAAGATACAGAAATAACAAGGAAGTCAGACTTAGAGACGTATCAAGATCAAGAGAAAAGTTGCGGGTACTTGCTGCGCATGTCAGACTCGAGTTCCCAAGTGTATTCCTCAGAATTGTCATGCACCCAAAGTACCTTCACCATCAGAATGGTTTTCTTGCGAAGCTTGCGTTCTTGAAATTCGACGATCTTCGAAGGCTCGATTGGATAAGACAGATTGACTTCAGGAATCACCGGAACTTCTTCGAGAACACGATTTGGATTGTTGATATATTTCCGAAGCTGGCTAACATGAAAGTCGTCATGGACATTGGCCAAAGAAGCAAGTAGCTCCAGACGATAGGCAGATCCTCCAACACGTTCTGAGATGGAGTACGGTCCCACGAACCTCGGGCTGAGCTTATGATGGCGTCCGAACCGTTTCACCCCAGGAGTAGGAGAAACCTTTAGGAACACTTGATCGCCCACAACAAACTCCAACGGACGGTGGCGCTGATTTGCATACTTTCTCTGCCTCTTAATGACACGACTGAGCTGAAGACGAGTCTTGTTGGTGGTTTCCTCCATTTCCTGAAGTAGCTCACGACCCAAAATCACCTTTTCCCCGACTTCCGACCAGTAGAGCGGGGTCCTACAGCGATGCCCGTACAATGCTTCGAAGGGAGCCATCTTGAGGCTTTCTTGATAGCTGTTGTTGTAGGCGAATTCAACCAATGGTAGATGTTCATCCCAAGCTCGCTTGTAGTCCAAAATATAACACCGTAGCATATCTTCGAGAATCTGATTAACTCTCTCAGTCTGGCCATCGGTCGTCAGATGATATGCGGTAATCAGGTTGAGATCAGTGCCCAAAGCTTGCTGAAATCCCTTCCAGAAGTGTG
This sequence comes from Platanthera guangdongensis, assembly GCA_039583875.1. NCBI lineage: Eukaryota > Viridiplantae > Streptophyta > Magnoliopsida > Asparagales > Orchidaceae > Platanthera > Platanthera guangdongensis. The sequence continues at coordinate 47,943,549 of CM077153.1, read as the reverse complement.
ATACAAATCTCGAGTCACGATCAGAAACAATTCGCAGAGGAATCCCATGAAGCCTAACAATCTCAGAACATAAATACGGGTCATCTTCTCGGTGGAATGACCCTCCTTATACGGGATGAAGTGAGCCACTTTAGTCAGGCGATCTACCATGACCCAAATCGCATCATGTCCTCTCGGAGTGCGGGGCAGACCAGTGATGAAGTCCATAGAGATATCTTCTCACTTCCATTCAGAGATAGGCAGAGGCTGCAAAAGTCCACCAAGACGCTGACGCTGAGCTTTCACCTTCTGGCACGTCAGACATCGAGAGATGAAGCGTGCAATAAAGTTCTTCATACCAGGCCACCACACGATCTGCTTCAGGTCATGATACATCTTGTTGTTGCCAGGATGACCAGAGGTGCGGGACTCGTGAGCTTCTCGACAAATATTTTCCAGCAACTCAGGGACATCGGGAATACATAGACGACCTCGGAAACGTAGAACATCGTCAGAGATAGAGAAATATGGAAGAGTACCAAGTTCAACCTGTCGGCGAATGCGCTGGAGTGCGGGACCAGATGTTTGCAGATCCTTCACCTGTTCTACCCATAATGGACCAGAGACTTCTCCTTGGCCTCCAGGTGAGAAGGATATGTCTATCCGCTCGAGGTCATCCATCAGGGCCGCGAGAGAAGCTGACATGGGTGCACAGGTGGCAACTGAAGTCTGACGACTCAAAGCATCCACCACTGAATTGGCTTTCCCGGGCATATAAGTGAGCTGCAGGTCATAATCTGCTATGAATTCTAGCCATCGCCTCTGACGAAGATTAAGATCTTTCTGAACGAAAATATACTTCAAACTTTGATGGTCAGTGAAGAAGTGACACTTCACGTCATAGAGGTAGTGACGCCAAAGCTTCAAAGCAAACACCACCGCAGCGAACTCCAGATCATGAGTGGGGTAGTTGCGTTCATGAGTTTTCAACTGTCTCGACCCATAAGCAATAACACGATCTTCTTGCATCAGGACACAACCCAAGCCCACTCCGGAAGCATCGATATAAACTGAAAAGTCCAACCTCTCTGAAGGAAGAGCTAAAACTGGCGCTGAACACAAACGTTGCTTCAATTCAGAAAAGGCCTGCTCACATTGATCTGACCACTTGAATCTGACATATTTTTGGGTTAGTCGTGTCAGGGGAGCAGCAAGAGAGGAGAAGTCTTTGACGAAACGTCGGTCATAGCCCGCCAAACCAAGGAAATTACGAATCTCAGTAGGGGTAGAAGACTGCTTCCAGTCCATAGCAGCGGAGACCTTGGCAGGATCAACGGAAAGTCCATCGCTTGAAATGACATGCCCCAGAAAGGCAACACGATCCAGCCAGAACTCACATTTCGCCAATTTGGCATAGAGCTGGTGCTGACGAAGAGTGGAGGGAGTGAGTTTAAGATGGGTTGCATGCTCCTCACGAGTCTTTGAGTAGATCAAGATATCATCAATGAAAACAATGATGAACTTATCCAGGTAGTCGTGGAAGACACGGTTCATCATATCCATGAAAGCAGAAGGGGCGTTAGTCAACACAAAACACATCACCAAAAATTCAAAGTGTCCATATCGAGTCTGGAAGGCTGTCCCGGGGATGTCAGAAATCTTGATCTTCAACTGATGGTAACCCGACCTGAGATTTATTTTGGAGAAGACGGTACTGCCTTTGAGCTGGTCAAATAGGTCATCCATGCGCGGGCGGGGGTACTTATTCTTGATGGTTACCTTGTTCAGGTCCCGGTATTCTCTACATGCCTTAAAGTGACGTCGAAAAATGCTCGCCACAACTAAGTGGCGCAAGCGAGGTTAAAAGCTCTAGCTATACCTGTTCGAGATCAAAAATGCATTACAAATTGAATTAACACGTTTCTTATGCCAGCACATGTGTTTGATAATCGCTCCACACAAAGGGAGAGGGGTTTAGGAATATACCTCCCTCGAAAGTGAGGGGAGAAGAGGCTACCGCGAGGGATCGAGGATTTTGGCGGCGTTTGGATACGAAAAGCCCTAATTCGGAGAGGTCTTGGAGCGATTCCACCAGCTAGATCCGAGGAGATGCACCGGAAAACACAAACAAATTCGGGATTAGCGGGTTAAACGATGGACATAAGTTGGTTCGACAGAAACCCTAGATCGGAGAGCGAAAATTTGCAAGAAAAATTAAGGGAAATAAAAAATACAAGAGGTTGGTGGAATTCCTTACCCAAGGAGACCAGATCGGGGCTCCGAAATCCACGAAGAGGGGTTTCGAGCGAAACCCTAGGAGTCCCTCATGAAAACCACCGGCCGGAACTAGGAGGAGCTAGGGTTGCCGGAGAAGAAATGATGTCCTTGCCCTCACTGGCCAGAGATGGAGAAGAGGAAGGGAGAAAGTTGTCGGCCTCTCCCTTGGATGCAGCCGGCCAAGAGACGAGGAGTTGTTGCTGGAGTTGCCGGCCAAGGGGAGCGCCAGAGACGACGGGGATGAGACGCCAGGCCTAGAGGAAGGGATCTCCGGCCACGGGGAGGAGTCTCGGGGGCGGTAGGAGGTGCTAGCGGCGGATCCGGGGCCGTCGGGTGCGCAGGAGGTGGAGACGGGATCGGGAAGGGCTTTGCGCCTTGCGGGGAAAAACACCGGCTCAGGATTTTCTTTTTTAAAGAGGGGGGTGGGTAGGTTTAGGTATTGTGTTTTTTTCTTTTTTTTTTAAGTCTTTATTTAAGTCTTTGTTTATTATTATTATTATTGTTATTATAGTGGGGTTGTTACAGGTTGTGGAGCAGGGGCAGTCGCTGTTGTAGACGTCGTTGGAGAAGCGGATGCTCGCTCCGTCGTTGATGGAGTGCACGTGTAGTAGGAGATGCAACTGGTTTTGTAAAGGGAGACAATGGCTGATGGGAGAATAATTTGGAAAAAGACCGAGGGCTTTGATATCAAAGTTGTTATAGACCTATTTCAGCGGTGGTAGTAGTAGTCAGGGACGGATAGGATGGCGGTGAAGGGTACAACGGATCCTTGACCGTGGCTGCCTAAGCGGGATTGCTCGTTAGAGGAGAGACACAAAATATCTCACACACAATAGATCGGAAATAGACTTTTTCTTGCTTACCCATTACACCCCTCCATATGCCTTTATATAGACTTACACGATATAAATAGACAAACAACAATAATGACACCTAATACTCGGTCCGGTGCTCGAGGCCCCCTTCATAATGATAACACCTAGACACCTCGATAATAGAGATAATCATGATAGATGGTACAAATCCCATAACATAAACCTTCGGTCATGCTGCAGTCCGAAATTCTGCCGTGCCGAGTTCTCGGCTCCAACAACACTACTACACTAATATATGTACATCCTCCTATAGATATTAGAGGTAATACTGCCGTTTCCCCATTGATTCTACCTTCCGTCATACTGAAGTTTCCCCAATTGGTTTTGTTTTTTCATTGCAGGTGATGGAGAACCTTGGAAAGATGAAGGGTGGACAAAGGAGTTGTCTTTTTCAAATGAAATTCCTCGGAAGGTAATATTTCCTTTTTCTTCATTTGTATTACAAATTAAATGGGTTCTGGTTTTTAAGGGTAATAACCAAAATGATATTGATACATCTCATGTATAATATTTTTTGATAGATGGTTTGATATAGGTTGTGGCTTCATAGTTTATATGAGATTTGTTGTTATTCCTAGAGCACTTGCATTTTAAATTCTTCTGGTTAAATTGGGAAATTTCACACATTATTTCTAATAAATTTGGAGTTAGAATTAGATTATTGTAATAAATGCTTGATATACTTGTTAGGTAAATTAACTGGGCTACACTTCATAGTTAAGTAAAGCTAAGAAACCTAAATATATTTGTACTTGGTTCTTTCCTTGCAAAAAAAGTTATTTTTCCCTGTAACTCTAATTTATCCATTGAAGCATGTATTTTACATGGAAAAATTACACTGCTTTTTTGTTTCGCAACAACCATTATAAGGTCATGCAGGTAAATTTTGATTTTCCAAGTCCTTCAGAGAATGAAAAGCATTCACTTGGCATGGATACCTTGGATTGCAGTACTATTGGATTAGTGCAAACATATGATTTGCATGTACCCCTCCTTGATTCGAGCTATTGTGAATTGAGAAATATCAGCTACATGGCAGAAGAAGACATTACATTTACTGCACCTTATAACACAAATTCTGTGATTTCTAATATGAAAGCTGGCTTCTCAAATGAAGATGCTTCACTTGATGTTGGGCACACTGCTAATATTACGAAAGAACATGCTCTTCAAAGGTCGAGTGCAGGGGAGCCTGATCTCAGACCCTTATTGGATGGAGTGCTTGATCAGCCATCAGTAATGAATCAGTCTACAGGAGAAGATTGCAACATTCTTTCTGTTGAGTTGGGGTTCGTTACTGGCATCTCTGAACTACATTCTCATGAGAGGCTAAGCATGATTGAAAAAGATTTTGAGGAATCCCTGGTGGAGCGTGTGTGGGATGATGGGACCGAACTACTTCATCATGTAGATCATAATGATCAAAATGCCTCTATGTTGCCATGCAGAAACCAACTGGTTATTGAAGCTATTGATGAGATAAATTTTCATACCAAGGATGGTAGATTGATTACTGGCCAGTTAGAGTCAAATGACATTATAGTTGCGTCTACGCCATTACATTGTCATAGGGAGGAAACGGTAGTGGTGACCTTTGCATCTGGCGATGATGTCAAGAATTCTGCAGCAGCAGGTAATAACTACATTATAGTACTTTCTTGGTTGTAATGCTATCAATAGTTATTTTTTCATATTTGATAATTGTTGTTACCATGTGTAGAACCTGCCTCTATAGCTGAGCTTACTAATTTCTCAGAAGAGAAGCAGAGGACTTTAAACGATCCTCACATGAAGGATCATATTGCTTCACTTGGGTTGCAAAATCTTGCGGGCTCAAACTTGGCAAGCAATAACACATCTTCTACAAAAGAGCAGGATAAAAATGTTGAGATTGGTTTAATGATCAATCAGAAAGTAAAAGATATTTGCATTGGGAACATGCATTCTAAAGAGAATAGGGTGGATGCTAGTACTATGGCTTCTAAGGTAATTTTTCTTTCAAGGCGCTTATGCATCGTGGTGTGAACAGTAAAATTATATTCTATATTTGATTTTTTGTATGTACCTTTCTTTTCAATAAATTTTTCATGCTAATTTCCTATTGCTTCGACCCCATTATAGTGGAATAAAGGCTTGAGTGTTGTTGTTGTTTAATGTTCTATTGATACACTTCTACAGAACTCTTCAGAACAGAAGTTGATGCCAAATTTTGAATCATTTATCATATTGGAAGAAGAGGGTTCAGGTAGTACTTGCATATAGTGTACAAATTACTGTTATCATTTGATGTAGTTTTTGCAGTTCCTTTTTGCTTATTTTGAAATATAAATCCAGGTGGCTATGGCACCGTCTATAAGGGTCAAAGAAAAGAGGATGGGAGAGTATTTGCTGTTAAATGTATGTAGGTCGTTATCTCTTCTCCATTGGTTTCTAGCTTACTTTCCACCTAATCATCATATAACTTTTTTATCACTCTGGATTATTTCTGATCCAGAATAAGAACAGTTTGTAATTTAAAATATTTTCTTTTCATTAATGCATTTGATTTTGCAACTTCCCTTACATGCAACCATACTGAATTTGTAAGTTTGTCATATCATTCCAGAACACTTATCCTGGTAGAATTCTTTTAAAACTTCAAATAATCTGTGGACAAAACAATTTAAGTTTAGGATTTGATAGCTAACCTTTTTGTTACGGGCCTACTTCCGTAACAACGGTAACTTGCCGGAATAGTGTCCGGAGTAGTGATCAGTGACAGAATAGATGGCGGTGGTGGAGGATATCATGGAACCAGAACCGCGGTGCCTAGGAGGAGTTGCTTGTTAGAGGAGAGAGGCACCAAGATCTCACAATAAGGGGAACTCGAACTAGAACTTCATTCATTCATAACTTGATACAAGACTAAGAGTTTATTTAAAGGACCCCAAGTGGCACACCCGTAAATACATGGAAACATTAAAATATTAAAAGAGACTACTTGCCTTGACTCGATCACGACACGCCACATAAGTTGACCTGAATACATATATAGTAATAACATAGATAACCAGCGGATAAGTCATAATCGATCTGTAATATCTCATCTGCCCTTGAAATTGAGCTTTCTTTCAAGCTTAAGTTCCATGTGGTGACTGGATCATTTGTCAGCTTGATCTCCCTCTAGAACAATGCATGATATTGCGTAGCGACGGCAGCGACAACGAGTGTGAGTAGCGGCGGCGCTGTTGAAAAGACCAACTTCGAAAGTACTGACTTTGGCAAGGTCGGTGGAGCGGTGAGGAGCAACCGCAACAAGTAGGTCAGAAAAGCGGCGAACGACAAAAGGAACAAGTCTGAAGGCGGTGAGGTGGCTGAAGGCTGGAACGGATCTGTGGTCGGCAGAGCGGGGGCCGGGGGGCAAGTTCTGGCTGAAAAGCAACACGACGTTTGACAAAGGCGGCCCAATGTGGGGCGACACCACAACGAAAGGTGTGGCAGCTTCAAATGACGAGCAACTATCAAATTATCAAGTTTGTGGAGGAGCGTGGTCATGTCATCCTAACGATGTGCTTCGGCGTCCCGAAGGCGTGCGGCCATGTAGTTCAATATTTCTCTTAGCTTCAATCGGATGGCGGCCACACCCGTGACGGTTAGCTTGGTGTTCCCCATAATGAGAGAATATAATTTAAAAATTAATTAATTAATCAAGATTCAAGAGTAACACTTGGTAAAATAAAATAAAATTTTAAATCTAAAATTAAATAACTGGCTAAGATGGAGGACATTCAATTGAGGGGTGGGGACTGATGGATTAGATGGTGAAAGGCTGAAAAGATGGGATCAAGAGGTACATGGGGACTGTGAATATTGTAAAGATAGCAGGGTGTTAGCTTAATTAATGAGCTGTATAGGTAATGAAATTTGGCTTGGGCTGCCCTTGAGTGTAAGGGTTGTGTTAGAGAAAGTCATGTAAAAAAGCCCATTAAATTGACCCATGTTTTGGTCCATTTGTTCCCTTGTATTAATCCCAAATCTTAGGATTGAGATACTTCTCTCTCCCTTCCTATAAATATGTACAATGACATGTTATATATAATTTTTGAAGTAATAAAAATTCTCTTTATTTTTCCACATTTCTCTACATGGTATCCTATGTTGTTAAAGGCGCAAGGCGCACCGAGGCGCAAAGGGGCCCTGCAGCCTAGGCGCAAGGCGCAGGCGCGCGCCTGAGGCACGTGAGGCGCAAAATTGGGGAAAAAGGGAAATTGTGCGAATTGGACGCCCAATTCGCTGAAATTGTGCGAATTGGGCGCCCAATTCGCTGAAATTGTGCGAATTGGGCGCCCAATTCGCTGAAATTGCGCGAATTGGGCGCCCAATTCGCTGAAATTGCGCGAATTGGGCGCCCAATTCGCTGATTTTCAGCGAATTGGGCCCCCCAAGTGTGCCTATGAGTGCCTTGAGTGAGTCTAAGATCATAATTTTGCCCATCTCCCCAAAAAAAAGTTGAAAAAAATATCTTGAAAGGCCCAGACGCGCCTTTGGTGCGCCTAGGAGCCTGTAAGACGTGCGCCTGGGCGCGCCTGGGCGCGCCTGAGGCGCGCCTGGGTGCGCCTAGGGCACATCGCCCGCCTCAGCCATGTTGAGGCGCGGCAGGCTGCGCCCGGTGCGCCCGACGCCTCAGGCGCGCGCCTTGACAACACAAATGGTATCATAGCCAACTGACCTCTCTCTCTCTACCTTCCGCTCTATGTGCGGATAAATTTTTTCAAACCGTAACCCTCCTCCCTCCCGTGGCTTCCACCTCTTGCGGTCTCTTTTTTTGTCTAACCACAACCTCTTTTCTTGCGGTCTCCTGTTGTCTAGCCACAACCTCCTCTCTTTGCTTCCCCCCTTCGTTTTCCCCAAATCTCGTGGACTTTATAACCTCTGCTCTCCTGACCAGCGGGACATCCCATTTTCTTCTCGCCGCGAGCTCTTTTCTTGCCGCGAGCTCTCTTCTTGCCACGAGTTCTTGTCGTGAGTCCTTGCCGCCTTTCCTTTCCGCAGGTCCTGCCTGGCTGCCGGACTTCTCTTGTCCCGCCTCCCTTCTTGCTAAGCCATGGCCGCCGCAACACCTAACTAGCCGCACGACTCTCCTAGCACGCCGTTAGTCTAGCTGCTATCCTCTGCCGCCTGCTTAGCCGCATCTATTGAAGCTTCTAGCCGCACTTCTCACCACTAACGACCTACATCCGCTTTCCGCTAGAGCTGCTCTTTGCGGTCCGTTTCCATCCCGCTTCTTCCTTCTCACTGCGGTTTCCTGGCCGCAGTTTGCGTCTTCTCGCAACGACCTGCTAACTTCTCGCTGTTTGCCGCTTTTTTCTCCTTTTGTGACGCTCTCCTCCTTGCCGCAAGGACTTCCCTGCTCTCTTCTCTTGTGGGATCTTCTTCCTTGCCGCTGTGGTCTTTTCTTCAAGCCGCCGCTACTTACCGCGCTCGTTATTCTCACGTCACTGACTTCTTGCGCCTGGTCTGGTGCCTCTGTTCATATAGTTGATTGTTTTTTCCCGCGCGATCTTGCTCGACGCATTCTTCTCAAGTCTGTTGCACGATCTACTTGCCGCTTGTCACAACCTTCCCTTGCTTGGCCGCTTCTCTCAGACCGCAACTTCTTCTAAGTTGGGTTTCCAGCTTGCCAGCCTGCCAGTTCATCTGTTTTGATGGGCCAGTCTTCTACTTGGCCAGTTTGTCTGTTTCCCGTCAGCCAGATCGCCACTTCTTGGAATTGCTTATTTTATGAATTCAACTGTGGATTCCTCCCTTCCTGCCCGTGCTGTTGCTTCTCAACTTGAATTTTGTGATGAACTTCAGATCACCACCGTCTCTCTCCGTGGGAAGCCGAACTTTGTTGAGTGAGTTCACTCAGTTCTCTGTGTTCTGCAAACAAATGGCCTTCTTCATCACATGCAAGGGCTCTTCCCACTGTTCCCACCGAGGAGTGGATCCGTGTGGTGGCCGTGTCCAATCATGGATTCTCAATTTCCTGGACACCGAGTCATATAGGATGACCATGTATGGATAGATGGCCTATGCTATGTGGGAGGATCTTCACACCCTCTATTTTGGAAAGTACTGCCTCCAGCACCTGTTCGACATAATTACCGACCTTCAAACACTTGACCTCGGGGCCACTAGCGACTTGACTTCTTTTGTTGCTCGGGCCAAGACTTTAGTTGAGACATGTATACAACATCAACCTCCCATCATAGATTTGGGTGCGCAACAGGCGTTGAAAGAAACAATTGGGATTGCCATGATGATGACGACCCATGTCCCACCTCACCTTTATAGTGTTCAGGCGCTGATTTTGTCCTCAGCCATTACTCCCTCTCTGTCAGACGTTTGCTCGATGCTCATGAAGGTTACCCCCCGGATGATCCTGCAAATCTAACTCTGGCTCTCCTCCAACAGCCCATATCTAATCTTGCTCCTTCTGCTCGTGGTCCACTGGCTCGTGGAGGTCGCCATTCTCGGGGATAGGGGCGTGTTGGCCGAACCCTCTTTAAATGTTCTCACTGCGGCCGAGATGGTCACCTCGAGGCCACCTGCTATCGCAAGCATGGTTTGCCTCCTCATCTCACTGCTTCTGCTACTACATATCCTCCCTCTGCCACCAGTAATGACATTGCTGCTTTGTCTTCCCAACTCCAACAGTTACAAGGTGTGGTTAGTCGCTCCTCTTGATCCGTGGCGTCGATCTGCAATGAATGTGTATCTTTTCTCTCTCACAGCTCTCACTGGATTGTGGATTCGGGTGCCACACATCACATCTTTCCGCATTAACCGCCTCAATACTTGGACTCAACCTATCCCAAGTTCATTACAATGGCCAATGGTGACACCACCCCGGTTTTTGGCGTTGGCTCATGTGCCTCTTACTCCAACTCTCTTTATCCGCGATTCTTCATGTTGCGGGACCCCCCTTTAACCTGCTTCTTAGCCGTATTACTCAAGATCTTAATTGTTGTGTAACCGCTCCTCCTTTGTCATGCAGGATCGACAAGCGCAAAATATACTTGGTAGGGGGAGGCTCTTTAATGGGCTGTATCTTCCGGATTTTCCACCTACCGTTCTCTCCACAGTTTCTTCTGTTGCTTGGCATGCTCATCTCCAGATTCTCAAGAAAATTCTTCCAGATGTTTCTCTTCATGAGTTTTCTTGTGAATTTGATATCTTTGGCAAACAACATCGTGTCTCTTTTAGTTCTCCCTATACTCGGAGCGATGCTCCTTTTGTTTAGTGCACTATGATATTTGAGGATCATATAAGATCCCTAGTGTTTATGATTATCGTTATTTTTTGACTTTTATTGATGATTACTCGCGCGTTACCTGGTTGTATTTACTTCGCGATTGTGCTGAACTCCCCTCTATCTTCCTTGTATTTCTTACAGAAACTCGCGCTTAGCTTTCCACTTGCTTAAAAGTTCTTCGCACCGATAATGCGCGTGAGTATACCGACCATACCTTCTCTAATCTGTGCACAGAGGTTGGTATTATTCATCAGACTTCGTGCGCGTATACTTCTCAACATAATGGAGTGGCAGAGCAAACAAATCGTCATCTTCTTGATGTCTCCAGATCTCTCATGTTTCAAATGCAGGTTCCTTCACTCTACTGAGGCTTTGATGTTTCTACTGTCTGTCATCTCATTAATCACATGCCCTCGACCATCCTTAACTTCCTGACCCCGTTTAATATTCTTTTCCCTTCAAAGGCTTTGTTCTCTCTCATGCCTCGTGTTTTTGGATGTACATATAATGTTCATAACCTTGATCCACCCACTTTTGCTCCTTGTGCTACAAAATTTGTAGTTGTTGGATACTCTCACACTCAGAAGGGTTATGTATGGTACTTTCCTATTGATGGTAAAATGGTCGTTTCTGCTGATGTCACATTTCTTGAGGACCAACCTTTTCACTCCTTCCCCACAACTCTTCTTCCTCCTCTACCTCAGCCTACGGTTCCAGTCACGGCTCCGCTTCCACCTCTCCTTCCCACACCTATTACCGCACCCGTCCTACCCAAACCACCCCTTCTTGTATACACTCGTCGCCCTCCCAAATCTGATGCCCTACATCAGCTTCCCTCTACCGGTGTGATCTCGCGGCCTGTTGATCCGTCATCAACTTCTACATCTCATCCCTTGAAAAATTACGTCTCCTTCCATCGCCTCTCCATACTTTTTCTCCAATTTGCACTCTTTTTCTCCCACCTCCATTTCAATACCCAACTCTTTACATGAGGCTCTCCAGCATCCGTGGTGACATGCGACCATTGATGAGGAAATGACTGCTCTTTGGGCCAATCGGATTTGGGATCTTGTTCCTCTCCCTCCAGGACAGACTTGTGTCTGTTTAAGTGGGTATTTGCGTTCAAACATGCTCCCAACCGGACGGTTGTATGGTTAAAAGCCCGGCTCGTGGCTCGCGGATTCAATCAACAATAAGGCCTCGACTACGATGAGATTTTCTCACCGGTTGCCAAGTTACATACCGTTTGGGTTCTGATCTTCTTGGCTGTTCATCGTCAATGACCCCTACATTAGTTCGACATCAAGAATGCTTTTCTAAATGGTGATTTTCTTGAAACAGTTTACATGACGGTTAAAAGACCTGATATCTCGTTTGCTGTTGGAGTTGTCTGTAGATTTATGCTCGCGGACCTCTCATTTCCTGGTTGTCGAACACATTCTCAGATACTTGAAGACTACTCCAGGACAAGGGTTTGTGTACAAAACATCCTCTTCTCTATCTTTGGTTGCATATTTTGATGCTGACTATGCAAGTTCTCTTGATGATTGATGTACCACAACGGGTTTCTGTATGTATTTTGAAGGAAATCTTATTACCCGACATAGCAAAAGGCACTCAGTTGTTGCTCGCACATCGGTTGAAGTCGAGTTTCGTGCGATGATGACAGTTGTGTCGGAACTCACCTGGCTAGAAAGTCTCCTTTGAGATTTGGGTGTCACACTGCCCTCACCAACTACTTTATTTTGTGACAGTCAAACTGCTATACATATTGCCAAGATTCCCGTATTTCATGAGTAAACCAAACACATTGAGGTTGACTCACACTTCATTCGAGAAAATGTTCAATTAAAGAAGTAGAAATTAGAGCATGTCTCGGCTACCAGGCAAGTTGCAGATATTTTCAGCCTTACCTCGACCATTATATCATATGTTTTTATCCAATCTTGGTACCTATGATTTGTATGCTCCAGCTTGTGAGGGAATGCTAGAGAAAGTCATGTAAAAGGCCCATTACTTTGGCCCTTGTTTTGGCCCATGTTTTGGCCCATTTGTTCCCTTGTATTAATCCCACATCTTAGGATTGAGATACTTCTCCTCTCTCTCTTCCTATAAATATGTACAATCACATGTTGTAATATATAATTTTTGGAAGTAATAAATATTCTCTTTATTTTTCGACATTTCTCTACAGGTTGAATAAAACAAAAAGCTGTTGTGGGGAGGGGGCTCGAGGCAGGGAAAAGGGCGAGAAAAAGAGTGTTAGCTGGAAAAATGGGCTGCTGCGGAATGAGATGCTTGTTTATTGAGGCGGACATGTGAAGGAGGCTCGAGGAAATGGCAGGCGGCTTAGGAAGACATGGTGACATGGGGCTTAAGGAAATACATCGGGATAAAGTTGCCTCTGGACCTGAGAAGGAGACCGAAAGTGGAAGTCGGCGTTGGACGTGAGCTTGGGGAGCAACCTCTGTGCTGTCGTTGAAGCCACATGAGAGGGCGGTGTCGGTTGGGCTGTGCTAGTGTGTCGTGGCTGAGGAATGCGCTGAAGCCGACAGGGAAGATGCAATTGTTTTTAAGGAAGGGAGGATCGACTTTGTTTGTACGGAGGAAGGGCCGAAAGAAAGAAATAGTGGTTGCTGGACGTTACAGAGGAATGGCTCCGACGGAGACTGGATGGGGTGAAGATGCTGATGGTTGTGCAGTCTCTAAGAATAGAAATAGACTGAAGGAGGCGCAACCGGTGCGGGGAAATAGTCGAGGGAGAGGAGGAAAGATGGTTTGATACCAGATGTTATGAGCCTACTTCCATAACATCGCTTACTCGCTAGAATAGTGGCCAGAGTAGTGATCAGTGATGGAGAAGATGACGGTAGTGGAGGATAACGTACAACCGGAACCGCGACTGCCTAGGCGGTGTTGCTCGTTAGAGAAGAGAGACACCAAGTTTCACAATAAGGGGAAAAAGAACAAGAACTTCATTCATTCATAACTTGATACAAGACCAAGGGTCTATTTATTGGATCCCATCGACACACCCGTAAATACATGAAAACATTAAAATGTTAAAAAACACTACTTGCTTTGACTAGATCACGATACGACACATAAGTTGACTTGAATACATATATAATAATAATATAGATAATCAATAGGTGAGTCGTAGCCGATCCGTAACACTTTTCTCAGTTTCTTGCATACTCCACCAAAATCCATCCTAGATGTCTCTTTAAGCGGCATCGTTCATTCAGTTACATGGTAGTAACGTTTGATTACAATTTAGCGTCCGTTTGGGGAAGTCGGTGCTCCAGCGAGGCAGGGAATGAATCCCGAATAGCGACTGGAGGTGGGGAAGTGGGTTTGCAGACGAAGGGAAATCTCTGTTCTGCAGGGGCTAGAGGGAGAAAACGCCGCCCCCTACGTCTGTTGCACATTTGTTTTCCCGCCTTGAGGCGACGGTTGCTCCCACGCCGGCGGCCCGACACTGCCCCCAAACAAAGCCTAAAGTTCTTATCTATCTTTGCTTTAATTGGCTTGCTTTGCACCGTCCCATATTTGAAAGCATGTTGATTTTGTGTAATTTGATTTTTTTGGTTTGTTATTTTATATATTGTCATGTTATTTTGACATTTTCTTATGTAATGTGAATTCACATTACGAGGGGCGGGTGCGGCAAGATGGTCGGCACCCCCCTGGATTGCTAGGTGCGAGATAGGATGGCGGAACTGGCTGGAGTGAAAGGTCTTTGTGACATGTGGTTTGGCTTAGTGCCGAGTGAAAGGTTTTTGTGACCTGTGGTTTGACTTAGTGCCGAGTAAAAGGTCTTTGTGACCTGTGGTTTGGCTTAGTGCCGAGTGAAAGGTCTTTGTGACCTGTGGTTTGGCTTAGTGCCGAGTGAAAGGTTTTTGTGACCTGTGGTTTGACTTAGTGCCGAGTAAAAGGTCTTTGTGACCTGTGGTTTGGCTTAGTGCCGAGTGAAAGGTCTTTGTGACCTGTGGTTTGGCTTAGTGCTGAGTAAAAGGTCTTTGTGACCTGTGGTCTGGCATAGTGCCTAGTAAAAGTTCTTTGTGACCTGTGATTTGGCTTAGTGCCTAAGTGATAGGTCTTTGTGACCTGTAAGGTTCTGCGGGATCTGAGGTGTAAGCTCTTATAAGCAATTTGAAGGAGTTTGTGCCTAGTCCAACAAGATAGTTGGATAGTCGGGAGGGAAAGTAGATGTACCCAATTGGGGAACCACAATAAATCACTGTGTGCTTTTCTGTTTTGTTTTTCTTTGTGTAGGTTGTGGACATCTTGAAATCATAAAATAACCTAAAGCCAAAGATCTTAAAGAAGAAATATTTAAGAAATCAAGAAAGAGACCAATAACCTATTCACCCCCCCTCTATGTGATTTAACTATCCTTGAATTAAAGACTTTCAAGTGCTATCAGATGAAAGATACTCAAAAAGGATCTAACAGTCTGAGTTGACCTCCAAGGATAGCAAAAAAGTTAAACTTATGTGTTCAAAGTTGAACTATAAGGTGTGAAACTCTATGGAGCATCAAATTTGCAGAGAGGACAAGAACAGTATTGAGATGTTGGCTGCTCTTGGTGAAGAAGGTGAAAGTAGATGCTATGGACCAATAGCTACACCAGAAGAAGAATCTTGCCGGGATCAGCCTGGTCAACATAAGGTATATTCCCCATCTATCTCATCCTCAGAGTCTGGATATGATTCCTGTACAGACTCTGATGTCTCCTCATCAAGTGATGATGAGGGTCCTTTGACAGATGATGATATCAATCAATTGATTGATAATCATGCTACCATTCTGAAAGCTTTCAAGGAAAGCAGACTGCTTGTTAAGAAACAAACAGAGAAAATAACCTCCCTACAGAAAACTGCTTCCCAGCAAGATGAAGTTTCATCCTTGCTAAGTCTAAAAGAGAGGAAAGCGGCCCATCTGAAGATCATGGTAGATATCCATGTTGAGTCCTTAAAATACAAGGACTCTATCATCAAGGATTTTGAAGAGAAACTTGATGGGGAGAGGAGAATTGTGACTAACTTCTCTAAGATAGATTCTGTCAAGGGAAGATCTGAATCTGAGTGGATTTCTAAAGTGATCAAATCTTAGAAAAGAGGCCAAGTTCTTGTCAGGCCTCAGCCTACCTTTCACAAGGTAATTCTCTCTTCCAACAGATATTGCCAAGACCCCAGGGATGGTCACTGGAGGAATGATAATCTTTCGTGACGACGGATTTCTACGCATTTTGCTTAGGTGATATCAACGCTATTTTAGGAGTCGTTTAGCTACGCACGCTCGGTGATGTGCGTCAATTAGACGACTATTACCATGCAGTTCATCCACGAGGGCCAGCCTCAACGGTGACCTTCCTCTCCTCCACTCTCCGATCTACCTCTGCACGATCCAGCTGACCATGGACGTCGACCTCTTGGAGGGGCTAGGGGCCCTCTCGGGCTCGACCGACGTGCCTTTCCCTTCCCCAACGGGCCACCACGATCTTTCTACTACGCCCGTCGTTGTCATCCAGCTTCCGACAGGATTGCCACCAGCCCAGCTTTCTCTGGTCTGGAAGAAAGATGACAGTTGGCGCCGTACTACCCAGTCAAGCTACTTGGTCGCCGCTACTACCTTTATGAGGACTCTGACTCATAGGGGGTCCCTGTTGCTGAGTCTTACCGTCTGGAGTCCGAAGCAACGTGGCTGCCCCATGATCACTTCTGCAGCCACCCCTCTGACTGACTACTACTGTCTTAAGGACAAGACATATTTTCCAGACGACGACATTGTTACAGTTACGCATGCCGACATGAGACACACACATTGACGGGATGCCGTGGCGATTTCGCACGTGGAGGGAGACAATGACGGGTCCATATGGAGGAGAAACCGAAGACGCGCCGCCGAAGAGATCATTTTATTTGCATTTGTTATGTTATTTTCATTATGTGTACGCTTTATTATTATTCACACTATTTTGTCGTTATCCGCGCCTCCTATAAAGGGTTGTGTTATCCTCTTTTTCTTTATGTTTTGGATGTATGGAATTTATGGTTGCTCTAGATATTTTGTCTTCTCTCCTTCCTCTCCCTCACTCCGCCGACCTTTTACCTTGCCGGATTCCATTTCAGATCGTATCAAGGGACCACAACGTTTTGCAAGTGCCATGCATGGCTACAGTATCTGTACCACTATCCCACATTTATGGATAACATTCTCCTCTTTGTTGTTGTTATTCTCCATATGACGCAATCTGGACCATTGATTACACTTTCCGATCGATCTACTGCCCAATGTATACATTGGAAGAATTGTTCCGGTGCGCGTTGCTATCGCGGTCTCTAACTTGCCCCAAGATTCGTGCAAGGGGCTTTGTTTTAATTTTAAAATGAATTTACTTCATGTGTAGCAATTTCAGCTTTTGATTTACATTTTTGGCCGGCTGTATTGGTCCATAAAAATGTGTTCACTATGAATTTTTTTTATATTCATATAACATAGTTGCTATAGAAGGTTCATGAAATAATAAATGTGTCTGAATTCTGAACACTTAGTTGAACAAAATGGTCAACCAACTCTAATCCTAATTTATTGGATACACATGTCTCTGCGGTGGTTCCATGACAATTTGATCAACATAAAAATGTTACATCTTATGAGTTACACAGTCTGTGGTGGTCTCTTTGCACGAACTCGATGGCTAAACTGAGGGTCGTCGACACCTCTATGCTCAAGCATCAAACCAACATCACAAACATCACATAAGAACATCAACACCAATGAATTCATGAACAAAACTCAACATGCACTCCATGGAATGTAATATCAACACAAGACATGATGGAAATATTGTTCATTACAATAAACCAACATCCATGCCAACATTCATCCAAAATATAAAAAGAAGTTCCTCGAGACAAAACCTAGTTTGGCAAGGATGTGAGCAGTTCAAACAGTTCTTGAGTCTTTACCTCAGATATCGACGGAGCCTCCGAAGCCAGCTCTTTCTCCCTTTGTCATCTTTGTTTGCGTTCGGGTACTTGTGAGAGTTGTCACCTTTAACTTGAGTCTTTCCCATCTTCTCGAGTTCTTCGCAACGTCCACGTCTTGACCTCTTCTTCCTTGAGCTTGATGGCCTTATAGTGATGGAGAAGTGTAGGCCATTTCAAACCGAACCGATCAGGTGCGGTGCGGTTCGGTTTTGGGGGTCTGAAAACCGCACATGTGCGGTTCAGTTTGACTTGAGATTCTTAAAAACTGACCACACTGCACCGGTTTGACTTGGTCTGAAATTTTTTGAGTTGGATACCTGGATTAGCTAAACCGCACCGTGTTACCCAATTGTTCGGTTTGACTTGAGTAAATATATGACAATATTTTTACCTTTTTGAGTCTGACTGCAAGTCAACATGTTTTTTCAATTTTCTATTTATAAATTTATATATTATAAATATATAATTTAACTAGAAATGCTCACTTAGCCCTGATTGTTCATGTCCAGTGCCTGAATTCAGCAATGAGGGCTAAGTGTGATCGGACTTAGCCCTGATATATTATAAATATCATGTCCAGTGCCTGAATTCAGCAATCATTCTCTTTCTTGGGCTCTGATTGCTCATGTAAGTTTTAATTTGGAAGCCTACATGATGTTCAATATTTGTTGGAAAACAAATTATTTGGGATCTAACGTCAAATCTTAATCGTGCATGTTTGTGAATTCTTCTATTACTTTTAGAATTTATTGCACTTGAATCTTGTATTAGCTCATGTGCATCACATTCACATTAGTTTTATTTTAATTGTCACAGATATGGTTATTTGAACTGGTTCTACTTGTTTCAGCAAGTTAAAATGTTAAACTGTTTTTTAGTTGTCTAAGTAGTAAAGGACCATAAAACTATCAAAAACCGAAACCGCACCGCTCAAACCGACGCCAAACCGTACTGAAACAAAACCGCACCCCACAAACCGACGCCAAACCGTACTGAAACAAAACCGCACCGCATGGTTTCGGTGCGGTGCGGTTTTGTCCGGTCGAAAACCGCACCCATGCGCTGCGGTTTCGGTTTGCCCCCAAACCGCACCGAACCGCACCGCTCGCAGGCCTAGAGAAGTGCATTTTCCTTGAGCTCCGGGATGAAGGTGGATGCTTAGGGGACGACCCCTAGATGGAGAAGACGATTCTAGGGCAAAAAGGAAGTTAAAACATGATGGTCCCAGATTAGATCGTCAAAACAAGTATTTGTAACATGCAGAAATTTTGTTCACACACTATCGGTCGCACAGTTGTGTGCCCGATCGTGCTAAAACTGCTGCGGAATTGAAATGCAAGCAACCCTAATGATGGTCTGCGAGTAGCATAAATTGTTTGTGAATAGCGAAAATGCACGGTCGTGCGTGATTAAAGCACACGTTCGTGCATTTTTGCCTATCCACAATCCATCGTGTGTTTTCTTTGCACACGTGCGTGAAGAAAACACATGAGCAAATACAGAACTTTGATTTTGCGGCTGCAGGAGGCAGAAAAGTGCACGATCATGTGTTTTTACCTAAGCATGACCGTGCAACCAGTGTAGAATCCTAAAACACAACCTAAAAGCTCCCAAATGCATGCTAACTCATACCTTTTGCTCCAAGGTGATCTTGTATCATGAAATGAAGAATAATTATAAATTCACATGATTTTAACATAAATGAAGGGCAAGACAATGATAAAGTGGAGCCAAATGTGTGCTAAAATGTTTATCTAATTTTCACTCATCAAATACCCTCAAAATTGAACAATTGCTCGTCCCGAGCAAATCAATATACTCATTGGGGATATCAAAAATAAACTAAGCAATCAAACTATGAAATAAATAGTATGATGAGAAGTTCACATACAAGAGTTGAACATGAATATAATTCAAAAGAATCTACTAGACTTAATTAAAATTTATAAAATTTTCTAAAGTATATCAAAATGCATATTAATCACTTCATAACTAAGTTATTAGAACGTCTTAGGCGTGCTATGTAGTGCGAAAGTGACAAGGTAACTCAGATATGTATTATTGTCATGAGATTTGAATGCAGTCTTCAAAAAAATCCATCAATGATAGTAGGCGTAGGCTGATAAATTTTTGCTTAGGATCTATGGGACTTGATATGGGATGAAGTGATAGGATTGGGCTTAAGGTGTTGATATCAAAGGTAAATATGAGAGCAAACACACTTGAGCAAGAAACTATTGCTCTAGACAAAAGAGTGATTCACCAACAAATAGAGTGAAGTGAAAACCCACCAAACTTGGACTTTAACATATGGGGTCACCTCACCAAATAGCTACACAACAAACATCTTTACTAATTCATTCAGTTTTTCCTTTCATAATTTCCCTTTTTCTCTTGTTTTTATTTTTTTTCTTTTCTTCTTTATATATAAAATATATCATATGTTGAAATTTTTTTCCCACTCCACCTCAGTCGCAACAAACATATCTCCTATTATCACAAAAAGAATAGCTTAAAAAAACTCAAGTGTGACAAAATAGGATAAGGCTATATGGCTTTGGTGACTTGAAGGTGCCAATAATACAAAGAAAGAAGTGCAAGCTCAACTTTGAAATACAATGGTGAATCGAATTAGTTATGAATGAAAAGTTAACCATCCAAATAAAGGCCTATTTCATTTCCTGCTCACAAAAGCAGCCTATGTACATGCTTTGAGAGTCGCATCTGGTCAAGTTTTAGCCATTAAGGAAGGATGCCCTTTCATTACAATCCTATAATGCTTCTCTAGCTACCTGTCAGTCTGTCACACGCAATACAACACTAGCCATTAGACATACCTAGACCTAGTAAGAAGTGATGAATATTGCATTGATATAAAGTGAATAGTAATAAAGATGTGTGTAAATTAGATAATTTTGAGATAAATTTTATGGGTGTAACTCAAATTGGTTCGGTTCCACCCAAAACTAAGAACTGACCCATGTAACTTCGGTTCCAAAGTTTTGGAGCCAGAACGGACCCGTGGTCCTAAATTATGGAACCGGATCCAAACCGTTTGGTTCGGGTCGGTTTTGGTTCGGTTCTCCGCTCTATACCTCATTTTTTAATTATTGCAATCCAGTCTAATTCTTACTTCATTCCAAGCAAAACACTATTAATACTAACAATATCAAAGCATTATTTAATAATAAGTACTACCATAGTAACATTAATATTGTTAATTGAATCAGGTCAAATTTGCAATGATTAATATTAATATTAACACTATCAACACAAACCAGCTTAACACAAAGATTAATATAAACCTGCTTAATACTAAGATTAATAGGAACATTAATATAAAATATTCTAACTACATTAATACTAACATTAACAGAAAATATCGGAACTACATTAATATTGTTAATACATTAGAAGTTCAAACTTCAAAGCATCTGCATTAAGTGATAATTAAAATATCAACAAGCAACAAAAAATATAACAAGAGCCTACATATTTGAGACCTGAATATTGCACTTCATTCAACAATCTTTTTCATAAGCCTCTTGTTCGCTATAAATAACTAGAAAAAAAACAAAATAAAAAGTTAAGGCTAATGAAAAATATTTCTGACCAAAAATATATAAATAAATATTACAAGAAATTTTCACTCAAGTTTTTCAATTTGATGCAAGTACTCTTCATTTGCATTGGTAATGGACTTGCTATTAACCAATCTTGTGTGCATACCAACCCCTCGACAATCTTTGGTAAAAGTGAACTATGAAATCGTTCATGAATATGCCTGTACAACCCCATATCCGGCGAGTAGTGGTCGACAAGAGCCAGATCGGCCAGTCTAGCAGTCCGGCGGCTTGCCCCAGTGGGGGTGGACTGCATGAGGGGCGAGTGGAGCAGGTCGACTCACACTCGCCCCAGGGGTTCGACGAGTGGAGTAGGTCGACTCGCACTTGCCCTGGGGACTCGGTGAGCAGCGGGTGAGTGGGGCAGGCCGGGCCCGCACTCGCCCAGGGCTGGGAAGAGGCGGCGAGTGCCAGCTCCATCGAGCACTCGCTGCCCCCGGCGAGTGGAGGTTCCAGAGGGCCACTCGCTCAGTCTCTTTTGATATGTTTTTACCATTCCACCCCCGTTGCTCTGCCTATAGCCTGTTAGAATCGCGGAGTTACGCTGTTGACAGACCCAGTTGGGCTGCACATAGCTGTGGGGAACAACAGAGGTTGACTATTTGCAGGCCGATTTTAGAAATCTATAAATTGCCCCATGGGGGTACCTCAGAAGACATGCTTACTTGTCCCCCAATCTTCTTGCGCTTTCTGAGATATCCTTAGCTCGGTATTTGTCTAGGGAGGGGAATCACTCTAAGATCTTCCGGGTGTGTGGTGGGTCGTCCACGCTGAGTCCTTGGGTCTGTCCTCTGTTCTTTTTCCTTAGTTGTTTGGTTCGTGAGAGAGAAGTAGGTGTGCGATCACCCCTTTCCCAAGGGTAAATTCCACAGAGACTGAATTTTCGGTTTTAACATTTTTGGTGCGGTGAGCATGGATCGTGATCAGCACAAAAAATCGTCAGTAGGCTCGATGACTGGAGGAGATGGGCAAGGTTCGGACATGGCCGACTCGCCACCCCTTCCCCCTCTCGCCACGGTGGGGATGTTCGAGGAGTTCAGGCAGGAGGTAATTGGCCTCGTCAAATTCGCACTCGGTGCGCGGGTCGAGTGCTCAACACCGGCTATCCCAGTCGTCGCCGCCTCGACTCTAGGCGAGGATGCCCCTGCTCGGCGAGCTGGGAAGGAGGTTGCAGAGGAGGGGAGGGAGCGCGATCTCCCCGGGCGAGTGCTCTTCCCCGGCTCGGCGAGCGGAGGCCGGTTCAACGAGATGGGGGTGCGAGACCCTCCGGCTCGCCCAGTAGGGGGAGACAGCCCCTTCAGCGAGTTGGTTTCTTCTGCCCCAGTTCCAGAGGGGTTCAGGGAGCCAGAGATGTCCTACTACATCGGGAAGGATGACCCGGTCCAACACATCCTGTGGTTCGAGGATGTGGTGTCGATAAGGCAAATGTCGGATGCCTTCAAGTGCAGATTATTCGCCATTACCCTCAAGGAGAAGGAGAGAGAGTGGTTCCATCAGCTACCGGCCAACTCAATCTACTGCTTCGAGGACCTGCGCCGGGGGTTCATGTTGAGGTTCATCACTTCCAAGAAAAGGAAGAAAGTCGAAATCACTGTTCCACATTAAACAGGGGGTGAACGAGACCTTGAGAAACTACATGGACCGGTTCCAGAAGGAGGTCTCCCAGGTCCAGGAGATGCCAGAGCACACCCTGATGATGACCTTCACCTCAGGGATGCAACATGGTTTCTTCAGGATAGAGCTGAAGAGGGTGCCGCCCCTCTCCTACGAGGAGCTGATGGAGAGGGAGGCGAGGGAAGTCAACGGGGAGGCATCAAACCCTGAGTTCGCGAAGAAGTTGGCCAGGTGGGCCACGAAAGAGGAGAAGGGGCCAGGAGGTGGCCGAGGTCAGGAGGTGAGGAGAGCCGAATCCCGACATAAGGAGAAGCAACAGCAACAGCAGCAGCACCCCAGGTGGGGGCGTCAGGAGCCGAACAACCAGCTTGGCTGGAAGCAGCTAAAGTGGCAAGACCAAGGCCGACAAAGAGGTTTCCACGGAGGAGACAATCGCCAGGGGGGCCAGGGTCAGTTCCACCCTCCGGGATGGAGGCAGGGCCAGAGGCCTCCTCTCCCCGATCAGCATCAGGCTATGGAAATAGCCATGCAGAGGCGAAGAGGTCAGCAGAGGAGGAGAATGGAGGCCAGGGTGGAGTTACCTTTTTGTGACTTCCACCAGGAAGAGGGTCACACTACGACCACGTGCCCGAAGTTCCTCGAGGTGAGAGGAAACAGGGAGCAGCAGCAGCGAGACTACCAGGAGGTGCGGATCGAGGAAGTCCTGCCTCGGGCAGAGGAGGACAGGTGTGAGGACCGAGCTGATGTTGGGGCCCGGGGCGAGATCAGAGTGATCCACGGGGGGGGGGGGGGGGGTGGTTGAGGCCTCCCGGAAGGCAAGCCTCCACGCCATGTATCGAAGAAGCGTTGGCTCCACATCCCAGACCCCACCCCGGAGGAGAAGATCACCTTCTCTAGGAGTGACATGCCAGATCATGAGGATCCCTTCTGCGATGCGTTGGTCATCCAGACCGCGGTCGAGAATTTCACCGTCTCCAGGATCCTCATTGACAACGAGAGTTCGGTCAACGTCGTCTTTAAAAAGGCATTTGTTGCGATGAAGGTGGAGGCCAAGAGGGTGTTGGCCTCAGATGGGCCAATGTTTGGATTCTCAGGAGAAAGGAAGGAGGTTGAAGGAGGAGTGGGGCTCCATGTCACTCTTGGAGGGGCAGTCCCGAAACTGTAGGTTCGTCATCGTGGACGCCCCAGCGGTTACAACGCCATCTTTAGAAGGCCCCTCATCAGCACCTTCCGCTGCGTCCCCTCATCCTTCCACCAATGCTTGAAGTTCAACGCCGAGGGGATCCAGGTCCGGGTCCTGGGAGAACCCAAGCTGGCGAGGGAATGCTACGTCACCGCGGTAAACTCCATTTCTTGGCAGGAGGGAGCCGAGGATATTGAGCGGAGGATGGAGGAGGCGGAGCAGGAAGTAGGAGTGGAGATGGAAGTGGAAGAGAACCCCGCCCAGGTGCGGGTGGTGGAGGAGATCCAGGAGGAGCCGACCGAGGCAATGGTCGTGGAAGAGGTTGAGGAGGAGGTCCTTGTCCCGGGAGAGGGGGACGTTGGAGAATGGAGAGAGCAGTCTCGCTTGGAGGTTGCAAAAGAAGTGGTGGAGATGTAAGTTCTCACCACGGGAGGCAAGGTGGAGAAGGTGCGCATCATCGGGGGGCTGACCCCGGTGGACCAGGAGAGGATGCTGACATGCATCCAGAAGAACGTGGACATCTTCGCTTGGAGCGCAGCAGAGATGCCGGGGATCGATGCGGACGTTGCCTGCCACCGCCTCAACCTGGATCCAGAGGCTCGCCCCATCCAGCAGAAGAAGAGGTCTATCGCGGACAAGCTAGCCGAACCCATCAGGGAGGAGGTGACCAAGCTCCTGAAGGGCGGCTTTGTATCCGAAATTCAATACTCCGCCTGGGTCTCCAACATTGTAATGGTTAAAAAGTAGACGGCCGGTGGAAATTGTGTGTTGATTTTCCGTACTTAATAAATAATGTCCTAAGGATTGTTACCACTTGCCTCGAATCGACGCGCTGGTTGACTCAGCCGTCGCTTTTCCTGTAATGAGTTTCTTAGATGCATTTTTAGGTTATCATCAGATCAGAATGCACCCCCCCGATATAAAAGATGTCTCATTCATCAGAGATGATGGTTGCTACTGCTACAAGATGATGCCCTTTGTGTTGAAAAATGCAGGGCGACATACCAAAAGATGATGGATCAGGTCTTCAAAGAGCAAAAGGGAAGGAACCTGGAGGTGTATGTGGATGACTTGATGATCAAGAGCTGGGAGGTGGACTCCCACCTCCAGGATCTGGAGGAGACTTTCAGCACCTTACACAAATGCAAGATGAGGCTGGACCCTTTGAAGTGTCTTCGGGGCAGCAGAGTCACGTTCCTGGGCCACATTCTCACTTGTCACAACCAGTATTTTTTTCGTATTAAATAATACGTCAGAGAAAGAGAAAATACGCGTGGTGATGCCACGCCGCGCTTGAGACAACTACAGGCGCTCGGGCGGAAACCTACTCCTAATACTTTTCATGAAAATCCATGAATTATAGTTTTAAAACAAGATTTAAATTAAGTTTTAATGACCGTGTCTCTCAGTTCAGTGGAACGACCAGTGCACAAGTAAGGATGACAAATGAATCAAACTTAATAATTTTCCGCTGTGTAAACTTATACTTTCTCACTCGTGGATTAGTTGATCCACTAGACCGAGTGACACGGTCAACATACCTAATAATATAACTATGTTTTAAAACATAATTCATAAGCCTTTTATAAAAATAAATGAAAGGACAGAGTTATCTGAATGTCTGCAGTTGTCCCCTGCATGACGTTGAATCACGATCGCGTATTTTCTCTCGCTTTGATAATATTTTAATACTGAGAAAATGTGGGTTGTGACATCACCCCCGCAGGGGTGGAGCCGAATCCGACAAGGTCGAGGCAATCATGGAATTGGGGTCGTCTCAAAATGCTAAGGTGGTCCAGCGGCTGACAAGAAAGTTGGCATGGTTAAGCAGGTTCCTTTCCCGAGCTGAGAAGTGCTCTGCCTTCTTCAAAGCATTGAGAGGAGGAAAGAAGTTTGATTGTACTAAGGAATGCGAGGAGGCATTCCAGGGCTTGAAGAGGCAGTTAACTCAGCCCCCCTGCTCCAAGGGCCGAAGGAGGGGGATGATCTATCTTTGTATCTTGGGGTCGGAGCAGAGGCCTTGAGATCCGTCCTGGTTCGGGAAGAGGGGAAGAAGCAGCCGCCCATATAGTACGTAAGCCGTGTCCTGAGGAAGGCAGAGCTCTGTTATCCCATCTTGGAGAAGCTGGCCTTTGCTCTGGTCATCTCGGCCCGGAGGCTCCGACCTTACTTTCAGGCACACTCCATTCAAGTTGTGACTGACCATCCCCTCCGCAACATCTTTGAGGGGGTGGAGCACTCAGGGAGGCTGGCGAAATGGTCGGTAGAGTTGAGCGAGTTCGATATCTCTTTCGTCCCATGCCTCTCGATCAAGACCCAAACAATGACCCATTTTCTCGCAGATTATGTGGTCGAGGTGGCGGAGGTAGAACTCAATCGCCCGGTTCCCTGGAAGGTGATGGTAGACGACGCTTCAGGAAGACATTCCCTGGGGGTGGGGGTGATCTTGGAAAGCCCTCAGGGAATGAGGATCGAGCAAACAGTGGTGGTGCACTTTCCCATCACTAACAACCAGGCCGAGTACGAAGCCGTGATAGCAGGACTGTTCCTAGCCAGGGAGCTGGGGGTGCATGATGTGGATGTCATCATTGACTCCATGGTGGTGGCCTACCAAATCATTGGGGAGTTTGAGACAAGGGAACCTACTCTCCAGTTATACCTGACAAAGGTGAAGGGGGTCATCGGTATGTTCCAGACATTCTCCATCCGTCATGTGTCGCTGGAAGAGACTGAGCAGGTTGATCAACTAGCTAAGCATGGTCCCCGGGTGGGGTGGGGGGGTGGGGGGTACCATCACTGACATGTTCCGTCCGTCCATCGAAGAAGGGAGTTGATGGAGGTGGACCAACACCCCTCGTGGATGGATCCGTTCGCAACTTTCCTTTCCACAGGGGAGTTCCCAGAGGGGATGGATAAGAAGAGGTTCAAGCACAAGTCGGCATATTATCTCATGCGCGACGGGCAGTTGTACAGAAAGACCCTCTCGGGAATGTTGGCATGTTGCGTGGCCGTGAGAGAGGTCCAAAGGATTCTAGAGAGGGTCAATTCCGGGGAGTGCGAGAGTCACTCGGGAAGCAGAATCTTAGAAGGAAGAATAGTCCGACCGAGGTACTTCTGGCCGACCCTAAGTCAGGACGCTGCGGAGTTCATAAGGAAATGCCACAAGTGTTAGCTGTTTGCCCCCCTCCAACTTCAACCAGCTCATCGGCTTAGGAGTATCACGACCCCCTGACCCTTCGCCATTTGAGGAATAGATTTGGTAGGACCTTTCCCCCAGGTCAACGGACAGTGGAGGTTCCTGATGGTGATGATTGACTATTTTTCTAAGTGGTTGGAAGTGAAGGCGCTAGCCAAGGTGACCTCGCAGGTAATCAGGAACTTCGTATTGGGAGAGATCATCTGCCGACACGGTCTGCCACATGCCATAGTCACGAACAATGAGCCTCAGTTTGCCAGCGCCGAGTTCATCAACTTCTGCGGACAGCTCGGGGTCGACCTCAGGTTCGCGTCGGTCCACCATCCCTGGCGCAACGGGCAGGTGGGCGGCGAGCAAAATCATCGTCAACCTCCTCAAGAAGAAAGTGGAGAATTTGAAGGGTAGTTGGGTGGAGCAGCTTCCTTCGGTTCTTTGGGCCCTGAGAACCACTCCCAACACGGCCACGGGGGAGACCCCCTTCAAGCTCTCCCATGGATGCGAGGTCGTGCTTCCAATAGAGTTCGAGGTCCGGACGACTCGGGTGGTCGAGGCAGAGGCAGGCAGGGAAGAATGACAAGCTGAAAACGAGGAAGAGCTACGACTCTCCCTTGACATGATAGAGGAGCTGCGTGATCTCTCCGACATCCGACAGGAAAAAGTAAAACGAAGAATGACTAAGTACTTTGACAAGCACAACCGAGTCAAATAGTTCGCGGAAGGGGACTTGATCCTGAAGAAGGTGGATGCGGTAGGGAGATCAGCGACAGTGGGAAAGCTCAACCCCAACTGGGAAGGCCCGTACATTGTCCAGGAAGCTCTAATGTCAGGGGGGTATCACCTCCGGAATGTGGAGGGCGAGACCCTAAGTCACACCTGGAGTGGTGATGACTTGAAACGTTTCTATCCGTAAAAGCATGTACATACTCTCCATCAATGAATATGAAATCCTTTGGTCTTTCATCTTTTCTTGGCACTGATATTCATGACAGACCGAAGTTTTTGTAAGTCCCGAGCTTTCTCCCGTTGCTAGACTCTCACCTAACTGGCAAGACAGGGATCCTCGCGGGACATCTTTCTCGCTCTGGGATTAGGTCCCGAGATGCTCCCGCTGCCAGGCTTACCCCTAGCTGGCAGGGCTGGGATCCTCGAGTGACGTCGTTATGACCCAGGAGGGCTGAGTCCGGTTGATGCTTAACACCCGCCGTCAGGCTCTCACCTAGCTGATTGGGCCGGTGGTAGCGCCCAGAGGGTAACTGATGAAAAATTTTCTCGCTCTGGGGTTAGGTCCCGAGAAGCTCCCGCTGCCAGACTTCCACCTAGCTGACAGGGCCGGGATCCTCGAGTGAGGTCGTTATGACCCGGGAGGGCTAAGTCCGGTTGATGCTCAACACCCGCCGTCAGGCTCTCACCAAGCTGATTGGGCTGGTGGTAGCGCCCGGAGGCTGATTGATGGAAAGTTTTCTCGCTCTGGGGTTAGGTTTCGAGACGCTCCTGCTGCCAGGCTTCCACCTAGCTGGCAGGGCCGGGATCCTCGAGTGACGTCGTTATCACCCTGGAGTGCTGAGTCTGGTTGATGCTTAACACCCGCCGTCATGCTCTCACCTAGCTGATTGGGCCGGTGGTAGCGCCCGGAGGTTGACCGTTGCAAAGTTTTCTCGCTTTGGGGTTAGGTCCTGAGACGCCCCGCAGCCAGGCTTCCACCTAGCTGGCAGGGCCGGGATCCTCGAGTGACGTCGTTATGACCTTGGAGGGCTGAGTCCGGTTGATGCTCAACACCCGCCGTTAGGCTCTCACCTAGCTCATTGGGCCGGTGGTAGCGCCCAAAGGTTGATTGATGGAAAGTTTTCTCGCTCTGGGGTTAGGTCCCGAGACGCTCCCGCTGCCAGGCTTCCACCTAGCTGGTAGGGCCAGGATCCTCGATTGATGTCGTTATGACCCTGGATGGCTGAGTCCGGTTGATGCTCAACAACCGCCATCAGGCTCTCAACTAGCTGATTGGGCCGGTGGTAGCGCCCGGAGGTTGACCGTTGGAAGGTTTTCTCGCTCTGGGGTTAGTCCCGAGACGCTCTCGCTGCCAGACTTCCACCTAGCTGGCAGGGCCGGCATCCTCGAGTGACGTCGTTATGAACTTGGAGGGATGAGTCCGGTTGATGCTCAAGACCCGCCGTCTGGCTCTCACCTACCTGATTGGGCCGGTGGTAGCGCCTGGTGGTTGACTGATGGAAAGTTTTCTCGCTCTTGGCTTAGGTCCCGAGACGCTCCCGCTGCTAGGCTTCCACCTAGCTGACAGGACTAGGATCCTCGAGTGACGTCGTTATGACCCTGGAGGGCTGAGTCCAGTTGATGCTCAACACCCGCCGTCAGGCTCTCACCTAGCTGATTGGGCTGGTGGTAGCGCCCGGAGGTTGACTGATGGAAAGTTTTCTCGCTCTGGGGTTTGATCCCGAGACGATCCCACTGCCAGACTTCCACCTAGTTGACAGGGCCGGGATTCTCGAGTGACGTCGTTATGACCCAGGAGGGCTGAGTCCGGTTGATGCTCAACACCCCCCGTCAGGCTCTCAGCTGGCTGATTGGGCCGGTCGTAGCGCCCGAAGGGTAACTGATGGAAAGTTTTCTCGCTCTGGGGTTAGGTTCCGAGACGCTCACGCTGCCAGGCTTCCACCTAGCTGGAAGGGCCGGGATCCTCGAGTGACGTCGTTATGACCCTGGAGGGCTGAGTCCGGTTGATGCTCAACACCCGCCGTCAGGCTCTCACTTAGCTGCTTGGGCCGGTGGTAGCTCCCGGAGGTTGACTGATGGAAAGTTTTCTTGCTCTGAGATTAGGTCTCGAGATGTTCCTGCTGTCACGCTTCCATCTAGCTGGCAGGGCTGAGATACTCGGTGGACCTGGAGATATCTAAAGCCGGGACCCAGACATTCGAACTTCGGAGGCAAAGATCACATAAGTAACAAGTTGAGCCTGACAATCCCAATGCGAGCCGAAAAGGGCGAACCAAAACCTTGGCAGGTCGGCGAGCCGAGACTATTATCAGCAGTTACACTCCAGCCCACCAAAGTTTTACTTGGAAGATTCTTGGCTTTACGCCGAGTCTCAAAGAAGAACAGCCGTCACAGGCAAGCTGGGCATTCGCCGACCCTGCTCGGCAAACGATCCAGCCCAACTGCCACGAGGTCTCTAAAGGCAGGGTGAAGGGGATGGCGAGCTGAGGTCTCGACATTTATTGAGGAAGGCGAGAGGAGGCGGTCCTCGGCGGTATATTTCCACCCTTTTAACATTTTACTTGGGAATTTCTAACAACTTCAGCTTGGCATTGGCGAGAAAGAAGGGTGCTCGCGGGCGAGCTGGGTGGTCGCGTGCCTAGCGCGGCGAGCAATTCTCCTCCTGACTGACCGGGGTTGGCGAGCTCTCAAGGTCCCCCCGCTGGTACGAATCCAAACTCAAATACATTCTAGCGGCCCGCTCTACCCTGGTGAGGTCGCTCTATAGAGGAGGGCAGCTCGCAGGCGAGTACATCGCAGTAAGTTCAAAAAAAAGAAGATAGAAAAATTTGGGCTAAATCCTTTTTTCATTAACAAGACATTGTTACAAAATAGAGAGCTCGCCTCGGCGAGGTTACAAATAGGGGAAAGAGAATTATAATGGAAGAAAAAAAATAAGCAGGAGGTGCGTGTCAGCTCTCGCCCTCCCCTCCGGACGGGTGGTCCTCCTCGTCCTCCCCTCCGGATGTGTGGCCGTCCTTGTAACCCTTAACATCCTTGAAGTGAGACTCAAAACATTCCTCCTCGCTGGGAGGGGTTGCCGGCGGGAACAAGTTCGGCACAAGGTCCCTCGATGTGATCTCCTCGCATCCGTCCACCAGCATCTCCATATCTTTCATCATCTGCAGGGTGTAGTCGGCGGTGCTGATGGAGTTGATCCGCGGCCTCACGGAGACCTCGGCCTCACTGTAGACTTTAGGCCATTTGGGAGGAATGCTCGGCTCGCCGCCAGACTGAGGAAAGAAGATGTCAGTCTGCCGGATCGGCTCGCTTTGGAGCCCTTTGTTCTCCTCCCTCAGTTTGTTATTCTCCTTCTCCAGCTTGGCGGCGCGAGCTTGCAGCTCGCTCGCGGCTTCGATATCCTGGGAAGAAGGACAAGGTAAGATCAATGTGGGTGAAAAATCCTAAGGGAAAAAGGAAGGGGGTAGCCGATGCTTACCATCCCGCCAACCGCTTTTGCGTGAAGGTTCTCAGTGACTTTTAGTCGCCCCGCCTGGTCGGCGGCGTTGTCCTTGGCGAGGTCGCGCTCCTGCTCGGTTATCAGTAACTGGTGGTTGAGGCTGAAGCCGCGACGGACCACCATATGATGCAGCTCCAAGGCCCGCATCTGGGCCTGCAGACCTTCACGACCGAGCTGCCGAAGAGTTAGGCCCTTGTAGGCCTCGGCATCCTTGCGCCCATACAGGCCGAAGCCCAGCGTATAGTCATGCCCAGAGGCGGGTTGACCCCCGACCAGGAGGGATGGAGTGATGGGATGGAAACCCTGTGGGTCTGCTCATCCCATCGCACCATCGGCTCGCCGACCGAGTCTTTTGATTTTCCCTCAAAGCCGAAGAGGGGGTGTCACTTCGGCAGGCCCGGCTCGCGGGCCACAGTTTTCGCTGCAGCAGGGGGAGCGGAGGGCTCGCCACCCTCCTGGTCTTTCCTCGGCGAACCCTTCAGCGAGCTCTCTAGTGACCCTTCAGGTGTGGTCTCTGACGAGCTTATGTAGATTTGTTGTGGTTTCTTCCTGGAAACCACCAGAGCTTTTATCTTTTTTGGCGGCGGAGGGCAGCGAGGCGAGCTGGATCCAGTGCGGTCAGGTCGCCTCTTGCTAGAGGAGGGTCCACTAGGCCCCAGCTCGCCTCGGCAGGCCGCTGCGGCTGCCCGCTCGCGTGCGAGTGGGTCCGGGTAGAGTCCCGAGTCCGCATTGGGCGGATGATCGGGAATTGATCGCTCCCTTGCAGAAAATGACTTGGAGTTAGAAAGCGATAATCATTGGTGAGCCCAAAAGGAGAAAAAAAGGAAAGTGTACCTTCGCCAGGGAGGACGGGGGGAAGCGAGTCGATGCCCCTCCGCAGGAAGACAACCTCGAAGTCCTTCTCAAGGAGGAACTTATGCATCTCAGCGTCAACGCCAGATACAGTTGGGGGGCGGTACACCTCCTTGCTCTTCTGTTGGGGGGTGAAGTGTATGTTGCCTAGGTCGCCCTTGATGAAGACGATCTTGGATACCCAGTTGTGATTTTTGTTCGCGGTCTCGCGAACCTTGATGTGCGAGCCCATCAGATAGGCGACCCCATCATTGGTCGCACGGTAGGTAAAGAGCTTGCGAAAGGCGGTGAGGTTGAATTTAATCCGCTCCTGGCGGAAGAAGCAGGCGAATGCGACAATCATGGCGATCACATTCAGGTTCAGTTGCGCGGGCACTGCGCTGAAGTACTTGAAGATATGACGGATTTCCGGCCAGAGGGGCAAGCACAACCCCACCTCGAAGCGCGAGATGTGGAAAACGAGCTCATCCTCATAGAATGTATTAATGACCTCGCCCTCTGCGGGCCGGCGCACCTCATAGCCAGGGGGCACATATTCGGTTCTGAAGTTGGCGAGCTCGTGCTCGATGGTATTTCCATCAAAGAAAAGGTAGTCGTCGAACTGCCGGGCGCGCTTGGACCGCCCGTCGGCGTCAGGTCGCGTCTTGCCCATGTCCGCAAAAGGGTTGGGGTGTGAGAGCGGGTAGCGAGAAGAGAAGCAAAGGGGGTATGAATGCAATAAAGACGATGACCTAGAGGGTTGGTGAGGGGGCCTATTTATAGAAAGCCGGATTTATGGCCGGGCTGACCGGTCAGTGCAGCTCGCCAGCTCCAGCTCGCCAGCCCCAGCTCCCCGACTCCGACTTGCCGACCCAACGACCTGGCCTATCCTAGCGCGAGCTAAGCCTAGACGGCATAGCATATTATTTCGAGCAACATATTGAGTTCTAAAAATTATTTAAGTTATTACAGGCAGGGACGTTCGCAACCCCGAGAAGGAAAGAATTCATAACAAACAGAAGAAGTTCGGTCAACACGCTTGAGCTGGGGGTGCTGGGGGGCAAGGGCCCGTAGGCTCAGCTAGGGAGCCATTTCCATCTACGTCGGCCTCGCGCCCCCATCCTCTGAGTTCGGCGCAGGTTGAGGAGCTCGCGGACCAGGTCCAGGTCCCGACCAAAGGTCTGCAGGTTGTCATCAAGTCTATCCATAACTGGGGTGGGGGACATCATCTCTCCCGCCGAGCCGCGTTCCATCCTATCTGCGAGCAGCACATTGTCCCGCTCCAGCGCCTGTAGTCTTTGCTCGCTATATGCGTTGTCCGCTCGAAGTTGGCGCAAGGCCGCGTCCTGCTTCTTCAACATCCTTTGGGATGGACTTAGCCTTCTTGGCAGGGTTGGATTTCGTCGGCTCGCGCAGTGCCGTGTTGGGGGGCATGCCGACTAGCGTGGCAGCGTGAGTGGTGTTGAGCTCGCGGGCGCGGCTAAGCTTCTCTTGGATCTCTTTGGAGAGAGGCATCTCAACAAGGTTCAAGTAAGGGGAATGGCGGAGGCCACCCAGGTGCGTGTGCATGTATTTATAGCCGCTGGTGGAGCGCACCAAAAGATTCTCTGGCCCCTATTGTACTCGCCACATATTGCGGGGTTGGATGATTCTTTCCGAGCTTGGGCCAACCTCGCAAAGAGCGGTGATTGTGTACAACGCTATATCCGGCGAGTAGTGGTCGACCGGAGCCAGATCGGCCAGTCCAGCAGTCCGGCGGTTCTCCCCAGTGGGGGTGGACCACATGAGGGGCGAGTGGAGCAGGTCGAATCGCACTCTCCCCAGGTGCTCGACGAGCAGCGGGCGAGTGGAGCAGGTCGGCTCGCACTCGCCCCCGGGGCTCGACGAGCAGTGGGCGAGTGGGCAGGCCGGGCCCGCACTCGTCCAGGGCTGGGAAGAGGCGACGAGTGCCAGCTCCATCGAGCACTCGCCGCCCCCGACGAGTGGAGATTCCAGAGGCCACTCGCCCACTCTCTTGTGATATGTTTTTACCATTCCACCCTCGTTGGTCTGCTTATAGCCTGTTAGAACAGCGGAGTTACGCTATTGGCAGACCCAGTTGTGCTGCATATAGCTGTTTGGAACAACAGAGGTTGGCTATTTGCAGGCTGATTTCAGAAATCTTTAAATAGACCCAAGGGGGTACCTCAGAAGACATGCTTACTTGTCCCCCGGTCTTCTTGCGCTTTCTGAGCTATCCTTAGCTCGACATTTGGCTAGGGAGGGAAATCGCTCTAAGATATTCCGGGTGTGTGGTGGGTCGTCCACGCCGAGCTCTTGGGTTTGTCCCCCGTTCGGTCGGCGACGTCCATCGCCCATGCGGACCACAACATCCGGAGAGGGAATTGAGGGAAGACAGAGCTGATGCACCAAGCGCTCAGAGATGAGGTTGTGGCATGCACCGTTATCCACCATGATGATGATCAGACGATTCCGCAGCGTGCTCGAGAGCTGCATGGTCTGCTGGCTGAAGATCCCTCCCGTCATGGTGCAAGATAACTCCAAGCGCTAGAACGTAGCTGCAGTAGAGCCGAGAGATGTATCCCCCGCTGAGAGCTCTAGGGCCTCAAAGTCGGCCAGGGTAACCTCGGGATCGATGTCGCCGATGATGGTGTTAAACTCCTTCACGGAGCACTGATGGTTGAGCGAGTACGGTTGGTGGCACCAGAAACAGAGACCCTTGTTGCAAAGCTTATTGTAATCATTGTTCGAGAGGCGCTGAGGGGCTAGTGGTTAGACAGATCGATTTCCCCAAGGTGGCGGTCGGAGTTGAGGGGTCGTGGCTGGCGGTCGCCGAGGCGGCCGGGTCTGGTGGTGGTCAGCCACGAGAGCAGGTGGCCAGAAGGAGAGGCCTGCTTCCAAATCCGCCAAGTCCATGGCGTTGGAGACTGTGTAGGGGTGGTGCATGCAGAGGCGAGAACAGATATGTGACAGTAGACCCTGCATGAAGAAGCCCAAGTAATGATCAGGCGGCAGCCTGAGGATGTGGGAGACCAGGTCAATGAACTCATCAACATAATCGTCAAGGCTGGTTGTCTGGTGGACGCCGCAAAAACGCTTGATAGAGGAGGAGTCGGAGTAGCGGGTGTCATACTGCCGGATCATCTCCTGATTGAGCTCAGTCTAGGAAAAGCATGGTTGGATTGGCGTAGCCACCGAGTCCAGTGGAGGGTCGATCCTTCCAGGGCAACCACAGTCGTAGACACCTTGTCGTTCTTCGGTGTGCAGTTGAGGTTGAAATATTGCTCCGTTTTGGCAATTTAACTCATTTGGTCAACATCGACAAAGGAAGGAATGCTGACGGAGAGTGCAGACCGACTCGGAATAGGAAGAAGAGCATTCCCAGAGGGAATGGACGGCGGACCAGCTCCGAGGCGAGAGACGTCGTCCGCGGGTGAATCGAAGCCGGACGTGGCAGAAACGACTGCTTAGAACGCTTGGAGGAAGTCAATCTTGGAGTGGAGGGAGAGGAGCGCAGTGTGCATGGATGCGAGGAGATGATCGTCAACATCCAGCTAAGGCTATCGTCAGTGACATCCGGAGCGGCTTCAGAATTTTGGCTATAGTGCGGAGCCATAGAGGCAACAACGACATGCGAGAGCGGGGTCGATTGGGGTGCCTGGGGCCTAGGCGACAACTGGAGGAAGGGAAAAAAGACGTCCCCGGGGGATGCGGGCAGACAGTCGACCCTGGAGGGCCGCACGCCTAACGAAACTCGGCATTGGCGTGCTGAATGCAAGCGAAAGCGCCCCCGGTTGGAGATCGCATACGAGATTGCTGGATTAGGGCCAGATCGGTCGAGATCTGGGAGCTGGACAAGTAATCGCCGCTGATCTTGGAGAAATAAAGTCGGGCACTGTTTATTTCCATTTATCGGGTGCCGCGTCATCCTGGAGTGTCACACATGCATTTTATTTGTGTGAATCGCCTTGAACCGCCGGATTCAATCCTTTAGCTGGTCCTCTTCTTTACCAAATTAATCACCTCTATTCTTAACATTGTTTAGTTAGTTTAAACTATTGTATCATGAAGTTCTATAAGAAAATTTCCTATATTCATAATACCTATTATTTAAGCTGGCGGCGTCACAACTACCCCAATCCCTATTCCCAAAAATATTTTAATTATGCGTTGTCCTCAATGCATGAAGAAATGAAATATTAGGAGAGGGATAAAACACATTACCCTATTATCAAAAGAAGCAATGCATACAATGATAGAAGTATGATAACTATTGGGTTTATTATCCCCACAAGACCGATTCAATTTTTGTCGATGGTCTGGATAATTCGTGTGGAGAAGTAAAAGTGCTCATGAGTTCTTTTCATTTTTAACATTGGTAAATTATACCAATGTAAACTCAGTCTTTTCCTTTTTCTTAGGATCATGTTCCTATTCAGAATGACGAGAGAGGAAAAGGAATCAAATGGACTCCTGATATCCCTAATCAGAGAAGAAATAAGGGCAACATTTGTTGCCCTTGCTTTCTCCACCTTCAAAATAGAGTCGTTAACACAGTCTACAAAAGGATCATGAAAATATATTCCTGCAAGATGTTAAGCATAAATGAAGTGAGAGGAATAAAATTTAAAGTGAAAGGAGGAGAATCATTAGTAGAGAAAGTGATCCCGATATCATTCACATTAGGTTCCACTCAGTGGAGGATGCATGAACTTTTATCTGTGTGGGCGGACCTAAAAACTTGAAGACTTTTTTTGCAATATAGAGAATGATCAAACTTAACTTACTAGACATATTTACAACCCACAATAGAAAAAACTGTAATTTTAAATGTGAAGAACTATCTTAATTAGCAATTATATTGCCCGGGAAAAAGAATATAATAAAATCAAAAATTATTTATCAAGCTCCGTTGAAGCGGAAAAGCTTTCTATTGCACAAGTGGAATTTAATGGCCCATTAAATCTGAACTCTGAAGAGTAGATTCACAAACTTGCTAACATTTATTAAATACAATGCATAAACATTTATTAAACTTTAAACATAAAATACAGTGCAAATCTAGGCAAGAGCCCTAACAACCATTTTCTCATACAGTAAATCAGAAAGAATGGAGAGTTTGAAAGATTGGTTAAATGCTTATGCTTCGTTTGGTTTGGCGTTTCGCCGCTTCCGTTTGGAGCAAACGCCGTCGGGCGGCGGGTAAACAAACGGGCGCCGACGGCGTTTGCTTCGTTTGCATCCGCCAAACAAAAGAAAAGCCACCAAATCAGAGCTTTTCCAGCCCCGCCTCCCCCCTCCGGTTCGACACGTCCATTTGGGCCCGCCAGCTCCTCCCGCACCGCTCAATCAAACACACCCTTAATCTTTTGATGTTTAAATTCTTCTGAAACTGAAAGTGAACCAACAACATGACTAGACTGCATATGACTTGTGAGTGCTGGAGCCTGGAAGTCTGTAACTAATTTACTGTTCACGATTTGCAGCTTCCATCTAAAAGATCTAATAAATAAAAAGCACATATCTGCTCACTACTCAGTACTCAGCCTACTCGGGAGACTTGAAACTTGAAAGTACAATTATCAGTCCAAATGGACTAAACGAAGCAAACCGAAGGCATCAAACTACTGGAGAGATTGAACGAAGAAAACTAGAAGAGCAAAACATGGCTAAGAATAAGGTTTGGACCTCACGAACAAAAGACAAAACGATACCTGGAAGATTGGAAGTCTTGCATGAACCTTGTTCCTCCAAATCGAGTGTTTGAAAGAGTGGTTCTTCAAGGCTTCAAAGTTCAAACTTGAAACCAGAAAGATTGAAAGTGCCGACTTGCAGAGGATTGACGTCTGTCGGGAGCCCGCCGAAGATAGGAAGAAATTTGGCTCTCGGCAGCCCGCTGCGAATAAATCCTATTTTCATGATTTTTTTCCCAGTGTGGGCGGCCTCACACTCTCTCCCCTCATGAGGTCCGCCCCTGGCTCCACTGGCTGATCACTATCGACAATGAGGATATCGTTGCAGGATATATATGAGCTGCATTGGGCTTTAGTAGCGAGTTGGATTTCATCCACCAATGATGAGGTAGAAACCTTCTCACTATGAAAAACACCCTCCTCGACGCAACTCAGTTCTGGTTCGGGCTCCTCCTGCAAAACTAAATAATCAACAAGATCAAGAGACACATGTGTAGTGAAGTCAAGAAAAATTGGGGGTGTATGATACTAGTAATAGAATTAGATAAGTTTAAATTTTCCTCCAGATTCGAATCCAAAGTGAGGATCTATCAGGGAAGGTGGCTCCCCCATGTCATCACGCAGATACTCGGGTACACTATTGGTCGTATCCACTGTGCTCCCATGGAAATGTGAGGGCATATCACACATGTCATCAACGATAACAGTAGTGCAAGATGTGATGAGGGGCAAGATAGTGATTGCCGGCTTATCGTCCTCTATTTGCAATTTTTTTTAATCCTTCACAATGTGATCAAAACTTTGACAATACAAATATCACTGGCTGGTAGGCTTTAGCCTCAAAAAAACAAACCAACCTGTGATGGCGATTCCCGCATTGGAGACACTCATGATCATAATAGGTAGGTTCAATGTATGAAGATCCATAAGATGTGGATTGTCCATACGATGAGCCATGTGAATTATAATTACTTCTTACTAAATAGCAATCGTCACTAGCATGATTATAAGCTCCACACCATTTACATTGTTGGTAAACAAAAATATTGCGGCAGAGATGGATACAAAATAATTGAAGCAGAATAAAGACTCACTACACACGATTATAGAAGTGAACGCGGTGTAAACCTATATTTAGAAAGGACGTTGTTATTAGCAAACTTTATTTCGTTATTAGCAAACCTCAAAAAATCGGGTTTAGTGAATTGAATTATTTTTTTTCAATCCTGATACCCCACTATTAGCAAACCCTTTCAGCTCAAGCTTGGATTGGCCGGAGCTATAAGTTCACCTTCCTTGTTTGTTTTCGTAGCCACCGCCACGGCCGCTTCCGCCGCCGCCGCTTCCGCCGGCGGCAGCTTTGTCTCCTCCAACTTGTCCATTTTCTTCAACCTGGCGAGCTCCAGGTCTCGGCTCATCTTCCTCCAATACATCTCTGCAAACGTGATCGGCTCTTCCATCAAGGGCCTCTCCCCCTCCCTCACTGTCAGCGGGTACACCACCGCAGCCGACGACAGATTCTGAAACGTTGCGATGGATAACCGCGCGCTCTCCGCGTTCATCGCCGCTTGATGATCCGCGTTCATCGCCGCTTGATGATCCGCGTTCTTGAACCGTCCGTTGCTCAAATACTGCATTACACACATGCACACCAAGTGTTCGACAAAATGCTTACTTCAAATTTTCTTTTAGGGAAACTGAACTTACATGGCCGTGGTCGCTGAGGTTGACGACGAAGGCCCCTGGCACAGGCTGGACGGTGATCCACGTGTCACCTCCGTCCTTGGTGGCTTGCAGGCCGCCGACGTCGTCCTGGAGGAGGAGGGTGATGGTGCCGGGATTGGTGTGGCGCTTGAGGCCGAGGGTGAGGTCTGGCTGAGGGCATTTTGGATAGAAATTGATGACCAATTTCTCGTCCATGTCGACGCAGGCGCCTGCGAGGGCTTCGCGATCCAGCCCCATGGCCTTCGACAGGACGCCGAGGAGCTTGCAGGCTAGATCCATCAGCCTTGAAACGTACTCTTCTACGACGCGGCGCCACCCCTCCGGCTTCTCCGGCCATCGCGAATAATCGCGAGATCGTACGGGGTAGGAGAAGTAGGTGAAGATTTCTCTCCAATCTTGAACTGCTTCCCCCTGCATTGCCTCACCAACAGTCACTAATTCGGCAGATCTATAAACAATTAATTAAGGCTTCGAGCTGGAGTAGACGGGCGGGCGCAGATGCTGCCGCCGTTCGGAGCCAGAGGGGGAGGGGGGAATTCCAAATGAAGAATTTTCTCTATTCCTCAGGGAGTGACAGGAGCAGACGCCGCTTATTTGATTTCCCGCCGTGCGGCGGCATCTGCTCTCACATTGGCTTGAAAATGCTGCTCCAAATGAAGCATAAAACTCAAAGTATAGGAGCAAGATCTGTGGCAGCAATTGAGGTTTTACTGTTTTTTAGCTTCTTTGGTTGTTTGCACCTTCAAAATAGAGGGATTTGACATTTTGCACATTCAACGATGCTGGAAAAGTTTATTTTTTTATTTTTTTGGTGGTTTGCTAATAACAAAAAAATTTGCTAATAACCCTTTTCAAAATAGATGGTTTGCTAATAACAATGGTTTGCTAATATCGAAAGGTGATTTGCTAATAACAACGTCCATTTAGAAATTACTTGAAAGTTTTTAGAAAGAATTTACAAGTGCTAAGAAAATAAAAGAAATAAAACTTTAATATTTAAATCTTCGAATTGAAAAAATCACACATGCTGTGTTCCTCAGTAACACGACGCCAAAAACTTGGCTGACAAGTGGCAACCATTCTCGCATGGAGAGAGTGTCGGCAGTGAACTAGTCGATGTAATATAAATCAGAGAATAACTCCCCGAATATCGATCTCTCGAGTAACACAGATTGGCGAATTAATCAATTAGAAATCTCGTTATTAAGGTGGATGCGATATGTTGATTTGGGGGTTTGATTTACTAAACTATGAATATGAAGAAAGTAAATTTAATCTACGAGTGAGGGTTGCCTACAACTCTTTGCACAAACACGAAGGATAAATCAAGGGTCGCTGACACTTCTTCAACCAAACATCAAAACAACATCTCAAACATCATATAAGAACATCAACACCAATGAATTCATGAACAAATATCAACATGCACTGCATTGGAATGTAACCAACATCCACACCAACATTACCTCAAACCAACATCCACACCAACATTCATCCAAAATACAAAGAGAAGTTCCTCAAGACAACCTAGTTTGGCAAGTGGAAGGAGATACAAACTGTTCTCGAGGCTTTGCCTCGGATACCAACGGAGCCTCCAATGCCCGTGCTTTCTCCCGTGGTGATCCTTGTTTGCGTCCGGGTATTTGTTAGAGAAGTCCTCTAACGCGAGCCTTTCCTGTCTTCTCGAGTTCTTCGCACCGTCCACGTCATGACCTCTTCTTCCTCTTGCTTGACGACCTTGTAGTGACAGAGAAATCCCTTTTCCTTGAGCTCCGGTATGAAGGTGGATGCTTAGAGGACGACCCCTAGCTGGAGAAGACGAATCTTGGGTGAAAAACGAAGTTAAAACTCAAACGCCTCGAATTAGATCGTCAAAACAAGTATTTATAACTTGCAGAAATTTGTTCGCACACTATCAGTCTCGTATGATCGTGCACCCGATCGTACTAAAACAAACGCGGAATCGAAATGCTGAGCAACCCTAATGATGGTCTGCGGATAGCGGAAACACACGGTTGTGTGTGAGTAAAACACACGATCATGCATTTTTGGCTATCTGCAATCCATCGTGCATTTTCTTTGCGCACGTTCGCACAGGCAGAAAACACAAGCAAATCCAGAATCTTGATTTTGCGGTTGGAGGATGCAGAAAAGTGCACGATTGTGTATTTTTACCCAAGCACGACCGTACGACCTGTGTAGAACCCTAAAAGACAACCCAAATGCTCCCAAATGCATGCCAACTCATGCATTTTGATCCCAAACTGCCCTTATATCATGAAATGAAGAATAATTGTAATTTTGCATGATTTTAACATAAATGAAAAGCAAAACAAAAATATAGTGGAGCCAAATGTGTGCTAAAATGTATATATAGATTTTACTCATCAATATTCCTATGTAGATGACTCAGCAAGGCTCTATTTATATTTACATGTAGGCTTACATTAAACCTGAAAATATTTCTGTTAAAATGTGCGTGACTACAATTAGGGCTGAGCGTATTATTTGAAACTCGAAAGTCGCTCAAAAATCGTTCGAAAATTGAGCCGAATCAGAATCAGTTAAAATTGATACGACTCAATTTGAGTCGATTCAATTTGACTCGAATCTGATTTCGAGTCGATTTCGAGTCAACCCTGAATCGCTCAAAATATGATTCGAATCAACTCAAATTAATTTAAAAAATTATATATTTATTAATATATTCTTATTTTAAGATTAAAAATAACAAAATTTAAAGCTAAATAAAAAGAATGAAAACTTTAAGTGTTTCATTTGCTAAATTTATAAGTTGCCCCATTTAATTTTGAGCGAACTAGAAATAAAACGAAAAATTGCTCAATTTTGAGCCGACTTGATTCGATTTTGAGCCGATCTGATTTGATTTCGAGCTGACTCGATTCGATTTCGAGCCGACTCGGAATCGAGTCATTTCGAGTCGAGCCGACTCGACTCGAAATCAATTTCGATTTCGAGTCGATTTCGAGCCGAGTTCGAGGCGAACATTTCGATTTCGAGCCGAGCCAAAATCGTTCGAACTCGACTCGATATCAGCCCTGACTACAATTTTAGATTACATTTGGGTTTGGAATCTGCTCCACAGATTAATTTTCTAAGAATTTAATCAGCAATGTGTGTATCAGCATAACTAACTTTTGCGGAGATTGTTGGTGCTCATTAAATTTGTGTGATGTAAATGGAAGTTATCGGTAATAAAACTTGAGTATTGAGGTCATATTACACAGTGCTGTGAAGAGCACGCTGAGATTTGTAGGGGAACATCTAGAGTAAGGCACTGAAGAGGCTGATGAATGTTAAGTGATCATCCAAAGTACAGGCTGATCAGATATAATCTATTTTTAGTGCTGATGTTATTTTTTGGGGCCTATAAATACTGTTTGATTGGTGTGCTTATAATGCTGTAAGACCCGCTATTACTGCTCTGTTTCAACATATTTGATCACTTTGTCCAATCATTATAACTAGTATGCATTGCAATCGTCAATAACTATAAAATTATTTGTACATAGCATATGATTTGTTGGATATTATGGTTCTTCAATATGAGGCCGGAATTCTGATTTGGTTCTGTTATCATTTGTTTATCTTTGCAGGTCCTCATGCAAATGCTCATTCACACCATGTCAATAATGAGATGAAGATGTTGGAACGATTTGGGTAATTGATAAATGTGGTCTTTGACATTTTAATGATATATGTCAGCTTTTGACAATTAGCTTTTGTTGATGCAGAGGACGTAACTTCGTGATTAAGTATGAGGGTTCTTTTAAGAATGGAGATTCCGAGTGTTTTGTTCTAGAACATGTGGAGCATGATAGACCAGAGGTATTATTCATGATAAGTGCATTCGCATTAATAATCAAATACCAGAGGTATTATTCAGGAGCGTCATCAATTCATGACGAAGTACAGGATAAGTTTGGTAATATTATGCTTTTATTTCAGATTTTGAAGAAAGAAATTGGTCTATTTGAGCTCCAATGGTACGGTTTTTGTATGTTCAGGGCACTAGCAAGCTTGCATAAGCAGGTAAGCTATATATATAGAAATCTGTACACATTTGGCAGAAAATTTATAATATATGTTTATTTGATGCTTCTTTTTAGGATGTAGTGCACCGAGATGTCAAACCAGGAAACTTCTTATTTTCACGCAATGTCAACAAAGGTTATCTTATTGATTTTAACTTAGCTAGTGTGAGTTATACTCCCAATGCTTGTCTTGACATGCCTTCATTTGCTTTCTTCATTTACATGAAGCACAATAATGATAGATTATTTTGGCTATTTTTGTCTGCTGTGCAGGACCTACAGCAGAAGTTCTGTAGAAGCAGTAAGTTCTATTGCATC
The DNA here is from genome assembly GCA_039583875.1 of Platanthera guangdongensis. NCBI lineage: Eukaryota > Viridiplantae > Streptophyta > Magnoliopsida > Asparagales > Orchidaceae > Platanthera > Platanthera guangdongensis. Next base: position 47,899,684 of record CM077153.1, on the reverse strand, counting down.
TTCCTTTTTAGTTCAACAACAATGAGCTATATAATCGATGAACTGCTCATTATACATTGAAAGTTTGTTGTATTTTAAACATTTTCAATTGGATCCATGATTTATTAGGATTAGTGTGATGTAGTCGTTCAAGAATTATTACATGATTATCCTATTTTTCAGCTACTTACATTTAAAACCTTTTTATTTCAAAAAAAAATGGAAGGAGGTTACTCGTGGAGATCAAGCCTACTCAATGTTGTATATATTGGATGTCGGCAACATGTTAGAATGAGTTTTTAATTGTTGAAAATTGGCGTCATGTTGGTAAAATATCGAACTCCCATATCTTATAAATAAATAATTTTGTATATTAAGTAATGTTCTAAACATAAAAAATTAACATAACAAATACATGTAATGAATCATGTATATTCCAAAATAATTTTGATGAGTATCCGTACTAAATATTATTAACATCATCTTTTGCACACCAAGCTTGTCACCCACCACCAAACCAACTTTGTCACCTTTGCTCAAGTGCTCCTTCACTTAAATTTTTTGTTCTTCCTACTACCCTGATTTATCTTCTCTGAGGGAACCTAGATGTACCCCACACATTACTTTGTTGATTATTTTTGAACTTAATTAGGAATCTGGAGATGTGCATCATTCAAATAAACTAACCTCAGTCAGTTATGTTTAGTTCATAAAATGTTGGTTCGTTTATTATTCAAATTTTGATGATATTATATTTATAGTTTTGTTTTGATCTTCCTAAAATAATTCAACTGAAATCTGAATATTATTGTAGAAAAGTACACGAGTAATGCAGTAAATCCAGTCAACCTTGCCAAATCTTTTAAGTTATGTTGGTGTCATTAACCAAGAGATGCCTTTTTTCCCTCCAATCTGAATAGGCAAACGGAAGATACCGAGTGCTAGTACATATCCAAACTCTCTTCAAGAATCAAAGTCCTCGCTGAGTTTCCCTGCTCAGAAATTTATTGATCGTGGACTTGCAGAGAATGCGAAGAAAGAAGCAGCTAATGATTTTAAGAGAGTTCAAACTTCCAAGAGTTCAAAGAAGAAATCTCAAAAAGATCATGATACCTTTCCTATCGTTGACAGAAGCAAGCATGGAAGCCAGACTGCAGATGTTTCGGGGTTGACCTCGACAAAAGATCAAACCAGCAATAAGACTCATGCTGACTGGTTGAATCAGCCAATGCCTTCCAAAGGGCGGAAAGAGCTTATCAATTTTGTGCACAAGACCATGCACAATTCCCAACATTTGAAACCTACTTCCAACGGTCCTTCATCCCAAAGGAAGAGAATTGCAGCTCCTATGGCTCCATGTGAAACAGGGCTTCTAATATTAACTCCCATGCCTTTGCATTCCGGTGGTAATGCTGTTCCTGGAGCAGGCCAAAAAAACAAAGGTATATATATTTTTTACTTTTTTTGGCAAATTGGAAGTGGACTTGCTGAACCTTTTTCCATTTATAGCAAGCGGGAAGGCCAAGAGAGAAGGTCCTTGTGTTGGAACGAAAGGCTTCCGAGCTCCAGAGGTCCGCCTTTTGTGTCATTCTAGCTAGTTCTTGTGTTTTGAAACTTATTTTTATCGAGAAATAATGTTCAAGAGGATGCAGGTATTGTTCAAGTCTTTTCACCAAGGCTGCAAGATCGACATGTGGTCTGCAGGTGTCACAATGCTCTACCTGATGATAGGAAGGGCTCCATTTGGTGGCGATCCGGAGCAGTGAGTTATTTATTTATTTTTTGCCATTGAATTCATTCTTCTTTATAAATCCTGCTATTTAATGTTGCCTCGTGTGGTGGTGCAGCAATATAAAGGAAATCGCGAGGCTGAGGGGCAGTGAGGAATTGTGGGAAGTTGCCAAGCTGCACAATTGCGAGTCTTCCTTTCCCGTGGTATCATGAATCTCTAAGATGAGCTTTTTAAAGTATTATAGTATATGTGGACGTGATCCCCAGCTGTTCTTTATTTTCCTCCCTTTCAAAAAAAATATATATATAAAATGAAAAGGATGTTAAAACGTGTAGAGAATGACCCAAAAGCTTGTATGTATTATTTCAGTATCAAAATACAAGGGGAGAATACAAATATATAGGGAAGAGGAGAGAAGAGTAAATCCTATACAAGATGTGGGACTAAAGAAGGAGGAGAGAGAAAAGAAGAAAGAGGGCCCATTAATGGGCCCTTTACATGGGCTTTTCCAATACTCCCCCGCAAGCTGGAGCGTACAAGTCGTATGCGCCGAGCTTGGATAGGCACTGATAGAAGAGGGTACTTGGTAGAGCTTTTGTGAGGATGTTCGCGACCTGTTCAGTACCCGGAACATGCTTGAGCTCGATCTTTTTCATGGGGACTTTCTCTTGGATGAAATGACAATCTACCTCAATATGCTTCGTTCTTTCGTGAAAGACCGAGTTCTTGACAATATGGATAGCAGCTTGACTGTCACATAGGATGAGAGCTGGTGAAGATAGCCTTACCTCAAGGTCGGCAAGGAGACTCTCAATCCATGTGAGTTCCGAGACCACAAAAGCCATTGCCCGATATTCTGCTTCTGCTGAGTATCGAGCAACCACTGCTTGTTTCTTGCTCCGCCATGTAATCAGATGTCCTCCAAAATATGTGCAGAACCCGCTAGTGGATCGTCGATCATCAAGAGAGCCAGCGTAGTCGGCATCAGAGTATGCCACCAATGTTGGGATTGAAGATGAGGTTTTGTATACAAGTCCTTGGCCAGGAGCTGTCTTGAGGTATCTGAGAATCCGTTCCACTGCCTGAAGATGAGAGCTTCGAGGAGAGTGCATATACCGACTAACGAGCCCCACAACGAAGGATATATCAGGTCTTGTTACCGTTAGGTAGATTAGTTTCCCAACTATACGACGATAATATTCTGGATTTTGTAGAAGAGTATCAGAATCCGAGGCCTGAGCACATAGTTTGTGATTGACATCCATGAGAGTGTTCACAGGTTTGCAGTCGGAGTAGCCTGCATCATGAAGAAGATCTAGACAGTATTTTCGCTGAGAGAGAACCAGACCATCTGATCGTTTAGCTACCTCCAGTCCTAGGAAGTACCGAAGATGTCCCAGATCTTTAGTTTGGAAGACGGAGCTTAGATGTTGCTTAACGGCCTGTATGTTGTCCGAGTCGTCTCCAGTAATGATGATGTCGTCGACATACACCAATAGGAGAACCGTACCCATTGCTTGGTGGCGAGTAAACAATGAGAAGTCTGCCGAGCTCCGAGTGAAGCCAATTTCCCGGAGAAATTTGCTGAACTTGTCGAACCATGCACGAGGGGATTGTTTGAGACCATAGAGCGATTTGAGAAGGTGACACACCCGAGACTCCCCCGTGGTCTCAAACCCGGGAGGTTGTTGCATGTAAACCGTTTCGTGGAGGTCGCCATTCAGAAAAGCATTCTTGACGTCTAGTTGAAGTAAGGGCCATTGACGATGGACAGCCACCGAGATGAGAACGCGGACTGTGTTGAGCTTAGCGACCGGAGAGAAAGTCTCGTCATAGTCGAGACCCTGTTGCTGGGTGAAGCCACCGACTACCAGACGAGCTTTGAGTCTGTCAATGGTCCCATCAGGAGCATGTTTGATGACAAAGACCCATTTGCACCCAACGGGTTTCTGTCCGGGAGGAAGGGGCACCAGGGTCCAAGTCTGGTTTTCCCAAAGAGCAGCCATTTCTTCTTCCATGGCAGCGCGCCACCCAGGTTGTTGAAGATGAGACCGAGGATAGTGAAGTAGCAAATGTCTGAAGAGGTGGAGAGAGGCGATGAAGAGAAACATAGTTGGCCATCGGATGAGCTGTAGAAGCGGGCACCGGAGCAGCAGAACACGGAGAAGCTGAGGTCGAAGCCGACGGCATAGGGGCAACAGAAGGAAGAGGGCGGCGAGTATAGACCCGAATGACGGGAGGCTTAGGAGGAGCAAGAGTGGGAGTGGGCTGAGGGAGGGTTGGAGGTGAGTGGACGGGGATAACCGGCCGTGGAATGGAAGGTGGTAGAGTGGTTGGTGGTAGAAGAGGTGGTAAAAGAGGAGGGAAGAAGGGTTGATCCTCCCAGAAAGTAACATCAGCGGACACAGAGACCTTCCGGGTAGCCGGAGAATAACACATAACCCTTTTGGGTGCGGGAGTAGCCGACGAAAATGTGTTTCGGCGCTCGGAGATCCATTTTGTCTATAGTGGGACCCAGGGTATGGACGAAACAAGTACAACCAAAGACCCGGGGTGTGAGAGGAAAGGCGGGTGCGGAGGGAAAGAGAAGGCTGCATGGGGTAGCATTTTGGAGAACCGGAGATGAGAGACGGTTGATGAGAAAACACGCAGTGGAGACCGCAAAGTTCCAGAATACTTTGGGAACATGCATGTGAAGCATGAGGGATTGAGCAACATCAAGAAGGTGACGGTTCTTTCGTTCTGCGACCCCGTTTTGTTGAGGGGTGTAGGGACACGATGTCTGATGAACAATACCGAAGTCTGCGCATAGATGGGCAAAACTCGTGGCTAGTGTACTCACGGGCATTGTCAGAGCAGAAAGTTTTGATAGTAGTAGAGAATTGCGTACGAGTCTCTAACACAAAAGCCCGAAAGACACGAGGAAGCTCTGAGCAATCATAAAGTAAATACAAACATGTGGTGCGAGAGTAATCGTCAATAACTGTTATAAAGTAACGATAACCCGAGATACTGGAAACCTTGTACGGACCCCAAATATCAGAATGTATTAAATCAAAAGGGGCAGATCTCCGAGTACAATGTGCGGGAAAAGAAGAACGTGGCTGTTTGCCAATAATACAGGAATCACATTTAAAGGCAGGAAGCGAGACGTCAGGAAGCGCCTTCTGGAGGATAGGTAGAGGAGCATGCCCAAGACAGCAATGCCAATCACTAGATGAGACAGAGGAAAGGGTGGTAGAAGAGACATCGAGGAGGTAGAGCCCGTTCTGCAGTCGACCCCTACCAATGGTAATCTGCGTCTGCCGATCCTGTATCAAAAAACCAGAAGAGGTGAAGGTGATATAACAGTTCATATCAGTAGTGAGACGACATTAAATGGTGATGCCGGCACATAAAGAGCGGAGCGAAGAGAGATGGAGGGGTGGATCACGAGATCAGCACATCCGGAGACCGGAACAATCGCACTGTTGGCCACAGTAATAGACGTGGGATGAGGAGCATCTGAGAACCTTGGCGGCAGCAGGGAGGTGATGTGGGGGGTGGCTTTCGAGTCCAGGATCCAACGGGAACTGGAGGAAAGACATGCAGTACCTGTAGTGGAGGTGGAGGCAATACCTGCAGTAGAGGTGGAGGTAACCGAAGCAGACAGAGGGTTGTGTAGCCCCTGGAGTTGTTGCAGCTGAAGGCGAAGAGCCTCAAGGTCCGTACCGGTGGGTGGAGAGCTATCATCTGTAGCAGCAATAGGCGGGCGAGGAGGGTAGCCATGTTTCTTGTGACAGACTGCTTCAGTGTGTCCATCCCGGCCGCAGTATGTGCACTTGGGGCGACCTCGACCACCACGTCCCCGTCCGCGGGAGTCCGTACGACCACACCGAGTAAAAGATGGGGGAGGAAGTAAGGGAGGAAGGACTTGCTGAAGAAGGGCCGACGATGGTGGTGCAGACGTCTCCAGGGGAGGTGGTACTCGAAGTAACATAGAGCAAACATCTGAGAAGGAAGGGGTAGCAGGTGATGCCAGAAACTGGGCCCGGTTACTGTAAAGGTGTGGCGGGACTCGAGCCATAATCATAGCAATACAGACAGCCTCCTTCTGGGCACGCTGAGCAGCGAGATCAGTAGTAGATGGCTGGTGCTGAATACAGGCCTCCGTGAGAGTCTTAGCACGAGCCACAAAGGAGGTCATGTGCATAGCTTTGACAACATCCAAAGCTTGAAGATCGGTGATGATGTCAAAGAGGAGCTGGAGGCTGTCCTTGCCCGAGTACAAGGAGTGGAGTTCATCCCACATTGCTTTGACGGTCTCATGATACCTGATCATCTGGTAGGGCTCATCCTCCAGAGAGTTCAGGATCCAGGTCTGGACGCGACCGTCATTTCGTAGCCATTCATCAGTAGTAGGAGACAGAGTTCCCTGGGTAAGGTGACGCGCAAGGCCCTTGGCTTGCAGGACCCTCCGGACGGAGTGAACCCACGAGATGAAGTTCGACTTACCAGAGAGGGAAAGAGTAGTAATCCGAAGCTCATTGCGGAGTTCATGAGGAGCCACCTGGTCTGCCATGGGGGTAGCTGTAGTAGAGTCGCTAGAAGACATGGCGACCTGGAGGAGAGGAGGCGAGCAGAAACAACGGACTGGAGCAGAGCAGAAGGCAGGCCGCGGCGAGTACAGACACGCTAGGCAAGGCGCGAGCTATTTGAGGCCGCGACGGACTGGATCAGGCCGCAAGGAGCGGCGACGACTGCTGAGCCGACGGCGGGTAGAGAGGGCAGGCCGCAGCGAGTACAGAAGCACGGGGCAAGGCGCGAGTTGCGGGAGGCCGCGGCGGACTGGAACAGTCCGCGGCTAGAAGGAGAAGGAGAAGATAAGCGGGGAGAGCTCGGCAAGTCGCGGCGATGTGCGGTGACTAGAGGGCGACCGCAGCGGGTTGGATCAGTCCGCAAGACGGAAATCGCAGAGAGGATCGAGTCCGCGGCGGACAGGGAAAAGAACTTGCCCGTCAGAAGAGGAAGGAGAACAACATCGGATAGGGAAAGCAGCGCGGACAGAAGGGAGCTCGCAATAGCAACAGATAATGGACAGAAGGAGACCGTCGAGCTCGCAGCGGACCAAAGAGAACAAGAAGAGGAAGCGAGTTCGCCAAGCTCGCAGCGGACTGAAGGAGACCGCAGAGCGAGTTTGCCGAGCTCGCAGTGGACAGAAAGATGCCGCAGCGGACTATGGGAAGCAGTGGACCCCACAGATCAGAGAGAGATGGCTATAAAAGGACCAGAAGAGTGGTTCCACGGAAGGAGGAGAGGGAGCGGATTGGAGAAGGGCAGGCCGCAGAGGCTATGCGACCAGGAGGTGCGGACACAAAATGTCAGGCCGCGGAAACCGCAGACCGCCAGGCGGATAGACGTCTGAATCCGCAGGAGGAACAACTTGACTCTGATACCATGTAGAGAATGACCCAAAAGCTTGTATGTATTATTTCAGTATCAAATTACAAGGGGAGAATACAAATATATAGGGAAGAGGAGAGAAGAGTAAATCCTATACAAGATGTGGGACTAAAGAAGGAGGAGAGAGAAAGGAAGAAAGAGGGTCCATTAATGGGCCCTTTACATGGGCTTTTCCAATAAAACAAAAGCTCTAATGTTTCACCAAAAAAATTTCTGTAATATAGTAATAGATAATGATACTGTTGAAATAATTAAATAACCCTAACTGTTTATGGAATGAAGCTTTTCTTTCCCAATATGGCCCCTAGATCTACTTAAATTAATACCTGGATGAATAACCTGTTTGCTCATCATCCCGTCAAGATTTAACTCACAATTTAAGAGGAAGTGATCGTAACAATTATGAATTGACTAAAATATTAGGGGCCTCGGTGGGGTAAAAAAGAAAAGTATAGTGTCAATATAAAATTCCTTAAATTATGTCTGGATCATTTTCATTTTTTAACTAATTTTGTGATAGGAATCTGGCCGACCCTTTCGGGTCTACTCACGCCGACTGTGGGCACAGTGACGATCGAGACCGATCATCATGAGAAGATTGCCGATCTTAGCATTATTTGTTCTGTATTTTTATTTTCTAGTTGTATTTTTATTTATTTTGGAGGTCACAAAAAATGGCGAATCATGACCGTTTGTTGTTCTGCCTAGTGTCAATATATTGGTGATGAGGACTCATATTGGGGACGGGAAATTTGACAGAAGCCTTTTTGTTCGATCATTCTGATGCTAAAACTGAAACCTCCGGGCACGAAGTTTGGTCCTTCCCTCCTACTTTACAACAACTGGCCAATTCCCCCGCCCTTTCCTTGCCGTGAAGCCCCATTCTTCCCTCCCCAATCAGCCTGCATCCTCCTATTTTATCCTCATTACAACTCCAGCCCAACGACTCCCCTTCCCCATTTTTCCCTACTAATGGTTGATTGGGGAGGGAAGAGAGCCGTTAGAAAATGGGGAAGTAAGGGGAGTTACAAATCTCCCCTCCTAACAATTAAAATAAGTTTCGAGGTAGTTACGAATCAAAGAGGAAAGTATAATCTGCATTGCTCTTAAGTTCATCCTCTCGCTCCCAAGTATTCTCTAGACGGCCACAGTTCATCCAAAGGACTTTGACCATGCAAATCTCTCTATTCCCGAGCTTCTGTAACCTTGAATCCACAATTCTGACTGGTCTAACCCCAATACTAAGATCTGTCTCGATTGGTGCTTCCTCGGTACTGATAATTTGACTGGAATCTCTGACTGCTCTCCGATAGGAGACGTAGAATATATCATGTACACCACTCATTTTTCCAGGTAAGACCAACCTATAAGCAACCTCACCAACTCTTTCCAGTATCTCAAAAGGACCAACGAATTTGGGGCTCAGTTTCTTCATCTGCTTTATTCGAGAGACTCCTCTGACTGGCCTGACCTTCAGATAAACGTAGTCTCCAACCCTGAATTCTACTGACTTGTGCTTCTGATCATGATACTTAGCCTGACGATCCTGAGCTGTCTTCATATGCTCTTGAATGAGCTTGATTCTGTCAATGGTCTTATCAATCCATGACTCCTTGATGATAGATCTCTCTTCACTTTCAGCCCAACACAACGGTGTCTGACATCGTCTACCATAGAGAGCCTCGAACGGTGTCATTCCAATACTCGCCTGAAAACTGTTATTGTAGGAGAACTCCACAAGAGTAACATACATCTCTCACTTTCCTCCAAAGTCCAAAATGCACATCCATAGCAGATCCTCCAAAGTCCTATTTGTGCGCTCAGTCTGTCCATCGGTCTGGAGATGAAATGCGATGCTGAAATGTAATCTAGTACCCAACCGCTCCTGAACGTATCTCCACTCCCTGGAGGTAAATCTGTCATCTCGGTCTGAAACTATAGTCTTGGGAACACCGTGCAGTCGAACTATCTCGTCTATATTTAACTGTGCCAATCTGTGACCTTGATCTGTCTTCTTAAGAGGAATGAAATGGGCGACCTTCGAAAGCCGATCAACTATAACCCATAAGGAATCATTCTCATTCTGCTATCTCGACAGACCATGGATGAAGTCCATGGATATATCCTCAAAAGTCCACTCGGGAATGGGAAGTGACTGCAATTTGCCTCCAGACCTTTGACACTCGGCCTTAACTAACTTGCACGTCTTGCACTTTCCTACACAATCTGCAATATCACTTTTCAAGTCTGGCTACCAGACTACTTTCTTGAGACCAACATACATTTTCGTGCTACCCGGATGTATAGAATATCTTGAATTGTGTGCCTCAAATAGAATGTCATCGCGAACATGGCTAACATCGAGGATACACACTGCCATCATGCAATAATAAATCATCCTGAATAGTGAATCTCTCCTTCTGACTCGTTTGCACTGAGGTTCAAATCTCTGCCATCTTTGGATCCAACGGTAGAACTGTCCTGATTATATCCTTAATGTCGTAAGTAATCTCCATCCAACTCAACATTGCAAAAACAAAAATACAAAGTGGCACAACGGTGATGTTCAGTCTCTCCAGTTTCCGTACTAACTCCTTCTGCTGAGTGAGAATGAAGAAACACGAACCTCTCCGGCTAAGTGCGTCGGCTACAACGTTCGCCTTTCCTGGGTGGTACTGAATGTCTACGTCGTAGTCCGATAGAAACTCTAACCATCTGCGCTGCCTCAAATTGAGCTCCCGCTGATCAAAGATATACTTGAGGCTCTTATAATCAGTGAAGACCTCGCAACACACTTCATAGAGATAGTGCCTCCATATCTTCAGAGCATGTATGACTGCTGCAAACTTCAAGTCATGTACGAGATAGTTCCTTTCATGAACCTTTAACTGTCCCGAGGCATAGGCTACGACTCTTTCATGCTGCATGAGAACACAGACCAAACCCTGACCTGACGCATCGCTATAAATCTGAAACCCGTCAGGCACTGAAGGTAAACTCAAGATCGGTGCGGTCATCAATCTGTACTTCAAGTTCTCAAAAGCCAATTCACACTCAACTGTCCAATCCAAGCCCTTACCCTTCCTGGTGAGGGAAGTCAGTGGTAAAACTATCTTTGAAAAATCCCTGATGAATCTCCTGTAGTAACCAGCTAGACCCAAAAAACTGCGGACCTCTGAAACTGTCGTTGGCCTTGACCAATTCTTAATGACCTCTATCTTCTTCGGATCGACATTAACCCCTTTCTGACTGATGATGTGACCTAAGAATGCAATCTCTGAAAGCCAGAACTCACATTTAGAAAACTTGCCATACAACTGGTTTTTCCTGAGGGTGCTCAATACAATCCTGAGGTGTGCGACATGATCTTCTGCACTCCTTAACAACACCAAGATATCATCGATAAAAACGATAACAAAACGATCTAAGTACTTCCGAAATACCCTGTTCATCAGGTCCATAAGTACTGAAGGGACATTGGTCAGCCCAAACGACATGACCACGAACTCGAAGTGTCCATACCTGGTACTGAAAGCCGTCTTCTGAACATCCACGTCCTGAATCTTTAACTGATGGTAGCCCGACCTCAAATCTAACTTGTAAAATGTGCACGAGCCCACCAACTGGTCGAACAAATCATCAATCCTGTGAATCAAGTATTTGTTCTTTACTGTCAGTTTGTTCAACTCACGGTAGTTTATGCACATTCTCAGACTACCATCCTTTTTCTTCACAAATATTACTGGAACACTCCAAGGTGAAGTACTGAGGCGTATAAATCCCAAGTCAAGCAACTCTTGCAACTGGCTTTTCAACTCCGCTAGTTCCCTTGGAGCCATCCGATAGTAGGATTTGCTTACCGGCGTAGCCCCAGGCTGCAAGTCTATCGGGAACTCAATCTCTCTATCTGGAGGGGCACCAAGGAGCTCTTCTGGAAAAACATCAGGGAATTCCTGCACCACTGCTACCTCTGCCAAGTCAGCCTTAGCCTCCGCGTTCATCAGTACTACGGAGGTTGCACATCCCTTACTGATGCACCTTCTAGCTTGGACTGTGGAGATGATCATTTTCACTACTCCCTTCAAGCCCTGAAAAGAAAATGCAGTCTGGTTAGGGCCCTCAAATTGTATCTGCTTTGCCCTACAGTCAATCCTGGCGTTGACTGCCGAAAGCCAGTCCATTCCAAAGATCAGGTCAAATCCTGCAATAGGTAGCTGCAAAGCTTCCACGATAATTTCGGTATCACCAAACTGCACCGGTACCCTGCACTTATCTATGGTCTGCAGAAGGGATCCATTCGGCATCATGACTTCCAGTGGTACTGTCTCTGGAAAGACTTCTAAATTCAGCTTACGCACTAGAGATTCCGCGATAAACGAGTGCGAGGCGCCCGTATCAAACAGAATCTTGGAGGGTAAACTACGAATCATAAGGATGGCTACATGAATGATTTACAAAGATGAAAAGAGTGTCACTACGGAGGATTAAATAAACTTGTTAAGCAAAGTAAACACTTATCTGTCACTACATCCTCCTGATCCTTTGCCTCATGCTGACCAAGTACATAAGCTCTGGGTTGCACCAAATCTCGACCCTGCTGTGGTCTCCCATCCGTGATCATCAACGTTTTTCTCTTCTCTACTCTGCTAGAGCCACCAACCTCGTACTTCGACTGCAGGAACAAATTACATTTGTCATCTACAATAATTTCATAAATGTAATGAATACAACTAGGTTTTGATTACCTGATTCGCACCAACTTCTTGACAGTAGCGAGCTATGTGTCCAGCTTGTCGGCACTTGTAACACACGCCTGCGCTGGCCAAAGACTCTCCTGGATGGCGACGCTGACATTTGAGACAAGGGGGTAGTCCTTGCTCCTGTCTCCAAACTCACCACTCTTCTTTGCATCAGACTTCAGCTTCTTGTTCCAGTTCTTCCCTTGGTCATTTCTGCTCAGTTGCGGCTGATGCGAATCCTGAGATCGCTTCGTACGAAAACTACTTCGCTTCTGAACTTTCTGCTTATCAGCCTCCAGCCTGCGAGCAGTATCCACTAAGCTCCTGTAGTCAGCATTGACCATGGTCATCAGCAGCTGCCTCAACGAGTCACTCAAACCATCCACAAAGCGGCTGCATTTCTCAGCCTGATCTCCCTGCATCACGCCCGCATATCGAGCCAGATGGGTAAGCTCTCGCTCGTACTCAGTAACGGTCTTGCCCCCCTGAAAAATCCTAAGATATTTCTCCTGGAGATCTCGTCGTGCGGAAGGAGGCACGAACCAATTAGCAAGGGCTCTAGAAAATTCGCCCCATGTAAACATGTCTGACGTACGACCTGGCCAAAAACATTGTCATACTATTTAAAAAGAACGTATCACTTCCAAAAATAAAAGGAAATTTTCGTAACAGTTTACCTGCAGGATCATCTGTCCGGTACTTGTTCCACCAGACCTTTACTTCACCTCGGATGAGGAAAACTGTCAGAGGGACCTTCTTGTTCTTCGGGCACTCCAAAACGTCGAACAGGTCTCTGGTGTTTGCTATCCAATCATCTGTATCCATCTGACAGGAGCTGGTGCAGGGGCTGGTGCTTGCACTGAAGCTAGAAACCCTGCAGCCAGTCCTCTCTGAAACTCCATCAAGGCAACATTAACCGCCTTGACAATCTGAGACGCTGATGTAAAATAGGGTTTGAATTGAACAAAACACGCGGGTCGAGTGGCCAAATCCAATTTCGCACGCGATTTTCAACGTCGTCGCAAGAAGCCTTGAGAAGTTCGTTAATTTTTGTCGGGTAGAACTGCTACGCGTTTTAGGGTTCTACTCCTCAGCGAAATCTACACGACCACAAGCCAAAAACACAAACAATAATTTATGGAATACGATATCGGTAGCAGCAGAACGCAACGGCAAGCCCAGATTATTTTAAGCAAAGCATAAATTTACACTAAAGGCAAGGAGCAGCGAGTATACCCAAATGATTGGCAGCGGAATAGGGACCCCTCCAAACCGTGACACACGTGCCAGAACACACGGGCAGAGATCGGGTCTAGCAACCGGAAGAGAAGCTTGCAGTCGACGGTGCTAAACGATTCCGAGTCGCCGGAGAGAAGCTTTCCGGAGTCGACGGCGCTCGGTGGATTCGACGTCCAATCGCGGCGACGTCGCTGGGCAAAGTCCCGCGGGAAGAGATCGTCGGTAGCGGCACGGGAGGTTCCAGGCAATGGCCTCGCGGTACCGCCAGGAGCGAACGGGGAAGTCGGCGACGGAATGGAGCCTTGAGCGCGATGTCGACGTCGCCTGGCGTATCGATGGCGATGCTGAAACCCTCCAGGCGCGGGCTGATAGTTGAAGGGCGTACGGCGTGACCGGGATAGGCAGAGAACGAGATTTATTTTGTTCTCTGTCTTTTTCCGGGGTGTCCCTCTTTTGCTTTGAACTTCTCCATTTATAAAACATCATTTTGTATTTTAAGCATGAAATCCTCCCTTTTTTTTTTCTAAATTTGTAGAATGAGATCTCCATAATATATTTCCTAATTGCTCTTAATTTGAAATTTGAAATTTGAATGAGATCTCCATAATATATTTCCTAATTGCTCCTAATTTGAAATTTAAATTTACCTTTACTTAAAAAGGCCTGGGGTTGCCGTTATCGTCCTACTACTAATAATACCGGACCATTTTATTCAGGGTCTCAATGACCGGTCAAACCACGGAGCCAACGAACGGGCAAGGAAAATAACATCAAATAAAATGCGCGGGAAACATAGTAATAAGACACAGAAAAAAAACTTTGATGCACTAGGGTGATGTACGGGTTGCATCAATTCCCCCGGGGTTGAAAGAGCTCGACCCCGACGAGAGTTCACAAAGGCTGGCAATAGAGAGATCTGGGCGGCGGGTCCGCAGCTCGTCGGTGCTGATCCATGAACTGTCAGTGATGTCTCGTCCCCGCCAGGAGACCAAGTAGCGCTGGTACGTCCTCTGGCGTGTACGAAACTCTCGAACATCAAGAACCTGATCTATCTCCTCAGTGCTTGGCGTCTGTGCTGGAGCTAAGTCTGGTGGAATCTCTGGTGCTGTCATCGGAGGCCTCGGGCTGAAACTAGGAGGCTCTCCGTAGAAAGACGTCAGATCTGCCACGTTAAAGATCGGAGAGGTCCCGAACTCAACGGGTAAGTCTAGGAGGTAAGCATTCTCGCCTATGCGCTTTCGGACTTGGAAAGGCTCAAACTTCCTCTGTTGTAATTTGTGGTATGTACCCGGAGTGAATCTCTGCTTTCTGAAATAAGCATAAACCCAATCTCCTTCTGAAAAGTATAACTCCCGGCGATGTCGATCGGCCACGGTTTTATATTTTTCAAAAGTTGCTCGCATTTTATTAGTAATAGATTTATGCATTTCTGTTAAATAATCAACATGGGCTTGCGCATCAAAAGAAATACGTTCATGATTCGGGTGGGAGTGACGATCAAGTAAATGCGGTATAGGGAGGCTGTAAACAATCTCGAAAGGAGATTTATCTGTGGAGCGATTAGTAGAATTATTGAATGCAAATTCAGCTTGTGGCAATATAAGATCCCATTGTTTCGGATTCTCCCCCGTCAAACACCTAAGTAGATCCCCCAAACTCCTATTAACGACCTCTGTCTGCCCATCGGTCTGAGGGTGATATGCGCTGCTAAATTCGAGTTTGGTACCAAGTCGGGCCCACAGTGTCTTCCAAAAATACCCCATAAAACGAGTGTCCCTATCAGAAGTGATCGACCGAGGAATTCCGTGTAGTCTAACGATTTCTTTAAAGAAAAGTTCGGCGACGTGTACAACGCTAGAAGTCTTTCTACACGGAATGAAATGTGCCATCTTCGAAAATCGGTCTACAACTACAAAAATAGAATCGACCTTCCTCTGAGTGCGAGGAAGTCCTACCACGAAGGCCATCGAGATGTCATCCCATGGTCGCTCAGGTATCGGTAAGGGAGTGTATAATCCTGTGTTTTGAGCATGTCCCTTATACAACTGACACGTGGTGCAGTGTCTAACGAACTCAGTGATATCTCGCTTCATATGTGGCCAATAGTAACGAGCGCTGGCGAGATCTAACAATTTAGATTGGCCTACGTGTCCACCTAACCCAGACGAGTGGAGCTCTCTAAGTAATGTCTCTCGAAGTGGTCCTTCGCAGATGCAAAGGCGCGTGCCCCTAAACAGATAACCCTCATTGATGACGTACTGTGTGGTGGGATCAGTCCCACTGCGCTGACATGAGCTCCAAATATTGTTAAAGAATGGATCAGTGGCGTATTTGTCGCGCTGTGAATCTAGATCAATAATGCACGGCTGCAGGGTGACTAATAAATGTGTGCGACGACTAAGGGCGTCGGCTATGCGGTTCGTGACTCCGGGTTTGTGCCTCAGGTGAAACGTGAACTCCTGCAGGTAAGCAGCCCACTTGGCATGGCGCCTGATCTCCTTTTGGGAGTTCAGATGCTTCAGAGCCTCACGATCAGTGTTTAACACAAACTCGCGCTGAATCAGGTAGTGTCTCCAATGACGGAGAGCCTGAACGATAGCATAAAACTCTAAGTCGTACGTGGAATATCTAGTCTTTGCCTCGTTCAACTTCTCACTAAAGAATGCAATGGGGCGACCCTCCTGACTCAAAACTGCGCCAATACCGATGATCGATGCGTCACAGTCAACCTCAAAAATTTTCTCAAAATCGGGTAGCGCTAGAACTGGTGCACTCGTGAGTCTCTTTTTAACCGAAAGAAATGCTCGCTCGGCTTCCTCAGTCCAAATAAATAGACCCTTTTTTAGACAATCCGTCACAAGTGCTATCAAGGTACTAAAGTTTCGAATAAATCGCCGATAAAAAGATGCTAGCCCATGGAACCCTCGAGCCTCAGTAATCGTCCTAGGACTAGGCCATGATTCTATCGCCTTGACCTTCTCTCTATCAACCCTAATACCCTCAGAAGAAACGATATATCCTAAGAAGGTCAGGCTGTCAGTCAAAAATGTGCATTTCTTCAAATTTATATATAATTTATTGTCACGTAGTAGATCTAAGACTTGTCTAAGATGAATCATATGCTGATCCTGATCAGTGCTATAAATCAAAATATCGTCAAATTATACCACTACGCAAATTCCTATGAGTGGCCTAAGCACTTGATTCATCACTCGCATAAACATACTGGGAGGGTTGGACAGGCCAAAAGGCATCACTAGCCACTCGTACAATCCTTCCTTCGTTTTGAACGCAGTCTTCCATTCGTCCCCAGATCGAATTCTAATCTGGTGGTACCCACTTTTTAAATCAATCTTGGAAAATACTTGGGATCCACTAAGCATATCTAGTATATCATCCAATCGGGGAATCGGAAAGCGATATTTGATTGTAATTTTATTTATCGCTCTACTGTCTACACACATGCGCCATGTCCCATCTTTTTTTGGAACTAGGAGTGCAGGAACGGCGCATGGACTCATACTCTCTCTAACGTGACCCTTCGAAATCAGATCAGTCACCTGCCTATGTAGCTCCTCATGCTCTTTCAGACTCATGCGATAGTGGGGTAAGTGAGGTAGGCTAACTCCTGAGATAAGGTCTATGCAGTGCTGTATGTCTCTCATCGGGGGTAGCTGATCGGGAAGCTCCTCCGGCATGATCTCAGAGAACTCTTCTATGAGGGGACGCACCGTATCATGAATGTCTAATGTCGTGGGGGTGATATCGATACCGGATAACATATACACGACCTCACTATCCCTCATCTCCTCCTGGAATTGGGGCCCAGTCAGTAACATGGTGGCGGAGGGAAGGGATGTCACGGAGACAGTGGTAGAAGGGGGCGAAGTCCTTTCTGGGGCTTTGGCAACAAGACCATTCTTCTGAGGAAGAAGAACGATCTTGCGCCCATTGCGCTCGAAGGAGTGAGTTCTTCACACCATCGTGAACTACGTGTCTATCGTACTGCCAAGGTCGTCCCAGCAGGATGTGACATACCTCGATAGTAGCGACATGACACCACACAGCATCCTGATACGCACTGCCTATGGAAAACTCTACGAGACACTGGTGCGTGATAGGAATGGTAGTTCTACTAGTGACCCATGATAGACTATAGGGTTTTCCTAAGGGTTGCGTTTTTAATTTCAGCTTTTCAACCATGCGTTGAGAAACGAAGTTCTCCATACTACCACTGTCTATAATGATGGAGCAGAACTGCCCTTGTATGCGTGCGGTGGTACGAAAGATGTTGTTTCTCAACCACTCGTCGTCAATAGGGGCCTTAGGAGTCAGGAGACTATGTTGGAGAACGCACACTAACCGCTCAGGTTGTTCTCCCTCAACTTCGTACTCACTCTCTAACTCAGTCTCGGGGGTCGGGTCAATCCGGGAGTCACTATGAAAAACTCCATACTCAGGATCTGATCCACTCTCAGAATCGACGATGGCGACGAAGTGGCGTCGCGGGCACTCAGAAGACTTATGACCCGACTCCATACACTTAAAACATCTAAACGTCCCAGACTGAGGTCTAGCGCCTACAATCTCCTTACCCTTGTTGGGAGGGGCAGGACGTGCTGGGGTGTTCGTGGGCGCTACCGGTCGGGAGGACCCGGCAGGGGTGAAAGTGTGAGTCGGGTGAGACTTGTCTGTAGTCTTATTTCCAGATGTTCGTTTCTGTAGTGCCTCTACTCTACGTGCGCGACTCGTAGCCTCCCCTAAATCCTTATAATCAAGGAGCTCCAACTGATCTCGAATGAAGTAACGTAACCCGTTCAGATAACGGGAAACGGTCATGTCATCGTCCTCTCGGAGGTCGAGGAGAGACTGCAAGATTAGAAACTCATTTGTGTACTCGTCGACAGATAATTTGTCCTGACGTAAATTATGGAACCTACGATACAGGGTTTGCATGTAATCGGACGGAACGTATCGCTTACGCAGTTGAGTTTTGAAATCGTTCCATGTTGTGATCGGGGGCATAACTAAATTAAACCTAGACCGTTCTAATTGTCACCACAGACACAATGACGATCTGGATCATTCATCATCAGCGGATCATTAATCTTAACATTAGTTCTTTTTATTTTTTTTATTTCGAGTTATATTTTATTTATTTTGTGGATCGCTTCGAACGATGAATCATGATGGTTTTCGGCCATCCTCCAGCCAGCCACCTCCTCCACTACCCCCATAACAGCCCTCCATTACCCACACTACCCCACTTCCTCCATACCTCCTAAAAATTTATGATTCCATCCTAAATTTCCTCCACTCTCTCCACTCCCCACTACTGCCATTACAGGCTACAGCTGGCCCCCCTCCATTTCTCTGCAGCCCACGTGCTTTCTCAGTTTCTCCCCACCCCTAAACTGAGCTTCCCTTTTCCACATTCACTCCCGACCAACCCAAATCAGCTCTCGGTCCAATCCTGGATGGCAATACAGCCATCGAAGCCTTCACTCCTATCATGTTAGACTCTACTTGATGAAATATTGGTTTGTAGGCTTTGAATTCAGTTGTTTAAGTCTTTGTATTTTCTCATTTAATTAATCACTTCATTTCCGCGCACTCGTGTTTGTACTTCCCTCTTGTTTCCTTAATTAAATATCTTTATTCTTTGTGACAAATCAAAAGAAATTATTTTATAAAAAGTGCTTTATTGCAAGCTTAATTATGTTGATTACATGCTGTTGTGTAAGGGTAATTCTTCCAATATGTCACATTATAGCTGTTTAAATTTTAAAATTTTAACAGAATAGTTGCGGCTTCTACATTACTCATACATCCATAACCAAGTTACCTGCAGGATCTGCTTGATGTTGGGTCGTTGAAATCAATGGGATTGAGAGAGTGGTGTGCGAAGAACACGAGGAGACCCGACTTCCTCGAGCGTATCCCCGAATCACTTCTCGATCTCGTGGACAAGTGCCTTACCGTAAACCCTCGATGCCGAGTCTCTGCGGAGGACGCTCTGATGCACAAATTCTTTGCACCATGCCATGAGAGCATAAGGAAGCAGAGGCTGCTAAGGAAAGTGGCTAACTCCGATCCTTCAAGCAGTAATTGTTGAGAAGCTATGCTGCTTGCCTCTAAACCATTTGCCAGCCGGCCAGTCCTGCTCTCCTATCGGCAAACATGATCAGAACAACACAAGACAATGCGTCTCAATCAATAACTTGCAATATTTTTTTACCTTTTATGGGCTAGTTTCGGGCTCAGGTGTAATTTTTCATTTTTTGTGGGTTTATGTAAATTTGAGTTAGTACCCTTAGCGCATCTCCTGCCATTGGAGGTTTTTAGTCCATGAATGAAATGAATGAAAGGGATAATTGTACTTGCATTAATGACTGGAATCCCAATTTCAACTACAAAAATATTTTACCTTTAAATGATGTTATGAATAAAATCTAATTGTTAAACATCTGAATAGGTTTGGAGAGTGCAGCATTCTTTCTCGGGAAAATATATGTACGTTTAAATGAAGATTTAAATTTAAATTTTCTATTTATCTTATTTATTTGAGATGAATTAAGATGTTTTTTTTATGTAGGAGATTGTTAACTACAACTTTTAAATGACTATCTGTATCCTAAAATTCTTAAAATATATCTATTGCTTCTTTTCCTCGGTTTTCTTTACTTGGAAACCAGAAGTTTCCCACTTTGTGAAACCTGATTGTGCCCTATTTGTTGCTACTATCATAGAGTCCCGTCCCTAGCACGCGAGCATTGAAGGTTGTGGTCCCTGCTGCTCTACCGTGGATGTTTGCCGCTCCAGTCTGCCCTAGTGCCAAAGGTCATCAATCCTGCTGCCGTAGTGCTGATTTTGGCCGCTCCAGTCCACCCGATCAGCGAAGGCTGCCATCCTTGTTGCCCTGGCAGAAGCTTATTTCAAACAAAGGGTCGTGGAAGAAAATGGGATGATGATATAATAGAAGCTGATTTCAAATCCCTCCAACATTACATAGAGTTCTACTTTCCAATGATGGTAGGAAGGCCAATGACGTACTTTCATGAGTTCCATTTTAAGGTTCTGTTTGGCACAGTGATGGCGGTCTTGAACATGAGGGTTAAACAGTTATTCGTTAACCACTCACCGAAGGAACTTCATCCGCCTTATGTTTAAATGGATGAAGTTTTTTAGATGATTGATAACGGATGACGGTTTAACCCATATATTTACAACTCGAAACAAAGCTTAAGTTGCACGATCAGATCTTGGCCCTCCCACATTTCATATATATATATTTATCTATTTTAAGTTAATGAAAACTGTGTAATAAATTTTTTTTGGGGAGTAGCTGTATCCAAATTTTTTTGTATTTTTGAATTATGGTTAACAAATTTATTTACAGATTAAATTTGCAAAAAATTTTGGATTACAATTAACTTTGTTAAATGAAAATTTACGTTGACAAGTATAGGCTTTGTTTGATAGGGCGGTGTTGCTTGTAACAGGAACCGTGATGAATGGAACTGCTAGATTTTATTTTTAAGACTTAGAAAACTAATTGGCTATGTAATTTTAAGTTACTAAAATATTCATAAATAAAATTTAATAAAAAAATTAAAATATAATATCAATGGGCTTACATGTTCAAATAATACTACTTAATAGGGCTTGCTTCATGATCTTAATTCACTGAAGATATTAGGCTGCCAATAAAAATTTGTTAAATGAATGAAGTTTTTTAGGGCGGTAAGATAGGGCGGTGTTGCTTGTAACAGGAACCGTGATGAATGGAACTGTTAGATTTTATTTTTAAAACTGAGAAAACTAATTGGCTATGTAATTTTAAGTTACTAAAATATTCATAAATAAAATTTAATAAAAAAAATTTAAATATAATATCAATGGGCTTACATGTTCAAATAATACTACTTAATAGGGCTTTCTTCATGATCTTAATTCACTAAAGATATTAGGCTGCCAATAAAAATTTCCTAAAGATATTGGAAAGCCATAGATCTTAATTCAGTGAAGACATTGGGCTGCCCAAAAAAATAGCTGATTTTTATTGGAAACCCATAGATCTTAATTCACTATGCATTAGATGCGTCACATCAATGCTCATCTCTTCGAAGACCTTAGGACCTAACAACAGTCTCTTACTAATCTCAACTCAAAATAGGGGAGTTCGACAATGCCTTGCATACAAAGCTTTGAAGGGCGTTATCTGCAAACTCTCATAATAGTTATTATTGTAGGCGAACTTCATGAGTCTAAGACGCTCGTCCCAATCTTAATCATGGTTCAGGAAATAACATCTAATCATATCTTTCAAAACTGATTTACCCTTCCGTTTGACTATTTGTCTGCGAATGATAAGGGGCAAAATATCTAAGGTCAGTGCCCAAAGCTCTCTGCAAGCTCTGCCAAAAATGAGAAATATATCTGGAATGCCGATCTGACACGATAGTCATTGGCACACCATGCGGCTTGATAACCTCATTCAAATAAAGCTCCGCCAACTTTTTCATAGGATAATAAATCTTGAAAGACACAAAATGAGCACACTTCGTCAATCTGTCGACTATAACCCATACGACATCATGGCCTATAGGAGATCTAGGCAAACTAGAAATAAAATTCATAGAAATGCTCTCCCATTTCCAACTCAGTATATCCAAGGGTGTTAACTTCCCACCAGGTCTTCTATGATTCGCCTTAACATGCTAACAAGGGAATCACTCAGATACAAACCTCGCTATATTGTTCTTCATTCTCTACCACCAAACAATCTGCTTCAGATCTCGATACATTTTTGTAGAACTAGGATGGTAGGCAATGTTAGAACCATGCGCTTCCCCACAAATCTTTGCCTGAATATTCTAAACGACGGTAAAATAATATCTACCTTGATACTTCAAGGTACCAACATCATAAATAGAACAATCTGGTAATTTTCCCTTCTCAGTTCTCTACTCAATTCTACTTTAAATGCGCTGCAAATCAGGTTCATCCTTTTGATGTACTCTCATAGTAGGATGATCTAACAGGGGCGACAACGATTGCCCCTTGCGGGGCGGCACCTGCCGCTCTTAATGGGGTGGGAGCGGCCGCCCCTAGCAGGGCCGGGGCTGGCCACCCCTAGCGGGGGTGGCGGTCGCCCCTTATAGGAGCGGCAACGGCGGCCATTCGGTTACGAGCGGTTGCGTAGGTTGTTCGTGTAGTGGGATCATATGCGCGAGGCGCACAAGGATTAGGTGTGCTGAACCCGTGCGTGGCGGTTAGCCTCATGATTTGTAACATCTCACAAACAACAAGACCCCTAGGAGGACGTTTTGTCAAGACTAGGTCATGACAAAGCTTTAAGAAGGCAAGGAGGACCATGAGTGCCTAAGAAAAATAGGTGAAAGTATCTTGGCCTGCAAATAGTAGTTCCTGGACACCTAAGCTATGTTTTGGCCAATGACTCCCAACATGACCACTTGACCCCACCATGTCATTCTCAACCCAATAGGGGCCCTCTAAAATCCATACAACCCATTTGGGGTCAACCTAAGGGGTCAAGCTAACTAGGGTCAACCTTAACCCTAGTTATGTCAAAATTCCCTAACTTGACCTAAATGTGTTATACGAAGTCACAAATGGACTTGGGTGGTTGTGGCAAGGGACTTAAGACACCTAATTGACCAAGTCAACTGCCCCAAGTCAACCTTGGTCAAACCAAGCCCAAATGGGGAAAAAAGTAAAAACCAACTGCAATCCAAATGGGCTTGGCCCAATTAGGGTGGCCCACTAGCTATAACAAGTAGAAACCGGCTAGAATACCACTCAAATTCTGGAGGTGGTGATTAGGAGAGAGAAAGTGGGGGTTTAATTCAAGGGACGAGAGAGAAAAGGGTGTATTCATGCTTTGGAAAGCCATGGGGCACTCAACTCCCCCTTTATCGGCCCATTCATCCCCCTTGACCAACTATGAGGAGATGGAAGGGTTTTCTCGGCCTCCAAGGTGAAGAATGACAAGAGTTGGGTGGTGGCCGAAAACTTGATTCAAGGCCATTAATGACAATTCATGGTTGCCTCTCCCACTCCCCAAATTGACCCCTCCATCAGTTTTAAAAGCTCCCAAGTAACCAAAACGAAACTTTACATCACTGGTTTTGGTGGAGAGTTGAGAATTTAGCAAGGAAGTGCTTGGAGGTCGTCGGCCATGGCACACTACCACCACACTCCCCTCCAAGCCCGCCCGCATGTCTAATAATTCTCCTTCTCTTCTGTGTTGGATCTTTAGACCATTAGGTGGAGAAATCGGGCTCAATTGAGCCCGATCGGTGAGGAGAAAATGAGAGTTTTTCGTGAAAATTAACCCCTCGGGTTCGCCGAAAATGGCCCCTCCGGCGGCTGTGTCGCCGCCAGGCGATAGCCACCGCCTCGACGGAGGTGGTAGTGGTGGTGGCCGACCAGGGAGTTGGCCGGGTGGCCGGGAAATGGAGCTGGAATGGCTTCAAGATGGAGAAATATCAGCCCTTGGCTCATCAGGGAAGATGACCCGTGGCCGTTGGATTGGCGTGATCGATTATAAGTAGGCCGATTTTTATATATATATTAATGCAATTTTGTCACAACTGTTCAGATGCCTTATTTTAATTATTAAAAATGCTTCAACGCATTTTTGTGAATGTGTCCAATATAGAAAACCTAGTCCTTGATGTCTAGTTTATTACAAAATTTGAATCAACCCATTTGGACCATTGGATCTCCCTCAACACACTTTTTGGTGCAAGGTGTCCAAAGACCCACCATAAATAAAAATGAGTGCCCCCAGCGACCACTAAGTTAAATGGCTTGAAAATTGGATCATAAGATGGTCTGGCCATGATCCACAACATATCCAAAAATCAGAATTTTTGGAGATGATTTTTCTATAGTTTTGTAACATTTTAATAATTCATATAAGTGACTTAAATAGGGTCTATGGACCTCAAATCTTTCCCAAACTCGGATGTATGACTAGAGGGGATATTATAAGGTCAAGGGAAAAATACCAACCTAATTGGAGTTGATTTGGCAGGATAACTTGTTGAACATAGTTGACCATAGGTTATGTCTAGTTTTCAAAGTTCATAAGCACCAGGCATCGAGTGGTCGATTAGACTCGACGAGGCATCGAGTTATCTTGACGCCAGTCAACCAGGAGTTGAGTGATCAGCTAAACTCGACGAGGCGTCGAGTAATCTCGACGCTATTCGACGAGGCGTTGAGTGGTCAGCTAAACTCGACGAGGCGTCGAGTAATCTCGACGCCATTCGACGAGGTGTCGAGTGGTATTCGATGAACACGCCGCTTGACTTAGGAATGTCTGGACTCAACGAGGCGTTGAGTGATCTCGATGCCATTCAATGTGACGTTGAGTGATCTCGACGCCATACCTATCAAATACAAAATTACATGTCTAAAGGTGTTGGAGGGCCAGGAAACTCTGACAATAGGTTTTTACTGATGATATCTACCCCTGCAAAGTTTATTATAATTTTGGGTAAAGATTTTTAGTGCCTTCTTTATAACAGTAGAATTTGTTGATTTGAGAAATAAATTTCTATAGAACTAACAAAGTATTAGAAAATTGTGAAACTTGGCTTGTAAACTTTTTATACATTTGTGGTGCCTAATTAATTTTATTGCAATTTTTGGAAGAATATATATAGTAGTTCCTTCACAAGTTGTCCTAGAGGTAAATTATTTTGTAAATTCAAATAAATGGTTAAATGGGATTATCATATCATGAAATTTTGGCAGACATGTTTTTTGATCATTATAGTTCTCTGGTAATTATGTTATAATTTTTTGGATGGCAAAATCTTATACTCACTTTGTAAATTGTCATTTTAATCAAAAGAATTGAATTTAGATTTATAATAGAATGCCTTTCAGGAAAATCATGAAATTTGTACCTTGCTGTTATTTAGTCAATAAAAAGCTCTGAAACTTTTAGTAAGGTCATTGCATGTAAGAATCTTATACTTCATGTTCAAAGTCATATGATGAATGATTTTTGGGAAATTATTTAAAGGCTGATTTAATTAGGGAAAATGCCAAGTTCTGGTTTTGGGCTTAATATGTCATGGTAGACCCCCAATAATAGTTATAAGGTTGTAGACAAAATATTCGGAGCATTTACCTTCGTACGCTTAGTAAAGATCGATTGGTCTGCATATAGTGAATTCAAGGATGAAGGGTAGAATAATAGATCATATATTGGCTCCATTGATCCCTATGGCCCTGATTTGATGATGTCAAACATGTCAATGAGATAGACATAGTTGTATTTAATGTATGGTTAAGTTCATGCATATAAGTTAGTCTTTGTCATAATGATTGGACAGCTAGTTCAAGAGACAATGACAAGTGGACTCAAGGTGGAGCTGGAAACTCAGAAAATTACCCAAGTTCAAAAGCGTTGAGTGAGGAAAGCTCACTCAAGGCCATCCAACTAATAGCGCAGAGAGAAGGCAGGCAGGAAAATCAGGCTAAGTCCAAAAGTGTTGAGCGAGACAAGCTCACTCAACGACATCCAGCTAATAGCGCTGAGAGAAGACAGACAGTCAAAATTGACAGTATTGCAAAGACAAAAATCGAGCTAAGTTCAGAAGCGTTGAGTGAGCTCAAGTCACTCAATGGCATATAGCTAGAAGCGTTGAGTCAAGGCAGAAATCAAACTAAGTCTAGAATCTTTGAGTGAGCTTAATTCACTCAACGCCATACAACTAGAAACGTTGACTCAAGGTTATCCTATCACAACCGTACTGTGAAGAATCCAGAAAATCGACTAAGTCCAGAAGCGTTGAGTGAAGCTTCATCACTCAACGCCATGCTGAGTCTGGCAACGCCAAACTTCAGCAAGTAGGCAAGATTGCAGAAAATTGACTAAGTCCAGATGCATTGATTGAAGCTTATACACTCAACGCTCTCAATGCCATCAGGCAGAAAGCTGAAGAATATGGCTAAGGGAAAAACCATTGAGTGATTGATATTCACTCAACGCTCTCAACGACATCATGCAAAGATGAAGAAATTTCTAAGTCCAGAGTCCCTGAGTCTACCATTCGTCGAGTTGAGCTTAGTTTTCGTCGACCAGAGTTCAGAGTTCGTCGATCTCAGCTTTTACCTATAAGGACTCAACTATCAGAATAGTCGACCGGAGTTCAGATTTCATCGACCAGAGTTCAGAGAATTCGTCGAACTCAGCCTTCACCTGAAGAAAGAACTGGGCTGAGAGAATTCGTCGATCTCAGCTTCACTGTTTCGTCGAACTGAGTTCAGATTTCGTTGAGCTAAGCTTGAAGTTCGTCGAACATAGGATTTCAGAAAATTTAGTTGATTTTGGATAAGTTCAGAATGATGCTGACTCAGCAAACTCAACAAGTCAACAAAGTTCAGATTCAATGCAAATCGACATTAATGTCGCCGTCAGTCTATAGTGGATCTCAATTTAATATAGCTGAGGTTTTAACCACCATTAAATCTGAGACACGTGTCGATCATCTCGCTAATGTGACGGGATTATAAATAGTAGAAGAGATCAAGATCTATAATGAAGGAATTAATTGGATTAATCTCTGATTAAAATGCGAAGCGGAGTTCGTCGTCTTCATCCGCCATTGTTGCAGAAGCCAAGAACCTCAAGATCAAATCTAAAGGGCTTCTGAGTTTGCTGGTGCAATCAACATCTACTCCAGTAGGTTCAGAGTAATCCTCTGAGAGAGACAAATCAGCATATGCGTGCCCTAGCTGAAGTTTTCTTCCCGATCCAAGCCGAGCTAGAATCTGAAGATCAATTTGTTGGATTAAAGAAGAAGGGAGTGCTGAAATCTGTTCAGTCCAGATCAAGAGATATTCCTGAAGAAGAAGAAGAAGAAGCAGATTCTTTTGCTACTTGATTCCAGAACGAGCCGGACATTATTTCAAGATCTTTGTATCATCTTGTTGCTGTGAAGAAGAAGTTAGGGCTGATATTTGCTCAGTACAGGTAGATAGGCATAGAGAATTTTCTCTGGTATCTGTAATTCATCATCCTTAATATTTCATTGTAAGATTCATTCTGAATCTGAGTGGTAAGGCTAAGGCTTGTATTGTAAGCCTGTGTTATAAAGGCTGAGGTAGGACATGAGTTGCCTGAGTTGTATGTGTGTGGATTAACACTGAGGTAGGGCAGGATTGCCTGAGCTGTAGGAGTGTGGAGTCACTCTAAGGTAGAGTTCTTGGGAAGAATTTGAGTTGTAGGATCTTGATAATCTGAGTGGTAGGGCTTGTGCCCGAGTTATAGGAGCCTGTTGGGCTCTGAGCTGTAAGATCTGAGGATCTGAGAGAGATAGAAGGAAGTTTGGCCGAATCTAGTATACTACTAGATAGTCTGAAAGTGCAAGCTAGATCTGATATACTCTAGAGGGGGGTGAATAGAGTATGATGCTTAAAAACTTTTTACAATAGTTGTTGTAATCTGAGTGAACAGGGAAGCAAATAGTAAATCTAACCACAGAATAATCACAGTCTACAAAAGAAACTAATCACAAGGCACAGCCAGAAACAAAAGAAACACAAGCAACCAGAAGACACAAGGAGCTATAGTGGTTCCCCTAAACTTGGGTACATCCACTCTTCTACCACCCTAGGTAGGAATCCACTACAGGATGAGTTGATCAGGTTTCCTGGGCACCAATGAGCTTTTGATAAGGTGCTCAAAAACCAAACCAGATTTTTTGATCAGGTGTCTTGCCACCAATGAGCTTTTGATAAGGTGCTCAAAAACCAAACACAAACTTTTGAAGGGAGTTTGAAAAACCCTGTACAGTAGAGTGAGAGAGAGAGAGAGGGAAAGAGATGATCTTCTATGTCAACAGTCAAAGAGAAGATTTGTGGATGTTGTCAAAGCTCCCCCTGAGTTCTTGAGATGTTCAGGAAATGAAGCTTTGCTGTAGGGTGATAGGCCTTCAGAAAATTGATCTCCAGCAATTGATGATTTCAGCAACAGCTGAAATGTGAGGTGTCGGGAGTCTTGAATGATGATGACCTTGAACACTTGAATCAAAAGAGATCTGAAGATTTCAGATTTGTTGATCTCCTTTTGGTGATGGTGTTCTTGTGTGAATTCTTTGAGACAGAGAATGTCTACAACTCTCTTTCTTTTTCTCTTGAGTGATTGTTGTTGAGAAAGATGTTGTTCCAGAGAAGAGTTGTTCCAGAGAATATTTTGTTCTTCTTCTTCTTGTGCACTCTCTTCTTGTCAAGAATTCAAAAATCTTATCTTTTATTCCTTTGTTCTGAATAGAAATGATCCTTTGTCCAGAATAGCCGTTAGCCTGTCATTAATTACATCTTTAATTACAATTGTCTTCTGGGGGAAAGTCCAATGAAACATTCCTTGATAATCCCTTGAAACTTGCTCCAGAATAAATGAAAACGGCTACAAGATCTTCTGAATTAATTGCTGACAATAACTCCTTAACTGTCTGAATTTTGAATCTTGAAAATCATTTAACTCTTCAGAAAAACGTCGAACTGAGCTCCACTACCGTCGAACTGAGCTCAGCGATTTGGACTTAGACAACAACAGAGATCGTCGATCTGAGCTCAACTATCATCGAACTGAGCTCAGAGATAGAGAATCAATACTAGAGTCAAGATCGTCGAACTGAGCTCGAAGATCGTCGAATGAAGTTCGACGATTTGTTGAAGTTGAGCTCAACGATCGTCGAATGGAGTTCGACGATCCGTCGAAGTTGAGCTAAACGATCGTCGATTGGAGTTCGACGATTCGTCATACTGAGCTCGACGAAATGACTTAGTCTCCAAACTAACAAACCTGGTCTTGAGGGCAGCTCCCAAACCTAACTACTAACCCTTAAGCTCAAATCTAATTGACCTTTAGATCTATACAATGAGGTCAAAACAGGTTTCCTAAAGACATAGTGATCCTGACCCAAATTAGTAATAAGGTGTTCCAACAATCTCCCCCTATTTGGGTTAGGATTACTATTTACAGAAATTGAAATAAAAGCAACAATATACAAAGCAAAAATGCAATAAACAAGACATTGCAGAAGCACAGATATATCTCAGACAGATCATAAATCAGAATAATTGTTAACTTACAGAATTACTCTTTCTCTTTGCTCTTTATAAGTTTTATTTCTCTATTTGGATCAAGAGCTTCCTTGTTTGATCTTCTGTCATCAGCTGCACCTAGAGATGTTTGTTGTTTAGGCCTTGGTACCACAGCTTTAGGGTGTAGCTCCATGTATCTTTCAGAATCAAAAAACCTGCTGGAAGCATATCTTTCAAGTTCCTTCTTTCTTTGTTCTGACAATGTAGTGAAGCTGGAGGTGTCCTTGCCTTGCTCTTTGACTTTCTTAATCTGGTCCAAAGCAGCTAACTCTTTCATCCTAGCAGTCCATGCAGTAGGATTGTTCTCTGGATCCTCAAAAGGCACTGTAGGTTCATATCTGTTGGAAGGATTATCTGGAGGAGCTCTGGATGAGACTAATTCTTTCAGCTTGTAGGGAAAAGGGACTGAAGTTGTATCAGATGAAGCTTGTCCTTCCCTTGAGTATGGATGATGTCTAGAATAGCCTTTGGAGTAAACTTAGAATTCCCTTTGGTTTCCTCTATAATTTCCTCTCCTAGATTGATATCCTCTGGATTGGCTCCCCCTATATTGAGATCTTACTTGAGGCTGATAGGGGGTTTGACTTCTGGCAGAGGGTTGAGAAGTAGAGCTACCACTTGCACCTGCACCAGGTGAAGGAGGAGGTGGAGGATGATGATGATGAAACTGAGAGGAACCTTTCTCATATTTTCTCTTCTTTTTCATAGCCTTTAATTGATTCTTGTAATATTGCATCCAGTGTTCAGTTATATGACAGTCATGAAGAATATAATAGGGAATATCATTGGTATCTTTGACTTTAGCTGGTGGAACTCTTTTCATAGCTTTGCTTCTTGCTTTTCTTTCCCTGGCTATAGTAGCAGAAGAATCATCAGAATCGATTCTGAACTGATCACTTTCAGAGCTTTGTTCATCATATAAAGCATCAATTCTTTTCAGATAGTCTTTTTGAAGTTGGGTTGGAGCAGATGAAACAGTAGTGACAGCAATTGTAGCAGCAACAGTAGAAGGAGAAATAGAAGCAGCACTAGTAACAACAGTAACTGGGCAACAGCAGATACAGAGATAACAGTTTCAGAAACACTACTTTCAGATACAATAGTTTCAGCATCAGTAATAACAGCAGTAATAACATCAGCAATAACAGTAGGCTCAAAATCAAATGCCTCTGTCTGCATATCCTCAGAAACTGAAACATCAACAGCATCAGAACAAACAGAAACAACAATATTTGCAGCAGCATAAACTGAATTTACAAAGGAATATATAACACTGGTGTCACAGCTTGAAAATGGCACAATGGCCTTGGAGAGGTCTTCAGATGGCTGGACTGTAGTGCTTACTAGAAGACAGCTGAAATATATCGAATCAAAATCTGATAATAAGGACCTGAGGTCCACTGAGAAAACTACAACCTGAGGTGGTGTTGAAGCTTGAGCTTGAGTTGAAGAGACATCAGCAACAGCAGCAGGCAATCTAACATCTTCATAAGGCATCTCCCCCTGCCTAGATTAATAGAGAGCTGGATCAACGCACCCAAAGGAAGGGATTTCCTGAGGAGGAAAGAGTGAGGAGAGCCTGGCAGATAAGTCTGCAACTGACTTGAAGAGTGGAGCCAAGGAGGTCTCCAACAGAAGTGATAGCCTGGGAGCTATCAGCTTATACAGTTTGTCAGCTAAGGCTGGAATATCTACATGCTCAGTAGGGATGTGAGCAGAGGTAGAGAATGAAGGTGGAGTAACTGGTGATGTTGGTGGAGAGCTGGTGTATGGGGGAAAGGAAGGTTGAGGCGTGGGGAGTGTGGAAATGGAAGACAGTGGTATGAAGATAGAAGGTGTGAAGGAGGGTTGATCAATGATATCTTGCAGAAGTTGTTGGTAAGATGTGGATGAAGAGGGTGGATCAGGAGGGGATGAAGGTGAATCATCCATAAAGGAATTATCTAGAAGTGTGAAAGATGGAATGTGGGATGATGTGTCAATGTCTGGGTGAGGGTAGTGATGTAATGGGTGGAAGATTTCTTCTGTTATTGGAAGAGTTGGAGAGAGAATAGCAGTTGGAGATGAAATAGAAGTTGGAGATGGGGTTGAGATAATGATTGTGGGGGAAATTTGAATGGTGGATGTGACTGGTGGAGAGGAGATAAGAGGTGGAGGAGGAGAAGAAGCAGCAGGCAAGTCTTCTGCAGGGGTAGAGACTTGAGGGGAAGAGACTGCAAGAGTCCTTGTGCCTGAAGTGGTGCTTGTAGAGGGCCTGCTGAGCTTCACTATCTGTCTGTCCCATTTGCCAAATAGGGCATAGGACAGCCTCTTAGAGGCATTGATGTGCATCCCAGATGAGACTAGCAGTGCAGGGCATCTGTTTTGAAGAAATAGCCCTAGTATCCTTCCATAATTCACAAAATTCTTATTTATTTTTTTCTTAATCAGGTCAAAGAAAATCTCTCCCCAGTTTAACTGTTTCTTATCCACAATAGCACCCATCAAACACAGCTGATACCTGGAGATGGTATCATGTGCTGAATGCTTGGCCAATAAGACTTTTCCCACAACATCAGCTAAAAACCTGTACTCAACAGCCAAATTCTTTTTCAACAGCTTGCTAGGGTTTGCATCAGAATGACCCATTCTAGCAAGTAAATCAGAAAATGCTTCTCCTGACAACTCAGCAGAATCCTCTCCAGAATTCAATCCAAAAATCTCTATCAGAATAGTAGAAGTCAGAGGGACCTGGGTTCCAGAAATTGAACCAACCACTGTATTTTGGTCCTGGTTGTAGGAAGTATAGACCCACTCCTTGATCTCATCAGCAACCAATTTGATTCTTGTGGACATGATAGTAACAAGCTTTTATTCCTTGAACAGTTCCAAAATGTCTTGGAAGATTTGATCACTGGTGCTGAAAGACTCCATGTCTATATCAAATCCTGCAGAGAGATTGAAAGCGCAAAATGAGAACGACGACCGAAAAATGAATTTTATATTAGGGTTCGACGCAGAAAAGGAAAGATCGTTGAACTCAGTTCGACGATCGGGGATTCTAAAGGAATCTGAAGGATCTTCAATATCGTCGATCTCCGTTCGACGATATTGGAGAGCGTCGAACTCCGTTCGACGATAGTTCAAAAAACAAAATCGTCGAGCGCTGTTCGACGATCGTTGACCTGGAGGATAGTTCAGACGATCTGAGAAGCGCTGAACTCCGGTCGACGATTTCGGGAAGCCTCGATCTCCGTTTGACAATTTGGGGGAAAATCGTCGAGCGCAGTTCAGAGACCAGAAATACACTCTAGACACTAGAAAAATCAAGATGTTTGCCTAGTCTTGGTCAATTTTTAAAGTTTTAAAATCTTGGATATTATTTTAGACTTCCTCCATCTAACATTCCTAACTGATTTAGGAAGAAGGTGTGTTTCTTTTCATCCAAGGGTTTGGTGAAAATATCTCCCCTTTGCAAATCAGTTGGGATATATTGAAGTTCAATTTTGTTCTTCTCAACATTATCCCTTAAAAAGTGATGCCTAATTTCTATGTGTTTTGTCCTACTATGGAGGACTGGATTTTGAGCTATAGAAATAACACTGGTGTTATCACAAAATATTTTTGACTTCTCTAAGTTGTAGCCATAGTCTAGGAGTTGGTTTTGAATCCACAATATTTGTGAACAACAACTGCCTGCAGCCATATATTCAGCTTCAGTTGTTGAAGTTGACACATAAGTTTGTTTCTTGCAAAACCAAGAGACAAGTCTGTCACTAAGAAACTGACAAGTTCCACTGGTGCTTTTTCTGTCAATTCTGCATCCAACATAATCAGCATCAGAAAATTCAGTTAATTCAAATGCTGAATATTTTGGATACCAGAGACCTAGATTTGGACAACTTTTTACATACCTGAGAATCCTTTTTACTAATGTTAGGTGTGACTCTCTAGTGCTTACTTGGAATCTAGCATATATGCATGTAGCAAACATTATGTCAGGTCTACTAGCTGTAAGGTATAGTAAAGAGCCAATCATTGCTCTATATGTTGTCTGATCAACATGTTTCCCTGTTCATCAGCATCCAATACAGCATTAGTAGGCATGGGTGTATTCATACAAGATGCTTCAGACATACCAAATTTCTTAACCAATTCTTTTGCATACTTGGTTTGAGAAATAAAGATGCCTTCAGCATATTGTTTGACTTGCAATCTTAGAAAGAAGGATAGCTCACCCATGCTACTCATTTCAAATTTAGAATGCATTAGGTTGGAGAACCTTCTGCACAAATTTGAATTAGTAGAGCCAAAAATAATATCATCCACATAAATCTGTACTAGTAGGGTATGGGACTTATGAGTTCTAATAAAAAGAGTTTGGTCTACTCTACCCCTTATAAATTCATTTTCCAGAAGGAAGCATGCTAGGGTCTCATACCATGCTCTAGGAGCTTGCTTGAGACCATATAATGCTTTGTTCAATTTAAAAACATAATCAGGATGAGTTGGAGAGATAAAACCTGGAGGTTGTCTGACATAGACTTCTTCTTTGATATCTCCATTTAGAAAGGCACTCTTTACATCCATCTGATATACCTTGAAGCCTTTGTGTGCTGCATAAGCTAAGAAGATTCTGATGACTTCCAATCTTGCAACTGGTGCAAAAGTCTGGTCATAATCTATGTCTTCTTCTTGAGAGTATCCTTGAGCAACTAGCCTTGTCTTGTTCCTTACAATTACTCCTTGATCATCCAATTTGTTTCTGAACACCCACTTTGTTCCAACAATGGAGTGATCCTTAGGCTTTGGTACTAGTTCCCAATCTTTGTTCCTTTCAAATTGATGCAACTCTTCTTGCATTGCAATGATCCAGTGTGGATCTTGCTCTACATCTTGAATGGATTGAGGTTCAATTTGAGATAGAAAGCAAGTGTGCAACAGGTTTTGATTGACCTGATTTCTGGTTTGCACACCAGCTGAGATGTCTCCAATTACTTAGGAAATTGGATGGTCTCTTGATGTTATTAAATCAACAGGGGGTGTTGATTGTTCACCAACCTGTACTGTTGTTTCCTCTTGTGGTACAACAACTGGCTCTTCAAGTTGTTTCTCTTCAATATGTTGAATGCTTTCTTCATCTTCGCTGCTTTCCTCTTTTTGAGTAATATGTAACCTATTCAAATCTTCAGCAAGAGAATGTACCTGCAAAGGTTCTATGGTAGAAGTATTATTCTCCTTGAAAGACATGTTAGATTCATAAAATGATATGTGAACAGATTCCTCAATTTTAAGAGATGATTTATTATATACCCTATAAGCCTTACTGATCATGGAGTTTCCCAGAAACACTCCTTCATCAGCTTTAGCTTGAAATTTTGCTAAATATCTCTAGTCATTATTATGAATATAACAAATACAACCAAAAATTCTAAAATAATCAACTTTAGGTTTCTTCCCTTTGAGTAATTCATAGGGAGTCTTGCCCTTTAGTTTATGTATTAAACTTCTGTTCAGCACATAGTTGGAGGTGTTCACTGCCTCTGCCCAAAAAGATAGAGGAAGGTGAGCATCTGACAATAATGTAGTGGCAGATTCAATAAGGGTTCTATTGTTCCTTTCAGCTACCCCATTTTGTTGAGGAGTTCTAGGAGCTGAGAAAGTATACCTGATCCCTTCACTCTGACAGAACTCTTGCATAAGAAGAGAATCAAACTCTGTCCCATGATCACTTCTGATCAGGGCAATGTGAGTATTGAACTCAATCTGTATATATTTGAGAAACTCTGTCAAACACTTAAAGTTATCAGAGTTCTTTCTCAGAAAGAACACACATGTGAATCTAGAGAAGTCATCTACAACTACTAAAGTGTAAGATTTCCCTCCTAAGCTTTGTACTGTAATGGGTCCAAAAAGATCCATATGTAACAGATACAAAATCCTAGGTGAATCACTCTTATTAAGTGACTTGAAACTATTTTTAGTTTGCTTGCCTAATTGACAAGCCCTGCAGAGTCCTTCCTTCTTGTAGGGGCCAGAAGGTAGTCCTCTAACAAGGTTGTCCTTGGATAGCCTAGCAATGGTTCTAAGGTTTAAATGTCCTAGTCTCTTATGCCATAATACATTAGGTCTACTAACAGAGTTAAACATGCAAATATCTACTTCTGTTGAAAGAAAATCTACTAAGTAGATGTCACCTTTCCTTTTACCTATCAACACAGTTGTGTTGTCCTCTGACTTGATCTTGCATAAGGCTTTGCTGAAAGTCACCTGGTAGCCTTCATCACATAGCTGACTGATGCTGATCAAATTGTGCTTCAGTCCTTCCACATAGGCTACCTTCTTGAATGTCACTATCCCAATCTGCACTGCACCATATCCTTTAGTTTGTCCAAAGTTTGAATCACCAAATATGACTTTGGGTCCAAGCTTGGCTTTAAAGGATGTGAGGTTGTCCCTATTTCCTATCATGTGCTTTGAACACCCACTACCATTGTTGGTTTGATGTTGGATAGGTCTTCACCTGCACATAAAATAATTCACTTGTTTTGACCCAGTTTACCTTGGGCCTAGGTTGATAACCTTTAAATTCAGAAATAAAAGAAATCCCAGGTTGACTCTTATAACCTTCAGGATGATATCTCCTTGGAGGTATTATCCATTCAGTATAAGGGTTAAAGCTTTGGGATGAAGGACCCCTAGGATTGGATTTTGATTTTCCCTTGAAAGAATTTCCAAAGCTCTGATCTCTGTTCGACGATCGTTGAGCTGCGTTCGACGATCTTGGGTCAGATCATCGAGCTCCGTTCGACGGTCGACTGTGACAGAGTTCAGGAATTAGAGATCGTTGACCTGCGTTCGACGATTTTGCCTGAGATCATCGATCTACGTTCGGCGATCGTCGAGCTCCGTTCGACGATTTCTGCTGGAACTTGGTTTTCTTAGGTAGATCAGAATTTTTCCTAGCTACCTCTACAACTCCCTTCCCTTTATCAGAAATAAACTTAATTGGGGTTGTTAGAACTATAGGTTGGCTGGATGAAGCACCCAAGCCCAGTGTACTATTGAATCTGGAGTTCACTGTGCTTGTGATGTCCATCAGCTTGATACTTCTCCCATTAAGGGATTCTTCAAGCTTCTTGGCCTCTGATAGCTCACCTTTCAGTGAAGCTATCTGCTCCCTACAGCACTCCAACTCCTTAGAGAGTTTGAGGTTTTCTGACTTTAAGATACTATGTTCAGATAATTGATTTCTGAGAGAAATAATTTCCTTCTCAGATTTTAGTAAGTCTAAACATAATGCTTTAAACTCAGACTTAAAGTCCTCAGAATTGAAATCAAAAGAACTAATTACCTGGTCCTCTTCAAGTTGAGTCTCCGAGTCTGACTCTGACTCTTCTGCATCTGAATTGTGTTGAGAGGCATTGATTGCCATCATGCAGAACTCCTTCTCTTCATCATCATCTTCATCATCACTGGAGCTGGATGAAGCTTCTGATTCTTCTTCAGTTTCACTCCAGGATTCAGCAACAAATCCCTTCCTTGTGTGTTTGTTCTTGCTTGAGGAGGGTTTGCCATTGCCATTCTTCTTGAAGTCTTTGTCCTTTCTTCTTTCTTTCTTGTCCCTTCTGTCCTTGTTTTTGTTTTCTGGACAGTCAGACACAATATGGCCTGGTTTCCTACAACCAAAGCAAACAATTTCTTTATTATTTGACTTATCATACCTTGACTTATCATGATCTTTGTATGATCTCTTTCTGAAGTCCTTTCTGGCCATCTTGTAAAATCTTTTGGCCAATAGCCTAAGCAGCTCATCATTGCCTGTGACCTTGTCTTCAAGCTGATCTTCAGTGGCTTTGAAAGCTATTGTCTTTTCCTTTCTTGTGGATGGTGAGGCAGCCTTCTGCTCTTCTTCTCTATTCTTAATGAGCAGCTCTTAAGACTTGAGCTTGCCCAAGAGAGCTTCTGTTGTAATCTCATTCAGACTTCTGGCATCCTTGATTGGCCAGATCCTTGAGTCCCAAGTGCTTGGGAAGCACATTAGGATTTTATCATTTAGTTCAGTCAGTGAGATCTCTTTATCCAAAGTCTTGAGTTCATTGACTATCAGACTGAGTCTATTATACATATCTCCAACTGACTCAGCTTCTCCCTTCTTGAAGTTCTCATATTGGGATATGAGGTGAGATCTTCTGTCTTTTCTTTCATCAGCAGATCCTGAGACTATTTTAGAGAGCTTATCCCAGATTTCCTTTGCTGAGTTGCATTCAACCACCTTTTGGAATATGTCATCAGACATGGTCTGGGCTAAGATATTCATAGCATTTGCATCTGCTACCTTCCACTTCTTGATCTCTGCATCTGTTCCTGAAGGAGGTGGAACAACAATTGTGCTTGTATTCTCTGGAGGTCTTGGACACACTGTCAAAACAGAATTGAAGATGTCCTCATCAATAGAATTCATGTATAGTCTAATCCTTGCTTTCCAAAGTGCAAACTTAGACAGATTGCACACTGGAGGTCTGGTGCTAGCATAATCTTTGTTTTGAGCCATGATTTGTGAAGAAATAATCTAATAACAAAATAAAAAAAAAACAGATCTACCTAGAGGGATCTTTGGGTTTAGGTGTTAGCCTGTGCAACCACTGAGATGTGGTATTTTTAACCAACCTCGCTTTGATACCAATTTAAAGTGCAAGCTAGATCTGATATACTCTAGAGGGGGGGGGGGTGAATAGAGTATGGTGCTTAAAAACTTTTTACAACAGTTGTTGTAATTTGAGTGAACAGGGAAGCAAATAGTAAATCTAACCACAGAATAATCACAGTCTACAAAAAAAACTAATCACAAGCCACAGCCAGAAACAAAAGAAACACAAGCAACTAGAAGACACAAGGAGCTATAGTGGTTCCCCTAAACTTGGGTACATCCACTCTTCTACCACCCTAGGTAGGAATCCACTGCAGGATAAGTTGATCAAGTGTCCTGGGCACCAATGAGCTTTTGATAAGGTGCTCAAAAACCAAACCAGATTTTTTGATCAGGTGTCTTGCCACCAATGAGCTTTTGATAAGGTGCTCAAAAACCAAACACAAACTTTTGAAGGGAGTTTGAAAAACCCTGTACAGCAGAGTGAGAGAGAGAGAGGGAAAAAGATGATCTTCTCTGTCAACAGTCAAAGAGAAGATTTGTGGATGTTGTCAAAGCTCCCCCTGAGTTCTTGAGTTGTTCAAGAAATGAAGCTTTGCTGTAGGGTGATAGGCCTTCAGAAAATTGATCTCCAGCAATTGATGATTTCAGCAACAGCTGAAATGTGAGGTGTCTGGAGTCTTGAATGATGATGACCTTGAACACTTGAATCAAAAGAGATCTGAAGATTTCAGATTTGTTGATCTCCTTTTGGTGATGGTGTTCTTGTGTGAATTCTTTGAGACAGAGAATGTCTACATCTCTCTTTCTTTTTCTCTTGAGTGATTTTTGTTGAGAAAGATGTTGTTCCAGAGAAGAGTTGTTGCAGAGAATATTTTGTTCTTCTTCTTCTTGTGCACTCTCTTCTTGTCAGGAATTCAAAAATCTTATCTTTTATTCCTTTGTTCTGAATAGAAATGATCCTCTGTCCAGAATAGCCGTTAGCCTGTCATTAATTACATCCTTAATTGCAATTATCTTATGGGGGAAAGTCCAATGAAACATTCCTTGATAATCCCTTGAAACTTGCTCCAGAATAAAT
Source organism: Platanthera guangdongensis (assembly GCA_039583875.1). NCBI lineage: Eukaryota > Viridiplantae > Streptophyta > Magnoliopsida > Asparagales > Orchidaceae > Platanthera > Platanthera guangdongensis. The sequence goes on along the minus strand of CM077153.1, from coordinate 47,860,691 downwards.
GAAAACGGCTACAAGATCTTCTGAATTAATTGCTGACAATAACTCCTTAACTGTCTGAATTTTGAATCTTGAAAATCATTTAACTCTTCAGAAAAACGTCGAACTGAGCTCCACTATCGTCGAACTGATCTCAGCGATTTGGACTTAGACAACAACAAAGATCGTCGATCTGAGCTCAACTATCGTCGAACTGAGCTCAGAGATAGAGAATCAATACTGGAGTCAAGATCGTCGAACTGAGCTCGAAGATCGTCGAATGGAGTTCGACGATTTGTTGAAGTTGAGCTCAACGATCGTCGAATGGAGTTCGACGATCCGTCGAAGTTGAGCTAAACAATCGTCGATTGGAGTTCGACGATTCGTCGTACTGAGCTCGACGAAATGACTTAGTCTCCAAACTAACAAACCTGGTCTTGAGGGCAGCTCCCAAACCTAACTACTAACCCTTAAGCTCAAATCTAATTGACCTTTAGATCTATACAATGAGGTCAAAACAGGTTTCCTAAAGACATAGTGATCCTGACCCAAATTAGTAATAAGGTGTTCCAACATAGTCGAACGGGTAAAGTGGATATACCCATCAATTGGGAAACCACTATAAAATTTTGTGTACTGTGCTGTGTTGGTCTTGATTGTAATGAGATTGCTGTGATGTAATATTAATCGATTAGTTGCTTAAGTTTTTGGAATTGGACCTATTCACCCCCTCTAGGGGTTTAGTTGTTCTTGAAATCAAAACATTCAAGTGGTATCAGAGGGAGATTACTCAAGATAGACTTAACAGTCTGAGTTGATCTCCATGGACAACTATCAGAAGGCCAAGATGGGTTCAAGTGAGAATCATAAAGAACTTGGATCCATGAAACTTCCTCTTTGCAGGAAGGAGACTTTTGACATCTAGAAGGAAAGGGTTAGACTTTTCATAGAAGCATCTGATCCTAGGATATACATCACAGTACAGGAAGGAACCTTCATCCCAATGAAGATATTAGTTCTTGATGCAAATCTGAAGATTCCAAAGCAGTATTCTAAGATTACTAAAGATGAAATCATCTTAGCTACAATGGATAAGAGGGCACAAAACATTATTGTTAGTGCCATAGATGACTCAACCTTCCAAAACCTAGTCCACTGCAAGACAGCTAAGGAGATGTGAGACACACTAGTTGTCTATATGGAGAGGTTTGAAGAAGTGAGGGAGGACAGGAAGTCCATGCTCAATCAAGATTATGAAAGCTTCAGGCGGGACAAGTCAGATGACATTGCTGAGTGTTATGAGAAGTTTTTCAGAATTATGAATGAGCTGAAGACATATGGCAGAGTCTTCAGCACTTATGAATTGAATGACAAGTTACTCAGGTCTTTAACTAAATATTGGGACACAAAAATCTGTGTCATCAGAGAAGTGGCCAGACTTGCAGATACTCCACCACCAACCCTGTTTGGAAAGCTGTTGTTATATGAAATGCAGCAGACTGCTAGAAAGAAGGAGGAGAAAATCAGCAAGCCTATAATCAAAGACAAGTCAGTGGCCTTCAAAGCTGAAGCCATAAGGAAGAGCATGAGAAAGATTCCTTCTCCACCAAGGAGAGTTGTTGATTCTGAGTCAGAAAGATAAGATACCAGCACATCAGACTGCCACATTTCTGATGAAGACTTTGCTGTCTTTTTAGGCAATTTCAGAAATTTATGAAGAAGAAGCACTAGAGAAACATGCCATCCCCATCTTCTCATCCCAAGGAAGATCACTATAAAAGCAAGAAGAAATCCTCTAAAGAGGATAGGTATGGCTCTAATCTTAGTAAACATACTTCTTCTAAAGTTGTGTGTTATTGTTGCAGCAAGCCAGGGCATGTCATAGCTGACTGCCCTGTCAAAAGAAAGGATGCTGGTGGAAAGAAGGAACATCAGCAGAAGGGAAAGAAGGAGAAGTCCTTTATTGCCAAGAAGCAAAAGAGTTGGACTAACTCCTCATCATCAGAGTCAGAAGAGGAAGATGAAGCTGAAGCCCTCATTGGGCTATTTTCTGCTGGAGAAGAATCTGTAGAAGCAGACTTCTTAGAGATGCTGACTGCATTCACTGGAGAAGTTGATGATGTTGTCGGATCTAAAGAAAGAGAGGAAGCCAGCCATTGTCTTGGGCTAATGGATTTGACTGAGGAAGGACCCAGCTAGGAGCAGCCTGGCCCTAGTAAGGTAAATTCTACACCTTCTGTGTCAGATTATGAAATAAGTCCAGAATCAGAAGCATCTGCATAAATAGATGAAGATGGCTCTGAATCTGAGGGAGATGTCAATCAATTAATTGATAATTATGGTGAACTCCTGCAAGCACTAAAGAGAAGCAAGCTTTTAGCCAAAAGACAGGCTGAGGAGATTTCCTCTCTAAAACTGGTTGTTTCAGACTCAGCAAACATGCTGAACCTGAAGATATAAGAAGTTAGCAAGCTAAAAAATATCACTGTTATTTAGATGGACACAATCACCTTCAAAAATAACCACATTAGGAATCTTAAAGGTAAACTCCAGAAGGAGGGGCTAGTGACTAAGTTCTTAAAGCTATGTTCAGTATTGCCTTTGATTGATTCCTTCTCCTCCCAAAAGGTTAAGTAGGGGTTAGGCTTCAAAGGGAGAACTAGAGCTGTCTATTCCAAGAGGAAGGGCAATGCTCCAGTGCAGCCACTAGCCTCCAAGCCTTCATTTCCTTTCAGGAAAGTGGAGCTACCATCTAATAGGTATGACCATGACAATATTCATGGTCACTGGGAGTATGGTGTTAGGAATGGCAAGGGTGCTAGTGCCTACAAGGCAGCCCATAAAGAAATCCAACTGGCCCATTATGGACCATTTGTGTTTGGTGTACCAGCCGCAACACTAAACTATAAGGCTGCAGCCCATTCTCAAAGTCTGCCAGTCCACAATCAGACTAAAGGAAAGTTTGTCAGCATACCAGACTTGGCTATATCTAAAGCTATCAAGAGCTTACACTCTAAAAGGAAGGCAACTGCTGATAGTGTCTAAGATATCCCTAGTACCTCTGCTGCCAGACAAATCCCAAATCAGGCTGTGGCTGGAAGACTTAAGAAAAAGGCTGCTATACCTCCTGGAATGAGAGCTGCAGACTGCTATGCTGTAAAGCCAGCCCTCAAAAGAAGGTACAACATTTATGTGTGCTGGTACTGTGGCAAAGTGGACCACTATGCTATTGATTGCTGAAACAATAAGAGTGTCCAGAGAAATAATGTCAGTTTACCTGTCAAAAGAGCTGCAGGTAGACATGCTCAATTTCAGTCTAACCTGCACCTAGGACCCAATAAGAATTGGGGTCCTAAGGAAAGATGATCTATTTTTTATAGGTGAGTCCAAGTGGGCATACCCCTATATGTTACTTGGATAGTGGATGCTCCAGGCACATGACTGGAATAAGGAGCATGCTGAAGGAGTATACTCCAGTTGAAAATGGACCCAAAGTCATCTTTGGTGGTTCAGAAAGAGGAGTACTAAAGGGTTTGGTAAGATATCTAATGGCATAATCACTATCACACAAGTAGCTTATGTGAAAGGTTTGCAACAAACCTGATAAGCATAAGCCAACTTTGTGATCTTGGCTATGACATTTGTTTCCTCAAAAATGAGTGCCAAATTAGGAGGTCAAGTGACCAAAGGGTCATCTTGACAGGCACTAGGAGAGGAAATGTCTATTGTCTCAATTTTGTTTGTGAGAGTAAGGACTCTCCTATATGCCTAGTTGTAGATGAGAAAGTTTCACATTGTGTCCAATGGCACAAGATGCTAGCACATCTAAATTACAAGACCATAGACAAACTCTTTAGTGAAGAGTTAGTGAGAAATGGTCCTAAGGTGAAGTGCATCAAGGAGGGTATCTGCTCAACATGCCAAAAGGGTAAACAAACCAGGAACTCCTTTCAGAGCCTTGATACCAAAGACTCATTGAGGTGTTTATACTTCCTGCATATGGATGTATTTGGTCCTATGCCAGTTCATAGTCTAGGTAGGAAAGTCTACACCCTTGTGGTTATTGATGACTTTTCTAGATTTGCCTGAGTGTTCTTTCTAAGAAAGAAATCTGAATCTATTGATGTCTTCCAGACATTTGTTAGGTAAATTCAGAATGAGCATAACTGTTGGAACCCCATGTTTGATTTGGGCTAAGTTAACTCATAGGTTGGTTGACCCACTTGTATAGCCAGGGTCCAAGTCTAGGTCTAAGTTAGTCTTAGTAGAACAGGCTTCACAAAGACCAGCATTGGACTTCATTTCAAAGACCAAGACTCAGCATTAAAGTATGAATTTCAAATCAGTTCGACTTTCGTTGAACTCAGCTCGATGACCGTCGATATCCGATCAACGATCTCAGAGATTAGTCTCTGAACTGAGCTCGATGATGTACGAGCTCAGGTCGACGCTTTCTCTTCTATTCTTGGATATCTCAGATCGTAGATAGTTGATCTCAGCTCAATGATCTCAGATCTCAGATCGATGATTTCCTGTCTCAGCTCGACGATCTTCTATCTCAGCTCAGCGATTATTGTTCTGTGTTCAACTGCCTTATTGCTCAACTGTCTTGAAGATTTCATTCTTATTTTGTCAATGCTATTTATGACATCAAATCTCTGGTAGTTAATGCTGATGTTTTTAAGGATTATAGCCGTTTCTATTGCAGCATTAACTACAGGTCCTCACAGAGTTATTATATTATATTACATGCCAAAGACAGTTGAGGAAATCATTTATTGCAGTAATTGTAGCCATTTTGTCTTCTCCTCGATTCCTGCATAATATTGAAAAGGAATGTTTTTGAAATTCAAATAAAGGTTTTTTTTATGATTCTATTCAGAGAGAACAAGACAGTCATCCTATTCATCTTCAGTTCGCTGCCAAAATAGGTTTTCAGAAAAAGACTGAGAGACAGACATAAAAGATTATTCCTGCTTTCATCCAAAGATATTCTGAAGCAGATCTTCATCAGCTTTCTCATTCTGTCAGTAATTTGAAGAAGAAGCAAGAAGAACACCTTTTTCAAATCAAGAGTCTTCCTGTTATTCTTCTCTAGGACCTTGCTAAGACATTCAAGCACCATCAGTCTAAAGCTCCCGGATCAAGTTTCTCAATTGAAGACCTACTCACCCTGTGCAAAGCTTTCCAGCCTGAACCATTTTACATCTCAGGGGGAGCTTTGACAACATCACTGAATCCACATAGTCTTCTCATTGTGATTGAGAAAAGAAGACTTTCATCACTCTCTCATCCCCACCTCTGTACAGGGTTTTAATTCCCTTCAAAATTATTCTGCTTCACAAGTCTCCTTCCAAAAGACTTGGGTTGGTTTTTGGGCACCTGATCAAAAGCTCATTGGTGGCAGTCACCTGATCAAAACCTGCAGTGGATTCCTACCAAGGGTGGTAGAAGAGTGGATGTACCCAGTTGGGGAACCACTATAAGATTCTTGTGTTGTCTGGTTGTGCCTTCTGTGTTCTTTTGTGCTTGTGCTGTGGTTAGCCTTTGCTTAGATTTTGATTAGATTAGCTTAGAAGTATTTACTTTTATCTTTACTGTCAAAAGATTTTTTATAACTCTATTCCCCCATAGAGTTATTCAGAGTTTATCATCCCTCTTTTTATTTCAATTGGTATCAGAGGCAGGTCGGCTATTCTTTTACAGGCTAACACCTGAACCAACTAAGACCTCCAGATAAGCTCCGAATAAATATTTTTTTTGGATTGTTTAAGTTATCTAATACCATGACACAAAATAAGGAATACACTAGCACCAGACCTCCAGTGTGTAACTTGTCTAAGTTTACTCTCTGGAAGGCAAGAATAAAGTTATACATGAATTCTATTGATGAAGTTATTTTTAATTTCATCTTAACAGGACCAGCATCTCAGGGATCTTCAACTCCCTTCACATCATCAGATCTGATTGCTGTCCCACCCCCTGGCTTGACATATGCTCAAAAGAAAGCCAAGATTGCTGATGCCAAAGCTATGAACATATTGGCTCAGACTATGTCAGATGACATCATTCAGAAGGTAGCTGAGTGCACCTTTGTAAAAGTAATATGGGATTCACTCAACCAAATGGTTGTTGGCTCAGCAGATGAGAGGAAAGATAGAAGATCAAACCTCATCACACAATATGAAAACTTCAAAAAGGATGAAGCAGAAATAGTTGAAGTGATGTACAACAGGCTTAGCTCCATCATTAGTGAGCTAAAGACCTTAGATAAAGAAATCACCTTGACTGAAGCAAATGACAAGATCTTAATGTGCTTCCCAAGCTCATGGGACACCAGGATCTGGCCAATTAAAGAGGCCAGAAGCTTGAATGAGATTTCAACTGAATCTCTCCTTGTAAAGCTCAAATCTTATGAGTAGTTAATCAAATCCAGAGAAGCTGTAGAACAAAGGACTCCTCCTCTAGCAAGTAAAGAACAATCCATTGCATTCAAGGCTGCTGAAGAGACTGAAGCTCCAATAGTCAATGAAGAGCTAATGAGTCTCTTTGCCAAGAGATTCTTTAAAATGACAAAGAAGGACTTCAGAAGGAAGTCATCCAGAAATGACAGCAAGCCAAGGTATGACAAATCCCCCACTAAAGAGGTAGTGTGTTTTGGATGCAGGAAAGCAGGACACTTCATGTCTGAATGTCCTAAAAATCAAAAGAAGGAAAGAAGAAGAGAGAAGGGATCAAGAAGCAAGCATTACAGCAAGCCCTCTTCCAGTAAGCACAAAAAGAAGGACAAAGGATTTGTGGCTGAAACATGGAGTGACATAGAAGATGAATCCACATCTTCTAGCTCCAGTGAAGAAGAAGAGGAGGCCAAGGCAAAGGAAGTTTGACTCATGGAAATTGATGCAAGCAGTAGCAGATCATATACAGATGAATCTGATAATGAAGAAAACCTGTCTGCTGAAGATAAGGTATTAACATCTTATGATTTTAAATCTAATGAATTTAAATTTGAATTAAAAAACTTATGCTTAGATTTGATAAGCTCTGAGAAGGAAATTAAACTTCTCAGAGATAAATTAAATGATTTAGATAAAATCATTTCTGAAAATGCAAATCTATCTAGTGAACTGAAATCTGCAAATGAACAAATTACTTTTCTGAAATCAGAACTTGGCAAAGCTAAGATATTAGAAGAATCATTAAATGGCAGAAGTTTGAAATTGCTAGATATAACCAGCACAGTAAATGCTAGAACTAATAACTACAGATTAGGATTAGGAGCTACATCCAGTGAACCAACCCTAATCCAACAGAATCATCTTTCAAAACCTGTAAATTTTATTTCTGATAAAGGAAAGAAAAACACTGAACAAGTACATAAGGTTAATAAAATTCTTGAACAAATTGAAGCTAAGGACAAAATTAAAAACCTGAAGAATAGCAAAAATAACAATGTTCAGCAATTATCGTCGAACTCAGATCGACGATATATGAACAGATCGTCGAACTCAGAACGACGATCTCTGAAAACAAACTTCAGTAGTAATCATTTTTTGATCTACGATCGACGATATCAGTATGATTCGTCGACCAGAGATCGACGATTTTGGTGCCCCAAGAATGATTATTTTCATTCTTCGAGCAGAGATCGAAGATCTCATCCAACATCGTCGAGCTCAGTTCGACGATCCAACCAGAAATTATCGATCCCAGATTCTATTAACAGGAAACTAAATTCTAATAGCAACTTCAATCCCTTTAATCAATGGATAATACCACTAAGAAGATATCATCCTAAAGGTTACAAGAATCAACCTGAATGTTCTTACATTTTCAGTTACAGTTATGTAAATCAACAAGGACCCAAGGTTACCTGGGTCAAAAACAATTAGCTATTTTTCTTGTAGGTAAAGAGTTGTCCAACATATAATCAACATTGGTACCTGGACAGTGGTTGCTCCAAGTATATGACAGGGAGCAAGGACAACTTAAGTGAATACAAGTCCAAGCTGGGACCAAAGGTTTTCTTTGGTGATTCAAACTGTGGCCAGACCAAAGGTTATGGTAAAGTCAAGATTGGAACAGTGACTTTCAAGAAAGTTGCTTATGTAAGTGGTTTGAAGCATAACCTCATCTCAATAAGTCAACTTTGTGATGATGGTTATCAGGTAACTTTTAACTCTAGCTCTTGTATTATTTCATCTAAAGAAAACAAACCTGTTTTAATTGGGAATAGACATGGTAACATATACTTAGTTGACTTTCTTTCTGCCAATTCTGATATCTGCTTACTTAATATCTCTAGTAATCAGAATGATTTATGACATAAAAGGCTAGATCATATAAACTTAAAAAATATTGCTAGGTTATCAAAAGACAATCTTGTTATAGGTTTACCTTCTGGTCCTTATAAGAAGGAAGGCCTTCGCAGGGCTTGTCAACTAGGCAAGCAAACTAAATCTAGCTTTAAATCTGTTAATAAAAGTGATTCACCTAGGATTTTATATTTGCTACACATTGATCTCTTTGGACCCATTGCTGTACAAAGCCTAGGAGGGAAATCCTACACCTTAGTTATTGTGGATGACTTCTCCAGGTTCACTTAGGTATCCTTTCTGAGATCTAAGTCAGATACCTTTAAGGTTCTTACAGATTTTCTCAGGACCATACAGATTGAGTTCTCTACTCATGTTACATTGATCAGAAGTGATCATGACACAGAGTTTGAGTCTCTTCTTATGCATGAGTTCCGTGAGAAGGAAGGTATCAGACACTGTTTCTCAGCTCCTAGAACTCCCCAACAAAATGGGGTAGCTGAAAGGAAAAATATGACACTAATTGAAACTGCATGTACATTACTTGCAGATGCTTACATGCCACTATTATTTTGGGCAGAGGCTGTAAACACTGCAAATTATGTCCTGAATAGAAGCCTGATACATAAACTAAAGAATAGGACTCCCTATTAATTACTTAAAGGGAAGAAACCTAAAATAAAATATTTTAAAGTATTTGGATGTATATGTTATATTCATAATAATAACAAGAAATACATTAGAAAGTTTGAGGCTAACGCTAAAGAGGGAATTTTTCTAGGCTATTCCTAAGTAAGCAAAGCCTATAGGGTTTTTAATAAATCATCTCTAAAAATTGAAGAGTCTATTCATGTTACATTTGATGAAGCTAACATGTTTTATAAGGGGAAAGATATTTCTACCAATAACTCTTTTCCGGTACCTCACTTGTGTGAGTAATTGGATGATTTAAACCTTACTCCAAAGGTTGTGTCACATCCCTCACCACATGCAAATGAAGACAGTGAAGAAGACACTATGGAAGCAACTGAACTTCCTCCAACTGCAAAAGTAATTCCACAAGAGGAATTCAGTCCAATTGTTGTTGCTAAACCAACTCCACCATCTGATTTTGTCACACTTAGGGATCACCCTAGATCCCAAATAATTGGAGACATGTCAATAGGTGTACAGACAAGACATCAACTCAACCACGATGAGATGCATGCCTATTTCCTCTCTCAAATTGAGCCTCAATCCATAACTGATGCTGAGCAAGATCCCCATTGGATCATTACAATGCAAGAGGAATTAAATCAATTTGAGAGATGTAGAGTTTGGGACTTGGTTCCAAGGCCTAAAGGCTATCCTGTAATTGAAACCAAGTGGGTTTTCAAGAATAAGCTTGATGCCCAAGGTGTGATTGTGAGGAACAAGGCAAGGCTTGTTGCTCAAGGATATATGCAAGAGGAAGGGATTGACTATGATCAGACCTTTGCTCTAGTTGCCAGGCTAGAGGCTATAAGGATTTTTCTAGCCTATGCTGCATTCAAGAAGTTCAAGGTTTATCAAATGGATGTCAAAAGTGCATTCTTAAATGGAGAACTTATAGAAGAAGTCTATGTTGAACAACCTCTAGGTTTTGTTTCTCCAACTCATACATCTTTTGTTTTCAAATTGCATAAGGCTCTCTATGGTTTAAAGCAAGCTCTAAGAGCTTGGTATGAGACCTTAGCCAGCTTTCTTCTAGAGCATGATTTTTCAAGAGGCATGGTAGATAGAACTCTTTTTACAAAATTGCATCATGATAAAATTTTAATAGTACAAATATATGTAGATGACATCATATTTGATTCTACTGATCCCAAATTGTGCAAGAAATTTTCTGATCTAATGCATTCCAAATTTGAGATGAGTAGCATGTGAGAGCTATCTTATTTCCTTGGTCTCCAAGTGAAACAATCTTCTGATGGAATCTTCATTTCCCAATCTAAATATGCTAATGAGCTTATTAAGAAGTTTAGGATGGCTGATGCCTCTTCGATGAAGACCCCCATGGCTGCCAATGCTGTATTAGACTCTGATGAACATGGAAAACTATTGATCAGACCAGGTATAGGGCCATTGTTGGATCCCTACTATATCTAATAGCAAGTAGACCAGATATCATCTTTGCTACATGTTTATGTACTAGGTTCCAGGTGAACCCTAAAGAATCTCACCTTACTTTCCTAAAAAAATTTTTGAGATATATAAAGGGATGTCCTAATCTAGGACTCTGGTATCTAACAGAGTCAACTTTTGAGTTGACTGGATTTTCAGATGCTGACTATGCTGGATGTAGAGTGGACAAAAAGAGCACTTTAGGAACTTGCCAGTTCCTGGGTGATAGACTTGTGTGCTGGTTTTGCAAGAAACAAACTTCTGTATCAACATCTACTGCTGAAGCTGAATATATGGCTGCTGACAGTTGCTGTTCACAGATTTTGTGGATACAAAACCAACTCTTAGATTATGGTTTCAATCTAAATAATTCAACCATTTTCTGTGACAGTACACGTGCTATATCTATAACACATAATCCAGTGCATCATTCTAGAACAAAACATATAGATATAAGACATCATTTCATTAGAGATAATGTAGACAAAAAGAAAATTAATCTTGACTTTGTCCCCATAGATTTTTAAAGAGCAGACATTTTCACCAAACCCCTAGATGAAAATAAGCACCTATTCTTCCTGAATCAGCTTGGAATGATCAATATGAAGGATTAATTTAACTTTTCTGTCTTAGGTTTTGGATCTGTTCCAAAATCGTCGAACAGAGATCGACGATCTTCGAACTGATCTTGAGCTAAATCGTCGACTTGAGATCGACGATAGCTCTATGAAGTAAAAATCGTCGAACGAAGATCGACACCTATACTTCAGAAGATAAATCGTCGACCTGAGATCGACGATCTATTTTCCCTCTTCAATCTGAGATCGACGATAATACTTAACTAAAATCTGTCGTCGACCTGAGATTAAAGATTTTCTTTATTTATCGTAGGACAGAGCCCCACTCTTCACATTCTGAAAAACCTACTTAAGGGTTATTGTCGTGCTCTATCCCGCGCTTTCCAACTTCCCCTCCTGCACTTGATCTCGTATTCTCTCTTGTAGGTTTTTAATGGCGATTCCGACGGCTATCCTATCTGCGATGAAATTTGACGCAGGGTTTGACATCGATTTTGACTAGATCAGCCATTGCGATCTGATATTCATGGATATGCTGCAGCTTTGTGAAAATCAAGGTCTGAGGAAGTTTATGACAAAGAGAATCAAGTTACAAACTACAGAGATTAAAGAATGGGTTTACTCTTCAAACTGCCAAGATGAATCAACCATGATTGGATCTATTGCTGGAAATCAGGTTATTCTCACCCCAGTCATTATTTCTGAATTATTTGACTTGGTGAATGGAGATGATAGTTTGGATCAAGGCAGTTCTGAATATAGAACTATGCTGTGAAGGATGGGTCATCCTGATGGAGTGCCAGCAAAGTTGCTCAAGAAGAACTTATCTGCTCAATATAAGTTCTTGGCTATTGTTGTCGGGAAAGTGCTGGTGGGAAAGCACTCTGCCCATGATAACATTAACATGCAATAGTTTGTCATTATGTCTGCTCTGGTTACTGGAAAATCAGTCAAGTGGGTTGATTTGTTCTTTTCATTGATTAGAAGGAAATGCTCTAAGAAAGAGGTATGCTTTGGGAGAATTTTTGGGATATTTCTCCAGGCAAAAGCCCTTGAACTGATGGTCTCCCCGACCCAATTCATCAATGCCAACAAGAAGTTGGATTCCTCTTTGTTTGGAAAATGGGAGAGGACCATTCCTAGGCCTACTAATGCCTCCAGGACTTCTGAGGATATCAGAGCTGATCCAGCTACTTCCCCAGCTCCAGAAGATGTTCCTTTCTCTGTCCCCTCCTCGGCTCCCTCCCAAATCCAATCCTCTCCAGCTCCTGCTTCACCTCCTCCTCCTGCCTCACCTATCCTCATCCAGACCTATGGAGATCATCCTGCATATCCTCCTGCCGATCATTCTGCATCTCCCTATGTAGATCATCCTGCATCTTCTCCTCCAGATCTTTCTGCATCTCCTCATGCAGTCAATCTTGCTTCTCCTCATGAAGATCATCCTGAAGATCCTCATGATTCTCCTCAGCATATTTCTTCTCCCATCATTTCTCCATCATTATCCTCTCAGATCCCCTCTGACCCCATCCAAGAAAATGTTCCATCAACATCTGCTCCACCAACATCTGTTCTATCAATAAATATTCCATCAACATCTTTTCCCCCTGCTGCCCCTTCATCATCATCTTTTCCTGAGTGCACTCGCACAGACTTCTCTTCTGCACTCTCTATTTGCTCAAACTGTGGGCATAGAAATCCTTAATAAACCTCTGAACCTGAACCCCTTTACCTCAATTTCTCCATTATAGCTAAAGTTCTTCTGCAATTCATTTCTCCTTCCTTAGAGATTCTTATAGCTCAAGCTATAGCTCCTCTAACTGCTTCTATCAACACTTACCCAAAGAGTTGCTGCTCTATCCTCTGCTCCTTCTTCTGGGGGCCTGATTACAGAAGCCTCTGCAGCCAGGCAGGGGGAGATATCCAATGAAGAAGCTCCCTTGATCCCTTTAGCAGTTTCAGCAGCAGTAGTTCCTGTAGAAATGCAGATAGATATCTCTTCAGAAGACCAGTTAGATGTTCCTTCAGAAAATCAGATAGTTATATATACAGAAGCTATTGATATTGATACAGATTCAGAAGAAATGACTCTTGATACAAACTCAGAGGAAATAACTCTTCCAGTAGTTGTGACTGTTGGTGATTGTTGCATCAATCCCACAGTGAATATTTTTGATCTATTAAATTCTTTCTGCACAAGTTATCTTAATTGTCTTCCAAGGCCCAAGCCATCTTGTTTGGACATTGTGTGCTGCTCTCCTCCTATAACTTCTAAAGTTCTCAGACAGCTTAAGGCAAGTTTGGTAGTTCCTCCAGCAGTACATCCTGATGATCAGATATCTAGCCCTCCTGGGCTATCCTATGTTATGGATGATAGCCCCATTCCCAGTCTTGATGACATTTTTGCTCAAGACATTGTTATGGAAACTGAAGCATTCCTTGCTAAAGTTGTCCCTCCTCTAGTTGTTAAGGAAATTCCCATAGAAATGATTAGAGAGATTGATGCTCTATATGATAATCCCCAAGGATCATCTGATGAAGATCAAGATGATGATTCAGAGGATTCTGATTCTGATTCTAAGAAGAAGAAAATGTCTAAGAAAAGAAAGGCTGCTCCCAAGCCATGCAATACAAATGACACCCCTTACTACATTTTGAAAGGGATTACACCATACCCTGGCATGGAAAGATGGATGTGGTTATCTAAGAATGAACAAAAAGCTAGGAAGAAGAGCAGGAGATACTCTCCTCCACCTCAGAAGTTTAAGAGAGGTCCTCCTCCTCCTCCTCCAACAGCAGGAGCCTCTTGATTAACAACTCAAAGATCTCCTTCAATTACCCAGACCTATCAAAGGCAAGACAGATCTTCAAATCCTCCTCCAGCTGGATCTTCTGATAAGCATTCATCCTCTCAAAGGTCTATTACTTCAGGAAAGTCAAAAGGAAAGCTTAGTGAAGTTCCACCTCCCAGGTCTTTATACTCCAGTCAGAAACAACAACATACAGTGTCTACAAATTTCCATGACCAATCTACTCAGTTCAGAATCTCCTCTCTAAAGTCAGACCAGGTAGCAAATTCAAAGAGACCTCCTTCTCCTCCTCTTGATCCTGAGCTTGACCCCAACTTCAGAATGACAAGGTTTAATGAATTAGTTGGGCTCTCTCAAATGAATAAAGCCAGGAAAGAAGGTCAAGACCCCTCTAAATTCACTACTATGTCATCATATAGAGAGAAAGAACTTAACAGATTACAGGTCAGCAAGAAAGTATTTAATCCATCTGAGTATATGTCTTTTCATCCTGAAGCAGTTGTGCCTAGAGATACATCTCAGAAGATTCTAGGAGGTCAAGATATGAAGATGTCAAAGAAAGAAGCAGAAGATCCTTCCAGGAAGATCATATTTTCTAATCCCTCTTCTGCTCCTCCTTCTAATAAATCCTAAGTTATCTGAACTCTTTACAGTTTAGTTGTTTTTACTGCTCTGACTGAATTATTTATGAATTACATGCTATACTATATCTGTTGATTATTTCAACATTATATCAGATATCTATAGCACTGTATTGCTTTTTGTTATTGTTTTTATTTTGAGTAACCTCACCCAAATAGGGGGAGATTGTTGGAACCCCATGTTTGATTTGGGCTAGGTTCACTCATAGGTTGGTTGACCCACTTGTATAGCCAAGGTCAAAGTCTAGGTCTAAGTTAGTCTTAGTAGAACAGGCTTCACAAAGACCAGCATTGGACTTCATTTCAAAGACCAAGGCTCAGAAGTAAAGTATGAATTTCAAATCATTTCGACTTTCATCGAACTCAGCTCGACGATCGTCGATCTCCGATCGACGATCTCAGAGATTAGTCTCTGAACTGAGCTCGATGATCTACGAGCTCAGGTCGATGCTTTCCCTTCTATTCTCGGATATCTCAGATCACAGATAGTTGATCTCAGATCGACGATCTCAGATCTCAGATCGATGAATTCCTGTCTCAGCTCGACGATCTTCTATCTCAGCTCAGTGATTATTTTTCTGTGTTCAACTGCCTTATTGCTCAACTGTCTTGAAGATTTCATTCTTATTTTGTCAATGCTATTTATAACATCAAATCTCTGGTAGTTAATGCTGATGTTTTCAAGGATTATAGCCGTTTCTATTGCAGCATTAACTACAGGTCCTCACAGAGTTATTATATTATATTACATGCCAAAGACAGTTGAGGAAATCATTTATTGCAGTAATTGTAGCCGTTTTGTCTTCTCCTCGATTCATGCAGAATATTGAAAAGGAGTGTTTTTGAAATTCAAACAAAGGTTTTTTTATGATTCTATTCAGAGAGAACAAGACAGTCATCTTATTCATCTTCAGTTCGCTGCCAAAATAGGTTTTCAGAAAAAGACTGAGAGACAGACAGAAAAGATTATTCCTGCTTTCATCCAAAGACATTCTGAAGCAGATCTTCATCAGCTTTCTCATTCTGTCAGTAATTTGAAGAAGAAGCAAGAGGAGCACCTTTTTCAAATCAAGTGTCTTCCTGTTCTTCTTCTCCAGGACCTTGCTAAGACATTCAAGCACCATCAGTCTAAATCTCCTGGATCAATTTTTTCAATTGAAGACCTACTCACCCTGTGCAAAGCTTCCCAGCCTGAACCCTTTTACATCTCAGGTGGAGCTTTGACAACATCACTGAATCCACATAGTCTTCTCATTGTGATTGAGAAAAGAAGACTTTCATCACTCTCTCATCCCCACCTCTGTACAGGGTTTTAATTCCCTTCAAAATTATTCTGGTTCACAAGTCTCCTTCCAAAAGACTTGGGTTGGTTTTTGGGCACCTGATCAAAAGCTCATTGGTGGCAGTCACCTGATCAAAACCTGTAGTGGATTCCTACCAAGGGTGGTAGAAGAGTGGTTGTACCCAGTTGGGGAACCACTATAAGATTCTTGTGTTGTCTGGTTGTGCCATCTGTGTTATTTTGTGCTTGTGCTGTGGTTATCCTTTGCTTAGATTTTGATTAGATTAGCTTAGAAGTATTTGCTTTTATCTTTACTGTCAAAAGATTTTTTATAACTCTATTCCCCCTGTTAGAAAGTAGCGAAAAGAAGCGAAAAGTAGAGAACAAGCGAATAAACTTTTGAATAATTGAAATTTTATTATCCAAAAAAGATATCATTTACAAAGGTATGACCTCCCTTATATAGAATGGAGGAGATAAGAAAGAGAGTATACAAACAATATGGGACTAAACATTTACAGTACTGAGCGGCTAGAATAATGGAGACCGCACAGGCCGCGCGGTTAGACAGATGGGTTAACCGCTCGGCAACTCCAGCAGGATAGAACAGGCCGCAGAGGTAGACCGATAGACCGCCCGGTCAACAAACCGCTGGATCAGACCGCTAAGCCGCTCGGTCAACAAACTGCTGGATCAGACCGCTAAGCCGCCCGGTCTAATACTTCAACACTCCCCCTCAAGCTGGAGCATAGATATCAATCATGCCCAGCTTGTCACAAATGCGGAAGAAGGAAGTAGAAACCGGCTTGGTGAAGATATCTGCCAACTCCTTGTCAGAGGTGATAAAAGGAGTACAAATCTGTTTCTTCAAAATCTCTTCCCGAATGAAGTGACAGTCAACCTCTATATGCTTTGTTCTCTCATGGAAGACCGGATTTCTGGATATGTGTATAGCGGCCTTGTTGTCACAGAACATAGGGAGAGGACAGTCATATACCTCGCCCAGGTCAAGCATGAGAGCCCGCAACCACTTTAACTCACACGTGGTTGACGCCATACTACGGTATTCTGCTTCGGCACTGGATCTGGAAATAACAGACTGTTTCTTGCTCTTCCAACTCACGAGATTACCTCCAATAAAGGTACAAAAACCTGACGTGGATTTACGATCGCCTTTGTCATCCGCGTAACTTGAATCTGAGTAGGCCTCAACCCTCAGATGGCCATTCTTCTGAAAGAGTAACCCTCTGCCCGGTGCTGCTTTGATATACTCTAAAATCTTCAGGGCGGACTGAAGATGGCACTCCCTGGGAGCTTGCATAAACTGATTGACCTTGCCTACAGCGTAGGCGATGTCGGGTCTAGTCACCGTGAGATAGATGAGTTTGCCTACCAAACGTCTGTACCGTGTGACATCAGATAGAAGAGGCGAATCATCTGTCCACGTTTTGTCTTCTCCAACAGCCATGGGAAAACGAGCTGGTTTGGCACCTGTCAATCCTGCTTCTCGTAGAAGATCAAGGGCATACTTCCGTTGAGAGAGAACCAAGGAGTCAAGTTTCCGAGAGATTTCTATCCCCAAAAAGTATTTTGGGGAGCCCATATCCTTCGTGACCAAGTGCTGACGGAGGTGCTTCTTCGTCAAGTCCACCCCATCTCGGTCATCGCCAGTAAGGAGAATATCATCCACATATACGGCCAAAACCACCAGTCCCGAGGCCGTTTTGCGAATGAATAAGGAGTGATCGGCCGAACTCCTTTGAAAGCCGATGGCAGCCACAATACCACTGAATTTGTCGAACCATGCCCGAGGGCTCTGCTTTAGGCCATAAATGGCCTTCTTCAAATGACAGACACGTGTCTCCCCCTGAGCAACATACCCAGGAGGTTGCTCCATATAGACGTCCTCCTGAAGATCGCCATAGAGAAAGGTATTCTTCACATCAAGCTGGGAAATAGCCCAAGCCCGGTTAACAGCCACAGAAAAGAGAACCTGGATGGTGCTGAGGCGAGCAACCGGAGAGAAGGTATCAAAGTAATCAACGCCATAAGTCTGAGTAAAGCCCTTGGCCACCAGCCGGGCTTTGTAGCGATCCACAGTGCCGTCGGGGCAAAACTTCACAACGAAGACCCAGCGACAGCCAACCACATCAGTGCCCACGGGAGGAGGAACCAGGGTCCAGGTACCCCGTTCAGTAAGAGTAGCCATCTCCTCATCCATGGCAGACTTCCAATGAGGGAGAGCGAGAGCCTCCTGGTAGGTACGGGGAGTAGAAGTAGCAGAGATAGCCAAGGCAAAACACCTGCGAGAAGGAGAAAGCTGATCATAGGAAACAACAGCCGTGAGCGGGTGTTGAGTACACGGCCGCACCCCTTTGCGAAGGGCAATGGGAACATCCAGGTCAACGGGAGCGTCGGCGACGGGAGCGTCAGCGACCGGAGCGTCCGTGGCGGAGAAGGCTAGCACGGGACTAGAGAGAGACGGCAGCGGAGAGGAGGGTGGAGGGGTGGGTGGGGAGACGGATTGGGAAGGAGTGGGTGGAGGAGGAGATGAAGGTGGGAAAACGTGGAGAGGTGTGGAAGGAACGGAGATATCAGAAGTAAGGGAAGGAAGAGAAGAGGAAGGAGAGAAATAGGAAGCATTTTCGAAAAAAGTCACATCTGCGGAGACAAACTGCTTGCGGAGAAGGGGGTCAAAGCAGCAATAGCCTTTTTGAGTGGTAGAGTACCCCAAAAAGACACACTTGGTGGAACGGGGGGAAAGCTTGTCGCGGGTAGAGGAGGGAGTGTGAACAAAGGCCGTACAGCCAAAGACACGGAGAGGAAGAGGAAAAGGTTCCTGGTGGGGGTAGAGAAGGGAGAAGGGAGTCTGGCCGTGGAGAACCGCGGAGGGAAGGCGATTGATGAGATAGCAGGCGAGGAGCACAGCGTAGCCCCAGTAGGAGCGAGGGACGTGCATCTGCGTCATGAGAGTACGCGCAACATCAAGCAAGTGACAGTTTTTACGCTCCGCCACCCCATTCTACTGGGAGGTGTAAACACAAGTCGTTTGATGAAGGAGGCCATGTTTGTGAAAGAACGCGGAGAACTCATGAGTCAGATACTCCTTGGCATTATCAGAACGTAAGACTTTAATAGAAATAGCAAATTGAGTCTTAATCATAAAGTAAAATGATTGCCAAACAGAAAATAGTTCAGAGCGATCTTTTAATAGATACACCCAGGTACATCGAGTAAAATCATCGATAAAAGTGACAAAATAGGAACTGCCCCGACCAACTGTGAGGGTAGGAGCAGGACCCCATACATCAGAATGAATAAGATCAAAAATGTGAGAGGAGCCTCGGCCTTGCTTCGGTGGGAAGGAGGAGCGATGATGTTTGCCAAGCTGACACGCATCACAGTTGAGCGGAGAACTGGTAGGAGGTAAGTGGGGCAGAAGCTGACGAATAAGCCGAGGAGGAGGATGTCCAAGACGAAGATGCCACTGAAGGAGATCGGTGGAGGAGGAGTAGGCAGAGAGAGCGGAAAAATCGTCGAGGAAGTAGAGGCCGCCGCTCTCAGTCCCAGTAGCAATCGTCCGCTGGGTCCTCGGGTCCTGAAAAGAACAAGTAGTGGGAGTGAATAAGACGGAGCACTGAAGTTGCCGGCATAAAGTAGTAACTGATAACAAATTGCACGGGAACTTCGGGACATAGAGGGTATCCTCCAAGCAAAGCGATGGAGTGAGTTGAACCATGCCCGTCCCATGAACCGGGGACGGGGAACCATCCGCCACACGAACTGGGGGTAAGCGGTCATGGGTCTCAAGATGGGAGAAGCAATGAGGGTTACCCGTCATATGATTGGTGGCACCGGAGTCAATCAACCATTTACCTTGGGTAACGACGTGGGCACTACCTGACGTCGTGGCCACAGAGGCAGACGGCCTAGAAGAGGCGGAGGCCGAAGAAGGAGCATCACCGGAAGGGCGAAGATGAGGATGTTTCTGCCAGCAGCGGTCAACAGTATGGCCAGTACGACCACAGTGAGAGCAGAGGAACCGGGAGGAACCCCATCCGCCAGATGAGCCACGGCCACTAGGTCCCCCCCTCTGAGCTTGGTGAGCAAAGGAGTCCTGGGAAGGGGGGGAGGCCAACAGAGGCCGCTGGAGGAGCGAAGTAACAGCGGCAATGCGAGCCGCAGTGGCATCCAAAGTAGGAGATTCCGCCTCACCCAAGATCTGCTGGCGGATCATATCATAAGAGTCGGGTAGACGAAGAAGATAACAAACAACCAGGAGTTCCTGGAAGTGTTTGTGCTGGTCGGCCAAGTCCGCGGAGAAGGGGCGATTCTGGAGGATTTCAGCACCAAGAGCCTGAACCTGCTGATAAGCCGCAGCCGGTGACATGGAAGGGCGGGCGAAGAGGTCCGCATAGAGAGTATAAATGCAAGACGTCTGGCCCCCCTTAGAATAGAGAGCAGCGAGGTGAAGCCAGGCGGCCTTGACCGTCTCATCATGGCGAATGACGGGAAGGCACTCATCAGAAAGGCTGTTGGCCAGCCAGGTGCGAATAAGAGCATCACTCGCATCCCAGTCATCAAACTCAGGAGAGGTGCGAGGAGGAGGGTCATCGGTGAGGTGATGACGCTTGAGGTTGAGAACGAAGGAGAAAGGTGAAAGAAACGCTCCAATCGGGATAGTTGGAGCCAACAAGCTTGGAAAGGGTGCCAAGGTTGCCCGAAGGAGGAGGAGGAGAAGGAGCTGCAGGAGTAGTGGTGAGACCGGAGGTAGTCATAGAACCCGGCAAGCAGAAGAAGCCGCGCGAACAGTAGCGGTTAGAAAACAGAAGAAGCCGCGCGAACAGTAGCGGCTAGAAAGAGGCAAAGGCACAGCGGGGAAGAGGTCGCGCGGACTGAAAAGGCCGAGCGAAAAGAAGAGAGGAGAAGAGCAGGTGACCAAGACCAAGATGCGGGTAAGAAGGTACAACCCGCACGGTCAGGCAGATCACAGCAGCTGCTAGAAAGCGGTCAAAGGCACAGCGGGGAAGAGGTCGCGCGGACTGAAAAAGGCCGAGCGAACAGAAGAGAGGAGAAGAGCAGGTGACCGCGACCAAGATGCGTGTGAGAATGGAACAACCCGCACGGTCAGGCAGATCACAGCAGCAAACCGCGAGTAGAGAGACAAGACACGCGGACAGAGACAGACCGCAACGACTAGGAAGTCGGAGCGGCAGTAAAGAACAAGGAGCGCGGCGACAAGGAAACAGGTCGCTGCGATAAAGAGCAGTAGGAGAAGAGAACCAAGAAGAAGCAAGCCGCGCGAACAGGGCAGCGGTCAGAAACAAGCCGCGCGGATAGAAACAAGCCGCGCGGATAGAAACAAGCCGCGCGGACAGAAGAGAAGGCAAGCCACGAATTAAGTCGCAGAACGCAGAAAACAAGCCGCGAACAACAGAGAGCGCACAGAATCAGGAGGAAATGACCGTGTCCTCTGATACCATGTAAGAAAGTAGCAAAAAGAAGCGAAAAGTAGAGAACAAGCGAATAAACTTTTGAATAATTGAAATTTTATTATCCAAAAAAGATATCATTTACAAAGGTATGACCTCCCTTATATAGAATGGAGGAGATAAGAAAGAGAGTATACAAACAATGTGGGACTAAACATTTACAGTACTGAGCGGCTAGAATAATGGAGACCACACAGGCCACGCGGTTAGACAGATGGGTTAACCGCTCGGCAACTCCAGCAGGATAGAACAGGCCGCAGAGGTATACCGATAGACCGCCCGGTCAACAAACCGCTGGATCAGACCGCTAAGCCGCTCGGTCAACAAACCGCTGGATCAGACCGCTAAGCCGCCCGGTCTAATACTTCAACACCCCCCCCCCCCCATAGAGTTATTCAGATTTTATCACCCCCTTTTTATTTCATTAACAATACTATGGTCAAAATTAGAAGTGACCATGGGACTGCGTTTCAGTCTGAATGCATGATAAGATTCTATGAAGAGCTTGGGATTCATCAAGAGTTCTCCTCTCCTAGAACACCACAGCAAAATGGGATTGCTGAGAGGATAAACAGAACTCTCATAGAGGATGGTAGAACCATGTTAAGTGAAACATTTCTCCCAGAATATTTTTGGGTTGAGGCAGTGAACACTACATGTCATGGTCCTTAACAGGGCTTCCATCACCAAAATCCACAAGAAGACTCCATATGAGATTCTGAAAGGCAGAAAACCAAACTTATCCTACTTCAGGATTTTTGGTAGCAAGTGTTATGTTCTAAACAATGGTAAGTCCTTTGTGACTAAGTTTACTGCCACGTCCCAAGAAGGGATATTTGTTGGGTACAACAACAATAGTAAGGCATATAAGATCTATAACTTGACTACTCAAGTTGTAGAAGAATCAGTACATGTTGTCCTTGATAAGTCAAACCTATTTAATTGTGAGTTGCCAAGCACCTCTTCTAGTTCTGCAGGTTTAAAGGATGTGATGGACAAGCTTACCATCAAGGAAATGGGTCCAACAGGACAAAATAAGGAAGAAGGTGGGTGCTGTCTAGGGGGAGCTCAAGACTCACAAGCTGAGCATGAAGAACAACCAACTGAAGACAATGAAGTTCAGCCAGCTGAGAACAATGCAGAACAGCTAACTGATGCAAGAATGCCTCCAACTGTGAGACATTTGAGGGACCATCCAGCACACCAAATCATTGGTGATATAAGATATGGTGTCCAGACAAGGAGCAAGAGCAACAACACAGCTCTATGTTCAAGCTTCCTATCGTAAATAGAGCTCAAGAAGCTTGAAGAGGCTCTCAAAAACTCTTACTAGATTGAAGCTATGCAGGAAGACCTGAATTAGTTAAATAGATGTAGTGTATGGGAGCTGGTTCCCAGACCAAAGGGACATAATGTCATAGGAACAAAATGGATCTACAGGAACAAGCTAGATTAGAATGACATTATTGTCAAAAATAAGGCCAGATTGGTGGCAAAAGGCTATATGCAAGAAGAAGGAATAGATTTTGACCAAACCTTTGCCCTAGTAGCAAGGTTGGATGCAATAAGGTTATTCCTTGCTTTTGCTGCCTATCAAATATTCAAAGTCTTCCAGATGGATGTGAAGTCAGCATTCCTGAATGGACACTTAAAAGAGGAAGAATATATAGATCATCCACCAAGTTTTGTAGATCCTCACTTTCCTAATTATGTATATAAGCTTAAGAAAGCTTTATATGGATTGAAGCAATCTCCTAGAGTATGGTATGAAACATTGTCTACTTTCCTCATTGAGAACAAATTCTCTAGGGGGAAAATAAATAAGACCCTATGTTGAGGTCCAGCAACGCCCCCGGTGTTGGGAGGTACGGCGCGAGGCGCTATGGCGCATACTAGTCAAATAGAAGGGTGTGTCCCCTAGGCCTAACTGGCCGCCCCGTGGATCCTGCTGTACAACTCTATAAAGGAGCAGTAGCGCCCTTCCTAACAGTCCGGGCTTTTGGGAGAGTTGGTTACGCCGTGTTCCCTAACAGTGGTATCAGAGGAGGTCACGTGTTCGAAACCCCAGGGTCGTTTCTGGGGGGGGGGGGATTGTTGATGTCCAGAAACGCCCCCGGTGTTGGGAGGTACGACGCGAGGCGCTATGACCCACACTAGTCGAACAGAAGGGTGTGTCTCCTGGGCCTAACTGGCCGCCCCGTGGATCCTGCTGTACATCTCTATAAAGGAGCAGTAGCGCCCTTCCTAACAGTCCGAGCTTTTGGGAGAGTTGGTTGCGCCATGTTCCCTAACACCCTATTTCTTAGGGAATCTAAGGGCAAGGTCTTCCTAGTCTAGATATATATATCGATGACATTATATTTGGATCTACTGAAAACAACCTTTCCAGGAAGTTTGCCAAACTTATGCAAGGTAAGTTTGAGATGAGCAGTATGGGTAGGCTAATATTCTTCTTGGGACTCCAAGTAAGATAGACTGATGATGGCATGTCCATATATCAGTCTAAGTTCACAAGGGAATTAAGTAAGAAATATGTTATGGAGAATGCCTCCATCATGAGAACTACAAGTATGCCTGTAGGCAAAGATGAGGGAGGGAAACCTATTGATGAGTCTTTGTATAGAGGGATAATTGTCTCCCTTCTATACTTGACTGCTAGTAGGCTTGACATCATGTATGCTACATTTGTCTATGCTAGGTATCAGGCATGCCCTAAAAAATCTCATTATTCTACTGTAAAGAGAATTTTAAGATATCTTAAGGGGACACCAAATCTTGGTCTATGGTACCCTTGGAATAGAGATTTTGAGCTAACTGGATTTTCAGATGCATATTTTGCAGGCTGTAGGGAAGACAGAAAAAGTACCACTGGTATATGTCAATTCTTAGGTGGAAGATTGGTGACATGGAGTAGCAAGAAACATACTAGTATTGTTATCTCCACTACAGAGTCAGAGTACATTGCAGCAGGTAGCTGCTGTGCTCAATTGTTATGGATATAACATCAGCTTGAAGACTGTGACATTAAGATAAGTAGAACTCCTCTATATTGTGATTATACTAATGCAATTTCTATTACTAGGAACCCTGTTTCACATAGCAAGACTAAACATATAGAAATTAAGTATCATTTTATTAGGGAGCATGTTGAGAGAGAAGACATTTGCCTAGAGTTTGTCTTCACTAACAAGCAAGTGGCAGATATCTTCACTAAGTCTCTAGATGAAGCCAAGTTCAATACCTTCAAAATTGAGTTGGGTATGCTGAACTTAGAATAGCTTCAGGTACTCCCTAAGGTATTATGCTTGGTGCAGGTTTGTTCTTTTTTCAGATTTTGTAGACCTAGTGGAAAGCAAGATGAGAGAAGATGCTTCTTCTCAAGTGGTATCAGCAGTAGTAGGATTAGAGACTCTCAAGTAGTCTTCTCTAGTGGTGTAGAGAATTTCCAGTGATACTTAATTTCTAGTGCTGTCAAGTGGTATCAAGTGATATATAAGTCAGTCCTGTATAAGGGGCATGTTGACAGCTACAATCCTGGCTTCATCTACATTAACTAGGGGGAGAACACAAGGGGAGAAAAAGTCTTGATGCTCCTTCCTGATTATCTGAAGAGATCAAAAAGGGGGAGAGATGGAGGTCATGTTTACCTTTGGTTGTTCAAGCTCACAGGGGAGAGATAGAAGATGACTATCAGAAAGGATCAAGATCCTTCATGGCAGAAACACAGGGGGAGAAAGTCATGGGGAGATCAAGCTAAGAGGTAATCCTCTAAGGTGTAACGCACCCTGCAATAATCCAGGGGGGAGTAGGTAACATTTATTTCACTGAATTTAATATGAATATGCTTTTATTGTCTGTGGAATGTGTATCTCATTAGCTAAAGAAGCTTGATCAATAGTTTTGACATGCTTGATTAGTGGTTTTGACATCTTCAAATATGGGGAGATTGTTGGGTCCATTGATCCCTATGGCCCTGATTTTACGATGTCAAACATGTCAATGAGATAGAAATAGTTGTATTTAATGTATGGTTAAGTTCATGCGTACAGGTTAGTCTTTGTCACAATGATTGGACAGCTAGTTCAAGAGATAATGACATGTGTACTCAAGGTGGAGCTGGAAACTCAGAAAATTGGCCAAGTCCAAAAGTGTTGAGTGAGGCAAGCTCACTCAACACCATCCAGCTAATATTGATGAGAGAAAGCGGGCTGGAAAATCGGGATAAGTCCAAAAGCATTGAGTGAGACAATCTCACTCAACGCCATCCAGCTAATAGCGCTGAGAGAAGGCAGACAGTCAAAACTGATAGTATTGCAAAGGCATAAATCAAGCTAAGTCCAGAAGCGTTGAGTGAGCTCAAATCACTCAACGCCATACAGCTAGAAGCATTGAGTCAAGGCAGAAATCAGACTAAGTCCAGAAGCGTTGAGTGAGCTCAATTCACTCAATGCCATATAAGTAGAAGCATTGAGTCAAGGTTATCCTGTCACAGCTGTACTGTGAAGAATCCAGAAAATCGACTAAGTACAGAAGCATTGAGTGAAGCTTCATCACTCAACACCATGCTGAGTCTGTTGACGCCAAACTTCAGCAAGAAGGCAAGATTGCAGAAAATCGACGAAGTCCAGATGCGTTGAGTGAATCTTATACACTCAACACTCTCAACGCCATCAGGCAGAAAGCTGAAAAATATGGCTAAGGGAAAAAGCATTGAGTGAGGGATATTCACTCAATGCTCTCAATGCCATCATGCAAAGCTGAAGAAATTTCTAAATCAAGAGTCGCTGAGTCCACCATTCGTCGAGCTGAGCTTAGCTATCGTCTACAAGAGTTCAGAGTTTGTCGTTCTCAGCTTTGACCTATAAGAAGGACTCAACTATCAGAATCGTCGACCGGAGTTCAGATTTTGTTGACCAGAGTTCAGAGAATTCATCGAACTCAGCCTCCACCTGAAGAAAGAACTGGGCTGAGAGAATTCATCGATCTCAGCTTCACTGTTTCGTCGAACTAAGTTCAGATTTCGTCGAGCTAAGCTTGAAGTTCGTCAAATGCAGGAGTTCAGAAAAGTTAGTTGATTTTGGCTAAGTCCAGAATGATGCTGACTCAGCAAAGTCAACAAGTCAACAAAGTTCAGATTCAATGCAAATTAACTTTAACATCGGCGCCAGTTTACAATCAATCTCAAGTTAATATAGCCGAGGTTTTAACCACCGTTAAATATGAGACACGTGTCGATCATCTCGCCAATGTGACGGGATTATAAATAATAGAAGAGATCGAGACCTATAATGAAGGAATTAATTGGATTAATCTCTGATTAAAATGAGAAGAGGAGTTTGTCGTCTTCATCTGCCATTGTTGCAGAAGCCAAGAACCTCAAGATCAAATCTGAAGGGCTTCTAGAGTTTGCTGGTGCAATCAACTTCTACTCTAGTAGGTTCAGAGTAATCCTCCGAGAGAGACGAGTCAGCCTAGGCGTGCCCTAGCGGAAGTTTTCTTCCCTATCCGAGCTGAACCAGAATATGAAGATCAATTTACTGGATCAAAGAAGAAGGGAGGGCTGAAATCTGCTAAGTCCAGATCAGGAGATACTCCTGAAGAATAAGAAGTAGATTCATCTGCTAGTTGATTCCAGAACAAGCCGGGCATCATTTCAAGATCTCTGTATCATCTTGTTGCTGTGAAGAAGAAGTTAGGGCTGATATCTGCTCAGTCCAGTAGACAGGCACAGAGAATTTTCTCTGGTGTCTGTAATTCATCATCCTTAATATTTCATTGTAAGATTCATTATGAATCTGAGTGGTAAGGCTAAGGCCTGTATTGTAAGCCTGTGTTATAAAGGCTGAGGTAGGGCAGGAGTTGCCTGAGTTATAGGCCTGTGGATTCACACAGATGTAGGGCAGGATTTCCTGAGCTATAAGAGTGTGGAGTCACTTTGAGGTAGAGTTCTTGGGAAGGATTTGAGTTATAGGATCTTGGTGATCTGAGTGGTAGGGCTTGTGCCCGAGTTGTAGGAGTTTGTTGGGCTCTAAGCTATAAGATCTGAGGATTTGAGAAAAATAGAAGGAAGTTTGGCTGAATCTAGTATACTGCTAGATAGGCGAAGGGGGAAAGTAGATATTCCCATCAATTGGGGAATCACTATAAAATTATGTGTACTGTGCTGTGCTGGTCTTAATTGTATTGAGATTACTGTGATGTGATATTAATCGATTAGTTACTTAAGTTTTTGGAATTAGACCTATTCACCCCCCTCTAGGTGTTTAGTTGTTCTTAAAATCAAAACTTTCATCATACTTGAGTGGAATTTTAGTGGGTGCACCAGCTTTGGGTGGAGTCTTGATGAGGTCACCCTTAAGGCAAAATCATAGGTAGTCTGGGTACCATGGAGATGGGGGTGCTCGGGGTCGACAGAGTATCGTCTTCTCCCTGGAATATAAATTCACTTAGGATTAACTAAAAGGCAATGTAGGGAAAAGGTTTGGTAATAAATAAATACTCATAAAATAAGTGCCTTGCGAAAGGGAACTTTGAGCTTCAGCCCATCGTAGTTCCTAGTGCCCTCAAGAGCCCTTCACAGGGAATGCCCTAGACAGTCTAAGGTTAACCCTAAACTATAAGAATAAGCCGAATAAAAGAGTAACTTTTAATAAACCACTATCACATACACTTACCCCGTTATTTCGGGAGGATAGTTGCTATAGATTCATGAGCGGTGGGTTCGTTGTTGATAAAAAGATGGTTTAAGTTTGAAGAGCTGATGGCTCGGGAGCTCTTATACCATGTGTGCATGTACATTAAGTGGTGTGTCCTCGTTATTGGACGGTCATTCACACCGACATTGATACGTTGGCTCGGCAAGTGTAAGTGTTCACTTAGCCCATAAAAGATTGGTGGATTTGCGAGCACTAGTACAAGAGACTCCGTAGCACCTGACTGTAGGTGTACCGAGTAGTACGTAGGGTTTAGGCTGGGTAGTGTGAATATCGACTAGGAGTGGGGAGACACAACCCACTACCTCCATTTCCACTACGAGAGGTACCTGAGAGTTTAGTTAACTCCAAATAGGGGAACTAAAGGTCTGTGCGCATATAGTCGGGTGGGTGCGTTGCACATGCATGAAATTCATCATTTAGCATGCATAACATTCCATGCTATACAAAACTTGCATAAAACCTCTACCCATAATGTATAAATTAGTATGTGATCTTTTATACATTAGGCCTTGCAAAACGATCCCTTAACTTATAAGTTTGTACGAGTATTTTTATAAGCTAAGGTTACTTTCTCTGTGATGATAGTTAGCTGCTCTACGTTTACTTTAATTGTTATTTCTATTATACTATGACTTTTACTTGCTCTTCATATACCTGACATTACTATATTAGATACTTTTAACATATGATAGATAGGGCCACTGTCACCGGCTCTGGCTTACTCTCCACTTTCAGTCCCATTCCTTTCATCCTCCCTCGCACGGTGCCTAGGTGTCGCAGGGTGGAGGGAGGGGTACCAAGACTTAGTTTAAACTAACGACATGATGGTCATAACACCAGGGACACCAGTTGGGAGACAGGGTGCAACACCAGAGGAACCAACACGTCCAGGAGGAGGTGAACCAGCCTAGTCTCGGTGTGGCAGCAGGAGCAGTCATGAGATCAGTGAGTGACTAGTAGCTTTACTTCTACGAGCGTTATGTAGTGAGGATTATATGTACCAGGCAGGAGCCCTTTTATCTTCCTTTCAGATTCAATATTACTTGTTATTCAGTTTTATACCTGGTATGGACTTTATATACATATGTTGCAATGTGATTATGGACTGGATTCATATCTATATATGTCTACTTCTTTTCTTCTATGGTATATGGTCGAGTACTTGCCGGCAGAATCAACAATTTGTGGCGATGACATCCTCGGGAGTTGGTGTCACAACAAAGCAGCGGTTTTGGGCATAAGACCCAAAAAGGGGGTCTTACATGATTCCACCATGATTAGTGGGGATCATGGGCAATGGGTTATCGACACCACAATTTCCTTATAAATTTTATCTTGACCTCATCATATGCACCCAAATACTCGGTGCTTATAATCAGAGAGTGAGAAGAAGTAGAATTTTTACGAGTCTTTCTTTTGTGGAGATCATAGCGACGACAAACGAAAAGGTGCTGACGGAAGTGACTATGACGATACACGTGTTAGGGTACATTGTAAAGAGGTGGAATGGTTGAGCGGAGAAGAGGTGCGCAAAGGCAGGAGAAGGGAAGAAATGCGCGGAGGTTGGGTCGAGCGCGCGGACCCATGCGCAGAGGTAGAGGCGAGCGGGTCCGCGCGAGCGCGTGCCCGTGCAGAATCAGACACCTGCACGTACATTCGGGTGCGCGTATAGCCAGGCAATCGTACTCGTACATGTACCCGGGCGCGCGTACCTGGGCGTATGCGCGTTCTCGGGCGCACACGCGTATACGGGTGGCGCGCGTACCCGAGTGCTCGCACGTACTCGCGCCCCCAGGCGTGCTCGTATCCATACATGTGCACACATGGGCACGTGGTCCCGTACGCTTCCTGGAGCGTGTCCTCGTATATTTCCGGGCGCACACATATTTGTTCGCATGCTCTTGCACGCTCTTGGACGTATGCGCTTGCGCGCTTCCTGATGTGCGTGTTTGTGTGTGCATGCACTTTTGTGCATTGATTTATGGCTTTCCGTGTTTGTGATTGGGTTGCAAGTGTTCGCATTCGGGGCTCTTTTGATTGCTGATGGTGCGGTTGTTATGCTTTTGGGGCAGCATTATTCCTGCCCCGAGTGACCTTTTTTGGTGTTCTTTTTTCGTGATTTTTGTCTTGCCTTTCTTTTCAGGTTTCGAAGCGCAATGTGCAAGGTAGTCTGATGTGATTGTGCTCCACACTTACTGTTGAGCAGATTACGGTTTGGAGAAAAAGATACAGAATACTTATCGATCTTGAAGTAAGGATTCCCCATATTGAAGAGAGTTCAGAATCTACTGAAGGGTTGACTGACGGTGTGTGAGACAATATTGCGATCTGGATTCCGATTTCTGGCCTGTGAAGAAGTGGTTGATATTTTTGAAATTTTGCAGCGTCCCTATGTCGCAATTTACTTCTCTTGGAATGACACGTATTATGAGGCTAGTCACATTCTTTAGTGAGCATGACTCGACATTTTCCTTGGACTTGTTCAGAGATTGGTGTGAGATCCGAGTTGATGGTGGTGGTCGTGTTGAGATATACAACAACAAGAGTTGGTTTGATTTTGAGAGTCGAACAGATCGTCTCCATGGAAATATCTTGTTTGGCTTTGTTCAAAATTTCTGGGGTCTATCCGAGCTTTGGAACTCTCTACCTGGTCGTTGTCATTGTCAAAAGGGACAAGAACGTAACTTCTTTCTAGTGTTGAGATTTACAGAGCCTGGGGAGCTGGAGAATCGTTTGTTTAGTATTTATTTATTTGTGGATAAGAAACGCCTACTATAGTGTGGGATTTCAGCTGATTTAAATAACGCTGCGGTATTGCCTCTGGTTTGTGATCGAAATAGAAAACTGACATTGAAGGGAGACAATGGTGTAGATGCAGACACTCGATCTTGTTCAAGACAAAAAGAATGTTCGATCAAGGAGGTTCCTCGAGATGAGATTACACCGGTTCATCTTTATCTTGAGGTGTTGGGGTCTTCTGCACCCCGAGTTCCCCACTTGGAGGTTCGTTCCCCCCCCGAGTGTCTTCCTCATTGAATGTGATGAGCGATGTGGTAAGTGAGATCTCTTTTTCTGGTCTTTAGTCTAATTACTTTGTGCACTTCTAACCCTTTTCTTCTTGGTTGTAGATCGAAGTTTAGGCTCATATAGCATTCACATGGAATGATCATTATGTGAACTTAAATGATGGATACTTGACTCTTCAAGAGAAGCTCCAGGCGGCGGAGAATTCACTTGCTGTATTGAGAGAGGAACGAGATTGAGATATATCTCGATATTGGAGGATTGGGTCGGAGTTGAAGGCTGAGCTTGAGGATGCCCGGGCTGCGTTACATATTATGCCACTAACAATATATAAAGCCGCTACAAAGTGCTGGAATACATAGTACAAAGGTCCTTGATACAAACACAACAACACAACGCAAATGTGTAAATGTTCAACAAAGACGAACCAACTACTCGTTTGCAACATCAATATAAACTCAAATATCGAGCCGTCATCCTCAAAAATATCGTCAAAGTTAAGGCCAAAAACATCACACACAAGTTTCCTGGACACAATCCTAAAAACCTTCGACACTCCACTCCTAAGTGCGACCTCATCGACATCTTCAATCTGGGGATCTACTTTTCTAGTCCAGACCTCCTTACGGATCTCCTCTCCATATAAATAATGATCGTGCATGTAGTCAAGTGAATCCATGTACTCAGCAAGCCTGGCAGCCTTCGACTCTGATGGACGCCCTCTTTACATCACATCTTTGATTGTTCGTTTTGCTGGTGTGGAGTCTAGTTTTCATGTTGGTTGAGCTGGTGTGGTTCTAGCATCGCTGCTTTGTGCCTGACTATGATCTCACATTTAAGGGCAAGACTTAAGCGGCGTTGTATCCTTATTCTGGGATGAAAATCTAGTACTTCTAGCCAAGTAGCGAGAAGTTGTAGGGGCAAAACACACTGCCAGGAGGCATGCCTTATGAGCGCGTTGCCTAGAGGCAGGCGTTTTTAATGAGCACACTACATAAGGGTAGGTCATGTGAGTGTGCTGCATAGAGGCAGATATTATCTTTAATGTAGTCGAAGGCTGCCAGGCTTGCTGAGTACATGGATTCACTTGACCATTCCTTTAGTTTTTCTCGCTAGGGTTTTTGGCCCTAACTCCTACTTTTGGCCATTTTTATTAGATTTCATTTTCCCTCGTCTTTCTTGGTCCCGATCTACATCATGGTGCGATTTGGAGGTCTTCTCCGGTAAAACCAGGCAAGTGATGATTTCCTCCTTCTATTCCCTTCTTTAACCCGATTTGTAGAAATTTCTATCTTCTTGTTATCATTATTTACAACTTGCTGAATATAGTGCTGTTCAAATCCCTTGTCTAATTCTACTTATAATTTTCATGTTCTTGGGTTTGCTATCTAGCCTTGTTAAGCGCTATACGCTTTAATGATGTGATTAAATCTCACTCTTATAACCATTTCTCAACGTTTATGTAGGACGTGTTAGAGTTTATTTAGGATTTAAATTCTTCCTAAAGGTTAATCAACCACTTCAATCTAGAATTGTCTATTAGAATCTGATGTGCCAATGTTGTTTTGATATCTATACCATGGTTTTCTTTATGGCAATTCCGTGGGGCGAGACAAGCTGCAAAGCCCCATTTGGGTTGTGGTGTGCCCCTGAGCTCTAAACCCGGATCATTACGTGGTGTGACTTCATGATTTTCTTCGTTGCGGGTGTTATTTGTGGGCGAATCCACCGCCGCAACGTTTGATCCCTCTATTAGTACTTTGTGGGACTCTACCGGGTGTTTGGGCTTTTGCGGTGTATGGTGGAGTATCCAATCTTCCTCGCATTTATGATGGTTTAATATATCCATAGGGGTGTGTCCAGATGAGTTGACCACCCTGCCCGTTTTGTTTTTTGGTGGAGTTGACCACAAGTGGATAATAGAGTTTTACCTTCTTCCTGATGATTTAATCACGACCTTTCCCCTTATAGTCTTGTGCATTTGGGGTACTTTTGCTGTACGTGACGCTTCACGTAAGTGTTCCCTTTTTGACTTTGGTACCTTACTGCTGTACTTTGTTTAAGTATCTTTTCTTTGGTCTTGGGTTGGTACCCCCTTGACTTTGTTTACTTTTGGCTTACTTTCTGCCATCACTTGTATATTCTTGCTGAGGCGTTCTGTCTTTGGAATGCCTCAGGTTCAGAGCTGTAGCTGATTGTGGTGGTGGTTTTGGAGTTCTTGAGCAGCAATGTTGGTTGTGGTTTTTGCCTCGTCATAGCGAGGTAGATTGTTGTTTAGTTTGCTTAGTAGTTCAGACATACTTTACTTTATGTGGGTTTGTGTCAGTTTGTTGACGCCCACATGATTGATGATTTTGGATGCTCGCTAGCTGCTTAGTTTTCTTTCTGTGTATTTGGATTACTTGGTCTCTGGGATGTTTATTCTAGGACTGCATAATAGGTATTTTCAAGTATTAAAACTGATATTATTACCTCATGCATTGCATATTTTTAAAATGTTAAATAACTACTTTTAACGACCATAAAAATCTACTTTTATTGCTATTATAAACTTAGAACTTGCATACCTTGAGGTGTCCTCTGGGAACCTCTAAACTCATGTAGGATGTCTAACCTTGTAAAAGAAGTATTTTCTACAACATTTAATTACCTTATTGCATGGACTAGATGAGCAACAAAGCTGAGGGATACGATTAACTACTACACATAAACTGATTTTGCCTCTAAATAACTCAAAGTTCTTTCTTCATGGTCAAGTAGGAGTTTTGCGTGAGCGTCCGCAGTAATCCCCTGCTGACGTGAGATCATGACACACATTTTTTCCCTTACTCTGATATCTCTTTAATGGAGGTGAAAAATGCGGGTTGTGACAGTTGGTATCAGAGGGAGGTTGGTTTGACAAGTTGGTCGAACCAGCCAAGCTCATATAGTATGTTTCCCTTCATTCAATTGAATACACAAACCAATGTGTCATCAGTACATCTTAACCAAAGCATAGTCACTACACTCATAGCAGTATAAGAAGTATACGAGGCATATTATGTAGTATGGGATGCATAATATGTGTTTGTATATGGATCCACCATAGGAGGCAACATGTGATGGTTATATAGTATGGGATGCATAACCATCACCACATGGGTGCTTATTAGCATGTGTAACACCCCCATCCGTCGTATGACATATAGTAGAAGGTCCAGCTGGAACCCGACACCATATACCACGTACAGTCAGAAGGGTTACGTATGAATAACCAAACTATCCAATTAAGACTACTCGTCCTAACACAGAGCATTCTAGCGGAAGCTTTTAAACAGTTGAAAAAAACCCAAACTTGTATCCAATAATCATGAATGTCCAACACCACTACAAATGGAATGAAAACAAATACACTGAAAGGTACATGGCCTTATAGCCTTACATAGGTTCACTTAATTAAATAATGTTTTCCATACATCGGCTCGCAGGCCGGCCACACATGACAAAATAAAGTACAACTATTCGCTTTGGCCTTTTAGGGCCAGCACAACAACATGGGCTCTAGCCCACTATTTGGTACTCGGCTCCACAACACCTGCAAGCAACATTCCACCGCACGGTGGCAAACAAAGCAATGGTCAGCCAAAAGCCGACCAAATTATAATGACCCCTCCCCTAACTCGGGACGACGATGCTCCTTCCCTGCAATTCATTAGCCAGCTAAATAATATAGTACAAACATGCTAGCCACAGGTGTAGGCTCGCACGGCCAAACACCCCATGCACTCAGGGCACATTATTGGTGAATCCTGACACTTCAGCGCCTTCACCACCACCCCAGGATGGCAACAACGTGAGCATTTTAGCCTTTCTGACCACTGTCTAAGGCTCCCGACTATGCCAACGGC
Source organism: Platanthera guangdongensis (assembly GCA_039583875.1). Taxonomy (NCBI): domain Eukaryota; kingdom Viridiplantae; phylum Streptophyta; class Magnoliopsida; order Asparagales; family Orchidaceae; genus Platanthera; species Platanthera guangdongensis. The sequence continues at coordinate 47,825,828 of CM077153.1, read as the reverse complement.
CAGTCCCCTTTTCGGGTCTCTAGCACCAAACCACATAGCCCAGGTCCGATTCCACTTGTCTGTTGCTCACAACGCGTAGTACACCTTAAGACGTACGCACGAGCCAACCTTCTCTCGGATCCTGCCATCTCCAAACAATCACATAACCTAGTTATGTTCAAGGCCGGTTCCCAGACCGCCAAGTTAGCAGAACAACGATTCCGCTCAGTTTTCCGGGTGCGTCTTGGAGTTAATCCCCAAGGATCCTTGCTGCAATCTACCACGTAGAAACCCAAAAACCCAAAGCACAGAGTCTTCTCCAGTAAACCATAACAAATGCAGCATAACCGATCCAGACAAACATGTCCGGGTAGGCTTCACACACAATGCCTATGTCCGTACTTCGATTCCGGACTCTATATGCAACACAAAGGGGACTATTCCCGTCAACCCCAAGGAACAACGCACACTCACCACACACTGGCGGGAGCGGGTTTCCCCATGCAAAAAGGAAGAGAGCTTCGCATACACAAGTAGAGAATCGTTACCCTTGTAGTATGCTTTTGCGCCATGGAAAATTACACGGATAGAAGTCTTCGCAATGGGATTTCCTCCACGGATCCGCTCCCGGTTCTCTAAACGGTGCTCCGATGCTCCGCCGGCGGCCGGAATCCTCCTCCTTCATCCTCCTTTCTCTAACTCCTTGGAAATAGAAAGCTTAAGGGAGAAATGAGGAGTTAAACCACCATTCCCGGCCTTAACAGAGCAGGAACACGCCTGGGCCGTCAGATCTTACTTAAAGAAAATGAACGGCTCAGATCTGTACATAAATCCTCAAACCTAGGCCGAACATGGCCTCGCACACGGCCGTGTCCCAGGCTGTGTGCCTTGATCCTGGCACGATCGTCGAACGTAGAAAAAACCACACGGGAAAGACATGCCTGTGTCTCAACCTGACACGCCCGTGTCGGTTCCTGGACACGCCCGTGACCGGAGGCGTGTCACGAATAACCGTCACGTCAACCGTCACGACTCTAGGGAACATGGGTACTGACATGGGTAGCCACACGCCTGTGTCAAATGACACGCCAGTGTCATTCTGCCGTGTTTCTTGCCGTGTCCTTCTCGGGATACAGCCGACCAAAACACCAAGCCAGACACGGCCTTGGACACGCCCGTGTCCTAGGCTGTGTACCCCTATACAGGCACCAAAATTACTTTTGGATGTGACCAGCTCGATAAAGATTTTCAGGGCGTTACAAATCTCCCCCTTAAGGAATTTCGTCCAGAAATTAAGTAAAGGTATACAAAAATAAAATGTTACCTGAGTGGAATAACTTGGGGTATTCCTCCAACATAGTATGCTCTCACTCCCAAGAAAGCTCCTCACGTCCGCAGTTATCCCAATGAACCTTAACCATTCGGATTTCCTCGTTACGAAGTCGTTTGAGCTCAATGTCTTCTATACGTATAGGCTTGACCTTTGTCGTCAATTCGTAATCCACTAGCACTTGATCAACCGCAACTATCTGCGAAGGCTCTTGCACCGCCTTCCGTAACACCGATACGTGGAACACATCGTGCAGCCCACTCAACTCCACCGACAGCTTCAATCTATACGCTGCTTTGCCAACATGCTCCAAGATTTCAAATTGTCCAAGGTATCTCGGACTCTGCTTCTTCAAGCATCGAACCCGCGAAATACCCTTGAACGACTTGATTTTTAAATACACCAAGTCGCCAAAACCGAACTCCACGTTCCTATGCTTGGCGTTATAGTACTTTGCTTGCCTGTCCTGAGCGATCTTCAACCTTTCCTGAATTGTACGTACCATTGAAGTGGCGTCTTCCACCGCTTGACGTTTATACAACTTCGACTTGCCTGTCTCCAACCAAGACAACAGCGTACGACACTTCCTCCCATACAAGGCCTCGAAAGGTGCCATTCCAATACTCGCTTGGAAGCTGTTGTTATATGCAAACTCCACCATGTAAAGGTGATCTTCCTAATGCTTTCCGAAATCTAGGACGTACATGCGAAGCATGTCCTCCATCGTCCTGTTGACCCTCTCGGTCTGACCATCCGTCAGTGGGTGGAAATCTGTGCTGAAACTCAGCTTAGTTCCCAACAAATTATGCACCAGCCTCCAGTCCTTCGACGTGAAGCGTCCATCTCGGTCACTAACAATACTGCGCGGTACACCATGCAACCGTATGATATTATCCACATAAAGTTTGGCAAACTTTTCCACTGGATCTTCCTTCCTATTCGGGATGAAATGCGAAAATTTTGTAAACCTATCTACGACCACCCAGATGGCGTCGTTTCCCCTCTGCAACTTTGGCAAACCATGCACAAAATCCATAGAAATGTCGTCGAATTTCCATTCTGGGATATGCAAGGACTTTAGGAAGCCTCCGGGCTTCTGGCACTCCGCTTTCACCAAGGCACAAGTTTGGCACTTGGCCACATAAAGTGCTACATCCTTCTTTAATCCTGGCCACCAGAATAACTTCTTCATGTCTCTATACATCTTCGTGCTACCCGGGTGGATTGAGTACTTGGTATGATGAGCCTCGTACATCAACTCCTCCCGAAGATTATTCGCACTAGGGACGCATAGATGACCGTACTTCCTTAGCAGTCCATCCTCAACCGCAAACTGGGAATTTGACCCATCCAAAGATTCATCCATGATCTGCTTCATACTGTTATCCTGAATCAAAGCCCGTCGGACTCTATCAGCCAGGTCATATTGCACCTCTGTCCAACACAATATCGCCCCGACATTAGACTGCTTATCGACGCAAGAAATCTCTAATGCCTCCAAATCACGGACCAATCTCTCATCATTTACCGTTAACCAACTGGCCTGTGTAGGAGCCCTACGGCTCAATGAATCCGCCACCGCATTTCCTTTCCCAGGTACATAATGTATCTTGAAGGTATAGTCCCCCAAGAACTCCATCCACCTCCGCTGTCTCAAGTTCAGATCCTTCTGATCTAGCAGGTACTTCATGCTCTTATGGTCAGTGTATATATCGACCTTTACCCCGTACAGATAGTGCCTCCACAGCTTTAGAGCAAATATCACGGCCACTAAATCTAAGTCATGGACCAGATAATTCCTCTCGTGAGCCTTCAACTATCGTGAACCATAGGCTATCGCGCTCCCATGCTGTAGTAGAACACAGCCCAAACCACTGCCCGAAGCATCACTATAAATCTCAAACCCTTCGGTTCCACTCAGCGAACATAAAATAGGCGGCGTGGTCAACCGCCTCTTCAATTACTCAAAAGCCTGCTCACACTCCAGCGACCACACGAACTTTTGATCTTTCTTTGTCAACATCGTGAGTGGTAACGCTATCCGCGAGAAGTTCTCTACGAAGCGCCTGTAGTAGAAGGCAAGCCCCAGAAAGCTCCGAACCTCCGCCACTGAAGACAATACAGGCCACTCCCGTATCGCTGCTATCTTCGCCGGATCCACCGCTATCCCTTCTCCACTAACAACATGACCAAGGAACGCTACTGAGGATAACCAGAACTCACACTTGGAGAACTTTGCATACAACTGATTCCTCCTCAAGGTCTCCAACACCATGTGTAGATGCTTGTAATGGTCCTCCTCACACTGTGATTATACCAAGATATCATCGATAAATACTATCACGAAATGATCCAGGTATTCTCTGAACATCCTATTCATCAAATCCATAAACACGGATGGCGAATTGGTCAGCCCAAACTGCATGACCGTGAAATCGTAATGCCCAAACCGCGTGCTGAACGCTGTCTTAGGGATGTTGCTTTCCCTTATCCTCAATTGGTAGTAACTGGACTTCAGATCTAACTTCGAATATACTGTTGACCTAACCAATTGATCAAATAGATCGTCAATCATGGGGATCAGATATTTGTTCTTCTCCGTAAGCTTGTTCAACTCCCGATAGTCAATACAGAGTCGCAAGCTCCCATCCTTCTTCTTAACAAAAAGAACTGGTGCACTCCAAGACGACGAACTTGGACGCACATACCCTTGCTCCAACAACTCCTGTAGTTGTACCTTCAACTCCGCCATCTCTCGCGGTGCTATCCAATATGGAGAGCGTGATACCGGTTTAGCACCCGGTACCAGCTCAATGGTAAAATCAATCTCCCGCTGAGGAGTGGCTCCTGGGAGATCATCTAGGAACACATCCGGATACTTGGAAACAACTGGGATACTGTCCAGACTTGGCCTAGGCGTTGAAGCCAGCACTAAGGTGACAAACAGCTATGCACCAGACCGAACCGCCTTAATCACTTGAAGGGCCGACATCAAAACTTTACCCGACCCCTTTATGCCCGCAAACATAGTCTCCCGTTCAGTATGCAGTCCCAACTTAACCTCCTTTTGGTTGCAATCGATGTAAGCTCGCTGCTCCGAGAGCCAGTCCATACCAAAGATTACGTCGAACTCCACTAATGGTAGAACCAATGCCCGCAAATCAAACTCCTGGTCCCCAATCCGAATCTTTACCACACAGAACTTATCCGCTCGCATTGAGCACCAATTGGGCAACAACACATCCAACCTGTCTTTTGCCATCGAGGAAGGGACCCCGACGTGCGATATGAACCTTTCGGACAAGAAGGAATGCGATGCACTCGTATCAAACAGGGCTCTTGCCGGACGACCAAAAATCAACACGAAGCCTCGCACCAACAAACATAGGCTAACATATAAAAAGGTAACAACTACATAAAGTTAAACTGCTATAATTTAACTCATACCTGTCACCATGTCAGCTTGTTTCATGGCCTCTTGCAGACCAAGATTATAAACTCTAGGCTGGGCTGGAGCATGATGGGATGCAGTTGATTCCACCGCCTTCCCTTTATCTTCATAGGTCGCTCCACGCTTCCTCTCGTACTTTGCACGTCTGTTCCAACATTCACGAGCAAAGTGCCCCATCTTCCCACAGTTGTAGCAAGCTCTTGGAACTCGACTTGTGGTTGCCCCCGATGCACCAGACGAAGGGGCTGAGTTCGAAGTCTTCTGCTTCTTGCTCCATCTGCGGAATCCTGACTTTGTATTTGGAACTTTGAACTCTGCCTTCTTTTCCCCTAGGTCCTTCTTCTCTTGGACTTTCTTCATAACCTTTTCCAATGACCGGGCCGAATTGACCAAGGCTAGCAAGCCCTGCACCTTAGGCCCAGCAAGGAGTAAATGTAGGTCACCACGTAGACCCTCATAAAATCGGTTGGTCTTCCTCTCTTCTTCCGTAAACATAGCACCAGCATACTGACCCAACCGTGTAAACTCGTGGAGATACTCGTCCACGTATATGGCTCCCTGAGTCAATCCAAGATATTGATTTTCCATCTCAAGCTTCTGAGCAGAGGGTAGATATCTAGCCAAGAACAATCTAGAGAATTCCTCCATAGGCACATCAGCAAGCTGCCTTCCCACTAAGAGATGAAACTCTAACTCATCCCACCACAACCTCGCCTCACCAGCCAAAAGTGAAAGATATGGTACCTAAACACCTAGAGGGGGGGGGGGGTGAATAGGTGACCTAAACCTTTTTTAAAACTTTGTTGGCAGCACAACAATTATTTCACAGATTACTACAGCTAACAGCAATTACAGAAATCAAACAATTAATCCACAGCACAGCACAGCACACCACAGCAGACACACTAATTTATAGTGGTTCCCCAATTTTTGGGTACATCCACTTTCCCCCTTCGCCTATCTAGCAGTGTACTAGATTCAGCCAAACTTCTCCACTAACTCAGAACCAAACTAGGTTCCTACCTCAGGCCCAAAGCCTTACACTCAGCCAAAAGGCCTACACTCAGCCACCCAGGCCTACACTCAGCCAATTAAGGCCTACACTCAGAGTTCTTCAACTCCTACACTCAGGCAACCAAGCCCTACCCTCAGCCTTTATAAAATAGGCTTACAATTCTCTCAGATCCAATGGATCCTACAAGTTAAAATAGAAAGTACAATAGTTAACTCTACAACTCAGAAAATAGGAGAGGAGTTGAGAGATTCTTGAAGAGTTCTTGGAAGAACTCAGTTAGATCCAAACTGACTTAGCTTCCTTCAAAGCTTCTTGATTAGAACTGAATTAGTCTGAATCTTCTGCAGTTGTTCCTTGACCTCTGCTTCTTGAAATCCAGATGACTCTGAATTCTTCTTCTCAGCCTTAGTTCCAAAGACTGAATACTTGGTTGGAGCTCTCTCTCTCCAACTTCTTAGATCTGCTGATGCACAGCAAGATCTTCTTGTGTTGATACTCAATATACCACTTTTATAAAGATCTGAACTCTCTATGTAAAAACTTTTTCAACCACTTCTATATTATCTCAACAATCAATCTTCATCTGTAAACTATGGGTGCCTATTTATAGGCTTCCTTCATGGTAACCAGCTGGTCCGGTTCATAACAGACTTCTGATATCACTGACAGTTGATGTAGACCGGCTGGATCGGCAGCTGTCTTGTCAACCAGTCACTTCTTGAAATTCCTCTAACTGTCAGATAGTGTCGAGACTTTCTGTTCTTAAGTGTCGACACTTATAGGCCAAGTGTCGACACATGTTGTGTAAGTGTCGACACAAGTCTACAAGGTGTCGACACAATTCCTTGTATGTCTCGACACAGTTTCTTCTGCATGTGTCGACACTGAAATTGAGTGTCGACACAAGTACTTGTACTTCATTCTGCAACTGTATTCTTCTAAGTGTCGACACAACTCCTTTGTGTCGACACAACTTTATGTGTTGAAACTGTCAAGTGTCGACACTGCTTCTTGGTGTCGACACAAGTCTTCACTTTTGTTTCTTCAGCTGAGTGTCGACACATTCCTTTAGTGTCGACACTTGTACTTAGAATATTTTGTAACTTTTCTGATCTTTTCTAAGTGTCGACACAGCTCCTTGTGTCGACACTTTCTTCAAGTGTAGAGTCTTCAACTAAGTGTCGACACATTGTGCTGAGTGTCGACACTTTCTTCAAGTGTTGACTCCTCTGGTTGTGTGTCGACACATTGTGCTGAGTGTCGACACTTACTTCAAATACTGAGTCTTTAGCTAAGTGTCGACACATTGTGCTGGGTGTCGACACTTACTTTAAGTGCTGACTCTTCTGCATAGTGTCGACACATTGTGTTGAGTGTCGACACTTGTACTTAGATTCTGCAGACTTTTGCTGAGTGTCGACACTTACTTCAAGTGTCGACACTTTCTGGTGTTGACTCAGCTCTTCTAGGTGTCGACACTTCTGCTAAGTGTCGACACAGCTTTTCTGCATTCTTCTACACTGAGTGTCGACACAGCTCCAAGTGTCGACACTTTCTGACTGGGGTCGACTCTTCTTCCCAGGTGTTGACACAATGACTCCAAGTGTCGACACTGCTTGTCTGGGTGTCGACACAAGCTTTCTCAAGTGTCGACACTTTCCCTCTGGGTGTCGACACATGGACTTAGAATTTTTAGCTTCAGTCCAGTGTATTCCTAACCTGCACAAGTAACTCAAACAAACATCAAATACACTATGATGCATATCATTGAGTTAGGTGAGGCTTCTTAAAATCAGGTACATTTGACCAATGTACCCAACAATCTCCCCCTATTTGGAGAAGTCATAACCCTTAGTCAATGATACACACCACTCATAATTAAAAATTATAAAATGATGTAAAACAGATATGTCAACAGAGTTAAACTTAAACATGTAATAAAGCACACATGTATACTCATACAGCATTACAGAACAAACAAGAATTAGACACATTCTACTGAACAATCATGAAATATATATTTATCAAAAATTGTTCATACATTGTTTGCAATATATTTTCAAAGATTTACAATAATGTTCAGATGTAACAGATTACAACATTCTTCAGTTTAATCTTAGTCTAATTCTGCTCTGGTTCTTTAATGACTATGCCTTTTCCAGCTTGCACTTTGGCTTTCACAGCAGCAGCAGCAGCAGGCTCAGCTTCAGCAGTCTTCTTCCCTTTGGAGTCCTTCTTCTTCTGTTCTTCAGCTTTGATCTTTTGCCTTTCAAAATAATGATAGGGCTTAGGAAAGTACTTGCTAGGCTCCACAGCTGTTGGAGGTAGCTTTCCTAACTTAGCCTTCCTTCTATGTTGGACAATGGCTTCCTGCCTACTCTCATGTTTCCTCCATTCAGCCTCTGAGAATCACTTGTTCCTCTCATGGGCATTGTCCTTGGCTGCTTTCCAGGCTGTGAGAATGATGTTCCTAGAAGTAGGGCTCCACTGTTCAAAATCTGGTTTTTGTTCAGCAAGTTCCCTGAACTTCTTCTTTGATAGCCTAGTCTCTTCTTCTTTGTCCAAAGCCTCTTGCATAGCAGCTGTGATAGGTTGAACAACCTTTTCCAGAATAACATTGGGCTTGCCAGCAGTTGGACTATACATTGTGCTTACATCAGCATGAACCATTTCAAAATCTGGAGGTGGATAGATTACATCAGCCACTGCCTGTTGCTCACCTCCAAGATATGTTCCTTGAATACCAGATTCAGCTACATTGTCATCATCACACAGGGGAGGATAGCCCAGTGTAGCCCTGATGGAATTGGATATCCATTTTGCATGTTCAGAACTGGCTTTGACTAACACCCTCTCCCCCTTTATGACTTCTTGTTCCACATGATCTCTCACATCATCTTTCTGGAACCTGATTTGGCTGTCCAAATACCTTATGCCCTCTTTAAAGAAAGGTCTAAGCTTGGTAAGCTGGTCAGAAATGACCTTCTGGGAATCCTTGATGGCAGTCTTGACAGCAGTTAGTTCAGCCTGAAAGAGTTTATCAAAATCAGCTTTGGCAGCAGCAGAGGAGGTTGATGGTTCAGTAGACTTATTCTTGATTTCAGTGACTATTGCATTGTGAGATGCAGTCAAATTATCATTCATCCTCAATTGATTTTCCAACACATATCCTTGCTTTAGTGCAATATCTTCTACCTTCTCTTTTATGGTTTCTTGATGTTTAGCCAGATAGACCACTGCATGAGCACCCTTTGTAAAACAATCAGTCATCTCCTTTTTATTAAGGTTCATTTCAAACCTTATTGACTTGATTTCCTGTCCCAGATCAGATTGTAGTGCCTTGTGCCCTTCATCAACATAAGTTTCTAAAGCCTTCCTTTGTTCATCCATCTTGATTTGCATGGCAAGCAGTAGAGCACTGTAATCAGTTGATGGAGCTTGTTGAACTAAGGAGTGTTGTGCAACAGTTTGTAGAGCTTTCTTATAGCTCTGACTCCTTCTTTTGAAAACAAAGAACTTCTTCTTCTTATCTTGCTCAGCTTCATCATCTTCAGATTCTGATGTACTTGCAATATTCACCCTATCCTTAGGGCTTGATGGTTTTTCAGTCTGCACACCAGGTGCCTTCTCAGTATCTAGCCTTATAGGCTCGTCCACAACTTCCATGTTCTCCCCTTCAATAGCAGCACCCTTTTCTTCATCAGCAGCAGTCTTGTCCATATCAAAATCTTCTTGATCTAAATTCAGAAATAGATCTTCCATTGTATATTCTGGGGGTGACTGTGCAGGAGATGTACTTGGTTCTTCAACCACTTTATCAGGTATCACAACAGATGTGTCTGGAAGAACAACATCTGGTTCTTGGTTTGCTTGCTGAGTTGGCTGATGGTCATCAGACAAATCAGAATTTATTATAGAAAAATTGAAAGTATTAAGGTCAACAAGTACCTCTTGGATGAGGATGGTGGCTTGCTCACTCTCCAGTGTAGATGGTTCTGCTACACCTGGAAGCTCCCCCTGGCTTGGATCCCTAGGGATGGGGCTAGAGTGAGGCAGCTCCCCCTGAATCTCAGCTGGCTCTTGAGGAGCAGGTGACTTCTCTGCAGCCACATCTACTGGACTTTCAGGAGTGAAAACAACATGTTCTTCACTGCCTGAGCTGCTGGAGGACTCCTGAGTCACAGCAGCAGTCTTCCTCTTCTTCCTGGGAGGAGAGTCTTTCTTTGAAACTTGCTTTTCTGGGGTGGTCAATTCCTTGGACAGCACCCTTTCCCACCTGGAGAAGATTCTCATGTCCATCCTTCTCATGTGGTTGATTTTACTACCTGCAGCAGAGCTCATTACCTCTGGAATTGATCCAGCCAGGTAGAGACTTATTATCCTGCCCAGATTGGGCTTCTTCAGACTTTCCTTCACTTTATCAAATACAATCATAGACCAGTCTGTCTTAAGGTTGAAGATGATTCTGGTCATGATACTGAACATAGAGGCTGACACCCTGTCATGCCCTCCTGGTTTGCTTAGAATAACCTTGCGTACAACTTCAGACAGGAATTTGCCTTGATTATTCATCCCCTTCCTGTTGAAAACTGATCCTATTTTCATCTTAGGATCAAGACCGCACCAGACCAAAGCTTCTTTGGTCTTAGATGTTGTGACTTCCTCTTCTTCCTGAACTTTAGGTAGCTGAAGTACCTTTCTCAGACTTTTGGGTGATACTTTGACCTTGGTGCCATGCACCCTTGACTTAATTCTGTAGCCTGAGTCATCTACAGACGCTCCAGTAAGAAATTCAAGCACTTCTTTCTTCCATATCTTGGTTGGTTCTGAAACCAAGAACTCCAATCCTGAATTGCTGACTAGGGTTATCACTGATTTGATTTCACGATCTCCGTCGTCGAATGCGCCTCGCACGAGCTCATAGCCTTCGTTTACGTTCTCTTCCAGCTTGGGAGCCATTAGGGTTTTGAGAATTAGTCTTTAGAGAAGAGAAATGTCGACACAGGAGTTTAGTCTCGAAACTCTGAAAGCGTGTCGACAAACACAAACAGAACTCTATTTATACCTGTTGAGTTTTGAAGATGAACAGGCGGGATAGCGAGCTAAACATGTGTCGACACTGACATTAAGTGTCGACACTGACTTATAATGTCTCGACACTCATGTGTCGACACAAATTTAGTCAACAGATTTTATGTGTCGACACTTGGTTAAGTGTCGACACCACACTACTCGACATGTAGTCGAGACTTTACTTAGAAAAATTCTGAGTAAAACTTAAGTGTCGACACTACATTGGATGTGTCGACACCTACTCGACATGTGTCGACACTAACATTCTGAAGTGTCGACACTAACTTTCTAGATGTGTCGACACCATTTTCCTGAAGTGTCGACACTTACTATTCTGTGTCGACATAGACTTGTCTATGTGTCGACACCTTTTTACTTAGCCAATTTTTGTTCTGTATACTTAGTCTAAGTTTATCATACCTAGTTCAATTTTGAACCTATTAAACTTAGCTTCTTCTAAGGGCTTAGTAAACATATCAGCTATCTGATTATCTGTTTTAACATATTCAAGTGCAATATCATTTCTTTCTACATGCTCCCTAAGAAAGTGATATTTTATCTCAATATGTTTAGTTCTACTATGTGATACAGGGTTATTAGCTATGGAAATAGCACTTGTAGAATCACAATAAAGTGGAGTTCTACTTACCTGACATCCATAGTCTTCTAGCTGATGTTGAATCCACAGAAGTTGAGCACAGCAACTTCCTGCAGCTACATATTCTGACTCAGCTGTGGAGATGGCCACACTGGTTTGCTTCTTACTACTCCATGAAATGAGTCTTCCACCTAGGAATTGACAGGATCCAGTTGTGCTCTTTCTATCTTCTTTGCATCCTGCAAAGTCTGCATCTGAATAGCCTGTTAGATCAAAATCTCCATTCCTAGGGTACCAGAGGCCTAGATAAGGTGTGCCCTTTAGATATCTCAAAATTCTCTTGACTGTAGTCAAGTGAGACTCTTTGGGGCAGGCTTGATACCTGGCACAAACACATGTAGCATACATAATGTCAGGCCTACTTGCAGTCAAGTATAGAAGAGAGCCAACTATCCCTCTATACAAGGTTTCATCTACAGGTTTCCCTGCATCATCCTTGCTTAGAGACATACTTGACCCCATAGGAGTCTTTATGGTACTGGATGAATCCATACCATATTTCCTTATGAGTTCCAGGGTGAACTTTGACTGACATATGGACAAGCCACTTTCAGTCTGTTTAACTTGGAGACCCAAGAAAAACTTCAGCTCTCCCATACTACTCATCTCAAATTGACTTTGCATAAGCTTTGCAAACTTTTTGCAAAGGCTACTTTCAGTAGACCCAAATATAATGTCATCTACATATATTTGGACAAGTATTACTTTGCCTCTAGATTCCCTAAGGAATAGAGTCTTATCTATTTTCCCCCTTGTGAACTTGTTCTCAATGAGGAAACTAGATAGGGTTTCATACCAAGCTCTAGGAGCTTGCTTTAACCCATACAATGCTTTCCTAAGTCTATAGACATAATGTGGAAGAGTAGGATCAACAAAACCTGAAGGCTGCTCCACATATACTTCTTCTTTTAAATTACCATTAAGGAATGCTGACTTCACATCCATTTGGTATACTTTGAATCCTTGGTAGGTTGCATAGGCCAAGAACATCCTTATGGCTTCCAGTCTGGCTACTGGAGCAAAGGTTTGATCAAAATCAATACCTTCTTCTTGCCTATATCCTTTTGCAACCAGTCTTGCCTTATTCTTAATGATGACACCTTGATCATCTAACTTGTTCCTGTAGATCCACTTTGTTCCTATCACATTGTGATCTTTAGGCTTAGGAACCAGATCCCACACCTTGCATCTTTTGAACTGATTAAGCTCCTCCTGCATTGCTTCAGTCCACTGTGGATCTTGTATAGCTTCTTCAAATTTCTTTGGTTCTATTTGAGACAGAAAACTTGAATATACTATAGCATTCTGATTTCTGCTCCTTGTCTGAACACCTTGTCTTGGATCTCCAATGATCAGCTCTACTGGATGATCTCTTAGATGCCTGTTGGCTGGAGGCATCCTTACTTCTGGTTGAACTTCTTCAGCATCTTCATCAAGCTGAGTTCCTTGTACTTCTACAGCTCCTTGCACATGTAGTTCTCCCCCTGGACATAAACCATCTTCTTCTACTTGCTGTCTTGCAGCAGGTACATCTTCTATGGTTAGCTTGTCCATCTTCTTAGTAAGACCTGTAGGGCTGCACACACTACTAGACAATTCATTGTTAATTAGTTGTGTTTCATCAAAAACTACATGCACAGACTCCTCTACAACTTGTGTGGTCAAGTTGTAGACTCTATAAGCCTTACTATTATTGCTGTACCCAACAAACACTCCCTCTTGGGACTTGGCAGCAAACTTAGTTAAGTAAGACTTCCCATTGTTAAGTATGAAGCATTTACAACCAAAGATCCTAAAATAGGACAGATTTGGTTTCCTGCCTTTCACTACTTCATAGGGGGTCTTGTTTAACCTTTTAGTGATGGTAGCCCTATTTATCACATGGCATGCAGTGTTAACTGCTTCAGCCCAGAAATATTCTGGCAGTGATGAATCATTTAATAGGGTTCTACCAGCCTCTATCAAGGTCCTATTTTTCCTTTCAGCAATGCCATTTTGCTGAGGTGTTCTAGGTGAAGAGAATTCTTGAAATATCCCATAATCTTCACACAGCTTTGTCATGCTTTCAGACTGAAATTCTGTACCATGGTCACTTCTAATTTTGACCACTGTACAGTTCAATTCATTCTGAATTTGCTTAACAAAACTATAGAAGACACTAGGTGTTTCAGATTTCTGCTTTAAGAAGAACACCCAGGAAAACCTTGAGTAGTCATCAACAACTACAAAGGTGTAGACCTTCCTACCTAAGCTGTGAACTGGCATTGGACCAAATAGATCCATATGCAAGAGGTATAAACACCTCACAGCATCTTTGTTGTCTAAGCTTCTAAAGGTGGATTTAGTCTGCTTGCCCTTTTGACAAGCTGAGCAAATGCCATCTTTGACACACTTAACTTGAGGACCATTCCTCACTAACTCTTTACTAAAGAGTTTGCCAATAGTCTTGTAATTAAGATGAGCAAGCCTCTTGTGCCATTTGACACATTGAGAGACTGTCTCATCAGCTACAAGACAAACTGGAGAACTATTGTTCTCAACCATAATGTCTAAACAATAGACATTTCTCTTCCTATAACCTGTCAAAATGATCTCTTGATCACTTGACCTCTTGATATGACAACCATTTTTAACAAATGAGATGTCATACCCTACATCACTTAATTGACTTATACTAATGAGGTTGTGTTTCAAACCTTTAACATAAGCCACTTGAGTAATGGTAACAAGGTTAGAAGAAATGTTACCAAACCCTTTGATGATTCCTTTTTCAGAACCACCAAAGGTCACCTTTGGACCATTTTTGATTGGGATGTAGTCCTTCAGTAGTCCCCTAGTTCCAGTCATGTGTCTGGAACATCCACTATCCAAGTACCATGTAGGGGTATGGCCACTTGGATTCACCTGCAAAACAAATTAATGAACCTTAGAACCCAAAGTAAACTTGGGTCCTTGGTGATTGTTAGTTTGCAATTTGACATAGCTACCTGCTGGCTTTCCAACAGGTAACTTGCTACTCAACTTGGCACTGGCATTGTGCCAACAATCCAAGGCAAAGTGGCCAACCTTGCCACAACACCAGCATTCAAACTTGTTGTACCTTTGCTTAGGTACAACCTTTGCTGTCTTGACTACAGCAGGCTTGTTGAATGTTGGGGCTTTGCCCTTGGACTTGGACTGATCCTGAACAGTCCTCACAGGCTTAACAAAACCCAATCCAGCCTTTCCTTTATGATGAACAAATTCATCAATCAAGGGTAGCACTGATTTAGGTTTTGAAAACCTAGCAACTAGCTCTTTTTCCTTCTGGAGATTGATCTCCAGCAACTTAATTTGATCATTTTTAAATGTAATAGTACCCATCTGAATCACAGTAATGTGTTTCAGCCTGGCTACTTCATTCAGTTTTTGATCATACTCCTTCTCAAAATCTGTTGCAGCTGCCTTGAGATCAGCAATCTCCTTTGCCTGACTTTTGGCTAGGATCTTGCTTTTCTTATAGGCTTGCAACAGTACTTGGTATTCATCTAAGAGCTGATGAATATCTCCCTCAGATTCAGAATCACTTCCATCACTTGATGAAGATGATTCTGACTCTGAACTAGAACTGGAATCTGAACTTAAGGTTAGACTTTGTACCTGACTAGGTCCTGGCTGCTCCAGGATTTGGTACTTTCAGTCAATGCCATCAGTCCTTGGCACTGAACCTCTTCTTGTTCATAGATTGATTCCATGATCTGCATAAACTCTTCTTCTTCTTCAGCAAATAGCCCTATATAGGCTTCAGCATCTGTCTCAGTGTCTGAAGAAGAAATGTCTGAAAGAGTCTTCTCATTCTTTGCAACAAAGGACTTCTCCTTCTTTCCTTTGAAGTGAGTCTTCTTTTTGTCACTGGATTCTTTCCTTCTTTCAGGACAATCTGCAATTACATGACCCTGTCTATTGCAGCAGTAACACACAATCTTAGACCCAGTTGCCTTGCTAGTCTTTGTCCTTTGCTTGTCCTTCTTTGAAGGCTTCTTCTCCTGATACTGAACTTCTTTCCCTTTGGAAAAAGAAGGTCTGGACTTCCACTGTTTCTTCTTCAGGAATTTCTGAAAATGTCTGGTAAATGCAGCAAAGTCTTCATCACTTTCACTGCTTGTAGATTTAGTGCTAACAGACTCATCAGATTCTGATTCAACTACCTCTGGAGGAGGAGTTGATGACTTAGTCCTGTTCTTTCTAGGTACTTCTGACTTAAAGGCAACAGTCCTTTCCCTGTGTTCAGTCCTTGTTGACTTTTCCTCCTCTTTTCTTACTGACAATTGCATCTCATAAGATAACAACTTGCCAAACAGTGTGGGAGGAGGAATTTCTCCCAACTTTGCCATTTCTCTGATGGCACAGATCTTAGTGTCCCAATCTTTGGTTAGGGACCTCAAGAACTTATCATTCAATTCATAGTTTGTGAACTCCCTTCCATAGGACATGAGTTCATTAACAATTCTGTAGAACTTTTTGTAGCATTCAGTGATGCTATCTCCTCTTCCTTGCCTAAAGCTCTCATATTCTTGATTAAGCAAGGATTTCCTATCTTGTCTTACTTCTTCAGAACCTTCCATGTAGACAATGAGGGTATCCCACATTTCTTTTGCTGTTTTACAGTGAATAAGGTTCTGGAAGGTGGCATCATCAATTGCACTAACTATGATGTTCTGTGCCCTTTTGTCCATTGTAGCTAGGACAATCTCATCCTTGGTCATCTCAGAAAAATCCTTTGGAGTTCTCTGTGTAGCATCCAAGACTGAAATCTTCATGGGCACATAAGGCCCTTCCTTGACTGTGATGTAGATCCTAGGGTCAGAGGCCTCCATGAACAGCCTTACCCTTTCTTTCCAGATTCCAAAAATCTCCTTTCTGCAAATGGGCAGTTTCATTGAACCTAATTCCTTGTGATTCTCTGAAGACCCCATGTTTCTTGATTTTCTTGAAACTGTTTCCTGACTTATACTGAATCTGCCAAACTGGATCTCCTCAGACAGTTAGTCCTTTTTGAGGAACCTCGCTTTGATACCACTTGAAAGATATGGTACCTAAACACCTAGAGGGGGGGGGGGGTGAATAGGTGACCTAAACCTTTTTTAAAACTTTGTTGGCAGCACAACAATTATTTCACAGATTACTACAGCTAACAGCAATTACAGAAATCAAACAATTAATCCACAGCACAGCACAACACACCACAGCAGACACACTAATTTATAGTGGTTCCCCAATCTTTGGGTACATCCACTTTCCCCCTTCGCCTATCTAGCAGTGTACTAGATTCGGCCAAACTTCTCCACTAACTCAGAACCAAACTAGGTTCCTACCTCAGGCCCAAAGCCTTACACTCAGCCAAAAGGCCTACACTCAGCCACCCAGGCCTACACTCAGCCAATTAAGGCCTACACTCAGAGTTCTTCAACTCCTACACTCAGGCAACCAAGCCCTACCCTCAGCCTTTATAAAATAGGCTTACAATTCTCTCAGATCCAATGGATCCTACAAGTTAAAATAGAAAGTACAATAGTTAACTCTACAACTCAGAAAATAGGAGAGGAGTTGAGAGATTCTTGAAGAGTTCTTGGAAGAACTCAGTTAGATCCAAACTGACTTAGCTTCCTTCAAAGCTTCTTGATTAGAACTGAATTAGTCTGAATCTTCTGCAGTTGTTCCTTGACCTCTGCTTCTTGAAATCCAGATGACTCTGAATTCTTCTTCTCAGCCTTAGTTCCAAAGACTGAATACTTGGTTGGAGCTCTCTCTCTCCAACTTCTTAGATCTGCTGATGCACATCAAGATCTTCTTGTGTTGATACTCAATATACCACTTTTACAAAGATCTGAACTCTCTCTGTAAAAACTTTTTCAACCACTTCTATATTATCTCAACAATCAATCTTCATCTGTAAACTATGGGTGCCTATTTATAGGCTTCCTTCATGGTAACCGGCTGGTCTGGTTCATAACAGACTTCTGATATCACTGACAGTTGATGTAGAACGGCTGGATCGGCAGCTGTCTTGTCAACCAGTCACTTCTTGAAATTCCTCTAACTGTTAGATAGTGTCGAGACTTTCTGTTCTTAAGTGTCGACACTTATAGGCCAAGTGTCGACACATGTTGTGTAAGTGTCGACACAAGTCTACAAGGTGTCGACACAATTCCTTGTATGTCTCGACACAGTTTCTTCTGCATGTGTCGACACTGAAATTGAGTGTCGACACAAGTACTTGTACTTCATTCTGCAACTGTATTCTTCTAAGTGTCGACACAACTCCTTTGTGTCGACACAACTTTATGTGTTGAAACTGTCAAGTGTCGACACTGCTTCTTGGTGTCGACACAAGTCTTCACTTTTGTTTCTTCAGCTGAGTGTCGACACATTCCTTTAGTGTCGACACTTGTACTTAGAATATTTTGTAACTTTTCTGATCTTTGCTAAGTGTCGACACAGCTCCTTGTGTCAACACTTTCTTCAAGTGTAGAGTCTTCAACTAAGTGTCGACACATTGTGCTGAGTGTCGACACTTTCTTCAAGTGTTGACTCCTCTGGTTGTGTGTCGACACATTGTGCTGAGTGTCGACACTTACTTCAAATACTGAGTCTTTAGCTAAGTGTCGACACATTGTGCTGGGTGTCGACACTTACTTTAAGTGCTGACTCTTCTGCATAGTGTCGACACATTGTGTTGAGTGTCGACACTTGTACTTAGATTCTGCAGACTTTTGTTGAGTGTCGACACTTACTTCAAGTGTCGACACTTTCTGGTGTTGACTCAGCTCTTCTAGGTGTCGACACTTCTGCTAAGTGTCGACACAGCTTTTCTGCATTCTTCTACACTGAGTGTCGACACAGCTCCAAGTGTCGACACTTTCTGACTGGGGTCGACTCTTCTTCCCAGGTGTTGACACAATGACTCCAAGTGTCGACACTGCTTGTCTGGGTGTCGACACAAGCTTTCTCAAGTGTCGACACTTTCCCTCTGGGTGTCGACACATGGACTTAGAATTTTTAGCTTCAGTCCAGTGTATTCCTAACCTGCACAAGTAACTCAAACAAACATCAAATACACTATGATGCATATCATTGAGTTAGGTGAGGCTTCTTCAAATCAGGTACATTTGACCAATGTACCCAACAAAAAGGAAGGTTGCTATGGTGGTCTTCTGCCATTATTTAGTTAACGTGTCTGTTAAGACCCTCTTTATCATAGAGAGCCAATCCTCAGCTTGAGTTGGCGTTCCAACCCCATCGAACCTCGGGGGATTAAAGCCCATTACATGCGTGAGCTGTCTCTCCGTATCCCTCCTCGGCTCTAGCTGATCCACCACCAAGCGCTCCACCACTCTCGGCTCTGCCGCCCTAACCGGTTCTTGCTCATTCACAGGAGGTGCGTGATGCATTTGCCCTGTAGGTTGGGAATTTATCATGGCAAAAACTGCTTCAGCCACCAACCTGATGGTTTCCGCTGAAGGAGGTGTTGTAGGCACATCCCTTGGTGCACTACTTTCCGTCGATTGCAGACGCTCCGATCGACCAACACCGCTCCTAACTGCCTATAATAGCAAAGAACCTAGATTAAATGACACACAAATTGCTAAAAGCAATCATTAGAACACTCAGGTTCCATAAAATAAGTGTATTTTTCATTCCTAAGTGGATATTCATGGGTTCTTTTTGATGTTATAACGATGACGCAACATATGCTCACCACCCCTTAAAATAATTCGCCCACGAATTCATTTAAGCATGACCGTAACAAGAAATCTGATACGAAATTGTAATACCCCCATCCGTCGTATGGCATATAATAAAAGGTCCAGCTGGAACCCGACACCATATACCACGGACAGTCGGAAGGGTTACGTATGAATAATCAAACTATCAAATTAAGACTACTCGTCCTAACACAGAGCATTCTAGCGGAAGCTTTTAAATAGTTGAAAGAACCCAAACTTGTATCCAATAATCATGAATGTCCAACACCACTACAACTGGAATGAAAAAAAATACACTGAAAGGTACACAGCCTTATGGACTTACAAAGGTTCACTTAATTAAATAATGTTTTCCATACATCGGCTCACATGCCGGCCACACATGACAAAATAAAGTACAACTATTCACTTTGGCCTTCTAGGGCCAGCACAGCAACATGGGCTCCAACCCGCTATTTGGTACTCGGCTCCGCAGCACCTGCAAGCAACATTCCACTGAGGCAAACAAAGCAACGGTCAGCCAAAAGCCGACCAAATTATAACGACCACGCCCCTAACTCGGGACGGCGGTGCTCCTTCCCTGCAATTCATTATCCCAGCTAAATAATATAGTACAAACATACTAGCCACAGGTGTAGGCTCACACAGACAAACACCCCGTGCACTCAGGGCACATTATCGGTGAATCCTGACACTTCAGCGTCTTCACCACCACCCCCGGGATGGCAACAACGTGAGCATTTTAGCCTTTCTGACCACTGTCTAAGGCTCCTGACTATGCCAACGACCAATCCCCTTTTCGGGTCTCTCGCACTAAATCACATAGCCCAAGTCCGATTCCACTTGCCCGTTGCTCACAACGCGAAGTATACCTTAAGACGTACGCACGAGCCAAGATTCTCTCGAATCCTGCCATTTCCAAATAATCACATAACCCAGTTATGTTCAAGGCCGGTTCCCAGACCACCAAGTTATCAGAACAACGATTCCGCTCAGTTTTCCGGGTGCGCCTTGGAGTTAATCCCCAAGGATCCCTGCTGCAATCTACCGCGTAGAAACCCGAAAACCCAAAGCACGGAGTCTTCTCCGACAAACCATAACAAATGCAACATCACCGATCCAAACCAACATGTCCAGGTAGGCTTCACACACAATGCCTATGTTCGTACTTCGATTCCGGACTCTATATGCAACACAAGGGGGGACTATTCACGTCAACCCCAAGGAACACCGCACACTCGCCGCACACTCGCGGGAGCGGGTTTCCCTATGCAAAAAGGAAGAGAGCTTCACATGCTCAAGTAGAGAATCGTTACCCTTGTAGTACCCTTTTGTGCCGTGGAAAATTACACGGATAGAAGTCTTCGCAACGGGATTTCCTCCACAGATCCGCTCTCGGTTCTCTAAACGGTGCTCCGATGCTCCGCCGGCGGCCGAAATCCTCCTCCTTCTTCCTCCTTTCTCTAACTCCTTGGAAAGAGAAAGCTTAAGGGAGAAATGAGGAGTTAAACCACCATTCCCGGCCTTAACAGAGCAGGAACATGCCTGGGCCGTCAGATCTTACTTAAAGAAAACGAACTGCTCAGATCTGTATATAAATCCTCAAACCTTTGCCAAACACGCCCTCACACACGGCCGTGTCCCAGGCCGTATGCCTCGATCCTGGCACGATTGTTGAGCGCAGAAAAAACCACATGGGCAAGACACGCATATGTCTCAACCTGACATGCCCGTGTCGGGTCCTGGACACGCCCGTGACCGGAGGCGTGTCACGAATAACCGTCACGCCAACCGTCACGACTCTAGGGAACACGGGTACTGACACGGGTAGGCACACGCCCGTGTCAAATGACACGCCTATGTCATTCTGCTGTATTTCTTGCCATGTCCTTCTCAAGATACAGCCAACCAAAACACCAAGCCAGACACGGCCTTGGACACGCCCGTGTCCTAGGCCGTGTACCCCTATACAGGCACCAAAATTACTTTTGGACGCGACCAGCTCGATAACGATTTTCGGGGCGTTACATCATGTTTCCTTTTTCTCGTTGCATGGAATGTTATGTAGTATGGGATGCATAACATTTCATGTGTATGTCGCTCATACATGCATTAAGGCATTTTTTAGAATGCATAACACTGCATACATTGCATATCATCGTACAAGCACTCGTGCTAAGTTAAGGTTTACATGATGACTCATGTGCACACATGATTTTAAATAAGAATAAAGAATTCATATATTCATATCATAGGCACATAAGTAAATAGGATGAGAGGATATCATCCTAAGTAGGATATAACATCATAATCCCAGAGCAAGTTTGCAGCAAAAGCAAGTGTCTTTAAAGTATGGCCTGAACAAGTTGTAATCTAGGATTTTTGATAAGTCGTTCGTTAGTTTTCTAGAAATGCCAGCTAGATGTCTTACAACGAGGTCAACTCCCCAGTCAGAGGGTGAGTCGTCTGGTGCACAAAGTGTTGCGGTGATCGAGAGTTTGCACCAGAGTAACGAGGCTCTGTCGAGACAGTTAGTTGCGATGCAGTCGCAGATTTAGTCCTTGTTGTCTGCCGCTCCCGTGCAACAACCTTTAGCATAAGATTCTACTGCGGGTCAAGTCGTACCTGCTAACCCTGCTCCTCTAGTGCCCCAGTGACACTACCACCAGATATGAACCTTATATCGCATTTCCAGTGATTGAGACCTCCCACTTATGTTTGGAGTGCCGACTTTATGGTCTTGGATGATTGGATCATCAATATCGATGAAATGTTCACGTATTCGGGGATTGCTGAAGCCCAGAAGGTAATGAATGCGACATACCAGCTAAAAGGCCTGACAAAGACTTGGTGGATACAGGAAAAGGAAAGTTTGAAGGAAGGATGCTCTTGGGTGTCCTTCAAGAAGATGCTACTTAAGAAGTTTTTACCTTCGGTCGAGCAGGACCGTCTGATGAATAATTTCTTGCATTTGAAGCAGAGACAAGTCATGGTGAGTGAATATGATATTGAGTTCAGTAAGTTGAGCAGATTTGCTCATGATATGGTAGCTTCGGAGGCAGGAAGTGTGAAGCGCTTTCTCAGAGGATTAAGAAGCGATGTCCAACAATTGACATGTGCTTATAGAGCTGAAAGCTATGCTGAGGCAGTGGAAGCCACACTGAAGGTTGAGGCGTTCGAGAATGCCAAGAATCGAGGTGGCGCAACAAGAAAAGAGAAGAGGAAAGGTGATGAGGATGGAAGATCTAGGACATCTAGCCCTTCTTCGAAAAAGAAAGTAAAGAAGTACGTAGCTTCTGTGGTCGATCTGGCCACCCTTACGAAAGATGTTTCAAAAGGATTGCCACCATGAAGCACAACATGTGCTCACCATCCAAGGTGAACCCAAAGGAGATCTAGTGTGCACGTACTGTACAAGGAAGGGACATGATGTGAGTCATTGCTGGTTGAAGAAGAGGTATTGCTCCAAGTACAGGCAGAAGGGGCACCTGAAGACTTCATGCCCCCAGGCTCAGACGCCACTACAGCCTGCCCTGCTTAGGGCTCTAATGCTGCCACCAAATCAGGACAAAGGAAAAGGAAAGCTGAATGTGGTGACCAGGGTGGAAGCTCAGACCTCTACACAAGTGATATTAGGTTAGACCCTAGTTTACTTTTACTCTCTATTGTTGCCCTAGTTTCGTTCGTTTAGTTATGTATACTATAATTTTAGGGGAGTTTAAGGTAAAGAATAGGTGGGCGCACATTCTTTTCGATTCGGGTGCCACCCGTTCCTTTGTGGCACAGAGTTTCGTAGATAAACATCGATTGGACGTGGCTCAATTAGGAGACTCCTTCAATATCAATCTTCCCTCTGGTGATTCAGTGATATCTAATAAAAGAGTTCTGAGATGTCCTATTTATCTAGGTGATTTCCTAGCCTTTACGGATCTGATGGTTTTGGATCTGACGGACTTTGATGTGATTTTGGGCATGAACTGGCTGTCCAAGTACAATACGGTCATCTAGTGCAGGGAAAAACGATTGGAATTCAAGATGGACAATGGCCAACCTATGAGCATCTATGTTTTTCAGGACATGGTTTACCATATTATTTCTACGGTACGTGCTTGTCGTGCTATATAGTCTGGTTGTGAGGCGTATTTTGTTTCTATCTTTGCTTTGGAAACAGCTTGTGTTACTGTTGGGTATTGTATCCACAACGTACCTGATTTGAAGAAGCCCCTGAACAAGCTAAGGTAAATAGACAATGTATTTGATGAAATCTTTTAAGTTGTGCTTGCAGTTATTCCACGCTAAGTACACACCAATGTCAGGGTGCAGTAGGTCAATATACACGGGTCTGCGCGACGTAATCCCTCGTTGAGCAGATCAGTGTGTTGGCCTACGTGTACTCTCTCTATTGGAGTGTACTTATTTTCAAGTACAGGGCTGTGATAATGCAATAGCAGACAAGGAGCAAGGATGAGTCAAAGAGCAGCTCATGGGTGGAAAGACGAAAAATCGTCTAAGTAACAATCGACGAGAATCACCAAGTGATTCTCGCCGATTCGGCGAGAATCACTAGTGATTCTCGCCGAATCGTCGAGAATCACTGGCTGATTCTTGCCGTCTCTATCTGGCTAAATCACTAGTCAAAATCGTCGAGAATCACTAGTGATTCTCGCCGAATCGTCGAGAATCACTGACTGATTCTCGCCGACTCGTCGAGAATCACCTTCGATTCTCGCCGATTTTGCCTTAGGCGATTTTCTGGAACTCGCTGGACCGGACTCAGCCGCTGGCATTGTTTTGAACCGGGCTAAGGGTTTCTTGTTGGTGGGGCCCACAACGGTCATCTTGAAGACCTAATGTATAAATACACCTGTATTATTGAACAGTATAACACACACAGAAAATCAAACAAGAAATTTAAAAAAGAAGAAGCCGCCGCCCGACGTGACCTAGATCGCGAAACTTCTCCGTCGCCGTCGCCGCTAGTCCAGTAGATCGCCGGCTTTGATCGTGGTTTCTTCCAGATCTTCCGACGACAGAAGCTCAGCCAAGCACTGCGTCTCACGCGTCTAACCAGAGATCCTTTGTCTCTTGATTCGTTGATTGGGAAAACCTTCCCCTTCCGAATCGATCGAGACGATCGATCCTAGTGTGACCGTTGGAAGATCTTGCTAGCTTTGCTACGAAGTTTGAATCTCCAAAGAACAGCTGCAACACTCCGTTGTCGCCGCCGATCCCGAGAACCAAGCCGCCGCCCTTCTTGCCGCCGCCGGTTTCGGGAGAGATTCTCTCCAAGTGAGATCTAGGGTTGTGGACTCTTCGTTGACTTCAAGAACACGTCATCGAACGAAGAGGGACACCTTAGTATCCATAAGTTATTTGTATTTCTTGTACATTCTATTTTCAATTTTGTTGTAAAGGAACGTTGGTTCCTAGTTGTAAGGGTTGGGTGCAACCCGTGTTGTGGGAGTGGTGACTCCTACGTGTGGAAGGGTTCCTTCCGTTAGTGCAAGGATTGGATTTCAATTCTGTTGGTGAAGTGACCGAGTCATCCCTGGTTGGGAGATAGGTCGAAGGGGGAAAGTGGATGTACCCAAATCGGGGAACCACTATAAATTGCTTGTGTCCTTTCTGTGCTGTGTTGTTTTGTTTTCTTGTGCAGGTACGATTTTAATTCCGCAAAAACACTGCAAGACACCTATTCCCCCCCCCCCATAGGTGAAGGTAGTTGACACTAAGTGGACTTTCAAGTGGTATCAGAGGGAGGTTACTCATCAAAAAGGTTCACACCTTGAGTAAGTTCCTGCCACTAGTGTCAAGAAGAAGGCAAACTTCTACTATGGACGGACTCAAGTACACAGGCAAGATCCCAGTGTGCACCAGGCTAAACTTTCCTATCTGGAAGGAAAGGATTAAGTTCTACATGGAAGCGGTCGATCCCCGGCTCTTCATGATCATGGAGGAGGGACCTTATGTCCCTACTAAGGCCTCCATCATTGATCCTACCAAGAAAGTGCCAAAGAAAATTTTTGAAATGGACAAGGACGAGATGATGCTGGTGGGACTTGACAAGAAGGCGCAGAATATTCTGGTCAGCGCAGTCGATGACTCAATGATGCAGAACTTCTGCAACTGCAGGACAGCAAAGGAGATCTGGTACTGCCTGATTATCCTAATGGAGGGCACTGATGAAGTGAGGTATGATCGGAGATCCCTCCTGAACCAGAAATATGAGCCCTTCAGACAAGGGCCTAAGGAAGAAATCAGAGTCACCTTCGAGAACTTCCTTAAGATTGTCAATGCCCTCAAAGGATATGGAAGAGTGTTCACTGATGGTGAACTTAATGATAAATTCCTTAGGTCCCTTACTAAGGAATGGGACACAAAGATCTGCGCCATCCGAGAGTTTGGCAGGCTTGCTGAAACAGACCCGCAAATTCTGTTTGGGAAGCTGATGTCCTATGAGCTTCAACTGAACACCAGGAAAGCAGAAGAAGAAGCAGAGAAGGCTGCAGCCAAGGAAAAGACTGTGGCCCTAAAAGCCATTTACTCCAGGAAGGGCAAGGGTGTGGTTTCATACCGTGCCGGGAAAAAGGATGAGGAGGAGGACTCCGAGCCATGCTCCTCCAGCTCAGAGTTGTCTGAGGAAGATTTCTCCCTCATCACCCGAGAATTCAAGAAGTTCCTCAAGATGAGGAATCAAAGAAAGAGAGACGGCTCCTCCTCCAGGCATCAGAAGAAAAATTATTCTTCTGACAGGTATGCTTCTAAACCGAACAAACATCGCTCCTCTGACATTATTTGTTTTGGATGCAATAAGCCAGGACACGTCGTGGCCGACTGCCACCAAGGCAAGAGAGAAAAGGGGAAGGGAGAGGAGCACAAGTCCTCTAGAGATAAGAAGAAAGAGAGGAGCTACATCGCCAAAAAGCCAAAGACACTGAGTGAGTCTGATTCCTCAGACTCCAGTGATGATGAGGAAGCCTACTTCGGGCTGGTGGGTCGCTCCGACTCAGAAGGAGAATGCCCCCCATTTACTGGGAAGGTAAAAGCTCACACCCCTCTCTCCGACTCTGAATCTAATCCTGAGTCTCAGGATGATGACCTTGAGGATAGCCCTTCGGCCCGTGAAGCGGAGCTCCTCGAGAAGTATGAGCTTCTGCTCAACACTTTCGAGGAGTGCCGTAAGAGATTGAAGGCCGAGAAAAAGGAAGTGAAATTCCTTAAGGGTGAGAGTGTCTCCCTAAGGGAAGAGATCACCAGCTTGATCTCTCTCCGACAGGAGCACCTAGACCTGACTTCAAAGCATTCAGAGTCTCTTAAGCTCCTTGATCTTAAGCAGGAGGAAGTCGACAAGTTGGAAGAATAACTTGCGGCAGAAAGGAAGATGTTAAGAGCTTCTCTATGCCAAAAACAGTTCTTCCATTAATTGATACCTTCTCTGCTCAGGCCAAAGAAGCTGGCTTGGGGCATGTGGGGGTATCTGGTTCCTCATCCAGGAGAAACAGGAACCAGAGAAAGAATAAGGCCGCCAAGAAGGCCTCTGCTGCTGAAAAGGGAAAGGCCCCACTCAGTCCTGTTGTGTTCAGACAGCCTAGCTTTCCCTGCAACCAACATGACTTTGAGTCAACCTTTGGTCATCATTTCCGGCCCTTGGTTGCAAAGCCAAAGAGCCGATATGATGGTTGGACTTTTCCCCGCAACTTCGGTGAGAGTGTCTTCAAGGCACCTTATGAGGAAATCCACATGAGAAATTATGGTCAATTCTCTAGCGGCCATAATAGAAAGCAGGCACCAAAAGCCAAGCCTGTTATACTGAAGGAACAGAAGGTGAAGAAGTCATGTGACTGTAATCACTATGATGCCTCCACCTCCAGATCCAAGGCCCCGGCTGTACCCACCATTCCCAGGGTAAAGCAGGAGCCTAGGAAGAGGTACAACAGATTTGACTGTTGGTGTTGTGGCAAAGTCGGTCACTTTGCCATGAATTGTTGGTTTAATCCGAGGTACAACGAGACTCCTTATGTTAGCAATGCGAGGCCGACCACTCGTAGGGTTAACCACCCGAGGGGGAGTATGCTAACCAAGAATCTAGGACCCAAGTTCGATTGGGTTCCTAAGGGAAAATAATTTTGTTTTGCAGGAATGTCCAAAGGCCACCAAAACTCCAATATGGTACTTGGACAGTGGATGATCCCGGCATATGACTGGGACAAGAAGCCTGCTGCGTGATTATACTCCAGTTGAAAATGGACCCAAGTCATCTTTGGGGGGTCAGATCGAGGAGTCACCAGAGGTTACGGTATGATTTCCAACGGTATAATCTCTATCACCGACGTGGCATATGTTGAAGGTTTAAACCATAACCTGATCAGTGTAAGTCAGTTATGTGATAAAGGTTATAACGTTAAGTTCTACAAGGATAAATGCCTGATAATCTCATGTGCCTCTTCGGAGATGGTATTAACAGGCATTAGGAGCAGAAATATCTTCTGCTTAAATTTTCTTAGTGTAGATTCATCTACCCCCGTATGCCTAGTAGCAACAGGCAGTGCATCTCTTTGTGAACAATGTCACAAGAGATTGTCACATATTAATTTCAAAACAATTAGTATGCTGTTTTCTAAAAACTTAGTAAGGGATGCTCCCATTATCAAGTGCATCAAAGATAGCCCCTGTCCCGCATGCCAGATGGGCAAACAAACTCGGTCTACCTTTAAGAGCATTGCAGACAAAGACTCTTCCCGATGTCTTTATCTTCTGCATATGGACTTGTTTGGTCCAATGCAAGTTCATAGCTTGGGAGGCAAGTCCTATACGCTAGTGATAGTTGATGATCACTCTCGGTTTACATGGGTGTTCTTCTTAAAATGAAAGTCAGATACGTTTGACATCTTCACTAGTTTTGTCAAGCAGGTTCAGAACGAATTTAACTGCTCAGTGGTCAAAATCAGAAGTGACCATGGAACAGAATTCGAATCTGGTGCTATGACAGAGTTTTGTGAAGAACAAGGTATCTTTCATCAGTTTTCCTCCCCGCGCACTCCTCAGCAAAATGGAGTTGCGGAGAGGAGAAATAGAACTCTCATTGAAGCTTGCACGACAATGTTGAAAGACGCTTCTCTCCCAGAATACTTCTGGGCAGAGGCGGTCAATACGGCTTGTCATGTACAAAACCGAGCATTGATCAACAAGAATCATCGTAAGACGCCTTATGAGCTACTGAGAGGCAGGAAACCAACCATGTCCTACTTAAGGATCTTTGGTTGCACATGCTACGTACTCAATAACGGGAAGTACCCGCGTACTAAATTTGGTGAAAAATGCTTCGAAGGCATATTCATGGGCTATAGTTCCCACAGTCGGGCATATAGGGACTTCAATAAGAAAACCCTAGTGGTAGAAGAATCAATTAATGTTGTATTTGATGAAGGAAGCTTGCTTAACAGCAATTCTTCCAGCGGTTTTCTTGAAGATGCAGGTGCACGACTTGAACAGCTGAGTCTCGATGAGACCGCTAAAGATGAAACTCCTAAGTACGTCAAAGTTTCCACCTCAACGTCAACTGGGAATGTTGAAGATCAAAATGGAGCAAATCTCTTAGAAGAAGGAGAAGCCCATGAAGTAGTCGAAACTCCAGACGCCAGACTTCTAGAGCTCCGGCACGTGAGGGATCATCCTAGAGATCAGATCATCAGAGATCCTCGTGACGGTGTCAGAACTCGAAGAGGTACTATTAACGAGATTTTGCATCTTAGCTTCCTGTCACAGGTTGAGCCAAAGAAGTTCGACGAGGCGAACAAAGATGCGGCATGGATTTTGGCCATGCAAGATGAACTGCATCAATTCGAACGATGCAACGTTTGGACGCTGGTTCCCAGACCACAAAAGCAAAATGTGATTGACACCAAGTGGATCTTCAGAAATAAACTGGATGAACATGGTGTCATCATAAAGAACAAGGCCAGGATGGTGGCTCAAGGTTACAGACAGGAGGAGGGGATTGACTTCGACCAGACCTTTGCACCAGTGGCAAGGCTCGAGGCAATCAGATTGTTCCTGGCGTATGCTTCGCACAAAGGATTCACAGTCTATCAAATGGATGTGAAATCAACATTCTTGAGCGGAGACCTGAAAGAGGAAGTATACGTCGCTCAACCCCCAGGTTTTGTCAATCCTACTTATCCCAATCATGTATATTTTCTTAATAAAGCTCTATATGGTTTAAAACAAGCTCCGCGAGCTTGATATGAGACTTTATCTAGTTTTCTTCTTGAGAACACGTTCTCTAGAGGTAAAATAGATAAGACATTGTTTCTCAGGGAAGTCAAAGGCAAGATTTTGCTAGTGCAAATCTATGTCGATGACATTATATTCGGCTCAACGGACAACTATCTTTGCAAAAAGTTTTCTAAACTTATGCAAGGAAAGTTTGAAATGAGCAGTATGTGAGAGCTAAAGTATTTCTTGGGACTTCAAGTGAAACAATCTGAGGATGGAATCTTCATCTCTCAGACGAAGTTCACAAATGAACTCCTCAAGAAATTCGGTATGGAGAATGCAACCTCTATGAGGACTCCAATGGGATCCACTATGTCTCTGGATAAGGATGAGAAAGGTAAACCTTTCGATGAAACCAAATACATAAGCATCATTGGATCCCTGCTCTACCTTACTGCCAGTAGATCGGATATCATGTTCTCCACATGTGTCTATGCCAGATATCAGGTGAACACTAAGGAATCTCACTATGTCGCTGCAAAGCGAATTCTAAGATACCTTAAAGGTACTCCCAATCTTGGCTTGTGGTACCCGAGAAACAATGATGTCGAGCTAATAGGTTTTTCAGATGCTGATTTTGCAGGGAGTAGGGATGACAGAAAAAGCACTTCCGGGACGTGTCAATTCCTCGGAAGAAGGCTTATCTCATGGAACAGCAAGAAGTAGAATTGTGTAGCAACCTCCACAACAGAGTCTGAGTACATCTCGGCAGGCAGCTGTTGCGCACAACTCCTATGGATCAGAAACCAGTTAGCCGACTACGACCTTCGGTTCAAGGAAGTACCAATGTACTGCGACTCCTCCAGTGCAATTACAATTGCCAACAATCCGGTATCACACAGCAGAATGAAGCATATTGAAGTGCGCTACCACTTCATTCGGGAGCACATGGAGAACAAGGACATCTCTCTCTGTTATGTCCCCATGGACAAGCAGATTGCAGATATTTTCACAAAGCCCTTAGACGAATCCAAGTTCAGTCTTTTCAAAACTGAATTGGGGATGCTAAACTATGAGGAATGAAGACTACAGAAGCTCCAGGCTCGTGCATCTCGGGGGAGCCTCTGCCAGGAACTCAAGTGTGAGCACAGGCGCAAGAACTGAGGGGGAGCAAGGGGTCAAATGCAACAGACCCAGATTTGCAGAAGCCGAAAAGGGGGAGATTACCCTCTCGGCTAAGGCTAAGGTGGCTCTCTCAACTCAATTTTAAGTTTATGATTTTCATTCCCATACGCAATATTCACCTTAGCTTGTAGGGTTTAGGCTTCTTCAAATAGGGGGAGATTGTTGGGTATTGTATCCACAACGTACCTGATTTGAAGAAGCCCCTGAACAAGCTAAGGTAAATAGACAATGTATTTGATGAAATCTTTTAAGTTGTGCTTGTAGTTATTCCACGCTAAGTACACACCAATGTCAGGGTGCAGTAGGTCAATATACACGGGTCTGCGCGACGTAATCCCTCGTTGAGCAGATCAGTGTGTTGGCCTACGTGTACTCTCTCTATTGGAGTATACTTATTTTCAAGTACAGGGCTGTGATAATGCAAGAGCAGATAAGGAGCAAGGATGGGTCAAAGAGCAGCTCATGGGTGGAAAGACGAAAAATCGTCTAAGTAACAATCGACGAGAATCACCAAGTGATTCTCGCCGAATCGTCGAGAATCACTGGCTGATTCTCGCCGTCTCTATCCGGCTAAATCACTAGTCAAAATCGTCGAGAATCACTAGTGATTCTCGCCAAATCGTCAAGAATCACTGACTGATTCTCGCCGACTCGTCGAGAATCACCTTCGATTCTCGCCGATTTTGCCTTAGGCGATTTTCTGGAACTCGCTCGACCGGACTCAGCCGCTGGCGCTGTTTTGAACCGGGCTAATGGTTTCTTGTTGGTGGGGCCCACAACGGTCATCTTGAAGACCTAATGTATAAATACACCTGTATTATTGAACAGTATAACACACACAGAAAATCAAACAAGAAATTTAAAAAAGAAGAAGCCGCCGCCCGACGTGACCTAGATTGCGAATCTTCTCCGCCGCCGTCGCCGCTAGTCCAGTAGATCGTCGGCTTTGATCGTGGTCTCTTCCAGATCGTCTGGCAACAGAAGCTCAGCCAAGCACTGCGTCTCACGCGTCTAACCAGAGATCCTTTGTCTCTTGATTCGTTGATTGGGAAAACCTTCCCCTTCCGAATCGATCGAGACGATCGATCCTAGTGTGACCGTTGGAAGATCTTGCTAGCTTTGCTACAAAGTTTGAATCTCCAAAGAACAGCCGCAACACTCCGTTGTCTCCGCCGATCCCGAGAACCAAGCCGCCGCCCTTCTTGCCGCCGCCGGTTTCGGGAGAGATTCTCTCCAAGTGAGATCTAGGGTTGTGGACTCTTCGTTGACTTCAAGAACACGTCATCGAACGAAGAGGGACACCTTAGTCTCCATAAGTTGTTTGTATTTCTTGTACATTCTATTTTCAATTTTGTTGTAAAGGAACGTTGGTTCCTGGTTGTAAGGGTTGGGTGCAACCCGTGTTGTGGGAGTGGTGACTCCTACGTGTGGAAGGGTTCCTTCTGTTAGTGCAAGGATTGGATTTCAATCCTGTTGGTGAAGTGACCGAGTCGTCCCTGGTTGGGAGATAGGTCGAAGGGGGAAAGTGGATGTACCCAAATCGGGGAACCACTATAAATTGCTTGTGTCCTTTCTGTGCTGTGTTGTTTTGTTTTCTTGTGCAGGTACGATTTTAATTCCGCAAAAACGCTGCAAGACACCTATTCCCCCCCCATAGGTGAAGGTAGTTGACA
Source organism: Platanthera guangdongensis (assembly GCA_039583875.1). Taxonomy (NCBI): domain Eukaryota; kingdom Viridiplantae; phylum Streptophyta; class Magnoliopsida; order Asparagales; family Orchidaceae; genus Platanthera; species Platanthera guangdongensis. The sequence continues at coordinate 47,793,504 of CM077153.1, read as the reverse complement.
CTAAGTGGACTTTCAGTTACACTATGTCTTGAGGATATCTCGGTGGTGCAAGAGTTTCCTGATGTCTTTCCTGATTGTTTTCCAGGACTTCCTCCGGTGAGGGAGATAGAGTTTGTGATAGACCTCAAGCCAGGTACTCACCCTATTGTCAAAGCACCGTACCGTATGGCTCCGCGTGAGTTGGATGAGTTACGTACTCAGCTCGACGAGTTGCTCCAGTATGGTTTTATTAGACCTTGTTCTTCAACGTGGGGTGCTCCTGTATTATTTGTAAAGGAAAATGATAGATCGTTGAGGCTACGCATTGATTATAGTGAATTGAATAAGGTGACTATTAAGAATAGATATCCCTTACCAAGGATTGATGATCTGTTTGATCAGATGCGTGGTAGCTTAGTATTTTCAAAGATCGATCTTCGTTCAGGCTACCACTAGTTGATAATTCATGAGGCAGATATTCCACGGACCACTTTCCATTCGCGACATGAACATTTTGAGTTTTTGGTGATGTCCTTCGATTTGACCAATGCACCCTCTGCTTTCATGGATTTAATGAATAGAGTGTTCAAGGATTTATTGGACCGTTTTGTGATCGTATTCATAAATGACGTCCTTATATATTCCCGAAGTGTTAAAGAGCATACTCAACATCTGCGATTGGTTTTGTCGACCCTGAGGGATCTTAAGTTATATGCGAAGTTGAGCAAGTGTGGTTCTAGCTACCTTAGGTGTCCTTTCTGGGTCATGTTGTAAGCAAGGATGGTATTTCTGTAGAGCCGACCAAGATTTCTGCTTTGATGGAATGGGAGAGACCTTCTACACCTAAGGAGATTAGTAGCTCCTTAGGCCTTCCTGGCTATTATAGAAGATTCATGGAAGGGTTTTCAGTATTGTCTGCTCCTCTAACTAGACTTACCTAGAAGAATACTGCATTCATTTGGAGCGATAGGTGTGAAGAAGCTTTCCAGGAGTTGAAGAAGAGGTTGTGTACTGCTCCAGTTTTAACCTTGCCTACTGAAGGAGTTGAGTACGCTATTTATGTGGATGCATCACACATTGGACTTGGCTGTGTTTTGATGCAAGATGTAAAGGTGATCGTGTATGGGTCGAGGCAATTAAAGATTCATGAAAGAAACTATCCTACACATGATTTGGACTTTGATGCTGTAATTTATACGCTGAAACGTTTGAGACATTTATTGTGTGGCACGTTGTGCAAGATCTATACATACCATAAGAGTTTGAAGTACGTCTTCACTCAGAAGGAATTAAATCTGCGCCAGCATAGGTGGTTAGAATATGTGGTTGATAATGAAGTGGAGATCCTTTATCATCTGGAAAGGCTAACGTAGTAGCAGATGCTTTGAGTAGAAAGACCGCCAAAATTTTTAATCTGTCTGTGCAGTCCTTGGTAGAATAAATCTTGTTGATGGACATTGAGGTTGGGAGTAGTGTCGTGCTTGCTAGTTTAGAAGCAGAGGAGCCCTCTTGGATTTCCCTAACTAGAGCGCACCAGAAGGATGATCCAGATTTGTTACATCTCCGGAACAAAATGAAGAAGGGAGAGCTACCTGATCTCATTTTGGATGAGTTGGATACTTTGAAGTATCAGGGTATATTTTGTATCCCCTCTTTTGGTGATATTCAGGCTAAGATTTGTACTGAATCTCATGGTTCCAGTGTTGCCTGCCATCCTGGTTCCACTAAAATGTATAAATATCTAAAGCAAATTGTTTGCTGGTCGGGGATTAAGAATGATATAGCGAAGTTTGTGTCGGAATGTTATACGTGTCATCGTGTTAAAGCTGACCATAGAAGGCCTAGAGGTAAATTGACACTGCTTGATATTCCTACTTGGAAGTGGGAGAGTATTTCGATGGATTTCATCACTGTTTTACCAAGATCTCCCCGTGGGTACAACTCTATTTGGGTGATAGTTGATAGATTAACTAAATGTGCTCACTTTGTGCCTTTTAAGATTGGGTATTCTATGAAGAAGATAGCTGAGTTATACCTTGATGAGGTCATCAGATTACATGGAGTGCTTGTCAGCATCATATCCGATCGAGACTCTAGATTTATGTCTCATTTTTTAAAAAGTTTACACGAGGGGTTGGGTACCGATTTGAGGTATTCCACCACCTATCATCCACACGAATGGTCAGATGGAAAGAGTAAATCAGATCACAGAAGATTTGATCAAGTGTTATATTTTGGATTACGGTGGTGCTTGGGAAGAGCGTCTCAGACTCATGGAGTTTGCTTAAAATAATAGTTATCAAGAGAGTCTGCAAATGGCCCCGTTTGAGTCCTTATATGGGAGGCATTGTTGGACTCCTTTGTTTTTGGCTGAGGTTGGTGAGAGACCGTTGCTAGGTCTGAAAGCCCTTAAAGAAATGGATTGTGCTGTGACTCATATTCGAGAAAAGCTTCGTGTAGCACAAGAGCTCTATAAGAAATGTGCTAATCAACGAAGGGTTGATTTGGTGTTCGCTGTTGGGGACTTGGTTTATCTGAAAGTTTATCTGATGTCTGGTATTAAAAGGTTTGGAAGGAATCACAAGTTAGACTCCCAGTATGTGGGACCTTTTCAGATTCTAGAGCACATTGGAGTGTCAGCTTATAGGCTGGAGTTTCCTTCTTCCTTCCCGGGTGTCCATGATGTGTTTCATGTGAGCCAGTTGCGGAAGTGTGTTCATAGTGATTGTCCAGTCCTTGACTCGGTGCCCCAGATTCAGCCCAACCTTACGTACGTGGAGGAACCTGTTCATATTTTGGATTCTCAAGATTGAGTGTTGCAGAGAAAGACCATCCCCATGGTTAAAGATCTCCGGCGAAATCAAGACATCAAGAGCGTGACGTGGGAATTGGAGTCGGCAATGAGAGAATCTCATCCGTATCTCTTCCCTTAGTTCATGTATGTCTTCAGATTTTTGGTAATATTTGGGTTTTTTGTTTTGATTAGGTCTTAATGTTGTGATAAGCTTCAGGACGAAACTTCTTTTTATGGGGTGTGCCTGTAACGCTCACGATTTTCCGAAGTTATTCTTGATTTGGTGTCATCATATTTATGACGTCGGAGCGTTACCCCCTTCTTACGTTTTGTTGACAGCGCCACACCGTTTGTGAGTTTTTGCGTCCGTTGGGTCTTGTTGACCGGATTTTGTGATTTTGAGTGAGTTGAATGTCTTCCTTGATTTAAAGGATGAGGTTTTGAGGCTTTGGATTTGTCCAGTTTTATTGCGATCCGAGCATTTTGGAGTCTCGGCGTATGTTTCGACCCTTGTGGTGATTTTTGCCTGTGTATGCATTTGTTGTTATCTCAAGAATGGTACTTCAAATTCTAGGGTTGTCATCACTCTAAATTCATAGAGTCACATTTTATCCCGGATGTTAGTCAAATTAGAATTTCTGATAATTACCCTGCTTAGTACTCGAGATGGACAACCTTGTTCTAGAGAGAGATCGTTGTGTACTCGAGAGCTTTGGCCCTTCGTTTCTTGAGAGGCCGGGACTTGTTCCCGAGTAGTGTGTTGATTCCCGAGGATGCCTTTTCTTGTCCTTGAGAAAAATTCCTCTAGCTCTCGAGTAACGCTTCTAGTTCTCGAGAGGTCTACTTTTGTACCCGAGTAATGCTTATGTTGTTCCCCAGTAATACTAGTTTGTTCTTGAGACTTATCTTATCATTCCCATGATGTGCAGTCATGCTCTCGAGAAGTCCCTTTTACTTCTCGAGAAGGTTATTTAGTACTTGAGTAATATTATTTTGTTCTCGAGATCCGCCCTTTGTACTCGAGAATTGCCTCCCAGGTACTCGAGAAATCTCTCTTTCATTTCTCGAGTTACCTCCTTCACACGAGAAATTTCCCTCTTTACTCGAGAAATTTTTACTTGAACTCGAGAACTGTCCTCCTGGTTCTCGAGAAGTCCATTTCAGTATTCGAGAAGTCTTGTTGTTCTCGAGAGGTGTTTCTCGAGAAGGCATGTTATTCTCGAGAGGTGTCTTGTCCTGTTCTCGAGAAATCTTCATCCTGTTGTCGAGAAAGCTTCATCCCGTTCTCGAGATAGTCCTCATCTTGTTCTCGAGTGATCCAATCTTGCTCTCGATAAATTCGGTCCTTCTCTAGAAATTCAGCTTCTCTCGAGAAATCCTTGCTTCGTCCCGAGAATTCCGGTTCAGCCGACCCTTGACTATCTCTTTATGTTTAATGATCCAATATGCTATTTATTTCGATATTATACATATACACACATATATAAACAGGATAAACTTCTTCCTCTCCTCCTTAGGCCGATTTTCTTCCTTCTTCCCGAACCAGAGTGGCGTGAGCGAGATAGAGAAAGTTTTCCGCGATTCTTCCGGGGGCCACCGATGGTGCTCCGGTGCTCGAAATCTTCCACAAAATATAGATCCGAAAAGCTCTCATCGAGAGCTATGCCATCGTGGTAAAATCTTTCCCATTCCTTTAGTTTTTCTCGCTAGGGTTTTCGGCCCTAACTCCTATTTTTGGCCATTTTTGTTAGATTTCATTTTCTCTCGTCTTTCTTGGTCCCGATCTAAGCCGCGGTGCAATTTGGAGGTCTTCTCCGGTAAAACCAAGGCAAGTGATGGTTTCCTCCTTCTCTTCCCTTCTTTAACCCGAATTGTAGAAATTTCTAACTTCTTGTTATCATAATTTACAGCTTGCTGAATATAATGCTGTTTAGATCCCTTGTCTAATTCTACTTATAATTTTCATGTTCTCGACTTTGCTATCTAGCCTTTTTAAGTGCTATAAGATTTGATGATGTGATTAAATCTCACTCTTATAACTGTTCCTCAATGTTTATGTAGGATAAGTTAGAGTTTATTTAGGATTGTAAATTCTTCCTAAAGGTAGATCAACCGCTTCAATCTAGAATTATCTAGTAGAATCTGATGTGCTAATGTTGTCTTGAGATCTATACCATGGTTTTCTTCGTGGCGATGCCGTGGGGCGAGACAATTCGCCAAGACCTGTTTGGGTTGTGGCGTGCCCTTAAGCTCTCAACCCGGATCGTTACAATGTGTGACTTCATGATTTTCTTCGTTGCGAGCGTTCTTTGTGGGCAAATCCACTATCGTAACGTTTGTTCACTCTGTTAGTACTTTGTGGGACTCTACCGGGTTTTTGAGCTTTTGCGATGTATGTTGGAGTATCTAATCTCCATTGCATTTATGAAGGATTAATATATCCATGGGGGTGTGTCCAGATGAGTTGACCACCCTGCCAGTTTTGTTTTTTTGGTGGAGTTGACCACAGGTGGCTAATAGAGTTTTGCCTTCTTCCTGATGATTTAATCATGACCTTTCCCCCTTATAGTCTTGTGTATTTGGGTACTTTTGTTGTACGTTACGCTTCATGCAAGTGTTCCCTTTTTGACTTTGGTACCTTACTGCTGTACTTGTTTAAGTATCTTTCCTTTGGTCTTGGGTTGGTACCCCCTTAACTTTGTTTTCTTTTGGCTTACTTTCTTCCATCACTTGTACATTCTTGCTGAGGTGTTCTGTCTTTGGAATGCCTCAGGTTCAGAGCTGTAGCTGATTGCAGTGCTAGTTTTGGAGTTCTTGAGCAACAGTGTTGTTTTTTGCCTCGTCGTAGCGAGGTAGATTGTTGTTTAGTTTGCTTAGTAGTTCAAACATACTTTGTTTTATGTGGGTTCGTGTCAGTTTGTTGACGCCCACAGGATTGATGATTTTGGATGCTTGCTAGCTGCATAGTTTTCTTTCTATGTATTCGGAATACTTGCTCTCTGTGATGTTTTATGCTAAGACTGCATGGTAGGCTTTTTCAAGTATTAAAACTACTATTATTACCTCATGCATTGCACGTTTTTAAAATGTTAATTCACTACTTTTAACGACCGTAAAAATCTACTTTTATTGTTATTATAAATTTAGAACTTGTATACCTTGAGGTGTCCTCTAGGAACCTCTAAACTCATGTAGGATGTCTAACCTTGTAAAAGAAGTTTTTTCTGCAGTGTTTAATTACCTTGTTGCATGGACTAGATGAGCCACAAAGACGAGGGATACGGATAAATACTACACATAAACTGATTTTGCCTCTAAATAACCTAAAGATCTTTCTTCATGGTCAAGTAGGAGTTTTGCCTGAGCGTCCGCAGTTATTCCCTACTGACGTGGCATTATGACGCACATTTTTTTCCCTTACTTTGATATCTCTTTAATGGCGGTGAAAAATGCGGGTTGTGACAGCATGTGCTGTGAGCGCATTGCCCAAAGGACAGGTATTGTTAATGAACAAGCTGCATGAGGGTAGGTGTTGTGAGCATGCTGCCTGAAGGCAGATGCTGTTAATGACCACACTGCACGAGGGCAGGTGTTGTGAGTGCGCTGCCTGAAGGCTGGTGCTGTTAATGAGCGTGTTGCACGAGGGCAGGTGTTGTAAGCATGTTGCCAAAGGCAGTTGCTGTTAATGTAAGCTAGTGTCCTTTCTTTGGGTAAAATGTGTACATAGTCTTGATGGCGTGGATGATGTTCGTCTTTTATAGGCCGAAAAGACACGAACTATAAAAATCATTAGTGTCATAGTAACTAGTCTGTTCGGGTAGTTTACATGAAGCATTTATAAAAAAAAGTTAATAAAGCATTGTGGTGGCATGGGTATGACTCTATTGATGGGTCGGTAGCTTTCTATTGGGTTGATTGCCTTAGGGGTTGCCCCCGACCATGTCCTTCATGGAGAGCATATTGCTGATCTCCTGCTGGTTGATTTGGGGCTCTCCCCTATAAGATTCCTTCCAACTGCCCTTGTCTGACGAGGCACTCAATCTCCTCCTTCAGTTTGGAGAAATTTTCTATGATATGTCTTTGCCCGCGGTGGAACTCACAATACTTCGACTATTTATCTGCATCTTTTGCGAGTGGTCTAGGTTTGCCGAGTATCTCCTTATCTTTGATTGCGTAGAGTATGTTTCTTCTGGAGGTATTGAGGACTGTGTAATTCTAATGCTGTCTTGGTTGCAGATTGTCACGACGCTCACTACTCTTTCCAATGTTTGATGAGTCTTCTTTCTCCCTCCTTCTTTTTGGGTCTCTATCGAATTATCGTTGATGTGTCCCAATTGCTTCGTCAACAATGATATGCGTTTTAACCCTTCGTATCATCTCAATGTAGTTTGATACTGTTTCTCTCATTAATGTTTAGTAGAAGCTTCCAGACGGAGTCCTCCTAAGAAGAATCCTCACAAGAGTTCTTGGTCGACTCCTAGGATTTATCGTGCCTCAGTGGTGAAATGGAAAAAAAATCTTTAAGGGTTTTTTCCTTCGCTTTGTCGGATTCCACAAAGGTGAGAGGGATCCTGTACAACCCTTCAGTGTACAACAAAGTAGTCGACAAAGAGTTGAGATAAATTTGCAAAGTTGTCAATCTATCCTTTCTTTAGAGAGTAGAACCAGGTTCGGGCATGTCTTTTCAATGTTGTTGGGAATACTTGCCACAACTGTTGATTGGAGGCATTATTGAGTGAAAGAATTGGATCCTAAACACCTAGGGGGGGGGTGAATAGGTGTAATTCCTTTTTACACTAAGGAAGAATATTTATTCAGATAATCAAATTAATCTACCAGTTCTATAGCTACCACAATCACAGAATTCACAGAAATACACACAGTCACAGATTGCACACAGTTTTATAGTAGTTCCCCAAGGTCTGGGTACATCCACTTTCCCCCTCCGCCTATCTAGCAGTGTGCTAGATTCGTCCTAACTTCTTCTCTTCACCTCAGATCCGCAGATCTTACAGCTCAGAACCCAAACAAGGCTCCTACAACTCAGAGTGAGTCCACACTCCTACAGCTCTGGCAATCTACCCTACCTCAGCCTTCAACAAGGCCTACAACTCAAAGATAACAATCTCCTACAACTCAGGCTCACATCCCTACCTCAGCCTTCAACAAGGCCTACCACTCAGAGAAAATAATCTCCTATAACTCAGTCTTTATAAAAACATGCTTACAACTCAGATCTTATAAAGATCCTATAGAAAATAGATTTAAGTTTGTAATATACCACCACCCTGGTAGAGGGAGAAAGGATGGAAGGTTTCTTGATAAGTTCTTGGAAGAATCTGATGGCAGAGAACAACCACTCTTAGCTTTCCTCAAAGCTTCTTGAATCTGAACTCAGTAGGGTTGAACTCCTTTGAAGTTGATCTTCAATCAGCTTCTTTCTTGAAATTCAGATCTCAATCTGAATCCTTCTTGGCAGACTGGTTCAGAATCTGCACTTGAGGGACTTGTTGATATAAGTCCCTTTATTTTCTTCAATAGATGGAGCTCTCTCTGTCCAAATTCTTCTTTTTCATGTATTTAGTATCCATCTATTCTATTGATGGAGAATGCATTTATATAGACTTCCTCCATGGTAACCGACTGATCTGGTTTCTAACAAACTTCTGACAGCTCTGACAGTTGCAGTAGACTGGTTGGTAATGACAGCAGTCAAGACATCCAGTCACTTCTTGAAACTCTGTCTCTGTCAGCAAAGTGTCGAGACTGAACTTCATCATGTGTCGACACAAGTAGACTAAGTGTCGACACAAGCCTTGGTGGTGTCGACACAGCTCCCTTGGTGTTGACACTGCTTCTCGACACAGCTTTTGTAGAATGTGTCGACACAAACACTTCTTCTCTTTACAAAAATATTAACTTTGTTGAAACTCTGCTGTGTGTCGACACAAGTCCTGTGTGTCGACACAGTTGATGTCGACAAAGTCTTCTGTGTGTGTCGACACTGCCTCTGTATGTCGACACAGTTTCTTCTGGTGTCGACACAGCCTTTCCAAGTGTCGACACAATTAACTCCAAGTGTCGACACAAGCCTTCATAAGTGTCGACACAACTTCTTCTGGTGTCGACTCATGGACTTAGAAACTTTTTCCTGCATTCCTGCATTTTCTTAACCTGCACATATAAACTCAAAACAACATCAAATACACCTTGATGCATATCATTGAGTAAGGCGAGGCTTCTTCAAATCTGGTACACATTTTCCAATGTACCCAACAATCTCCCCTATTTGGAGAAGTCATAACCCTTAGTCAATGATATACACCATTCATAATAAACACACATAATGATGTATAAAAACATTATATGATAGGGAATCTTATAAACAAAACATGTATAAAATGACATCTCAGAATAATGATGCAAACATAATGAGTATTAAACATTATTTTGTTTAAACTTCCAAAAGTTTCTTTAACAATAGTTTACATAGATTTCTAACACTAAAGATTACAAAGTTATAAAATCTAGTAAATCTATTCTAAGGCTGCTCAGGCTCCTTGATGACTATGCATTTGCCTGATTGGATCTTGGCTTGTATTGGAGCATCAGTATCTTCAGCTGGCTTCTTACCCTTCAGATCCTTCTTCTTTTGTTCATCAGCTCTTATTCTTTGCCTTTCAAAATAGTGAAAAGGCTTTGGGAAATACTTGCTAGGCTCCTGAGCATTAGGAGGTAGCTTCCCATCCTTTGCCTTTCTTCTATATTGCAAAATAGCTTCCTGTCTAGCTTCATACTTTTGCCATTCATTCTCTGTCTACCATTTGCCCCTGTCATGGGTTTTGTATTTTACAGCCTTCCAGGCAGTCAATATAATATTCCTTGAAGTAGGACTCCACTGCTCAAAATCAGGCTTCAACTCAGTCTGTTCTTTGAATCTCTTCTTTGACAGTTGAGCTTCTTGCTCTTATTCACAGCTGCCTCTGACATTTCAACTTTCTCAATGATAACATTTTTATTACCCTCTGGAGGGCTGTACATTGATTGTACTTCTTGCTGAATCATATAAAAGTCTGCTGGAGGGTAAATGACCTGAGCAACTTCAGGTTGATCACCTCCAAAATAAGCAGGGTGTATACCTGACTCAACTACATTATCATCATCACAGAGGGATGGATATCCAAGGGTGGCTCTGATGCTATTAGATATCCATTTAGCATGATCTGAGCCAGCTTTGACTAACACTCTCTCCCTGTAACGCCCCCAAATTTTTCGGCAATTATTTAAGTCCTCGTTTGGCATTATGTCGGCGCATTTCTGGCTCGTGCCGTTGTTAGAGTACCTCGTTAGGTGTTTTTAGAGGTTATAGCCTGTTGTATGGTTTCCCCAGCTAGCCGACGTCTGTTTTGAAGGCCCGGCTGAGCCTTTTAGGGAATCCTTGTGCTTTGGCTTCGGGTGAGGTTAGCCCGAGTGTGTGGTCATCGGAGGTTGTGTCTGACTTCGCTGATGTTTTCGTAGCCCGAGTATTTAGCTACGGTGCGGATTTGTTCGGAATCCGAGAGCATTAATTTTCGCGTCATTCGACGGTCGCTAGTTAGCGAGTCGTCATTTATGTGAGCGTATTTGCATGTTTACACATTTAGGGCATAGCGAGCGATTTGGGCGTGCCGTTGCGTAATTGCACGTGCACATGCTTGCAAGGTTTGTAGGTTGTACGTGCGCGTGCGTGTGCATGCGTCCGGGGTAGAAAATTTGTGTGCGCGAATGCATGTTAATAGACGTGTACATGTATATTAGTGTTTGTAACTAGTGTGGTTAGTGGTTGTCTTAGTTAATTAATAAGTATATAGTTATAAGTTATTTATTATGTATTAAGATTTGGTTATTTAGGTTTTATATATTATAAGTTATATATTATATATTAGTAGAGTTATATATTAGGTCATTTAGGTTTTCCTTCCCCCCCCATTCCCGACCAGCAAGCAAGAAGAAAAAAGATAACCGTGCGCCGTTCGTGCGGGAGGAAAGAGGCGAGCCGGTGCTGCTCCGACCGCCTTTGCTCCGCCCAGATCCGCTCGATATCGCGATTGGAGGCCGGATCCTCGCTCCGCTAGCCGAGAGCTCCATTTGGAGGTATCATACTTGCGATTTCCTCCATGATTATGCCCGATCGGTAGTTAGATTTGCAGTTTTTTTGGGGGGTTTTGTAGTGTTGTTCTTCCCGGTTGGGTTGTCCTGAAATGTTTTTCGTTATCTAGGTTGCTTAAGGCCGGAGGTTTGGAAGGGGTTGCTGGCCGAAGTTCTTCAAAAAAAAATCAAGGCATGTGGTATTCTTGCCCTTGCCTAGTCGTTTTTCTTTCTGTTGTTTTTGTTTTTCCTCTCTTTGTTCTTGCGGCTGTAGAAAGGTTTGTCTAGATTTTTTTTGCTATGTTAGTAAAACCCTGTTAGCCCTAGGTTAGAAACCCAATTCTTTGCTCGAAATCGGGTATAGACTTCCTACTGTAAGCCTTCCTGTGCGGTTTTACCTAAAGCAGCCGGGGCACTATGCTTTCCTTTTACTGTTACAAATAAATCGTCTTGTTCTCGGGCTGAGGAAAGAAGTAAAGGTTAGGGTTAATTTTCCTGTGCTGTAGCCATAGTCTGGTAGGGATGAGAGGTTTTAATTTGGAAATTTTTTTTTGTTCTAAGTCCTAATCCCAACCCTAGAAATATGCATAGCCTGTTCGGGCTTGGCGTGGAGAGTGGTGCGCACACTCAACGCCTAGTCTGGTGGGGCTTGGTGTTGAGTGTATAATTAGGATCGAATCTCTTGATACAAACTGATGTTGTTGTACTTTAAGTATTTGAAGTTACGATATTTTTTTTTACATTGTAAATGTGTGTTTAGTTAGCTAGTGCCGTCAGCTGTTCGGCGCCTAAGCTTCTTAGGTGGGTTGCTCTAGTTGGAGTAGGGATGTGTTGACTTCTTGGTGGTTCATGAAACCACCAGTAAGGGTGTTCCCGAGTCACTTAGGGCTGGAGTAGGATGTTATTTAGGGGAGAGTTGGACCGATGCCGCCACCCCTGTTTTCTTCTTGTCTTACTAAGACAATATGGGTTGCTTGGCTGGGTGGACCGATGCCACCACCACAACACCATGATGATATTTAGGTCTGAAAGACTTGGTTGACATGTGGTCACCAGTCTAGGCCCTTGTTACTGATTTTGTCCATCTCCAGTACTAGGTGACTCTTTCCGCTCCAGCACTATGTTAGGATTTCCTAGCTGTGCTTAACCTTTTGCAGAGATAGTTGAAGTTCGGCTTCATTCGTGCTCTTGGTGCACTCCCTTTCTACTTACCTTTGTAGGAATCAGTTCTACCTGCTTTACTTACCTTCTTTTACCGGTACCTGCTTTACTTCACTTCCACTTACTTCTGACCTGATTTTAAATCCTGTATAAATCTATTGTACCATTATTTTCCTTTTTATAGTTGTTTTGCTGAGGTGTTCGTTTTTCTGAATACCTCAGGTACAGGTACTTAGCCGACTGTGCGGCTAGTTTGCTCCTGAAGATTTTTCTAGCATTTCAGCTGCTACCGTGGTTTTTAGTTCCTCTTGGGAGGTAGTTACTTTAGACTTGTAGTACAGATATGCCTACTCACCAGTGGGTTCGTGTCAGTTGTTGGTGCCCACTGGTGGTTTCTCTTTTAGATGCTTGGTACTTTGCTTATACTGCTAGTTTTCCTGTTTGGAGTTTGTTAAATTTGCTTCTGGGATGATTTATGTTAGGTTGCTAGTTACTTTAAAACCTATAAAAGAAAATAATTATTATATCAAAAACATAGACCGCATGTTTTCCCTTCTAAAAAGCTTAACCACTATTTTCAAACCACGTAAAAAGGGGTATTTCCTACATATAATATATAAATTAAATCTAGGGTCTTGCATAGCCTTAGGCGCCCCATGGGGACGCTTAAGCTTTCTCTTAGGGTGTTAAAAAAAATCAAATAAAGTATTTTCCGCTACGTATAAGTATAACTTGGAAGGGTGGACTAGTTGATCCACGAAGCCGAGGGATACGGCCTCAAAAATATAATTGATTTTCGCATCATTATAGCTTTTAAACTTTCATAGTCTTAGTAGTTGGTGGTTGCCTGAGCGTCGACAGTTATCCCCTGTCCGACGTGGCATCACAACGCGCATTTTCTTCTACTCTGATACTTCTTAAATTTCGGAGAAAATGCGGGTTGTGACAGTTGGTATCAGAGGGAGGTTGGTTGACAATTTGTCGGGCAACCTTTCCTTTTAGGTATTAGAAGTTTAGCATCATGTCATACACACACCGATATGTCATCAGCACGTCTTGGCTGAAGCACGAACACTACACTCATAGCATAACATGAAGTATACGGGGCATATTATGTAGTATGGGATGCATAATATGTGTTTGTATATGGATCCACCATAGGAGGCAACATGTGAGGGTTATGTAGTATGGGATGCATAACCTCACCACATGAATGCGACTAGCACGTTTTCTTTTTCGTTGCATGAAAATGTTATGTAGTATGGGATGCATAACATTTTCATGTGTACGCCGCTCATAACATGCATTAGGGCCTTTTTAGAATGCATAGCACAATCATGCATAGCATAACATTGCATAAGCACAACGTGCCAAGCTAAAGACTTGCAGGATGACATATGTACACACATGATTTTGAATCAAGAAGAATATAAATTCATGCATTCTCGATTTAGGCACAAGAGTTAGTGTGATGGTGGTGAACCATCTTAGGTTAAGCGCGACATTATTTCCCTTGTATAAATATATAAATACATATATATAAAAAAAAACCCCAGAGCAAGTTGGCAGTGAAAGCAAGTACTTATGTAGGTTTGTCTGTACCTGTTGTTTTGTCCTAGTAGTTGAACTAGGTTCTGATGATTGTTTGTTGATCTTTTTAGGATGGCGCCTAAGCGTAGAGTGGCGAGATCGACACCCCAATCTGAGGGCGGGTCTTCTGGTACTCAAAGCGGTACAGTTTTGGAAAGTCTGAGGCAGAGCAATGAGGCTCTATCGAGGCAGATGGTGGACGTTCAGTCTCAGATCCAGTCCCTGTTATCTGTGGTGGCAGGACTAGCCCCGAGAGCGCAGGACCCTGCTGCGGGTTTAGCTGTTCCCGCACCTCCTGCGCCCTCAGCCCCTTTGGTGCCTCCAGTGGTGGTGCCCCCGGAGATGGCTTTCATCACTCAGTTCCAGCGACTGCGACCCCCTACCTACGATGGTAAGGCGGACTTCATGATATTGGATGACTGGTTAATTACCATAGAAGAAATGTTTCACTATTTTGGAGTGTCTGAGGATCAGAAGGTGATGCTGGCCGCCTATCAGCTAAAGGGGTTAGTGGTGGATGAGGGAGAAGGAGGGAATGGTAGGAGGAAGCACTTGGGCTTCCTTCAAGGAGATCTTGATGCGGAAATTTCTACCGTCAGTGGAGCGAGACAGACTGATGAATGACTTCTTGCATCTGAAGCAGAGGCAGCTCTCAGTCAGCGAGTATGAGATTGAGTTTAGCAAACTCAGTCGCTTTGCCCCTAGTTTGGTGAGCTCAGAGGAGGATAGAGCAAAGCGTTTCCTCGGTGGCCTGCGGAGCGATGTACATCAGCTAGCGGTGGCACATGGAGCAGTGAGTTATGCTGGGGCAGTGGAGGCCGCTTTGAAGGTAGAGGCCATCAAAAACGCGAAGCATAGAGGACAGTAGGCGAGGATCGAGAAGAGGAAAGCTGTTGAAGCAAGGAGCCCCCAAGTGCCCGGTGCTCCTTCGGGGAAGTGGAGCAAGGAGGTTTGTAGTTTTTGCGGCCGGTCGGGCCATCCTGCTGAGAGATGTTTCAAGAGGGCGGCGACGCAAAAGGAGCATGTGCATGCTATTCAGGGTGCTCCCAGGCAGAATGTGGTGTGTACTTTGTGCACGAAAGAGGGGCACGATGTTGCTCGTTGCTGGTTGAAGGAGAAGGTCTGCTATCAGTGCGGACAAAAAGGTCACACCAAGGCCCGATGCCCGCAGCTCCAGTCTGTGCACCGACCAGTTCCTCTTCAGGCGTTGCCACCGCCTTAGTCTATGGATAGAGGCAAAGGGAAGCTGAACGTGATATCTTCAGCGGAGGCTCAAACTTCGATGTAAGTCATTTCAGGTAAACCTTCTCGCTAGTCTTTTACTTCCATTGCAGATTAGTTTGGCTTTTGTTTTCTTTATTGATTGTACAATTTCCCCATTTATATTTATATAGGGAGTTTTAAGGTAAAGAACCGCTGGGCGCACGTTCTCTTTGACTCAGGTGCTACCCACTCATTTGTGGCTAGGGCCTTTGTAGAGCGGTGCCAGCTGGTTCTTGATCGTGTCGGTGATGCCTTTTGCGTCAAATTCCCCTCGGGTGATTCCGTGATATCAGATCAGGGCATTCTGGATTGTCCTATTATGTTGGGGGATTTCCCAGCCAAGACAGATCTGAAGGTTATAGACTTGGAAGATTTCG
Organism: Platanthera guangdongensis; assembly: GCA_039583875.1. Classification (NCBI taxonomy): domain Eukaryota; kingdom Viridiplantae; phylum Streptophyta; class Magnoliopsida; order Asparagales; family Orchidaceae; genus Platanthera; species Platanthera guangdongensis. The sequence goes on along the minus strand of CM077153.1, from coordinate 47,778,213 downwards.
ACGTCATCCTGGGTATGGATTGGTTGTCCAGATACGATGCAGTGATCCAGTGCAGGGGTAAGCGCTTGGATTTCAAGAAGGACAACGGTCAGCCTGGGAGTATTTATGGCGATCCGCGCCAGGCCTCTCCGACGATTTCTGCGGTATGTGCTCAGAGGTTATTCAGTGCTGATTGTTTTGCTTGCTTAGTCTCGGTGCTGGGGACTGTTAACAGTGTGCCGCTGTTGGACGAGATTCCTGTTGTCCGTGAGTTTTCGGATGTGTTTCCTAGCGACCTTCCCGGTCTTCCCCCTGCCAGAGATGTCGAGTTCGTGATTGATTTGGAGCCGGGTACGAGTCCCATTGCTAAGGCGCCGTACCAGATGGCCCCGCGAGAGATGGAGGAGCTGCGTACCCAGCTGGATGAGTTATTGGAGAAGGGTTTCATAAGGCAGAGCTCGTCGCCCTGGGGTGCACCCATTCTTTTTGTGAATAAGAAAGATGGTTCGATGCGCCTTTGCATCGACTATAGGGAGTTGAACAAAGTCACCATCAAGAACAGGTACCCCCTGCCCAGAATCGACGACTTATTCGATCAGTTACGTGGCAGTTCTGTGTTCTCCAAGATTGACCTTCGATCAGGATATCATCAGCTTAGAATCCGGGAGTCGGACATTCCGCGGACGGCTTTTCGATCGAGGCATGGGCATTTCGAATTCCTAGTTATGTCTTTTGGGTTGACCAACGCACCATCAGCATTCATGGATATGATGAATCAGGTGTTCAAAGATTTTCTGGACAAGTTTGTGGTCGTATTCATAGACGACGTTCTGATTTACTCACGGAATGCCGCGAAGCATGATCAGCACTTGCGGTTGGTGTTATCTGCCTTGAGAGACCATCAGTTGTACGCCAAGTTGAGCAAATGTGAGTTTTGGTTGCCTCAGGTGTCCTTCCTGGGTCATGTGGTGAACAAGGATGGCATTTCAGTGGACCCGGTGAAGGTTTCTGCAGTGATGGATTGGCATAGGCCGAGCACACCCAAGGAGATTAGGAGCTTCTTGGGGTTGGCCGGCTATTATAGACGGTTTGTTGAGGGCTTTTCTACCTTGGCAGCGCCCTTAACTAAGCTGACGCAGAAGCATGCAACATTCATCTGGAGCGAGCAGTGCGAGGAGGCCTTTCTGGAGCTAAAGAGGAGATTGTGCACTGCTCCTGTGTTGACATTGCCTACGGAGGGCAAGGACTATGATGTTTATGTGGATGCCTCGCATGTTGGGCTCGGGGGCGTGTTGATGCAAGAGGGGAAGGTGATTGCGTATGGGTCGCGGCAGTTGAAGACTCACGAGCGGAATTATCCTACGCATGACCTCGAGTTTGCGGTGGTGATTTTTGCGTTGAAGCTGTGGAGGCATCTACTCTATGGGGCTCAGTGCAAGATTTTCACAGATCATAAGAGCCTGAAGTACGTGTTTACTCAGAAGGAGCTGAATCTGCGCCAGCGGCGGTGGCTAGAGTTCGTGGCCGATTATGACGTGGAGATCCAGTACCATCCAGGCAAGGCCAACGTGGTGGCCGACGCCCTGAGCCGCAAGTCAGGGAAGATCTTCAACCTCACAGCGGACCGTTTAGTGGAAGAGTTCTTGTTGATGTACATCTCTGTGGGAGGCTGTGATTTGCAAAGCAGTTTGGCAGTGGCAGAGCCATCTTGGATTTCGCTCACCAGGTTGCACCAGAAGGATGATCCAGATTTGTTACACCTGTACCTCAGGGCTGAGAGAAGGGAGTTGCCAGATTTCTCCATCGACGATTCGGGTATCTTGAAGTACCGCGGCAGGTTTTGCATCCCCGCGGTTGGAGACATCAGGAGTATGGTATGCAAAGAGGCTCATGGATCCAGTGTTGCTTACCACCCAGGATCCACGAAGATGTATCATGATTTGAAGCAGATCGCCTGGTGGCAAGGTATGAAGGGGGATATAGCTCGGTATGTTTCTGAATGTTTCACTTGCAAGCGGGTGAAGGCCGATCATGGGAGGCCTGGTGGAAAGTTGACTCCCTTGGAAATCCCGACTTGGAAGTGGGAAAGTATCTCTATGGACTTCATCACGGGCTTACCAAGATCTCCAAGAGGATTTGACTCAGTTTGGGTGATCGTGGACCGATTGACGAAGTGTGCGCACTTCGTACCTTATAAGATCGACTACCCGATGAAGAAGATATCAGAGATGTATTTGAGCGAGGTCATCCGATTGCATGGAGTTCCCGTGAGCATCATTTCAGACCGAGACTCCAGATTTACTTCCCGTTTCTGGAAGAGTTTGCAGGAGGGTTTGGGTACAGACGTGAGATATTCTACCGCTTACCACCCTCAGACTAATGGTCAAACCGAGCGTGTGAACCGGATTGTGGAGGATATGATCAGGTGCTACATTCTAGATCACGGTGGAGCATGGGATGTGCGCTTGCGGCTCATGGAGTTTGCCTACAATAACAGTTACCAAGAGAGCTTGCAAATGGCTCCCTTCGAGGCATTGTGTGGGAGGCGCTGCAGAACTCCATTGTTTTGGACTGAGGCCGGGGAGAGGCCTTTGTTGGGTCCTGATGCTCTCGAGGAAATGGAGGTTGCTGTGAAGCTCATTCAAAGCTTCGGTTAGCTCAGGAGAGATATGAGAAAAACGCCAACCGGCGTAGGTCTGATTGGAATTTTCGGTAGAGGATTTGGTTTTCTTGAAGGTGCGATGGTTGGAGTGAAGAGGTTCGGCAAGAACCATAAGCTGGATGGGATGTGGGCCCATTCATAATTTTGGAGCGTATTGGTGTGGCAGCATATAGGTTGGAACTTCCCAGGCGTGCATAATGTCTTTCACATGAGCCAGCTGCGGAGTGTGTGCGGAGCAGTGGGCAAGTCTTGGATGTCGTGCCCCAGTTGGAGCCCAACCTCTCGTATGATGAGGTGCCGGTCCGCATCTGGATACTCAGGATCGGGTGCTGCGGTCAAAGTCTCCCGATGGTGAAGGTTCTTTGGAAGAATCAAGATTTCGAGCGCGACTTGGGAGCTAGAGTCGGCTATGAGGGAGGCTTACCCTCGCCTGTTCTCCTGATTTGTTGTATGTTTCTTCCTAGTAACTATTATTTTAATTACTTTCCTTCTATAGTAGAGGTAGTGTACGTAAATTCGGGACGAAACTTTCTTTTAGGGGGAGTGACTGTAAGTCGGCAATTATTTAAGTCGTTTGGCGTTACGTCGGCGCATTTCCGGCTCGTTCCATTGTTAGAGTACCTCGTTAGGTGTTCTTAGAGGTTATAGCCTGTTGTATGGTTTCCCCAGCTAGCCGGCGTCTGTTTTGGAGGCCCGGCTGAGCCTCTTAGGGAATCCTTGTGCTTTGGCTTCGGGTGAGGTTAGCCCGAGTGTGTGGTCGTCGGAGGTTGTGTCCGACTTCGCTGATGTTTTCGTAGCCCGAGTATTTAGCTATGATGCGGATTTGTTCGGAATCCGAGAGCATTAATTTTCGCGTCATTCGACGGTCGCTAGTTTGCGAGTCGTCATTTATGTGAGCGTATTTGCATGTTTACACATTTAGGGCATAGCGAGCGATTTGGGCGTGCCGTTGCGTAATTGCACGTGCACGTGCTTGCAAGGTTTGTAAGTTGTACGTGCGCGTGCGTGTGCATGCGTCCGGGGTAGAAAATTTGTGTGCGCGAATGCATGTTAATAGACGTGTACATGTATATTAGTGTTTGTAACTAGTGTGGTTAGTGGTTGTCTTAGTTAATTAATAAGTATATAGTTATAAGTTATTTATTATGTATTAAGATTTGGTTATTTAGGTTTTATATATTATAAGTTATATATTATATATTAGTAGAGTTATATATTAGGTCATTTAGGTTTTCCTTCCCCCCCCCCCATTCGGCCGACCAGCAAGCAAGAAGAAAAAAAGATAACCGTGCGCCGTTCTTTCGTGCGGGAGGAAAGAGGCGGAAGCCGGTGCTGCTCCGACCGCCTGTGCTCCGCCCAGATCCGCTCGATATCGCGATTGGAGGCCGGATCCTCGCTCCCCTAGCCGAGAGCTCTATTTGGAGGTATCATACTTGCGATTTCCTCCATGATTATGCACGATCGGTAGTTAGATTTGCAGTTTTTTTTGGGGGTTTTGTAGTGTTGTTCTTCCCGGTTGGGTTGTCCTGAAATTTTTTTCATGATCTAGGTTGCTTAAGGCCGGAGGTTTGGAAGGGGTTGCTGGCCGAAGTTCTTCAAAAAAAAATCAAGGCATGTGGTATTCTTGCCCTTGCCTAGTCGTTTTTCTTTCTGTTGTTTTTGTTTTTCCTCTCTTTGTTCTTGCGGATGTAGAAAGGTTTGTCTAGATTTTTTTTTGCTATGTTAGTAAAACCCTGTTAGCCCTAGGTTAGAAACCTAATTCTTTGCTCGAAATCGGGTATAGACTTCCTACTCTAAGCCTTCCTGTGCGGTTTTACCTAAAGCAGCCGGGGCACTATGCTTTCCTTTTACTGTTACAAATAAATCGTCTTGTTCTCGGGCTGAGGAATGAAGTAAAGGTTAGGGTTAATTTTCCTGTGTTGTAGCCATAGTCTGGTAGGGATGAGAGGTTATAATTTGGCAAAAAATTTTTTTTGTTCTAAGTCCTAATCCCAACCCTAGAAATATGCATAGCCTGTTCGGGCTTGGCGTGGAGAGTGGTGCGCACACTCAACGCCTAGTCTGGTGGGGCTTGGTGTTGAGTGTATAATTAGGATCGAATCTCTTGATACAAACTGATGTTGTTGTACTTTAAGTATTTGAAGTTAAGATATTTTTTTACATTGTAAATGTGTGTTTAGTTAGCTAGCGCCGTCAGCTGTTAGGCGCCTAAGCTTCTTAGGTGGGTTGCTCTAGTTGGAGTAGGGATGTGTTGACTTCTTGGTGGTTCATGAAACCACCAGTAAGGGTGTTCCCGAGTCACTTAGGGCTGGAGTAGGATGTGATTTAGGGGAGAGTTGGACCGATGCCGCCACCCCTGTTTTCTTCTTGTCTTACTAAGACAATATGGGTTGCTTGGCTGGGTGGACCGATGCCACCACCACAACACCATGATGATATTTAGGTCTGAAAGACTTGGTTGACATGTGGTCACCAGTCTAGGCCCTTGTTACTGATTTTGTCCATCTCCAGTACTAGGTGACTCTTTCCGCTCCAGCACTATGTTAGGATTTCCTAGCTGTGCTTAACCTTTTGCAGAGATAGTTGAAGTTCGGCTTCATTCGTGCTCTTGGTGCACTCCCTTTCTACTTACCTTTGTGGGAATCAGTTCTACCTGCTTTACTTACCTTCTTTTACCTGTACCTGCTTTACTTCACTTCCACCTACTTCTGACCTGATTTTAAATCCTGTATAAATCTATTGTACCATTGTTTTCCTTTTTATAGTTGTTTTGCTGAGGTGTTCGTTTTTCTGAATACCTCAGGTACAGGTACTTAGCCGACTGTGCGGCTAGTTTGCTCCTGAAGATTTTTCTAGCATTTCAGCTGCTACCGTGGTTTTTAGTTCCTCTTGGGAGGTAGTTACTTTAGACTTGTAGTACATATATGCCTACTCACCAGTGGGTTCGTGTCAGTTGTTGGCGCCCACTGGTGGTTTCTCTTTTAGATGCTTGGTACTTTGCTTATACTGCTAGTTTTCCTGTTTGGAGTTTGTTAAATTTGCTTCTGGGATGATTTATGTTAGGTTGCTAGTTACTTTAAAACCTATAAAAGAAAATAATTATTATATCAAAAACATAGACCGCATGTTTTCCCTTCTAAAAAGCTTAACCACTATTTTCAAACCACGAAAAAAGGGGTATTTCCTACATATAATATATAAATTAAATCTAGGGTCTTGCATAGCCTTAGGCGCCCCCTGGGGACGCTTAAGCTTTCTCTTAGGGTGTTAAAAAAATCAAATAAAGTATTTTCCGCTACGTATAAGTATAACTTGGAAGGGTGGACTAGTTGATCCACGAAGCCGAGGGATACGACCTCAAAACTATAATTGATTTTCGCATCATTAAAGCTTTTGAACTTTCATAGTCTTAGTAGTTGGTGGTTGCCTGAGCGTCGACAGTTATCCCCTATCCGACGTGGCATCACAACGCGCGTTTTCTTCTACTCTGGTACTTCTTAAATTTCGGAGAAAATGCGGGTTGTGACACTCCCCCTTTATGACTTCTCTTTTAATATGATCTCTTAGATCATCTTTCTGAAATCTGACTTGTTTATCTAGATAATTAACACCATCTTTATAAAATGACCTTAACTTCAGTAGCTGTGCAGAAATGGTCTTTTGAGATTGCTCAATAGTTGTTTGTACAGCAGCTAGGCCTTCCTGTAATTGCTTGTAAAAATCTGCCTTGGCTGTAGCCCTTGCCTCAGTCTGGGCAGTAGCAATATTCTTTAACTCTGTAACAATCATATTATGTGATTCCGTCAGATTATCATTCATTCTAAGTTGATTCTCTAGGACATAGCCTTGCTTAATAGCTATTTCATCAACTTGAGTCTTTTTGCCCACTTGTTGTTTTGCAAGATAGACTACATCATTGACACCTTTGTGGAAGCAATCTATCATTTCCTTCTTGTTCTGATTTACTTCAAATCTTATTGATTTTATATATTGAGCCAAGGAGAATTGCAGATCTTTATGGGTCTCATCCATATATTTCTCCATGACTATCCTTTGTTCATCTAACTTTACCTGCAAAGAGATCAACAAGGAACTATAATTAGTTGCTGGGGCAGATTGTGGAGCAGTTTGCAATGCCCTCTTATAGCTTTGGCTCCTTCTTTTGAAAACCATCAGTTTTCTATTTTTGGCTTGTATTTCTGCTTCATCTTCAGAAGCTGAGGTACTGGCTATATCAACTCTTTCCTTAGGACTAGGAGGCAATTCTTGTTCAGTCATAGGTAGCTCCCCCTGAGTCCCTTGCTCCTCCCCCTCAGTCCTGACATACTCACCCTCAATGTTATCTTGCTCCCCCTCAGTTCTTACTTGATCTAAATTAGGGAACAACTCTTCTAGAGTAAACTCTTGTTGAGTTGGGACTTGAGGCACCACCAACTCAGGAGCATCAACAGTTGTAGATGTATCCTTCATGATAACATCCTGTGCTTGAGTGTTGAGTTGAGTGGTCTGGTCAGCATCAATCAAGGACTCAGTTAGTATTTCATCCTCATTATGGAAAATTGATTGATTAACTTCTTGAATTACCTCAAGAATAGTTTGTGTAGCCATTTCACTTTCCAAGTGAGTTGGCTCTTCCTCAAGATGAGTCTCCCCCTTCACATGAGCACCATCTGTAATGTCTTGTGCAGGAGATTTTTCAGGAATCTCTGGCCTCTCTTCATCTGGCATGTCCTTTGTTAGGACTCTATCCCATTTGGAGATTATCCTTATGTCCATTCTTCTCATATGATTGATCTTAGAACCAGTAAGCTGTTCCATTACTTCTAGAATTGTTCTAGCCAAGTATAAACTCATGATTCTTCCCAGATTTGGCTTCTTAATGCTTTCCTTAATCTTTTTAAAGATTACTGCAGACCAATCTGTGTTCAGTCTGAATATAATCCTGGTCATTAGGCTGAACATATAGGCTGAAATCCTATCATGTCCCCCTGGCTTGCAGAGAATGACTTTTCCAACCACTTCAGAAAGGAATTTGCCTTGTAGATTCATCCCTTTCCTGTTCATTGCAGATCCAATCTTCATGGTGGGATCCAAACCACACCACTGAAGTGCTTCCCTAGTCCTAGTAGAAGGTACTTCTTCTTCTTCTTGTGTTCTTGGGAGTTGAAGAGTTTTCCTTAAGCTCTTCAAGGTAAGTTTAACTTTAGCTCCCTGAACTATAGATTTGATCTTAAGTCCAGTCAAATCTAAAGTAGCTGTGCCATAGAAATCCAGTATTTCTTTCTTCCAAATCTTTGTAGGTTCAGATACCAAAAAATCTAAACCATTTTTCTGCGATTAGGGTTACTACTGCTTTAATTTCAGGTTCTGCATTATCAAAGGCATTGCGTACCAGCTCATAGCCTTCGTTGACATTATCTCCAAGCTTTGGTGCCATTGGGGTTGAGAGAAATCTTGAAATGAGAAGAGAGAATTTGTCGACACAAGGTTTTGGTCTCGAAAATATGGAGAGTGTGTCGACAAGGTTTGTTGTTGACCTGTTTATACCCTTCTAAAGAATGAAGGTCAAAAGTCGCATCAAAATTCTCTTAATGTGTCGACACAGTTGAAATGTGTCGACACAGACTTCTAATGTCTCGACATCAATACTATTTGCCTTAGTCGAGTTCAACGATCTGCGTTCGATGAATCTACGCTCGACGATATGTGTTGATTCTGCACTCGACGAAATCTGCGTGTTTACTCTAAGTGTCGACACCACTTCTGGATGTGTCGACACTACTTCTCTGAAGTGTCGACACCAACTACTATGTGTCGACACAGACAACTTCTTGTGTCGACACAATTTTAGTTAGCCAAATTTGTTAAACTAATTTAGGTTCAACATTCCTAATTCAATTTTGAAATTGTTGAATTTAGTTTCATCTAAAGGCTTTGTAAACATGTCAGCTAGTTGTAAATCAGTACTAACAAATTCTAAAGAGATATCTTCTTTCTCTACATGATCTCTAAGAAAATGGTATCTTATTTCTATATACTTTGTTCTACTATGACAAACAGGATTATGAGCAATAAAAATAGCACTAGTAGAATCACATAATAAAGGAGTTCTACTTACCTGAATATCATAATCTTCTAACTGATGTTGTATCCATAACAGCTGTGCACAACAACTTCCTGCAGTAACATACTCAGACTCAGCTGTGGAAATTGCCACACTGGTCTGCTTCTTATAGCTCCAAGACACCAATCTTTCTCCTAGAAATTGACAGGTGCCTGTTGAGCTTTTCCAATCTACTTTGCAACCTGCAAAGTCTGCATCTGAATAGCCCATTAGTAGAAAATCTCTATTCATAGGATACCAAAGGCCTAGATTAGGGGTGCCCTTAAGATATCTCAAAATCCTTTTGATAGCAGTAAGATGAGATTCTTTAGGGCAGGATTGGTACCTAGCACAGACACATGCAGCATACATGATATCAGGTCTACTAGCAGTCAGATAAAGGAGGGAGCTAACTATCCCTCTATACAAAGTTTCATCTACAGGTTTCCCTGCATCATCTTTACTTAGATATATACTTGTCCCCATTGGAGTTCTCATGGTAGTGGATGACTCCATACCATACTTCTTAATTAACTCCTGGGTGAACTTAGACTGGGATATGGACAAGCCATCATCAGTCTGTCTTACTTGGAGGCCCAAGAAGAACTTAAGTTCTCCCATACTGCTCATTTCAAATTTCCCTTGCATAAGTTTTGCAAACTTTCTACAAAGGTTACTTTCAGTAGAACCAAATATTATGTCATCAACATATATTTGGACTAGGATGATCTTTCCTTTGGATTCCCTAAGGAATAAAGTCTTGTCTATTTTCCCCCTTGAGAATTTGTTCTCAATGAGGAAAGTAGACAGAGTTTCATACCAAGCCCTTGTGGCTTGTTTCAACCCATACAAAGCTTTCCTAAGTCTATAGACATAAGTAGGATTGAGTGGATCAACAAAACCTGAGGGTTGTTCTACATAGACCTCCTCTTTTAAGTCTCCATTTAAGAATGCAGACTTAACATCCATCTGGAATACTTTGAAGCCTTGATATGCTGCATAGGCTAGAAATAGCCTGATAGCTTCCAACCTTGCCACAAGGGCAAAAGTTTGATCAAAGTCTATGCCCTCCTATCTGTATCCTTTGGCAACTAGTCTTGCCTTGTTCTTCACTATGATCCTACTCTCATCAAGCTTGTTTCTATAAATCCACTTTGTCCCTATGACATTGTGGACCTTTAGTTTTGGAACCAAATCCCAGACCTTGGACCTTCTGAATTGATTTAATTCCTTATGCATAGCCTCAATCCAGTGAGGGTATTGTATAGCTTCTTCAAATCTCTTGGGTTCCACTTGAGATAAGAAGCTAGAGCAAAGAACTATGTTTAAGTTCCTGCTCCTTGTTTGTACTCCTTGTCTTGTATCACCAATGATCTGGTGTGCAAGATGATCCTTCAACTGTCTAACTGCTGGAGGTAATCTATCAGCAGTTTGATCTTCTTCAATCTCTTCATTATGCTGCACCTCATGGTCTTCATCAGCATCTTGAGTGTCTTGTACTCCCCCTGGACAGTAACTACCATTTTCCTCATCCTGCTTTGCAGTTGGATCTTCTCTGATAGTAAGCTGGTCCATCTTCTGCTGTATATCTATGGAGCTACAAGAACTACTTGGTACCTCACTGTTAATAAGTCTAGTTTCATCAAAGATGACATGAACTGACTCTTCTACAACTTGAGTAGCCAAATTGTAGACCCTATAAGCCTTACTATTGTTGCTGTACCCAACAAATATCCCATCTTGGGATTTGACATCAAACTTAGTTAGGTGAGATTTGCCATTGTTAAGCACATAGCATTTGCAACCAAAGATCCTAAAATAGGATAAGTTTGGTTTTCTGCCTTTCATAACCTCATAGGGTGTCTTTTTGCGGCTTTTGGTGATGGAAGCCTTTTGAGCACATGGCATGCAGCGTTTACTGCCTCAGCCCAGAAATATTCTGGGAGAGAAGTATCACTCAATAGAGTTCTTCCAACCTCAATCAATGTCCTATTCTTTCTTTCAGCAACACCATTTTGCTGAGGTGTTCTTGGTGAGGAGAATTCCTGATAAATCCCAAATTCTTCACACAACCTTGTCATACTTTCAAATTGGAATTCAGTTCCATGGTCACTTCTAATTTTGACCATTGAACTATCTAATTCATTCTGAATTTGTTTGACAAAATTGTAGAAGACCTTTGGGGTTTCAGATTTCTTCCTCAGAAAGAATACCCATGAAAATTTAGAATAGTCATCTACAACCACAAAAGTGTAGACCTTCCTACCTAGGCTCTGAACTGGCATAGTACCAAATAAATCCATATGCAAGAGGTATAAGCACCTCACTGAGTCTTTGGTTTCTAGGCTATGAAAGGAGGATCTAGTCTGCTTGCCTTTTTGACAAGCTGAACATATTCCATCCTTATAACACTTAACTTGAGGACCATTCCTCACTAACTCTTTACTAAAGAGTTGGCCAATAGTCTTATAGTTAAGATGGGCTAGTCTCTTGTGCCATTTGACACAATGAGAGGCTTTCTCATCATCCACAAGACAGATAGGAGAATTGTTATTCTCACACTCAAAATTTAGGCAATATACATTTCTTTTCCTATATCCAGTCAATATGACTTTTTGATTACTTGACCTCTTGATATGACACCCATTCTTGACAAATGAAATGTCATATCCTAGATCACTCAGCTGGCTTATGCTTATTAGGTTGTGTTTTAAACCCTTCACATAGGCCACTTGAGTGATAGTGATTAAGTTGTTAGAAATATTACCAAACCCTTTGATGACTCCTTTTTCAGAACCACCAAAGATTACTTTAGGCCCATTCATTATTGGTGAGTAGTCCTTCAGCAATCCTCTTGTTCCAATCATGTGCCTGCAACATCCACTGTCCAAGTACCATATAGGGGCATGACAACTTGGACTCACCTGCAACAAAGATTACTTAACCTTAGAACCCAAATAACTTTTGGGTCCTTGGTTCAAGTTAGCCTGAAACTTAACAAATCTGCATGCAGCTCTTCTAACAGGCAGACTGCTATTCTCCTTGACACTAGTGTTGTGCCAACAGTCTAAGGAATAATGGCCTATCTTGCCACAACACCAGCACTCAAACTTATTATTCCTCTTTTTAGGTACAATCTTAGCTATACTGTTGGCATCAGATCTTTTGTTTTGTGCTGGGGCTTTACCTTTATTATTGGACTTAGCAGCCCATGCGGTTCTCTTAAAGCCTATTCCAGCCTTACCCTTTTATGACACAAAGTCATCTATTAAGGGTAGGATAGATTTTGGCTTAGAGAAACTAGCCACAATCTCCTTCTCTTTCTGAAGTCTATTTTTCAGACTTTTAATCTGATCATTTTTGAATGTGATTGTTCCCAACTGAATAACTGTTATGTTTTTCAGCTTGGCAATCTCATTCGTCTTTTGATCCAGCAGCTTCTCTGAATCAGATGCAACCAGCTTAAGAGCTGTAATTTCCTTAGCCTGATGTTTGGCCAGGTTTTTGCTTCTCTTGAGTGCCTCCAACAAATCCCCATATTCATCTATTAGCTGATGAATATCTCCTTCATATTTAGACCCATCTTCATCTCTTGATGGAGATGCATCTGATTCTGACCCAGTGAAGTAATCAAAATCTACAGATACACTTTTTACCTTACTGGGACCAGGTTGATCCTGGCACTGGTCTTCTTCAGACACTGCCATCAATCCTTTGCACTTATGGTCTTCTTGCTCATAGATAGAGTCCAGTAATTGCATGAACTCATCCTCTTCTTCTGTTGCAAACAAACCAATATATGCCTCAGCCTCAGATTCAGATTCTGAAGTTGATTGATCTGTCCAACTTTGCTCTTTCTTAGCTACCAAGGATTTCTCCTTCATGCTCTTGTGCTGTAACTTCTTTTTATCAGCAGTCTCCTTCCTTTTATTTGGACAGTCAGCCACAACATGTCCTGGTCTGTTGCAGCAATAATAAATAATTTTTGATGTAGATGACTTGCTGGGCTTTTTCCCACTCTTGTCCTTCCTGGATGATTTCCTCTTCTGATAATAGTCATCCTTGGACTGAGATGAGGATGACTTAGATTTCCATTGCTTCTTCTTTAAGAATCTCTGGAACTACCTTGTGAATGCTGCAAAGTCTTCATCAGAATTACTGCTATCTGTACTATGATTATCAGAAGTTTCTGAACACACTTCTGCATCTTTCTTAGTAGAAGGTGGAGACATTCTCCTATTCTTCCTTGTGGCTTCTACCTTGAAGGCTACTGAATTTTCTCTGTAGTCACTCTTTGTATTTTTCTCTTCCTCCTTTCTGGCTAACAACTGCATCTCATAAGACAACAATTTACCAAATAGTGTTGGAGGTGAAATCTCTGCAAGTCTGGCCACTTCCCTTATGACACAGATCTTTGTATCCCAATCCTTAGTCAAAGACCTAAGGAATTTGTCATTCAGTTCATATGTACTGAATATTCTTCCATAAGACATTAATTTATTTACAATCCTGTAGAACTTCTTATAATATTCAGTTATACTTTCAGACTTGGCCTGTCTGAAACTCTCATATTCTTGATTAAGCATAGACTTTCTATCTTGCCTAACCTCTTCAGAACCCTCCATGTAGACAACCAATGTGTCCCACATCTCCTTGGAGGTTTTGCAGTGAATTAGATTCTGGAATGTTGAATCATCAATGACACTCACTATAATATTCTGTGCTCTTTTATCCATTGTAGCCAAGATGATCCCATCTTTAGTCATCTCTAAAAAATCCTTTGGAATTCTTTGATTGGCATCAAGAACAGAAACCTTCATTGAAACATATGGTCCTTCCTTAACTGTTATATAGATTCTAGGATCAGATTCCTCCATAAATAATCAGACCCTTTCCTTCCAAATTTCAAATATTTCCTTCCTACAGATAGGCAATTTCATTAAGCCAAGTTCCTTATGGTTTTCTCCTGAACCAATCTTCTTTAACTTAATTCTGCCTTACAGATCTCACTCAGGCTGTTAAGTCTATCTTTGAGGAACCTCCCTCTGATACCACTTGAAAGAATTGAATCCTAAACACCTAGAGGGGGGGGGGGGGGTGAATAGGTGCAATTCCTTTTTACAGTAAGGCAAAATATTTATTCATATAATCAAAGTAATCTACCAGTTCTACAGCTACCACAATCACAAAATTTACAGAAATACACACAGTCACAGATTGCACACAGTTTTATAGTGGTTCCCTAAGGTCTGAGTACATCCACTTTCCCCCTCCGCCTTTCTAGCAGTGTGCTAGATTCGGCCTAACTTCTTCTCTTCACCTCAGATCCGCAGATCTTACAGCTCAGAACCCAAACAAGGCTCCTACAACTCAGAGTGAGTCCACACTCCTACAGTTCAGGAAATCCGCCCTACCTCAGAATTCAACAAGGCCTACAACTCAGAGATAACAATCTCCTACAACTCAGGCCCACAGCCCTACCTCAGCTTTCAACAAGGCCTACCACTCAGAGAAAATAATCTCCTACAACTCAGCCTTTATAAAAACAGGCTTACAACTCAGATCTTATAAATATCCTACAGAAAATAGATTTAAGTTTGTAATATACCACCATCTTGGTAGAGGGGGAAAGGATGGAAGGTTTCTTGATCAGTTCTTGGAAGAATCTGATGGCAGAGAACAACCATTCTTAGCTTTCTTCAAAGCTTCTTGAATCTGAACTCAGTAGGGTTCAACTCCTTTGAAGTTGATCTTCAATCAGCTTCTTTCTTGAAATTCAGATCTCAATCTGAATCCTTCTTGGCAGACTGGTTCAGAATCTGCACATGAGGGACTTGTTGATATAAGTCCCTTTCTTTTCTTCAATAGATGGAGCTCTCTCTCTCCAAATTCTTCTTTTTCATGTATTCAGTATCCGTCTATTCTGTTGATGGAGAATATCTTTATATAGACTTCCTCCATGGTAACCGTCTGATCCGGTTTCTAACAAACTTCTGACAGCTCTGACAGTTGCAATAGACCAGTTGGTAATGGCAGCTGTCAAGACATCCATTCACTTCTTGAAACTCTGTCTCTGTCAGCAAAGTGTCGAGACTGAACTTCATCATGTGTCGACACAAGTAGACTAAGTGTCGACACAAGCCTTGGTGGTGTCGACATAGCTCCCTTGGTGTTGACACTGCTTCTCGACACAGCTTCTGTAGAATGTGTCGACGCTAATTCGGTGTGTCGACACAAACACTTCTTCTCTTTATAGAAATATTAGCTTTGTTGAAACTCTGCTGTGTGTCGACACAGTTGATGTCGACAAAGTCTTCTGTGTGTGTCGATACTACCTTTGTATGTCGACACAGTTTCTTCTGGTATCGACACAGCCTTTCCAAGTGTCGACACAATTAACTCCAAGTGTCGACACAGCCTTTCCAAGTGTCGACACAATTAACTCCAAGTGTCGACACAGCTTTTCTCCAGTATCGACACAAGCCTTCATAAGTGTCGACACAGCTTCTTCTGGTGTCGACTCATGGACTTAGAAACTTTTTCCTGCATTCCTGCATTTTCTTAACCTGCACATATAAACTCAAAACAACATCAAATACATCTTGATGCATATCATTGAGTAAGGTGAGGCTTCTTCAAATCTGGTACACATTTTCCAATGTACCCAACATTGAGCATCATGATTTTCGAGAAATGGTGGATGTGCTCAAATGCATCATCTGTTCCGTCGAATGTCTCGATTTTTTGTAGGTTGAAACCATGCGAGATTGGGTGCGCCAGAACTTCAGACGCTAGTGAGCACTCGATCCCGACAGGGCGGTGTAGATATGCGACATGTTGGCTAACCTGGTCGTACTCTTCAGCGATTAGTTCTCCAATATCTTCTCTGATTGGTCTTTTTGCAGGATTCTTGGCAGCACCAGTCTGTTGGCTGGATTCGACATCTCTAGGAAAATGGTAGAGATGTGAAGTGCTTGCTGCTTCCAAATATTCCTCAGAGTTATCTTCTTTATGGTTCTCTGAGGTAAGAATTGGAGGTGAAGATGGAAGATTAGCTGGTGCGCCTGACATGATGGGTGCATGAGCTGCCCCCAAATTTCTAAGGAGTGTGAGCACTTTAGCTTAGTGCTCCTCCATGTGAATGACTCGTCCGTTAAGTGCATTGTCCATTGTGGTAGTGGTATCCTCTTGCCATGGTGCATTTATAAGAGAACGGGAAAGACCAGTGTTGTTAAGCCCCCGTTGGGCAGACCCCTGGGTTGTGCAAGTGATCCTCCTCTCCATCACTGTTAGTCATGAGTATCACTATGTAGAGGATACTATCTTCAAGATCTTCTACAAGCTTTGCAGAATTAATTTCCTACAGACGGTGCCAAACTATTGCGACCAACTCAATCCTCCTGGTAGACCGGACTGAACTAGGCTGCCTTAGCCCATAAAGCGGTCGAGCGTGCACATAGTCACAAAATAAGTAGAGCATAACACTGATGAGTCCAAGTTATATACATATTTTTAGACTCATCTGGGCTTGTTTTCTCGTTGATGCACTACACTTTAGAGCCATAATTGTTCATATTTGTTATTATGTCCATTCCATATTAAGTGCACTTTTGGCCTGTTTTCAGTGTGATTCCGTAGTTATTATACTTTTGCCCTACTTGGTGTTTTTCTGTGTCTAGAGAATGTGGAATGCCCATTTCGGTGGCTCTTTTATTTTTACTGCAGGTACAAAGATTGTGTGTGTGTGTTACGGGATTGTTTGGGAATGTTTTACGCCTAAGGGCCACTGATAGTACATTTTTACACGTGCATGACCAGTGGAATCCTTAGCGCACGACCGCTGGTCGTACGCGGTTAGTTCATCGAACCCAAAATGGTACAGGAATACTGTGCACGATCATTGGATCTATAGCGCATGACCACTGGTTGTGAGCCACTGATCGTGCGTTCTATTCTCCATTTTTCCAAGTTCTATCTGAGGCAATCGCACGATCGTTAGACATAGTGCACATGACCTCTGGTCGTGAGCCATTGCTAGTGCGCGTTTATTCCATTTTTTTGGAGTTCTGCCATTACTAATCGCACGAACATGGGATCCAGTGCGCACGACCTCTAGTCGTGCGCCACTGATCGTGCACTCTGATTTTCTACTGCCGTACTTAAACCCGTGCTCCACGAATTAGGGCAACTCTTTTCATTTTTCGGCCTCGCTACTGCGCTCGAAGTGCCGTTTTTCACCCCCACAGGTCCTCCACTCATCTTCACCCTCCGGGAAGCTTTCTACGGCGATCCGATGCCATCTTCAACCCTTCAGAGAGTTTCCTACCACCATCAGTGTACAACAGAGATCTTTAGGTACTACTCATTTGGGCAAAAAGGGAGAAAATATTGAAGGAAAGGGAAGAAGACGGAGGAAGACAAGTGGATTGACAACCCATTTAATTCCGGACACAACCAACGGTCTGAGCTGAGAAGTGGACTGACAACCCACCATTCCGGCCAAGAACCACGACTAGGCTTTCCCCCTATTGATTTATTCTACCTCTTCTCATAGTGAAGTGTATTCTTAAGCTTGTAATGAACCTAAAATTACTTTTATTTATCTATGAATGAAGTTTGCTTGGGATAGTTACATATTCTTTGTTAGCTGTGATGCATTCGCCTCCATTCACATCCACTCCACTCGCGCACTAGAAACACTCTAGAAAAGGCTAGAGTTGGTAGTTGAAGAGGTGATTGCGACCCTCACTCTCCGCACATGTATTCATTTCATCCGCTTGCTCTCCATCCATTTGCCTCACAAAGCACGACAAATCGGCCTGCACTAGTTCCATCCACCAAGCGAAGCGATGCTTTCGACCCGCGTTAGTTATCGTTTTGTTTTGTTAGCATTAGGAATCAAAAACCAACCTCCTCTGGTGTTTCGTTTATCTCTTATTAACGATCTTTCGGCGATGCTATCATGATACCCAACCTGCATTCCCTCGAGATTGATATTCGGGGAAGCTATTCCCAAAATTATTACTTGACACCGAACGGTGCACTTGCCGACGCATTAAGTTTTTGGCGCCGTTGCCGGGGAATGCATGCGTATTGTTGATTTGTGCTGTGTTATGAGAGTTACAACAGAGTTGCTTGTTTCGAATTTATTTTATTCCATTCTAATTTTGCTTTTTATATCGGTTGCAATTGTTAGACTTTTATTGAGAATCTATGCAAGGTAGTTTAATCCTGAAAATTAGTGATCTCTGCAATGTGGGCTAGTTTTAATATCTGTTGTCGCTGGTGTGGAGATATCTGTCATGCAAGTGATAGATGTCTTAAGGAGTTTGGTAGCCAAGGCACTCAAGGATCTACATATGGAGCACCAACCTCATCTGGTACTCAATATGATAGACATAAGCCAGTTAGCTACTCATCCGCGCTTCCAATGCCGCACTACTTTCTTTCGGCGTCCGTACCCGTTGTACAGATAAAGCCGGCTAAGCAGTGTTTATTTTGTCGGAGTTAGGATCACTCTTTGAAGGAGTGTGCTGCTTACTTGGCATAGTTGGAGGAGGATGATGAACTGGATGTTCGGATTGTCTCTACTCTAACAACTTGCAACACCCCTTCTGTATCTGGGTACGTACTAGTGCCACATTCAGATTTTTAAGGGAGAAATACTATTATTTTCACAGTTACATGTGTTGATCTAAACCATAACGTGATGTTTTTACTACGGAAGTACATATATCATCTTGTATGGAGTATGTTAGTTGTGAGGAGTCTGTGCTTGATTTTTTTTCGAGCACTGCTCCTCTATCCTCTACTTTGCAAAGCATTCTTTCTGTATTTGACACCATTGTGGAGGTTGATTCGTAGGGAGAAGCTGGTGTTTATAGCATTTTTCTAGATGCAGTCGAGGAGGACATCTGCATGGCCGAGGTTGCTGCCTCAGTCCCATGTAAGGAAGTCCAATGCGCAGACGAGGAGGATGCAGCTCTAGCACATAATTGCACCATCCTAGACAGCTGTGTAGATCCACCTACAATTTTGCTGATGGGAGATGACATCGAGATCATCCCCAAGATTGAGGACAACATCGTGGAACCGGTCGACTTAGTGCAAGGGCCTGTAATGTAGCCTAGCATTGATGGAGATCGGGTGCAGGTGGAGTCAGATTCATCGAGCTTCATAATATTTATTCTACCCATGCCTGATGTTCAAGACAAGTATAACTACACAGGTATGTGGGTATTCATTCTGTCGCCATTTCGGTACCTGCTACTGAAACGTGAACTTGAACAACTGCCCGAGCACTTCAAATTTCATATGCCCATCAGTTAAAAGAGTGCATGGTCCTTAAATAAGTCTTGTTGGAAGACAATTAACCCATCACTTATCTAGATTAGTATTTTTTAAAAAAAATGTATGTACTTTTTGTTTCTTGTTTTGCGTGGGATGTCTAATTCGCAGGTGCTGGAAATTTTTGAAGCGCTGTAGACCAGCCGCTATCGGACTACCTCGCAGCACGACTGGTATGCTCAGTTTTGAGCATTGGTACTTCTTACCCCTAACTCTTTATATTATTTGGAATGTTTAGTTTTATGAGTTGTCGCATTCAAAGCTAGGGTTAGAGCATGCCTGTGGTCACTACACGAGCACACATTTTATAGCATAACAGTTGTTATTTATTTATTTAAAAATCATCGTAGCACACATTGACTCACGCACTTGAGCGCGATCTTATCCACGCACCCGGCTCGAGTCAAATGCATTGCTTGTGTGTAAACTTTAAAATAGTGATGTTGGCTTAGGATGTTATGATAGAGTAGTGCGAAACTCGTGCAGTGCTCCAAATCGAGTGCTCATGGTCTGTGTAGAAATAGTATAGATTTAATTTTTCTTTATGATCGTAGATTTATACTTTTTCTGTAGATGTAAATATTGTTTGTACTACTCAAAAATGTTCAATCTGGTGAAATCGAACGGTAGTGTAGGGATCTGTATAGCCGTCACTAGACTTGTTTTGCTCGAGTTGGGAGGAAGGATCATCTTTCTCGAGGGGCTAAGAACTTGCCCCAATCTACTCTCGAAGCATTGGTGCATGGTTAGTCAAGCATGAGCGTGACGTAGGCCATCAATTTGGCTAGTTTGAGCTTTATTTACCTTGTCCTAGCTGCTAACCGTTGCAAGCCAAGTTTGTACCTACCCCTCCTTTGATTCAGCTCCACCTTCATTCACCAAAGCCTAAAGCCAATCCTCTTATCACAACCAAATCCATGAGCTTCAGTGAATTTAATATTTTGACGAGGTGTGATGTGTGGAATTCTAGTGATGTGGTAGATGAATACAAGAAAGTTACTTGCTAAAAAATTGGGGATTGCAAAGGAAAAAAAGAGAAAAAAGAGAGAATTGAAAGATAAATCTAAAAAGAATTACAATAAGAAATGGAATCCCCATCTAGTTCATCATGATATTGGTCGGGTTAGGCCGTGTACACACCCGATTTTCAAGCTAAGTCTGGGGGTGTGTCACACGTGCAGTTTTGAGGGACTGTATTGGTTTAGCTTGTTGTTTGCTCGCTTGGGTTGCGTGTAGCCTCCATGTTTATCTTTGACTACCAAACCTTTGCCTAAGCCCCATGATTATCCTAAAGTCCTACGGATTCACGCTTGAGACGAGCTAGTACCATGGAGAGAGTGTGAATGGGCAAGCATATGGTCCCCGACATTGATGAATTTCGTTGGAGGTGATCCTAAGCCCCGATCTTTGGCAATGCTCACCATTGTGGCCTACTTACTTTCTTCCTACATATGACCGAACGATTCTCCAGAATTCCAACTTTGAGTATATACAATATTTATTTACGCCTGTCAAAAAGTATAAATTATGTAGTATAATAAAAAATTTATCTATTCTATTTTCTATGCCCATGATATATTTGATTTCTCTCAATACTGTATTTGGAAATTACTAAGTCAGCTAACTATTTTCTAGTCTACGGAGTGATGATTTTTTTGGGATGAGCAAATGTTTAAGTCTGGGGGTGTGATGAGTCCAAGTTATATACATATTTTTGGACTCATCTGGGCTAGTTTTCTCGTTGATGCACTACACTTTAGAGCCATAATTATTCATATTTTTTATTATGTCCATTCCATGTTAAGTGCACTTTTGGCCTGTTTTCAGTGTGATTCCGTAGTTATTATACTTTTGCCTTACTTGGTGTTTTTCTGTGTTTGGAGAATGTGGAATGCCCATTTCGGTGGCTCTTCTGTTTTTGCTGCAGGTACAAAGGCCGCGTAAGTGTTTCGAGATTGTTTGGAAATGTTTTTCTTCTAAGGGCTACTGATCGTGCATTTTTACACTCGCACAGTTAGTGGAATCCTTAGTGCACGACCGCTGGTCATGCACGGTCAGTTCATCGAACTCCAAATGGTATAGGAATACTGCGCACGATGATTGGATCTATAGCACACGACCACTGGTTATGAGCCACTGATCGTGCACACTATTCTCTATTTTTCCAAGTTCTGTCTGGGCAATCGCACGATCATTGGACATAGTGCGCACGACCTTTGGTCGTGAGCCACTGCTCGTGCGTGTTTATTCCATTTTTCTGGAGTTCTGTCATTGCTAATCGCACGATCATGAGATCCAGTGCGCACGACCTCTAGTCGTGCGCCACTGATCGTGCACTCTGATTTTCTGCTGTCGTATTTAAACCTGTGCTCCGTGAATTAGGGAAATGCTTTTCATTTTTCTGCCCCGCTGCTGCGCTCGAAGAGCCGTTTTTCACCCCCACAGGTCCTCCGCTCATCTTCACCCTCCGGGAAGCTTTCTCCGGCGATCCAAAGCCATCTTCAACCCTTCAGAGAGTTTCCGGCCACCAACAGTGTGCAACAGATATCTTTAGGTACTACTCATTTGGGCAAAAAGGGAGAAAAGATTGAAGGAAAGGGAAGAAGATGGAGGAAGACAAGTGGATTGACAACCCATTTACCTCCGGACACAACAAACGGTCTGAGCCGAGAAGTGGAATGACAACCCACCATTCCAGCCAAGAACCACGGCAAGGCTTTCCCCATATCGGTTTATTCTTCCTCTGCTCATAGTGAAGTGTATTCTTAAGCTTGTAATGAACCTGAACTTACTTTTATTTGTCTATGAATGAAGTTTGCTTGTGATAGTTACATATTCTTTATTAGCTGTGATGCACTCACCTCCATTCACATCCACTCCACTCACACACTAGAACCACTCTAGCAAAGGCTAGTGTTGGTAGTTGAAGAGGTGATTGCGACTCTCACTCTCCGCACATGTGTTCATTCCATCCGGTTGCTCTCCGTCCATTCGCCTCACGAAGCATGACATAGAGTCCTGTACTAGTTCCATCCACCAAGCGAAGCGGTGCTTACGACCCGCATTAGTTCTCTTTTTTGTTTTGTTAGCATTAGGAATCGAAAACCAACCTCCTCTCTTGTTTCATTTAACTCTTAGTAATGATATTTCTACGACGCTATCACGATACCCAACCTGCATTCCCTCGAGATCGACATTCGGGGAAGCTATTCCCAAAATTATTACTTGACAGCGACCGGTGCACTTGTCGATGCATCAAACATAAGCGATGTTAACATGGAAAAACCCTCAACTGAGTAAAAAACCACGTGATTGTAACAGTGCTAGTCAAACTTCACTAATGTATGCATTTACAGGTTGTTGGTAGAATCGAGGGCAACATGCCTCTCCTCATCACTGCTTTAAGATGAGAGAGATTGCAAGTGCGCTTAGTGGGCGATAGGCCGCCTCACACGAAGCTCAGTTTCTGTCACTTTTGGGTGGAGACGGGCATTCTCGGATGCGATTGGTTGGAGAACTTCGTGTCTAGAGATGTAAAGAAGCATTGTTGTGGACTTGAAGTGCATCGTGCACGTAACAGACTTCATAGAGCGACAAATAAAACGTCTTCTTCTCTTGAGCGTCGTGGACTTAGGGGAATTTTCGTGTGGTACAATGGGAGGAGGAGGCTTATAGGAGAATTTTGGCAGAGCTCTGATCAGACGAAGAAGAGAGCTAGAGGAGGAAAAGTTAGAGATTAGAGGGGTCCTGGTGCCTTTTTATCAGCCATAGGAGGTGGTTATAGTGGTTATGCGGCCATCATCACACCGTAACCACCCAAATTATCGGGTGTATACAACATAACATATAGTTTCGATTATACGATATTTACATAATATTCTTTGCATACAGACCACCACTAAATGAATAATCTTCCTAACTAACCATAGTGGTTACGTGGGTGGTTATGTGGGTGGTTACCCGCATAACGGACAACGACGATCGCGATGGGACAATCATATGATGAAAAGGGGTTGCCATTGATGGCTCACAGGTGGCCAGCCGACCGCCCCTAGCAGGGCAGTGGTGGCCTGTAACGCCCCCACTCGTCACATGGAATATAACGGTGGGTCCGGCCGGGTCCCCACGCCATATTTCACAGACAAGTGGGAGAATTACGCGTGGAAATCAAAATCTACTCGTACCCTAACTCAAAACATTCTAGCACAACATTTTATGTTAGATGAACTAAACTCAGTGAATGTCCACTAATATACAAACTCCACATTTATATATCATAACAGGAATGTATACAACACACCCACACATGGCCTTAAGGCCTTACAGGTTTCTCTTTACACAAATACATTTTCATACATCGGCACGCACGCCGGCCACATATGAAATCCAAACACGCTTCTTCGTACGACCTTCAAGGGCCTTTAGCAGCAAGACTCCATTCCGCTCAATTCCATTCAAGCATCAACACCTGCAGTTCATTATCCACCCGAGAGCGGCAAACAAAGTAACGGTCAGCTTTAGCTGACCACTTATAACGACCCTACCCCTTACCCGGGCAGTGGTTCCTTCCCTGTATGCATTGCCATCATCATAGTATGCATTGTCATCATCATAGCTATCAATCTAGCAAATCTACCAATCACACACATATTACAAACGCCGGTATTCACCATATGCTTTGTGCACTCAGGGCACCTTATTGGTGTACCGGATATACCAGTCATACACCACCGATCCGAGACTCTTCACTTGTTGGCTGGCCATTTCCATCCTAGTCCACCAATCTCCCTGTTGGCGATATTCCGTCCATAACACTCAGAGGTACTACCTCACGGCATCCACAAACAACCAGAGCAGATCAACCCACACCATGTGGTGTAGCAGTCAGGTCTATCGAGGCTCCCCCGGCATTACTACCCATCGATCCCTCACCTATTTTCGATCGACCCACACTATGTGGTGCAGCAAGTAGGGTCCACCTCACTTCCTCCCAAACATTGCACCCATCGATCCCCACTAATACAGATCAACCCACACCATGTGGTGTAACAAGCCAGGGCTATCTCGCACTTCCCAGGCATGCTACCAATTGATCTCTCACCACAACCAGGAGCTTATTCAAAGCCTCTATACATTCATTCGTCAATATCCATACAATCACACAGCCATACCATAAAGCATAAACCTTTCATATCATCAAAACCACAGAGTCTTCTCCTATTTACCCATATTCATCACCAATCCAGACTAACGATCCAGATGGGCTTCACACAGCATGCCTATGCCGTACTTCACACTTCCGGCTCTAAATGCACACTCAACCAAGGAATCTCTTGCGATATCCACCTCTTGGTGGAGGATCCCATGCCCATGCATAAAGAAAGGACTTCAATGTCCAAGAAGGAGATCGTTACCCTTGAAGATCGCTTCGGCGCCATGAAGAAGTCGGATGAAAATCACCGCCTCGGCTTTGCCTTCACGAATCCGATCTCGGATCTTCGCTCCACACTCCGCAGCTCCTCCAGCAGCTGGTTTCCTTCTTCCTTTCCTTTCCTTGGCCTCTCTCTCTCTTTGGGAATGAGAAGAAGAAGAGAAAGAGCAATGAAGAGCTTTTATCCTCATTTCTCGGCCTTGAACCACATGGAAGGAGCCTGACCATTTGATCTAGGATAAGGGAAACAAATGGCTCAGATTTGCCCAAAAATAAGCTGAACACGGCCTGAAACGCCCTGTGACACGCCTGTGTCCAGGCCGTGTCACTTAAGTTGCAGGCAACCGACTCAAATCCAACCAGTACACGCCCGTGTGACACACCCGTGTCACACCCTACACGCCCGTGTCATGCCCAACACGCCCGTGACCAGTAGCCGTGTACTTCACACATCACAAGCGCATCTATCCCGAGAAGGACACGGCCACGGGACACGCCCGTGTCCAATATCGTGTACCCTAGGACACACCCATGTCTCGCATCACATACAATCCCTCCTGAAACCCACAAGGGACACGCCCTGTGACACGCCCATGTCACAGGCCATGTAATTCCTTTGCTCACCACTCGACGATCGTCGAGAGCATTTCGTCGACCAGGAGGGAAGACACGCCCTCTAACACGCCCGTGTCGCCGGGCGCGTTCCCTCCAAAAACTTCTTCGACCGAATTTTGTCGACCACTCGACCAACTACTCAACCGAAGCACGACACGCCCTGGGACATGCCCATGTCCCAGGCCGTGTCACCCAAGCTTTACCCAAACTGGGCTTTGGGGTGTTACAATCCTCCCCTCCTTCAAACAATTTCGTCCCCGAAATTTGGCTCACCTCCAGACATGCACCAAAACACTCGTCGTTAACAACCAAACACTCAAATAAAGCGAGCCGGGTTTGAGCTCAGAGGCCGCAGCTTGTCTCGCCCCACGACCTCGCACAACCCACACAACACAAGCAGCACATATACACATACATAACCTCCTCATGTGCACATTCATCCACACACTTCATCAAGTGATCTATCACCAAACACATCCTAGATATACACCACGTTCGATCGATCACTTTAATTACTTCAAGTGTGCACCAACTTGTCATTATTCAACATATTACACATGTCCATGCATCACAGCATCAATATGCACATCACCTATATACATCCTCAAAGTCACATAGTTTTCTCTGTCATATTATTGCTGCTTACCAACATCATTTTGCACATATCACTTTATAGCTTCTTGGAGTGCCAAATTAAACACACGAGGCTGAACTTCACCAACCAAGCTTTGCGGCTCCTGCACTTCCAAATTATTCAGTCTAGGTTGCGCCCGGGATGCAGATGACTCGGCCACTGCTTTACCATTTTCTTCATATGACACACCTGTCTTCTTTTCACTCCCTGTCAGGGCATGCCAACAAAATTTCTCTATGTGCCCTGGCTTCCCGCAGTTTTAACATATACGTGTATCAACACGTCCTTGCCCATATGTAGCGTCCGAAGAAACAGTTGACGGAGCAGATTCAACATGCCTAAACCGTTTCTTCTCTCTTATTCGCAACCCTGATTGCTCCGACTGCGACACTTTAAATTCTGGCTTCTCCACTACCAGTCTCTTCTTCTCTTGTACCCGTTTAAAATCCTTTTCCAATGCACAAGCCGTATCAACCAACGCTTGGAAGCCTTGATTCACCGAACTCGGGAGTACCAACCTTAACTCATCCTGCAGTCCCTCATAAAAGCGATTTTCCTTTCGCGCTTCCTCCGCGAAGGTAGATCCCACATATCGCACTAGTCTGGTAAACTCATGCAGGTATGTATCAATATCAGTCTCCCCCTGCACCAGACGTTGGAATTCATTCTCCATCGCAATCCGCTGCGACACTGGCAAATACTTGGCAAGAAATAATTAGGAGAATTCATCCATTGAGACCTCCGCTAATCCTCGACCTGCCAAGTGATGTACTTCCATATCATCCCACCACAATCTCGCATCACCTTCCAATAGAAAAGTGGCTAAGGTCACTTTCTGCTCCGCCGCAGTCCTGATTGCTGTCAGGATCATCTTCACTCTAGCAAGCCAATCTTCCGCATGCGTTGCGGAAGTCGCCCCACTAAACGTAGGTGGATGAAACTCCATAAAGTGCTTCAATGACTCATCCGTTGCTTGCTCGTCCACCACAACTGTGGCACGCTCTTGCCTTGCACCGGGCCATACTGGCACCCCTGCAGGCCCTACCTGCCCAGTATGATGTGCCTGTAACACTGCAAGCACCGTCTCCGTCACCAACCGTATGGTCTCTGCTGAGGGTGGCGTAGGCGCTTCAATGGGTGCTGCACTCACATCGGATTGCTGGGGCTCCGACTACCCAGCACCACTCCTCGACACCTAGTAATGTACAAAACACCATTAATCATCCATGTCATAATGGTAATTATACATTGACTACACAATCACGCACTTTACGTGCATGAATTACATTCCTAGTGGACATTCGTGAGTTCAAATATGTTCTTCCTCCCAAACAATCTCAACCTGCTCTGATACTACTTTGTTACGCCCCCACTCATCACATGGAATATAACGGTGGGTCCGACCGGGGTACCACGCCATATTTCACAGACAAGCGGTGGAATTATGTGTGGAAATCAAAATCTACTTGTACCATAACTCAAAACATTCTAGCGCAGCATTTTATGTTAGATGAACTCAGCTCAGTGAATGTCCACTAATATACAAACTCCATATCTATATATCATAACAGGAATGTATACAACACACCCACACATGACCTTAAGGACTTACAGGTTTCTCTTTACACAAATATATTTTCATACATCGGCACGCAAGCCGACCACACATGAAATCCAAACACGCTTCTTCGCACGACCTTCAAGAGCCTTTCGCAGCAAGCCTCCATTCCGCTCAATTCCATTCAAGCATCAACACCTGCAATTCATTATCCACCCGAGAGCTGCAAATAAAGTAACGGTCAGCTTTAGCTGACCACTTATAACGACACTACCCCTTAACCGGGGAAGTGGTTCCTTCCCTGTATGCATTGCCATCATCATAGTATGCATTACCATCATCATAGCTATCAATCTAGTAAATCTACCAATCACACACATATCACAAACGACGGTATTTACCATACTCTTCATGCACTCAGGGCACCTTATTGGTGTACCAGATATACCAGTCGTACACCGCCGAACCGAGGCTCTTCACTTGTTGGTTGGCCGGTTCCATCCTAGTCCACCAATCTCCCTGTTGGCGACATTCCGTCCATACCACTAAGAGGTACTAACTCACGACATCCACAAACAACCAGAGCAGATCGACCAACACCATGTGGTGTAGCAGCCAGGTCTATCAAGGCTCCCCTGACATTACTACCAATCGACCCCTCACCTATTTCCGATCGACCCACATTATGTGGTGCAGCAAGTAGGGTCCACCTAATTTCCTCCCAAACATTGCCTCCCATCGATCCCCACTAATACAGATCAGCCCACACCATATGGTGTAACAAGCAAGGGCTATCTCACACTTCCCAGGCATGCTACCAATTGATCTATCACCACAACCAGGAGCTTAATCAAAACCTCCACACATTCATTCATCAATATCCATACAATCACACAGCCATACCATAAAGCATAAACCTTTCATATCATCAAAGCCACAGATGTTAACCCCGAAATCGGCGATCCTTCCCAAGGGAGTCAGATCGCTCATCGCGGCCTGCCCTGGGTTCCTCCTGGAGGCCGTGATGCCCTAGGTTGGGCGGACAGAGTTCTCTGTCCTCTCAGGCCGCGAGTACAAGGGGGGATCCACTCAACGAAAAATGTTCGAAAATTGTCGAACTCAAATTGAAAATCATCGAACTCAACACGAAGATCCGCTAGACCTAGAGCAAGCTCCGCTCGACAATTCATCGAGCTCAGCACGACAATCATTGTGCTCCGCTCGACGATCTTCGAATGCACCACAGCGCCTAGAGAAAGTGACAATCGTCGAACTCCGCTCGACGATCGTCGAACGCGACATAGCGCCAAGAAAACCTGAAGAAAACCCGGTTCGACGAAAACCCACACCTGGGAGGGCTTCCCGAGAATCACACAAGCCCAAAGCATTAATATAAAAATTAACGTGTCAGATAACTGCACAGGGAACTATGAGATCGAACAAAGGCTCAAACACGTCGAATTAAACGAAACTCATGCCGTAGGCGAAAACTGCAGCTACGGACACAACGGCGAAGTCAAAACCAGAATCCTACGAGCCATTCTCGAGATATTAACCGCCAAAACATGCGGCGAACAAAAACATAACCAAAGACTTCGATCGCACGCAGAGACCCCAAAAATGCTCGGGTTACGACGAAACTGAACGAGCACGTCCAAAACTACTCAATTCCAACCCTCGACGTTAAAAGTAACGCCACGACGTCATAAATCTGACGTTGCCCAAACAAATAAAATCATCGAAAAACCGGGGGCGTTACAGTCACTCCCCCTAAAAAGAAGTTTCGTCCAGAAACTTATCACAACTCCAAAACCAAACCAAAAACGACAAAATCCAACATTCTGAAAACATAGCAACATACCCGAAGCTAAGAGAAGAGGTGCGGATGAGATTCTCTCATGGCTGATTCCAATTCCCACGTCGCACTTTCGACGTCTTGATTTCTCCAAAGAATCTTGACCATAGGGATGGTCTTTCTCCGCAACACACGCTCTTGAAAATCCAGAACATGAACAGGTTCTTCCATATAAGTAAGGTTGGGCTGAATCTGGGGTATTGAGTCGAGACTGTCTCACATGGAACACATCATGACACCGGGGAAGGTCGCAGGCAATTCCAACCTATAAGCTGACACTCCGATGCGCTCAAGAATCTGGAAAGGTCCCACATATCGGGGGTCCAACTTGTTATTTCCTTCCAAACTTTTAACGCCAGACATCGGAGAAGCCTTCAGAAAAACCAAGTCTCCAACCGCAAACTCCGGATCGACCCTTCGAAGATTATCATACTTCTCATAGCACTCTTGAGCCACACGAAGCTTTTCCCGAATATGGGTCACAACACAATTCATCTCTTCAAGATCTTCCGGACCTAGCAACGGTCTCTCACTAACTTCAGCCCAAAACATTGGAGTTCTACAACGCCTCCCATAAAAGGCCTCAAACGGGGCCATTTGCAGACTCTCTTGATAACTATTATTGTAAGCAAACTCCATGAGTCTGAGATGCGCATCCCAAGCACCACCATGATCCGAAATATAACATCTGATCATATCTTCTACGATCTGATTTACTCTTTCCGTCTGACCATTAGTCTGTGGATGATAGGTGGTGGAATACCTTAAATCGGTACCCAACCCCTCCTATAAACTCTTCCAAAAACGAGACGTAAATCTAGAGTCCCGGTCTGATACGATGCTAATAGGCATACCATGCAACCTGATGACCTCTTCAAGATATAACTCAGCTATCTTCTTCATCGAGTACCCAATCTTAAATGGAACAAAGTGAGCACACTTTGTCAATCTGTCGTCTATCACCCAAACAGAGTCGTGCCTACGAGGAAATTTTGGTAGACCGGTGATGAAATCCATTGAAATACTCTCTCATTTCCAACTTGGAATATCCAGTGGTGTCAATTTACCATCAGGCCTTCTGTGATCAGCCTTAACACGCTGACATGTATAACATTCCGATACAAACTTTGCAATGTCATTCTTCATCCCTGACCACCAAACAATTTGCTTTAGATCTTTATACATCTTCGTGGAACCAGGGTGGTAGGCTACGCTAGAACCATGAGCTTTAGCACAGATCTTAGCTCGAATATCACCAAAGGCGGGGACACAAAATCTACCCCGATACTTCAAGGTGTCCAACTCATCCACAGATAAATCAGGTAGCTCTCCCTTCACAGTTCTATTTCGGAGGTGCAACAAATCAGGATCATCCTTCTGATGTGCTTGAGTAAGGGAAATCCAAGAGGGTTCTTCTGCTTCTAGACTAGCAGGCACAGTACTACTCCCAACCCCAATATTCATCAACAAAAATTCTTCTACCAAGGACTGCACCGACAGAATAAAAATCTTAGCGGTCTTTCTACTCAATGCATCGGTTACTACAGTAGCCTTTCCTGGATGATAAAGAATTTCCACTTCATAATCTGCCACATATTCTAACCACAGACGCTGGCACAGATTTAGTTCCTTCTGAGTGAAGACGTACTTCAAACTCTTATGGTCAGTATAGATCTTGCACATCGCGCCATATAATAAGTGTCTCCAAAGCTTCAGCGCATAAATTACAGCCACAAACTCCAAATCATGCGTAGGATAATTCCTCTCGTAGATCTTTAGTTGTCTCGATCCATACACGATCACCTTGCCATCTTGCATCAAAACACAACCAAGTCTGATGTGTGACACATCAACATACACCACATACTGAACCCCTTCAGTAGGTAAGGTTAAAATCGGAGAAGTACATAATCTTTTCTTCAGCTCTTGGAAAACCTCTTCACATTTATCACTCCAAAAGAAAGCAGTATTCTTCTGATTAAATCTAGTTAGAGGAGCAGACAACACCGAAAATCCTTCCACAAATCTTCTATATTAGCCGGCTAGGCCTAAGAAACTCCTAATCTCCTTCGGTGTAGAAGGTCTCTCCCATTCCATTACCGCATAAATCTTAGTCGGGTCTACAGAAATACCGTCCTTGCTTACCACATGACCCAGAAAGGACACCTGAGGTAGCCAAAACTCACACTTGCTCAACTTCGCATATAACTTATGCTCCCTCAGGGTCGACAAAACCAGACGCAGATGCTGAGTATGCTCTTAAACATTGCGAGAAAACACCAAGCCATCATCTATGAACACAATAACAAATGGGTACAAGAAATCCTTAAACACCTGATTCTTCAAATCCATGAAAGCAGAGGGTGCATTGGTTAACCAAAAGACATCACCAAAAACTCATAATGTCCATGCCGTGAGCGGAACGCAGTTCGAGGAATATCTGCCTCTCGAATCCTCAACTGGTGGTAGCCTGAACGAAGATTGATCTTTGAAAATACCGAGCTACCACGCAATTGGTCAAACAAATCATCAATCCTTGGTAGGGGATATCTATTCTTAATGGTTACCTTGTTCAATTCCCTATAATCGATAAAAAGTCTCATCGATCCATCTTTATTCTTGACGAACAAAATAGGAGCAACCCATGGAGAAGTACTTGGTCTAATAAAACCACACCTGAGCAACTCATCGAGCTGAGTACGCAACTCATCCAACTCACGCGGAGCCATACGGTATGGTGCTTTAGCAATAGGACGAGTACCTGGTTCAAGGTCTATCACAAACTCTATCTCCCTTTCAGGAGGAAGTCCTGGAAGACTATCAGGAAAGACATCTGGAAACTCTCTCACCACCGAGACATCCTCAAGACGTGGCGTAACAGAAGCTGTTTCCAGAGCAGAAATAGAAACCAAAAACGCCTCGCAACCAGACTCTATAGCATGATAAGCACGTACAGCAGAAATGACAGGAGAAACTCTATCCTGAAATCCATAGACGCTCATGGGTTGTCCGTCGTCCATTCTGAAATCCAATCGCTTAGCCTTGCACTGGATGACCGCATCATACATGGACAGCCAGTCCATGCCCAGAATCACGTCAAGATCAGACAGATCCAAAATCATCAGATCCGCATAAGCCAGAAAATTGCCAAGATAAATAGGGCATCTCAGAACTCCTTGGTTAGATATCACCGTATTGCCGGAAGGGAGCTTGAC
Source organism: Platanthera guangdongensis (assembly GCA_039583875.1). Lineage (NCBI taxonomy): Eukaryota > Viridiplantae > Streptophyta > Magnoliopsida > Asparagales > Orchidaceae > Platanthera > Platanthera guangdongensis. The sequence goes on along the minus strand of CM077153.1, from coordinate 47,745,814 downwards.
AATGAAGGATCCTCCTAAATGGTCCACACTTAGACGGTGCTTATCAATAAATCTCCGGGCCACAAAGGAATGGGTGGCACCCGAGTCAAAAATAACGCGAGCCCACCTATTTCGCACCTTAAACTCCCCTAAAACTGTAACATACGTAACTAAACGAACGATAACTAGGGCAACGAAGATAACTAACAAGGATGAAATTATACTCAGTCTAACCTGATATCACTTGCGTAGAGGTTTGGGCTTCCTCGCTGGTCATCACGTTCAACTTTCCTTTTCCTTTATCCAGGCTTGGTGGCGGTGGTAGAGCTCAAAGTGGGGCAGGCTGCAGTGGGGACTGAGCCTGGGGGCACGAAGACTTCTGGTGTCCCTTCTGCCCACACTGGAAGCAAACCCTTTCTTTCAACCAGCAACGAGTCACGTCATGACCCTTCCTTGCACAGAACGAGCACAAAAGCTCTCCCTTGGGTGCACCTTGGATGGCGTGCACCTACTGTTGCTTCAGGGTGGCAGTCCTCTTGACGCACCTTTCGTAGGGGTGGCCAGGTCGACCACAGAAGCTACACACATCCTTACCTTTCTTCTTCGAAGAAGGGCCGGATGCCCTGGAGCTACCATCCTCAATGCCTTTTCTTTTCTCCTTCCTTGCCGTAGCACTGCAGTTCTTGGCGTTTTCAATCGCCTCCACTTTTAAAGCGGCTTCCACTGCTTCAGCATAACTTTCAGCTTGGTAAGCGCATGCCAACTGATGGACATCGCTTCTTAATCCTCCCAAGAAACGTTTCACTCTACCCTCCTCAGAAGCTACCAAATCCGGAGCAAACATGCTCAGTTTACTAAACTCAATTTCATACTCTCTCACGGTGAGCTATCTCTGCTTTAGGTGCAGGAAGTTATTCATCAGGCGGGCTTGCTCGACCGAGGGTAGAAATTTCTTCAGTAGCATCTTCTTAAAAGATTCACAAGTACAGCCTTCCTTCAGGCTCTCCCTTTCCCGAATCCACCAACTCTTTGACAGTCCTTTTAACTGATAGGCTGCAATCATCACCTTCTGGGCTTCTAGAATTCCAGAATACGAAAACATCTTCTCGATGGAGATGATCCAATCATCTATAACCACAAAGTCAGCACTCCCGTCGAAGGTGGGAGGTCCCAACTGCTGGAAGTGCGATATGAAATTCATTTCTGGTGGTATCGCCATCGGGGACACCAGAGTAGCAGGGGTATCGGGCACGGCTTGGACCAAGGAGGGCTCTTGCGCTGAAGGTTGCTGCGCGGGAGCGGCAGACAACAAAGACTCAATTTGCTATTGCATCGCAACCAACTTCCTTGACAGAGCCTCATTGCTCTGACGCAGACTCTCGATAATCGCGTCACTTTGCGCACCTGATGACTCACCCTCCGACTGGGGAGTCGACCTCGTCACAGGATGCTTTGGCGGCATTTCTAAAAAGCAACGAACAACCCATCAAAATCTAGCTTACAACAAAGCCACACGACTAGTTGAGACCATACTTAAAAGACACTTGCTTACGCTGCAACTTGCTCTGGGATTTTATAATGATGTTATGTACTACTTAGGATGATATCCTCTCATACTATTGACTCTTGTGCCTATGACATGAATGCATGTATTTATATTCGTTTACTGATTTAAAACCATGTGTGTACATATGTCATCCCACAAATCTTTAGCTTGGCACGTTGTGCTTATGCAATATTTTGCTATGCATGATTGTGCTATGCATTCTAAAAGGCCCTAATGCATGTTATGAGTGGCGTACGCAAGAAGATGTTATGCATCCCATACTACATGACATTCTCATGCAATGAAAATGAAACGTGCTAGTCGCATTCATGTGGTGAGGTTATGCATCCCATACTACATAACCCTCACATGTTGCCCTATGGTGGATCCATATGCAGACACATATTATGCATCCCATACTACATAATATGCCCCGTATACTTCATGTATGCTATGAGTGTAGTGTTCGTGCTTCAGCCAAGACGTGCTTATGACATATCAGTGTGTGTATGATATGATGCCAAACACCTAATACCAACAAGGAAAGGTTGCCCGACAAATTGCCAAGCAACCTCCCTCTAATACCAACTGTCACAACCCGCATTTTCACCGCAAAGAAATAACTTATCAGAGTAAGGGAAAACGCCCGTCATGATGCCACATCAGTAGGGGATAACTGCGGACGCTCAGACAAACACCAACTATACATGAAGAAAGGTTCCTTTTAAGTTGTTTTGAGGAAATTCATTTAAGTGCAAAAGTTAGCCGTATCCCTCGGCTTAGTGGCTCATCTAGTCCACGAATCAAAATATATTATACGCTGCAGAAAAATACTTGATTAAATTAACTCAAACATCCTACATGAGTAAAAACGTCCCTAAAGGACAACTCATGCCATGCAAGACTCTAAATTTAGTATAGTAGGAAAAATAGCTTTTATGGTCGCTAAAAATAACATGTTAGAGTTTCAAAATATGCGATGCATGAAGTATTAGTAGTAGATTTTATAGTTGAAAATACCTAACATGCATTCCTAGCATAAATCCTCCCAGAGAGCAGGTAATCCACATCCACATTAAATAAATGAGCACCTAGCAAGTATAGAACAACTAACAAATCTGTGGGCGCCAATAAGCTGACACGAAACCACGAACAAAAGTATGTCTGAACTAGTAAAACTAAACCAACAACAAACTACCTCGCTATGACGAGGAAACAACCACGGCCAACACTACCGCCAGAAACCCAACACCAGCACTGCTAACTGCTACTGCTCTGAACCTGAGGCATTCCAAAAAAAAAAACAGAACACCTCAGCAAGAAGGTACAAGTAGTGGCAGGAAAAGTAATAAACAATAATAAACAAAGAGTCAACAGGGGTACCAACCCAAGACCAAAAGTACTGAAGTAAAGTACAAAAGGAAACAGGGCATCAACAGGAAAAGAACTCCTATGTGACTTGTCATGTTCCACAAGGGTGCACCAGACGCACAAGGCTATAAGGTGACTATATAAATATCTCTCCAAAAAGAAAAAAATACAAAACCTCCATTGAAGGAAGATACAAAACCTTCATTAGGCACCTGTGGTTGACTCTACCCAAAAATACGGCGAAGTGGTCACTCTTGGACACACCACCCAAAAACACAGGCGTAGTGGTCACTCTTGGACACACCACCCAAAAACAAACGGATATATAATCCGTCTAACTGCGAGGGAGTCTCATACTCTCCACCATACACCGCAGACATCCAAAAACCAGGTAGACTTCCACAGGCACTAATGAAGGTAACAAACACCGCGGAGGTGGAATCATCCACTAACTCCCGCATTCAAGAAACCCGAAGAAACCACAACACAAATACCTCGAGATTTGGCTCAGCAGATTCTACTTGACATTACCGAACTCAAGACGCGGTTGATCAACCTCTAGGAGCAATTTACAGTCCTAGATAAATTCTAACGTGCTAAATAGCGAAACCTGAAACATGCACAACCGTCACTAAAACATACCAGGATCAATTTACCCAAAACCAGAAATAATCGGGCTTTCCAAGACAACACCTTACAACAACAAAGGATCGTTGACACGATTAAACATAATGATGATTAGGAAGAATAAGCACAAAAAAATTAAGGAACGTGAAAGTATAGCCGTTACCATCAGAACGAACAAAGAGAAACGAGGGGAAAACCACCACTTGCCTTGGTTTTACCGGAATCGTCGAAGATCGGGGCAAAAGACTGCGGGAGGAGTTGAAATCTAGACAAAAGGGTCAAAAGGGGATTAGGGCCGAAAAAACCCTAGCGAGAAAATCTCAAGAAACGGGGAAGAAATTACCACGAGGGCGAAGCTCTCGACGAGAGCTTTCCAGATCTACGATCGGTTTGAAATTCCGAGCACCGGAGCACCGTCAACAGCCACCGGAAGGGACAAGGATGAACAACCTCTATCTCGCTCACGCCGCTCTTGTTCGGGAGGAAAGGAATCAGAGGAGAAGATGAAGAAAGTATTTATACCAAAGGTGATACAGGAAGAACAACAAAATAAACCGGGTTCGGCTGAACCGGTTTTCCCGAAGCAGAGGGGAAGGGATACTCGAGTATCAGACAGAACCTACTCGGGTAGATCAATGCAAGCACCCGAGTACAGAAGACCTACTCGAGTAGTTTAATATAACTACTCGAGTGACAGAAAGCCTACTCGTGTAGCTCACTACGACCACTCGAGTAACAGAGACCAACTCGAGTAGTTCATTACAACTACTCGAGTAACAGAAACCTACTCGTGTAGTTCATTCCAACTACTCGAGTAACAGAAATCTACTCGTGTAGTTCATTCCAAGTACTCGAGTAACAGAAATCTACTCGTGTACTTCATTCCAATTACTCGAGTAACAGAAATCTACCCGAGTAGTTCATTGCGACTACTCGAGTAGCAGAGACCTACCCGAGTAGTTCATTACAACTACTCGAGTTGCAGAGGAGGACAACTCGAGTATAAGGAAATTACATGAGTAGAAGGAAAGAGAAATACTCGAGTATACGGCTGTTACTCGAGTACTTCACGGGGAAACTACTCGAGTACCAGGGTTACTTGAGTTCAGCACAGGAAAACAACTCGAGTACAAGGGACTTACTCGAGTACAAGGGGGGATCCACTCGACGAAAACTGTTCGAAAATCGTCGAACTCAAATTGAAAATCGTCGGACGCACCACAGCGCCCAGAGAAAGTGACAATAGTCGAACTCCGCTCGACGATCGTCGAACGCGACACAGCGCCAAGAAAAACCGAACAAAACCCGGTTCGATGAAAACCCACACCTGGGAGGGCTTCCCGAGAATCACACAAGCCCAAAGCATTAATATAGAAATTAACGTGTCAGATAACTGCACAGGGAACTATGAGATCGAACAAAGGCTCAAACGCGCCGAATTAAACGAAACTCACGCCGTAGGAGAAAACTGTAGCTACGGACATAGCGACAAAGTCAAAACCAGAATCCTACGAGCCATTCTCGAGATATTAACTGCCAAAACATGCGGCAAACAAAAATATAACAAAAGACTTCGATCGCGCGTCGAGACCCCAAAAACTCTCGGGTTGCGACGAAACTGTACGAGCACGTCCAAAACTACTCAATTCCAACCCTCGACGTTAAAAGTAACGCCACGACGTCATAAATCTGACGTTGCCCAAACAAATAAAATCATCGAAAAACTGGGGGCGTTACACAAGGTGACCTTCTGTCCCTCCTCTTTCTTGATCTCCATCAATATCCTCTTGACTCGCGAAAGCCAGTCCTCTGCCTGCGTCAGGGATCCTGTACCCGCAAATGGAGGAGGAATAAAGCTCATAAATTGCTACTGCTTCCGCTCAATCGCTCGCCTATCCACCAAAGCCTAAGCAGGCACTTGCCTAGCAGCTACAGGCTCTGCTACACCAACCTGAACTGGTACCATTGCTTGTCGCACCTACCTAGTAGACTTTGCATTCATCATTGCAAACACTGCTTCAGTAACTAAGCATACTGTTTTTGCAGAAGGAGGAGGTGTGGGCACATCAACTAGCACCGCACTCTCAACAGAACATTGGGGTTCAGACTGCCCCGCACCACTTCTAGTCACCTATAAGTGTAAAATACACAATTTAGCGACTACTCAACAGCAAACAATGACTATTGGGAACATGCAGGTTTCTCAAACATGTATATTTTCATTCCTAAGTGGACATTCTTGAGTTCATTTGTGTTATAATGGTAAGCACGGACATGTGCTCGCCACCCCTCAAAAGAGTTCGACCACGAATTCGCAGGTGGAAGACCAAGACAAACTAAAACCAAAATTATAACACCTCCATCCGTCACATGAAATATAACAGAGGGTCCGGCCGGGCACCCACGCCATATCCCATAGACACTCGGCAGAGTTACGTATTAATATCAAAGACTAATCGATTCCTAACTCAGATCATTCTAGCAGAAGCGTCAGGGATTACACTTTGAACTCAAGTAATATAAATGTCCACTAATAAGAAACCATATAGGAATATATACAAAAATACACAAAAGTCATGGCCTTAAGGCCTTACAAATGTTCTTCCCAAAAAGAGTGGTTTACAGACATTGGTGCATAGCCTGGCCACACATGAAAAACATTAAAAAGCCTTCACTTGGCCTTTAAGGGCCGACATAGCATCAAAGGGCTGCAACTCGCTATTTTCCGCTCGGCTCTCCAGCACCTACAAAGGGACAATCCACCACAAGGGCGACAAATAAGGCAACGAGCAGCTTTCGGCTAACTAATTTATAATAACCCTACCCCATTCCCGGGGCAGTGGAATTCTTTCCCTGTTGGCATGCCATTAACACAATAGATATATCACAAGAAGATGCACTTAAGAACCATTCAATACATCACAAATGAGTGCCTTGGCGGCCAAACGTTCTGTGTACTCGGGGAACATTCTCGGTGTACTTGATTACCAGTGTCCCACCACCATTCAGAGGTTCGAGACTTGACAGTCAACTTTGAGCATTAATAGTCTTTCCGGCACGGGGCCTAAGACTCTCATTATTCTAATGACGAGAGACAATTACTTTAGGCGATCCAACCCGGACTGACATAATGCGGGTACGGCCCAACAATCTTCTTGCTGCTCAAATATCCATGTCATTGACGAAACCCGAAGCAATGAAGCCCCATTATAAGATGTGGGTCAGCCTCCTCTTTCCCATTCGGCTCACTGGCCTTGCTGGGCAAAACAGGATCTTAACATAACTTGCTGCTCACATGTCCCCAGGACCTGAGCTGACAGTGCTCAATCATGGCACTCATGGCCAATGGATGGGCTCTCTAGGCTCACAACTTCTCATGCTACACACCTTGTCTCGCGGACACAGGCTTCGCAACAACAAAAGCTATCTGGAAGCTATCACCAATGATAGTCACTATCACCCGACATTAATGACAGAACTTACTTCTGTCTCCAGACTCAGCCACAACTGGAACATCTTTCCAGCCAAACCCTGTAGCATCCTATAGTACCATAAAACTGGTCTTTCACAACAATTACAGCTCACTAGGAGCTATCGACAACGATACTCGCTGTCGCTCGACGATATCCAACAGTTATGCAAACTGTGGTATTTTTTGGGTATTTTCCCGGAGAACACCTCTAATACTTCCTGCTACTCTCGATTCACAGGTATAACCCACAAACCCATAAACTACTTGTTTACACCCAGAGTCTTCTCCGGCATGCAAAATAAAACATCACCAATCCAGCCCAACCAGTCCAGATGGGCTTCACACAATATGCCTATTCCATACTGCAATTTTCAGATTCTATATGCAAAACCACCCGGGGATATCACGTATCAACCCATCAGAATTTCCTCGATTCTCCATCTTTTGGTGGGGTATTCCATGCATATGCAAAAGGAGGAATTCACTTGTCCAAGAATGAAGATCGTTACCCTCAAAACTCATTTCGGAGCCATGAATAAGTCTTTTATCTTGATGGAAAGGAGTGCCTCTCTTTTCCCTTCTTGGATCTTACTTCGACTCTTGAATCTGACCACATAATCTCCTTCCCCTAGCTAGCAAAGCTTCATCCTTCAGGCTTCTTCTTCCTTAACTCTTTCTTTCAAGAGAGTAATGAAAAGGGAGAGAGAGTGAGATAAGAGAAATGACTTCTCTTTTCTCGACTCCTTTACCTAAGTGGTCTCGGGATTAATCCCAGCCACAAGATCATTCATCCAGAGAAAGCAATGACCATAAATTCAGCTGATAAGTCAAAGTTGATGCTATCGCCTGACAATATCCATTATCGCCTGGGAGATATCATCGGTAGTTGCTTTGACCCCAATCAACCACTGCTCTTCGGCCACCGTCCGGCCATCCGATACGTGTCCAACCATACGTGGCAGTATCGCCCAATGATACCCACTATCACCACTCTGATAGCTCACTCAATGCCTCATCGAGTGCGTTGAGAACATCGATTGCGTTGAGAGCATCGAGTGCATTGAGTCTACTCAACGCTTTGTTAAGTGCTATCGCTATCGCCAGAGATACGCACTATCGCCCGGTGATAGACACTTTTAAGTTTTGTATTCTCATTTTTGGAGTGTTACACAAGGATCAGACCAGGCCGACTCGCCACCTCCCCCTCCCCTTGCCACCATACGAATGTTCGAGGACTTTAAGAAGGAAGTCCGGAACATCATCATGTTCACACTCGGGGATCGTGGCGAGTGCTCGACACCCGCCGTCCCAGTTGACGTTGACCCTGCCGTGGGCGAGAATGCCCCTATCAGGCAACCTGGGAAGGAAGTTGTGGTGGAAGGCAGTGAGCGAGATCTCCTCGGGCGAGCCTTGTTTACCGGCTCGACGAGTGCGGGCATGACTGACGAGGCAGAGGCGCGAGATCATCTAGCTCACCAAGCAAGGGAAGGAAGTCCTTTTAGCGAGCTAGTCGCTTTTTCTCCAGTCCTAGAGGGGTTTTACGAGCCCGAGATGTATTACTACACCGGAAGGGATGATCCAGTCCAGCACATACAGTTGTTCGAGGATGTGGTCTCGATCTAGCAGATATCAGATGCCTTTAAGTGTCGCCTCTTCTCCATAACTCTCAAGTAGAATGCGAGAGATTGGATCCATCAGCTCCTTGCCAGCTCCATGTACTACTTTGACGACTTATGCTAGGGGTTTCTGATGAGGTTCACCACTTCAAAGAAGAGGAAGAAAGTGTCAGAATCCTTGTTTCTCATCAAGCCGGGGGTGGATGAGACGTTGGGAAGCTATGTGGATAGGTTCCAGGAGCAGGTCCTCCTAGTCCAGGAGATACCTGGACACACCCTCATGATGGCTATTACCCTAAGACTACAACAGGGTTTCTTAAGGACGGAGTTGAAGCGAGTGCCTCCATTATCTTTCGAGGAGTTGATGGAGAGGGCAGCGAGGGAAGTCAAGGGAGAAACGTTGATCCCAATGTTTGCTAGGATGCTAGATAAGTGGGCTACATAGGAGGAGGGAGAGATGGGAGTTGAGAAGAACCAGGAGGTCAGGAGGGTAGAGACCTGACTGCAGAAGCAGCATAAAAAGTAGCAGAGGTGGGAATGCTATGAGCGAAATAAAAGGCTGGGATGGCGATAGCAAGATTGGCACAATCAGGGCCAGAAGAGAGGTTTTCACACAGGAGAAAACTACCAAGGTGGGCAAGGCCAGTTCCACCCTTTAGGATGGAGGCAAGGCCAGAGACCTCCTCTCCCCGAGCAGCACTAGGCTATGATAATAGCCTTGGGGAGGAGGAGAGGCCCCCAGAGGAGGAGGCAGGAAGACACGACGGAGCTGCCCTATTGTGATTTCAATTAGGAGATGGGCCATGCGACGACCACCTACCCAAAATTCTTGAAACTAAGGGGAGCCAGGGAGCAGACCCAGTAGCAGCAGTATTACCTCTAGAAGGTGCAGATAGAGGAAGTCCTACCCGGATCATAGGAGGATAGGTGCGAAGATTGGGTCGATGTAGGATGTCAGGGAAGGATCAGGGTGATCCATGAGGGGGAGTCGAGGCTGCCCGTAAGGTGAGTCTTTACATCATATATCGCCGGAGCATTGCCTCAACATCCCTAACCCCACCGCCGGAGGAGAAGATTACCTTCACTTAGAAGGACATGCTGGATCATGAGGATTTATTCGGCGATGCGCTTGTAATTCAAGACGCCATCAAAACTTTTTCGGTATCCCGGATCCTTATTAAGCATGGGAGTTCCGTCAACATCGTCTTCAAGAAGGTGTTTAATACAATTAAGGTGGAGGAAAAGAGGGTGCTGTCCTTGACAGATCTCTGTTCGGGTTCTCTGGGAAGAGGAAGGAGTTAGAAGGAGAAGTGGGGCTCTATGTTGTTTAAACAGACAAGTAAAAACCGGAAATTGGAATAAAAAACTTTTATTGTCCAAAACGGTGTGTATTACAAACGTATGACCTCTATTTTATAGAATGAAGGTGATATGAGAGATTACAAATAAGCAATATGAGACTAAATAATTATAGGTATAAACGGTTTAATAAGAAAAAAAAGCTGAATAGGTCGCGGGGTTAGACGAATAGGCTAACCACCCGGCAACCACCAGAAGGAGAGAATAAGCCGCCATAGGAGAGCGTCAGACCGCCCGGTCTACAAGTCTCCTGCGACAAGCCTTAGATCGCCCGAACACCAAACAACAACAGTCCGACTACCAAACCGATAGAGAGAAACCGTCAGACCACGCGGTCTCCAATCCGCCAGAGTAAGACCTCCAGACCGCCCGGTCTCCATACTATAACACTCCCCCTCAAGCTGGAACATATATATCGATCATGTCCAGCTTGTCGCAAATGTGGAAAAAGGAGGCGGACACCGGCTTGGTGAAAATATCTGCCAACTCTTTATCGGAGGTGACGAACAGAGTACAAATTTATTCCTTCAAAATCTCTTCCCGAATAAAGTGGCAGTCGAATTCAATGTGCTGTGTTCTCCATGGAAGATCGGACTTTTGGAGAGGTATATAACGGCCTTGTTATCACAAAAAATTGGTAGAGGATAGTTGTAGACCTCTCCTAAGTCAAGCTTGAGAGCCCGTAACCATTTCAACTCACATGTGGTCGACGCCATACTTCAATATTCTGCTTCTGCACTGGACCTGGAGATGACAGACTGTTTTTTGCTCTACCAACTCACAAGGTTTCCCACTACAAAGGTGCAAAAGCCTGATGTTGACTTGCGCTCTCCTTTGTCATCAACATATCTCGAATCTGAGTACGCTTCAACCCTCAAGTGTCCATTCTTATGAAAGAGTAGTCCTTTCCCAGGCGCTAATTTAAAGTACTCTAATATTCTCAAGGCAGACTGTAGATGACACTCCATAGGAGCTTGCATGAATTGGATAACCTTAAATACAATATAAGAGAAGTCGGGTCTGGTCACCGTGAGATATATAAGCTTACCAACCAGACGTCTGTACCTCTTAACATTTGAAAGAGGAGGAGAGTCATCTGTCCAAGTTTTATCTTCTCCAATTTCCATGAGGCATCAGGTAGGTTTAGCCCGAGTCAACCCTGTCTCTTTTAGCAAATCAAGAGCATACTTGCATTGGGAGAGGACTAAGGAATTGGGCTTCCGAGAGATTTCTATCCCCAAAAAGTATTTCGGAGAGCCCATATCCTTTGTGACCAGGTGTTATCGAAGATTCTTCTTTGTCAATTTCTCCCAGTCTGATCATCTCCAATGAGAAGAATATCATCCACATATACCGCAAGAACCACCAGACCCTGGGAGGCTTTGCGAATGAATAAAGAGTGATCGACAGAACTTCTTGTAAAACACACTGCTGCCACAATCCCGCTAAAATTGTCAAACCAAGCCCGAGGGCTTTGCTTTAGGCCATAGATAACCTTCTTTAGTCGGCATACCTGTGTCGCCCCCAGGGCAACATACCCTGGAGGTTGCTCTATGTAGACATCCTCCTGAAGATCCCCATATAAAAAAAAATTCTTGACATCCAGTTGGGAAATGGGACAATCCCTATTTATAGCCACAGGGAGGAGGACCCTGATGGTATTGAGACAAGAAACTGGAGAGAAGGTGTCAAAATAGTCAACACCATAAGTCTGGGTATAGCCTTTGGCAACAAGGCGGGCCTTGTAACGATCCACACCGCCGTCTGGACTGAAATTCACCATAAAGACCCAACGATAGCCAACAACATCTGTGCTGAAGGGAGGAGGAACAAGGGTCCACATACCCTATTCAGTGAGAGTAGAAATCTCCTCATCCATGATTGCCTTCCAATAAGGAACAGTAAGGGCCTCCTGGTAGGAATGGGGGGGGGTGGAAGTGGCAGAGATAGCTAGTGCAAAAGCCCTGTGAGAAGGGGTAAGACGATCATAGGAAATAACAACAGCAAACGAGTGCTGGGTACACGCCCGAACCCCTTTGCGAAGAGCAATGGGAAGATTCAGGTCAGTGGGTTCCTCAGCATCCGGAGCATCCATGGCAGAGAGGGCTGGACCGGGAGTAGAGAGCGACAGCGGCAGAGAAGAGGGAGATAATGAAGGTGAAGAGAGAGGAGGAGCCGATGGAGATGGTGGAGGTGGAAAAACCTCGATAGGGGTCAATGGCTTGGAGGGAACAATAGGAGAATTAGATGTCGCGACAACATTCTCGATGGTGAAGAGAGAGGAGTCATTGGAGAAATAGGGTGGATTCTCGAAGAAGGTAACGTCAGCATAGACGAACTGCTTTCGAAGAATGGGGTCTAAACAACAATATCCTTTCTGAGTGGTAGAGTACCCAGAAAGACACATTTGGTGGAGGGAGGGGAAAGTTTGTCACGGGTGGCGGAGGGATCATGCACAGAAGCTGTGCACCCAAAGATACGTAGAGGGAGAGGAAAAGGATCCTTGTCCGGATAGAGAACTGAGAATGGGGTTTTACCGTAGAGAACCATGGAGGGAATGCGATTGATGAGATATCAGGAAATGAGAACTGCATAGCCCTAATAGGAGCGAGGGACATACATCTGCGTCATCAGAGTGCGAGCGACAACAAGAAGGTGATGATTTTTGCGTTCCACCACTCCATTTTGTTGTGAGGTATAAACACAACTAGTTTGATGAACAATCCCATGTTGCATACAAAAAGATGAAAAGACTTGAGTAATATAGTCCTTAGCATTATCAGAGCAAAGGATTTTAATTGAAACACCAAACTGATTTTGAATTAAATGATAAAAAGATGTCTATATATTAAATAATTCAGAGCGATATCGTAAGAAATACACCCAAGTATATCTAGAAAAGTCATCAATGAAGGTAGCAAAATAAGAACTACCCCGACCAACAGTGAGGGTAGGAGCAGGACCCTAGACATCAGAGTGAATGAGATCAAACGGACGGGTAGAGGCACAACCTTGCTTCGGCGGGAAGGAGGAACAGTGATTCTTGCCAAGCTGACAGGCATCACAGTTAAGAGGAGAACTGTGCGGAGGGAGGTGGGGCAGAAGCTTATGAAGAAGCCGTGGAGGAGGATGACCAAGGTGGAGATGCCACTATAGAAGATTTGTAGAGGAGGAGAAGGTGGACAGAGCGGAAACATTGTCGAGAAGTAGAGGCCATTGCTCTCAGTCCCAGTAGCAATCATCCGTTGGGAGCTCGGATCCTGAAAAGCACAAGAAGTTGGAGTGAATGTGACGGAGCACTGAAGTTGCTTGCATAAAGAGGATACCGACAATAAATTGCACGAAAACATGGGCACATAGAGAGTGTCCTCCAAGCGAAGATACAGAGTTATAAGAACCACTCCCGTCCCATGTATCGGGGAGGTAAAGCCGCCTGCAGGGAGGACTAGGGGCAACCAATCATCTATTTCTAGGAGAGAAAAGCACCGAGGATTGCCCGTCATGTGATTAGTCGCACAAGACTCCATGGTGGTGTCCTCTCAAATCAATAGAGAGTTCGAGGTGAGGGACCCTACCATCCAACTGTATCTGGTAAAGGTGAAGGTGGACATCAGAATGTTCCAAACACTTTCCATCTGACATGTGTCGTGGGAATAATATGCAAATAGATCAACTGGCCAAGTTCGGACCCCATGTAGGAGGAACGCTCACTGACCTATTCCGCCCTTCTATCGAAGAGGGGGAACTGATGGAAGTGAGTCAACGCCTCTCCTGGATGGATCCCTTTATAGTTTTCTTGTCGACGGGGGAGTTCCCGGAAGGAATGGACAAAAAGTTCTTTAAGCACAAGTTGGCATATTATCTAATGCGTGACGGGAGGATATATAGGAAGACCCTCTCAGGACTGCAAGCACATTGTGTGGCTAAGGAGGAGGTTCCAAGAATCTTAGAGTAAGTCCATATAGGAGAGTGAGGAAGCCACTAGGTGAGCAGGACTCTGGAGTGGAGAACAGTCAGGCAAGGGTATTTTTGGTCGACCCTGAGCCCGGATGCCATCGAGTTCGCCAAGAAATGCTAGAAGTGTCAGTTATTCTCCCCGCTCCAACTGCTACCAGCTCAAAGGCTCAAAAGCATCACTGCGCCCTGGCCCTTTGCTATTTGGGGAATGGATTTAGTAGGACCCTTCCCCTGGACAGCGGGCAAAGAATGTTCCTATTAATCATGATCGATTATTTATATAAGTGATTGGAGGTCAGGACACTGGCCAAGGTGACCTCCCAGGTAATTCAAAATTTTGTATGGGAAGAAATCATTTGTCGTCATGGGTTTCCACAGGATAATGTCACGGACAATGGCCACAGTACGCCAGCTCTGAATTCATTAATTTTTATGGCCAACTCGGCATTGATCTTAGGTTCGCGTCGGTCCACCATCCCAGGAGTAACGGGAAGGTGGAGGCGGTAAACAAGATCATCGTGAACTTGTTGAAAAAGAAGGTGGAGAATCTGAAGGGAAGCTAGGTGGAGCAACTCCTTTCGGTCCTTTGAGCCCTAAGAACCACTCCTAACACGACCATGTGGGATACCTCCTTCAAGCTCTCCTACGGCTGTGAAGATGTGCTCTCGATAAAGTTCGAAGTCTAGACACCGCGAGTAGTAGAGGCAGAAGAAGGTGGAGAGGAATGGAGGGTCGAGAATGAGAATGAGTTATGACTCTCTCTGGATTTGACAGAGGAACTCCGCAATGTGGCCGCTGTTAGGCAAGAAGAAATTAAGTGGTGAATGACCAAATACTTTGATAAGCATGTTAGAGTAAAACAATTCACAGAAGGAGACCTGGTCCTAAAAAAGGTGGATGTCGCAGGAAGATCAACAACAGTAGGAAAGCATAACCCAAATTAGGAGGGTCCATATATAGTTAAGGAAGCATTGAAATCAGGAGGGTATCGCCTTCAGAATGTGGAGGGGGGACTCTAAGACACACATAGATCGACGATGATTTGAGTCATTTTTATCCTTAAACCATGCATGTAACTTCTTTTTCTAATGTGAAATCGCTTGATATTCCAGACCTTTTGCAATGTATTATAGGAATAGGCGGTGTTCACAAAGTTGACCCCGAGCAAATCCTGCTGTTAGGCT
Organism: Platanthera guangdongensis; assembly: GCA_039583875.1. Lineage (NCBI taxonomy): Eukaryota > Viridiplantae > Streptophyta > Magnoliopsida > Asparagales > Orchidaceae > Platanthera > Platanthera guangdongensis. The sequence continues at coordinate 47,730,703 of CM077153.1, read as the reverse complement.
CCCATTAGCTGGTAGGTCTGGATGTCACTCGATGGTGTATCCCAAGTTGACCCCGAGAAGATTCCACTGCCAAGCTCCAATTAGCTATCAGGGCTGGATGCCACTCGAGAGTGTCTCCTAAGTTGACCCCGAGTAGATCCCGTTGTTAGGCTCCCATCAGCTGGCAGGGCTGGAAATTGCTCGATGGTGTCTCCTATGTTGACCCTAAAAAGATCCCACTGCCAGGCTCCCATTAGTTGGTGGGGTTGGATATCACTCGATGGTGTCTCCCAAGTTGACCCCGAGCAAATCCCGCTGCCAGACTCCCATTAGCTGTCAGGGCTAGATGTCACTTGATGGTGTCTCCCAAGATGACCCCGAGTAGATCCCGCTGCCAGGATCCCATCAGCTGGTAGGGCTGGATGTCACTCGATGGTGTCTCCCAAGTTGACCACAAGCAGATCCATTTTCTAGGCTCCCATTAGCTAGCAGGGATGGATGTCACTCAATGGTGTCTCCCAAGTTGACCCAGAGCACATCCTGCTGCTAGGCTCCCATTAGCTGACAAGGTTAGATGTCACTTGATGGTGTCTCCCAAGTTAACCCCGAGCAGATCTTGCTGCCAGGCTCCCATAGTTGGAAGGGTAGGATGTTACTCGATGGTGTCTCCTATGTTGACCCCAAGCAGATCCCGCTGCCAGGCTGCCATCAGCTGGCAGGGATGGATGTAACTCGATGGTGTCTCCTAAGTTAACCCCAAGCAGATCCCACTTCTAGGATTCCATTAGCTGATAGGGTTATATGTCACTCGATGGTGTCTCCCAAGTCTACACCGAGAAGATCCTGCTGTAAGGATTCCATTAGCTGGCAGGGCGGGAAGTCACTCGATGGTGTCTCCCATGTTGACCCTGAGCAGATTCCTCTACCAGGCTCCCATTAGCTAGCAGGGCTGGATGTCACTCGATGGTGTCTCCCAAGTTGGCCCCAAGCAGATCCCGCTGATAGGATCCCATTAGTTTGTAAGGCTGGATTTCACTCGATGGTGTCTTACATATTGACCCCAAGTAGATCCCACTGTCAGGCTCCCATTAGCTAGCTGGGCTGGAAGTCACTCAGTAGTGTCTCCAAAGTTAATCCTGAGCAGATTCTACCACAACTAATTGACTGGGTAGAAAATCATTCGGGGATGCAAAGATGTTAAATGATGGAGAGTCCAGCCTATCAGGGGTGGATCTCGCCGGCTGTGTCACTCGTATACATTAATGCTAGGAAGCTGAGCTGAGCTTAACCCTCTACTCGTACTTAGTCCCCAAGGGGATGCGCGAGAATCAGAAGGTGAGTAAGAAGGCACGAGGCTGCTCTCGGCGACTACAACCCACCCCATTGTTTTTTTCAACTTGGGAGAGTCAGGCCTCCTGATGACCCATCTGGTTATCCGAAGGTCGCGGGTTCCAGCACGGTGAGTGGTCCAACTCCTATTACTAAGTGAGGGCGAGATCTTGAGGCCTTCGCATAATTATACATTCTAATCTAACTCAGACGAATTCTAGTGGCGAGTTCTACCTTTAGGAAAGTCACACCTCAAAGGGTGGTATGCGCGCGTGAGTGCAGTATGGCAAGTAGATATAGAAAGAAAAGAAGAATAGAATTTGCCATGTATAAATTTCATTAATATATATTCGGCTACAAAAAGGAAGTCGCCTCGCGGCAAGTATACAAAAAGGGGGGGGGGAATCATTACAAAGAAAAAAAAAGAAGTGTTACGACCAGGCCCCCCAGTCACCTCCTACGGAAGGTTCATCTCGATATCCCTCCACCTCGTCGAACAGAGAGTCAAAGACCCCCTCCTCCTCGCCAGGGGTGGGGATGGGGTGAAATAGCTCCGGGACCAGGTCTTTTGCAGTCACCTCCTCGTAGTCTGCCGTCAACACCTTTAGGTCTCGCATAACCTAACGTATGTGATCAATGGCTTTGATAAAGTTTACCCTCAACATCTCATTGACCTCCGCCATACTGAGAGACTTTGGATTGTTGGCCTGGGTGCTCGACTCGCCACGAGTTGAGGGGAAAATGGAATCAACCAGGCGACTGACCTCGCCATGGAGCAGCTTATTCTGTCCCTCCGAGTGCTTGTTCTTTTCCTCGAGGTCAGTTGCACGAATGCGCAGCCAGTCGACGATATTAGCATACTGCGAATCGAAAGGCATAAGTGAAGGAACTATGCGAGTGAAAGAAAAATTGAAAAAAATTAACAAACACTTACCACCCCACTACCACTCTTCGCGAGGAGAGCTTCGACAATCTCCAACTTCTTCTTCAAGTTAGCTATATCGTATTTGGTGAGAACACGGGCTTCCTCGACATCCATCCATTTGTGGTTGAGGATGAAGCCGCGGAGAACAGACATGTGCGCTAGCTCCATGGAATGCATCTGGGCTCGCTTGCATTCATGGGCGAGACGTTGTAGGGTCATGTCGTCGGAGGCCACAACATCCTTGTGATCGTAAAAACCGAAGCCATGTGCAATGGCATGCCCTCTTGGAGGCCTGCGTTCAGACCAGGATGGGAGGAGAGAAGAAATGGAAACCATACGAGCCTTCTCATCCTACTAAACCATATGCTCGCCGACCTGGTCCTTCGCCTTCCTACTGAGACCATAGTTCCGAGGGTCACTCGGCATGCCCGGCTCGCGGGCCACCGACACTTTGACATCCGAGGGTGCAGGGAGGTCGTCGTCTCCTCGCTCCTTCTCCGGCGAATCGAGCGGGATCTGCTGGCCCTTAGAGACCACCACCTTTTTCAATCTCTTTGGCGGAGGTGGGAGGCAAGGCGAGCTAGAGCTGGCGAGGTCAGGCCGCTTCTGACTGATGCGAGGTCTAGCGAATTCCTACGTCCTCCAGCAAGCCACTGCAGCTGCCCTGTCCCGTGCGAGTGGCTCGGGGTATAGCCCCGAATCTGCAAAAGGTGGGAGTTTTAGGATCAGTCGCTCCCCTGCAGTAAGCAAACTTAACCTTGTTAGAAAAGATGGCCCTTATGGCGAGTCAACGAAAAAGAAAAGGGAAAATATACCTTTGCCGGGAAGAACTTTGAGGAGTGAGTCAAGGTCTCTTCGCAGGATAGCGACCTCGAAATCTTTTTGGAGGAAGAATTGTTGTAGATTGGAGTTGTCGCCCATCACGGTTGGCGGTCGGTATATCTCCTCGCTCCTCTGTATGGGAGAATAAGGTATGTTGCCGAGATTGCCCTTGATGAAAACAAACTTGGTGAACCAGTTGTGGTTCTTGTTGACCGTCTCGTCCACTTTGAACTACGAGACGACAAAGAATGCGACCCTGTCATTGGTAGCATGGTAGATGAACAGCTTTCGGAAAACAGTGAGGTTGAACTCAATCGGCTCCCTCCAAAGGAAACTTTGTGAAAGCCACAAGCATGACAATTGCGTTGGGGTTCATCTACGCGAGGACAGCCCCAAAATATTTGAACACCTGGAGAACCTCTGACTAGAGGGTTAGGCACAACCCCACCACAAAATGGGAGATGGGAAGGCGAGCTCATCAGTGAATAAAGTATTAATTGCCATGCCCCTCCTAGGCCGGCACGCAGTGAACCATGGAGGGACAAGATCTGCCATGAAGGCGTGATATTCCAGTTCCGTGGGATTCCTATCAAAGAATTTGTACTTGGCGAACTGCTTGGCACAGTTCGACCTTCCATCAACATCAGCTCACGTCTTTCCTATTTATAGTAGGTCTTTGTGCGAGTGCAAGTGGCGAGAAGTGTGTTTAAAGGGGGGAATGTGTACAATAAAGGCAATGAGATAAGGGAAGGTAAGGGGATCCTATTTATAGAAAATGGATTAATGCCTACTGAGCCGTCACCTCACCCGAGCTCGCTAACCCCAACTCGCCAGCTTCTCGCAACCTGTTCTATCATAAAGCAGGCCTAATCTAAAACAGAATATTATACACATGAGATCAGCAAGTGTCAAATATTAAACATTGTCAAATTATTAAACACAACTGTGCGAGTGTCCAAAGGAAGGAATATAGCAGGGAGGTGAAGTGTTATTACAACACGCGAAAGATGGGGGTTCAAGGGGTGAGTACCTGTAGGCTCAGCATGGGAGCCATTTCCATCTACCCCGTCCTCACGCTCGCGCCCCTTGTGGTCAGAGAGGGTTGTTGAACTCATGGACAAATTCGAGGTCCTGGTGTATAAAGCACATGCTCTCTTGTATGCGGTACATGAGTGGCCTGGGGGAAGTCATCTCGCTAGCCGAGCCATGCCTCACCTCATCTGCCAACATCACATAGTCTTGCTCGAGTGTGTGTAACCACTGCTTGTCGGTAGCCCACTCCTCTTGGATCTTACGCAGTGCAAGCCCGTAATTCTTTAGGATCCCAACAGTTCACCTCCTTATCTTGGCAGGCTCGATTGAGGCATCCAAGAAGTCTTCTAGCGCGCTGGAAAAGGGAGGTCACGAGTGGAGTTCCAGGTCAGAGGATTCTTCAGCTTCAGATTGACCGGGAAGTCCTGCGATGTTAACAAATCCAAATGAGAGACTTGGGGTTCTAAATATGGTGATTGCTTCAACTAACTGTGCGAGGTAGACATCCTCAAGAGATATGGATGACAGGAAGAGCTCGGCTGTCCCTAAAGGGGCCGAGTGAGAGGAGTGTTGAGCACCTTGTCGTGACCTGGAAGATAGGAGTTCATGTAGGTGATCAGATCAAAACAAGAAATAGGGATGTCACTAATGCCACCCTCCACAAGTGCAGGATCGGGGGTATGGTCATGAGATGGTTCACGTCCCGGTATTTTCAACGACAGCTAGCCCAGCTCGGTGGTCCCAAAAGTTGGATCATGTCCTCACACATGGACATCTGTGGTGGTTTTGGGGCACGCATCCTTCGGTGGAGAATCGTCTCGCACCAAAGGGGTGCCCACATCCTCATGATGGCGAGTACCAGGTTTTGTGGGAGTGTCATCATTGCAGGCTTATGCTTCAATGACTCGCACAGTGACTGGTTAGAGAGACAGGGGCTCATCACGACAGCGTGGGAGGGAGTTGAGCTCCCTAGAGTGGTTGAGCCTACCCTGGAACTGCTTTAAAAGAGGCATGATGGCAAAAATTAGAATTGTAGGGGGAATGGCAATGCTCTTCCAAGCAGGCAGACATATATATAGTAGCTTGTTGGAACCCTACTTGTGATTTGGGCTAGGTTCACTATTAGGATTGATGACCCAACATGTATATTCTAGGATCATAAGTTTGTTCCAGGGTTAAGTTCAGTCACATTAGGTTAGATTGTTGAAAACCTACCTTCAGAAGACCTCAGAGATAGAAGAATTTAGAGACAATGCAGTTTAAAGATTGCAGAAAAGGTGTTCGATGATAGTTGAACACAGCTCGATGATCATCGATCTCAGATCGACAAACTCAGAGTTCCTTCTCTGAGTTGAGCTCGCCAAAAGTTTAGCTGAGGTCGACGAACTCTGATCCTTCCTCAGAATCTCAGCTCAATGATGTGCCTTCTCAGTTTGATGAACTTGGAGCTCAGATTGACAAGTATATTTTTGTTCGATGTTCTTGGAGCTCAGCTCGACGAAGGAGAATTATCAGTTCGACGAACTTGGAGTTCAGGTTGACGAAATCTTTGCAAGATCGACTAACTCCTTCTAGGTTCTGTTCGACTAAACGTCTCCGCAGTTTCTCAGATCGACTAAAGCATTTTGATTTCAAATATTAAAACAGTAATACTCTGATAATTAATGCTTAATATTCTCAAGAATATAGCCGTTTTCTGGTAGCATTAATTATGGATTTCAAAGAGTTATTACTCTACCATTTTTACTCCCAAAAAGTATGCAGCAGATTTCAAGGAATTTGAAATTCAAATGAGTTTGAATCAACAATCAATATAGAAAGAAATTTTTCAGAAGATTGCTACAGATATAGAGAAATTTTTTAAAGAAGAACAAGAAGAAGAAAGAAATCTACAATCAGAAAACAAGAGAAAAGACAAAGAAACATCTTGTTCATCATCTTCTTCTTCAAGCCCTTCTTCCAGTAACACATATTCAATCTGATACCAAAAGCTCAATCTCTCAAAATCATTTATTGGAAGAAGTAGTTTTCATCTTTGAAGGCCTACACCCTGAAGCAAAGCTTCCACTCCTGATCAGATTTCTATAACTCAGGGGGAGCTTTGACAACATCAACAAAATCCACAAGTCTTCTCAGATATTTGAGATAGAGAAGACAACATCTTTTATTTTCTTTCACTGTGTACAGATTTATAACTCCCTTTAAAAGTTAAAGTCTTGGGTTCACAAGTCACCTGATCAAAAGACATGTTTTGGGTTTTAGGCAACTGATCAAAAGCTCAAAGGGTTGCTAGATCTCCCTTAGAAAATAGATCTTGTGGTGACAGGGAAACTGATCAAAAACCTGTGGTGGCAGGGCACCTGATCAAAAACCTGTAGTGGATTGCTACCAGGGTGATAGAAGAGTGGATGTACCCAGATTTATTGGGGAACCACTATAAACTCCCTATGTCATCTAGTTGTGCTTTACCTTTTTATTTTTTGTGCTATGATACTTCTTTTTATTTATATATATATCACCTATTTTAATCCGTTGTAAAAACAACCTTGAAATTTTAAAATACTCTATTCACCCCTTAGAGTTAGTTAGATCAATCCTCCACTTTCAATTGGTATCAAAGTGAGGTTACTTGGTTGTACAGGCTAACACCTGAACCAAAAGATCTTTGATTGATCTTATCTATTCTAGTTTGTCTTTCATATCATGGCACAAAATAAGGAGTATTCAAGCACCAAACTTCCAGTGTGCAATCTTAATAAATTTGTACTTTGGAAGGAAATGATTAGGGTTTATATGAATTCCATTGATGAAGATGTATATAATTCTATTTTGATAGGTCCCCCACTACCAGTGGAAACTATAAGTGCCGTTCCACCACCTGAGTGGACTGAAACACAAAAGAAGGCCAAGATTGCAGATGCTAAAGCAATGAATATTCTGGCCCAAACCATGTCTGATGACATATTCCAGAAGGTTGCTGAATGTACTTCAACAAAGGACATTTGGGAGTCACTGAATGTTATGGTAGCAGGATCTGCTAATGAAAGGAAAGATAGGAGATCACACTTGATCTCTCAGTATAAAAACATCAAGAATGAAGAGTTAGAGTCAATTATAGACATGTAAAACAAACTCAGCCTCATAATAAATGAGCTGAAAACTCTGGACAAGGACATTTCTTTAATAGAGATAAATGAAAAAATCCTTATGTGCATCCCTAGCACATGGGACTCCAGGATCTGTCCAATCAAGGAAGCCAGAAGCTTAAATGATATATCTACTGAAACCTTATTGGGCAAGCTCAAGTCTTATGAGCAGCGCATCAAGACCAGAGAAGCTGAGCAAAAGAATACTTCATCGTCAGGAAGGAAAGAGCAGATCATTATTTTCAAATCAAGTGAAGAAGCAGAATCCACTCCAGACAATGAAGATCTATTGAGTCTCTTGGCTAAGAGATTCTATAAGATGGCAAGGAAGGATTTCATGAGAAGATCTTCTAGAAAAGATGACTGTTGAAGCCAAAATTTGACTTTGACGAATGTTCACAAAATAGGGGCGTAGCCGACTCCTACTTGGACCAAGCTCCGACCTCCGACCGGTCGTGAAGGATTAGGAAACTGGCCCAAAGCCGCAGCAGGGAGGTCCCACCGCTTACCCGGAAGGTCATAGAGAGCTTCCCCTCCAAAGCCAAAAGCTGCGCTTGGAGTTCCTCAGAAGGCAGTGCCAATGATTCCTCTTAGGTGTCTCCGAAAAAGGTCCCTTCTGAAGAACCCCTATGGGCTTATTTATAGATTTAAGAATTTGAACTGCCAATAACAAGACTGCACCGGTCTGAAATTACCGGGGTACCCTTGGCTGGGTCTGCCAACAGCCAAACTCTGCTGTTCTGATGAGCTATATGCAGTCCACTAAGGGTAAGAGGGTAAAAGTACCCGGGGTAAAAGAGTAAAAACCTATGTTTGACAGGGAAATATAATATATAATATAAAAAGACCTCTTCTCGCCCTGGCGAGTGGAAAGGCACCAGCCGGCGAGAGGGACCCACCGCCCGTCTCGCCGGCGCCTCTCGCCCTGTACTGCGATACCTCCTTGCTGATGGAGACTCTCTTGCCCCAGGAGGTCCTCTCGCTTCTGGAGGCCCTCTCGCCTCTGGATGGGGGTATTTTGCCCATTGGAGAGTCCATCATCTCGCCTCTTGCGAGTGGGCCCCCCTGGCCCCATTTGCCCATCTCGACCTATTTGCTCCTTGAGGGCTCTTTGTGAGCCCAAGGTTGTACACAATCCCCGCTCTTTTTGAGATTATTCTAAGCTCAAAAAGAATGTTCAACCGAGCCTCGTTATTTAAGGCGCATTAAAAAACGTATTTATGAGGAATCTTCTGAGGCCTCCACCGGGGCCTATAAATATATGACTCCTGCCCCGCACACCTGGCGCCCCGCTATGCATATTCTTCTTCCCTATTCTTGAGTCTTTTGGAATGACGCACAGTCAAAGCTTTCGTGAACGTCTCGCACTGGTGCGAGAGCAACACAAGGCCAACGTGGCTTCTTTTACCTCTTCTTTGGTTCGCCCTCTCGCCCCATCGTCTCGCCTGAAAAAGACGAAGGCTGGGGGTCCGTCACTTGCCGCAGGAGATCTGTCTCGCGTCGCTTTGGAAACCATCCCCACTCCTCCTGCGTCTTCCAAGGAAAAAGAGGTGGGTACTCGCTTTTATCACTATTATCTCTGCAACCGGGTGCTCTCTTTTGTTGACTAATGCTTTTTCAGGGGGCTCTTGTGGTTCCGCAGCCCCCGAAGAGTCCGCGAGATGGTTCTGCTGCCCACTGCGAGGAGTTCGATTCGCAGCCCTCTTCTACTCCCCCAACTACTCCCAGTGAGAGGAGGAACGACCCCTCTCCGGCCGCCGATACCTCTCGCCATCCTTGTAAGGGACCTTCCCTCGCCCTTTTGAATCCCCTTCGCTACTCTCACTCCCTTCTGCGAGTGCCTCTTCCACCTTGCCTCTGCACCCCTTGCGTAGATTCTCGGGCCAACTCTCCTATTGAGGAGCAGCCAAAGCGACTCTCCGTCTTGCCTCCTCCTGTAGATGGGATTGAAGACTATCTGGGTGACCCTTCAAATCCAGCGGAGATGAAGCGCAAGACGGCTGAGCTCTTTCGGAAGCACGCACGCATCATCCATTCCTTGACTCTGGATAAGTAGGCCGCGGAGAAGCGCATCGAGTCGCTGGAGAGCGAGTGCGCTCGTCTATCTTCCGGAGCTAATGCCGAGCTAGATGTCGACGGCACCGACCCTGAGGCCATCATCAATGAGACCGATATGCAGCTCCGTCTCACGCGCCGTGGTCTTGAATCCATTCGCTCCTTCCACTCGCGGAGTAGACCTCCTCGCGGGGGAGCTCGCGGTGGCCGCTGGGAATGGCACCCGTACTGAAGGATGTTCGTCTTGCTATTCTTCGTTTTCTTCTTCTCGCGAAAGTTTGTAATAACAATAGTCTCGCCAAAGTATGTAGAGAGCTTGGTCCCCGCGGGACGATTTCTAGACATATATTTTTATTGCTTAATTTTTCATTCCTTTTTTAACTCTCCTTTTAATTTATGCTATATATATATATATATATATATATATATATATATATATATATATATATATATATATATTTTTTTTTTTTTCTGATTGTGATGGGTCGCGCCGACCGAGGTTTAGGAGAGAGAAAAGGACATCGACTCTTCCCCTCCCCTCACGTTTTCCCGCCCATTTAATCATTGGCTATGTATCAGTTATAAATATGCCTAGTCCGGGAGTAGATACCGCACTTTCCGCTTCTGCCGTTACCTAAGCTCTTGGCTTTCTTACCTTTCCGTCTCGCCGGCCCATTCTCGCCTTCCTCTCTTGGATCTCTCGCCAATTTCTTCCTTCGTCTCGCCGAAGACCATTTCACCAAAGAAGATGGGTAAGAAGAAGGTGGAGGAGGGTGAGGGGCGCAGCCGCTGCGGGAAGAGGTTTACTGACCATGACTTCCCGCTCGGCCGGCTCCCTCGAGAAGATCATGATAAGTTTGCCCGCGAGTATCTGGGGGAAGGGGTCGAGTCGCGTTCCCCCAAGGTCGGCGAGTGCATCAACACCTATTACCCGGGGGAACTCGCCTTCCCCGTCTCGCATTTTGAGGCGGGGTTGCGACTGCCCCTTTGGCCTGAGGTGAAGCAGGTCTTCAAATACTTTGGTGTCGTCCCGGCACAGTTCAACCCTAACGCCATCTCGGTGTTGATCGCGTTCGCCTGCTACATGCGCCGGGAGCACATCGAGTTCAGCTTGACGGCCTTCCGCAAGCTTTTCATCTACCACGCCAACGCCGATGGCGTCTCGTATTTTACTGGGCAGGGGCTTAAGGTATGCGAGACGCCCAACAAGAACCATCACTGGCTCACCCGATTCGTCTTCATCCGGGGAGACCGTGCTGACTTCGGCGGCATCCCTCTCGCGCCGGTCTCTCCGCCAGAGAGCTTCTACGCCACCCCCCAAGTCAGTGGCCCAGAGAAGCTGCTGTGCGAGTACCTAGTTGGCAAGAACTTCGAGGTCAACTTCTTGCGGCGAGGTCTCGACTCGCTTCTCCCAGTGCTCCCGGGCGAGGGTATTCTTATCTTATCCTTTCGTTCCTCTCTTCTCGCTATTTGCCGTCTCGCTTCTTCATAACCCCTGCTCGCTTTTAGGTGAGCGAATTGTTCCAGCGTCCCCTCCTTACAAGAGCAACATTCACCCCGCAAAGGGTCTTGATCTCGCCAACGCAGCGGTAGAGGCGGCGAGAGAGTCCCTGGCGGTCATCCCGCCGAAGCGGCCCGAAGACGACACAGTTCCCTCTCGCTCCAGCCCTCCCAAAAAGAAGATGAAAAAGGCTGTGGTTATCTCTAAGGAAAGGAGGAAAGCTCCCCAAGGGAGCCCTATTTCTATACGGGAGACTCCGCCGCCCCTTTCGCCTAATCAACAGGCCGTCTCGCCTACCCGCGATACGGTACTCTCTGATCAACCTGCTGCTGCCTCCAACCTGCCCGCCACTGCTTCCAACCCGCGAGCTACTACTCCTGAACAGACGGCTGCCACCTCCTCCCGCGAAGGAAACTCCTCTGGCCGTCCCGCTCCCTCCTCCCATATGAATTACAACCTGGGTCCCGTGGTCCATGATGCCATCGGCGACCCGGTTCTGTTGTGGGGGCGGGACGCCAACCGCGTGTCCATCTCCACCCTCCTTCCATCTTGGAAGGAGCAAGAGGTCCCTACCAGCCACGCCTTCGCCATAGGGTATGGCCTCTATGGAGGCCTTGACGCCGCTTCGCCTGAAAGCGAGTCCACCAAGGATCTTGTGCTGAAAACTACCGATCACCAAATACGGGCCTTGGAGTTCTCGCACCGCTCCTCTCGCCGCCTCATTTACATCAATTCAAAGTGGAAGGCCAGCGAGGAAAATCTAGAGGCGGAGCGGGAGAAGTCCGTCGGTCTAGCGAGAAGGTTATCTGATGCCGAGTCCCTTCTCGCGAAGGCCCAAGGCGGCGTGGTAAGCCCTAACTTTTTCCTTGGGTCTTTTTCTTTTTCCATCACTCTCGGCTAATTGCTAGGTCTCCCCGCAGGACGCCGAGACGGCAGAACAACTGCGCTCGCGCGTGGCGGCTTTGGAGGAGGAGGTCCGGGTACTGATAGCTGAGAACGCGCGCCTTCAGGCTGATGCTGCGTTGTCGTCTCGCCGCGAGCCCTTCCGGACACCTCCGCCTCATTACTCTTACAAGGAAATCGAGGATCGGTGCCGAGACGCTGGTGTCCGTGCGGCAGAGCTGGTGCTGCAAATGATGAAAGATCTGGGGGTTGTGAAGGATGAATCCGAGACCGTGACTGCGCGCGACTTGGTCCCTGAGCTGTATAGCGAGGAGAGCGATGATTCTTCATCTGACGAGGAGGACTGATGCGCCGCCTCCAAGATTTAGAATCACTCTATCCTCCTTTTGATGTTGTAAAAACTTTTAAACCATATTTTTGTGGCATCTGCCGAGTGACGAACGAGTGCTCATTTTTGTTATCTCTATTTTTGTTTTCTATTTTGTGAAGTTAATCTCTGGTTTGTTTTTGCCTGCGGGACAGCGCTACCGCTTCGTCTCGCTGCATAACCTTTATATGTTTGCCTTTTTATGTTGTACGCGGGATGGCTTCTCGACGCGCTTTCGGCCGCGAGTTGACGCAATGCCCTGCCTCGCGAGTACTCTTTCGCTACCGGCGAGATGATCCTCAAAAGCCATCCGCTGCGAGTGCTGCCACCTGCCCTACTCCACACCCCTTTTCCCTTAGTTTATTTTTGTATCTTAGGACTAAGCTGAGATACTAAGGTGTAATGTCGCTTAACGGGACTTTTCACCCTATTCTGCCAAAGTGAATTCACTGTCCTGTCAGTTCGATGCTGATGGAGATAGCTTGACTCAACCCTATCCCCCGCAGGCGTGCCCTCAGACCTGCCAGCTAGATGAGAGCCTGCGCAACGGGTCTATCTGGAGCCAAGCCGATCTCGAGGTACCGATGAAGATCTCAAACCAAAACCTATCCCCCACAGGCGAGCCTTCGGACCTGCCAGCTAGATGAGAGCCTGCGCAGCGGGTCTACCTGGGGCCGAGCCGAGCTCGGGGTGCCGATGAAGATCTCAAACCAAAACCTATCCCCCACAGGCGAGCCTTCGGACCTGCCAGCTAGATGAGAGCCTGCGCAGCGGGTCTACCTAGGGCTGAGCCGAGCTCGGGGTGCCGATGAAGATCTCAAACCAAAACTTATCCCCCACAGGCGAGCCTTCGGACCTGCCAGCTAGATGAGAGCCTGCGCAGCGGGTCTACCTGGGGCCGAGCCGAGTTCGGGGTGCCGATGAAGATCTCAAACCAAAACCTATCCCCCACAGGCGAGCCTTCGGACCTGCCAGCTAGATGGGAGCCTGCGCAGCGGGTCTACCTGGGGCCGAGCCGAGCTCGGAGTGCCGATGAAGATCTCAAACCAAAACCTATCCCCCACAGGCGAGCCTTCGGACATGCCAGCTAGATGAGAGCCTGCGTAGCGGGTCTACCTGGGGCCGAGCCGAGCTCGGGGTGCCGATGAAGATCTCAAACCAAAACCTATCCCCCACAGGCGAGCCTTCGAACCTGCCAGCTAGATGAGAGCCTGCGCAGCGGGTCTACCTGGGGCCGAGCCGAGCTCGGGGTGCCGATGAAGATCTCAAGCCAAAACCTATCCCCCACAGGCGAGCCTTCGGACCTGCCAGCTAGATGAGAGCCTGCACAGCGGGTCTACCTGGGGCCGAGCCGAGCTCGGGGTGCCGATGAAGATCTCAAGCCAAAACCTATCCCCCACAGGCGAGCCTTTGGACCTGCCAGCTAGATGAGAGCCTGCGCAGCGGGTCTACCTGGGGCCGAGCCGAGCTCGGGGTGCCGATGAAGATCTCAAACCAAAACCTATCCCCCACAAGCGAGCCTTCGGACCTGCCAGCTAGATGAGAGCCTGCGCAGCGGGTCTACCTGGGGCCGAGCCGAGCTCGGGGTGCCGATGAAGATCTCAAACTAAAACCTATCCCCCACATGCGAGCCTTCGGACCTGCCAGCTAGATGAGAGCCTGCGCAGCGGGTCTACCTGGGGCCGAGGCGAGCTCGGGGTGCCGATGAAGATCTCAAACCAAAGCTATCCCCCACAGGCGAGCCTACGGACCTACCAGCTAGATCAGAGCCTGCGCAGCGGGTATACCTGGGGCCGAGCCGAGCTCGGGGTGCCCATGACGATTCCACAACCAAAACCTATCCCCCACAGGCGAGCCTACGGACCTGCCAGCTAGATGAGAGCCTGCGCAGCGGGTCTACCTGGGGCCGAGCCGAGCTCGGGGTGCCGATGAAGATCTCATACCAAACCTATCCCCCACAGGCGAGCCTACAGACCTGCCAGCTAGATGAGAGCCTGCGCAGCGGGTCTACCTGGGGCCGAGCCGAGATCGGGGTGCCGACGACGTTCTCAAACCAACCAAACCTATCGCCCACAGGCGAGCCTACGGACCTGCCAGCTAGATGAGAGCCTGCGCAGCGGGTCTACCTGGGGCCGAGCCGAGCTCGGGGTGCCGATGACGATTCCACAATCAAAACCTATCCCCCACAGGCGAGCCTACGGACCTGCCAGCTAGATGAGAGCCTGCGCAGCGGGTCTACCTGGGGCCAAGCCGAGCTCGGGGTGCCGATGAAGATCTCAAACCAAAACCTATCCCCCACGGGCGAGCCTTCGGACCTGACAGCTAGATGAGAGCTGCGTAGCGGGTCTACCTGGGGCCGAGCCGAGCTCGGGATGCCGATGAAGATCTCAAACCAAAACCTATCCCCCACAGGCGAGCCTTCGGACCTGCCAGCTAGATGAGAGCCTGCGCAGCGGGTCTACCTGGGGCCGAGCTGAGCTCGGGGTGCCGATGAAGATCTCAAACCAAAACCTATCCCCCACAGGCGAGCCTTCGGACCTGCCAGCTAGATGAGAGCCTGCGTAGCGGGTCTACCTGGGGCTGAGCCGAGCTCGGGGTGCCGATGAAGATCTCAAACCAAAACCTATCCCCCACAGGCGAGCCTTCGGACCTGCCAGCTAGATGAGAGCCTGCGCAGCGGGTCTACCTGGGGCCGAGCCGAGCTCGGGGTGCCGATGGAGATACCTCTTCCTGCCATTAGGACTTCACGAGAAATAATGAACAAGAAATAATTTGAGAAGTATAATATATTGATTATGCTTTGAGTACATATCTTCTGCTCTCCCTTCTCATGGGTAGAAGCGTTTTAAGTCATCCCCACTCCAGGAATGGTTCAAGGTCCTACCCTCCACATCCTAGAGGTAGTAACCCCCCGCTTTCAACACTCTCTCTACAATATAAGGTCCCTCCCAATTTGGATTGAGCTTTCCCACCGGGGCGGACCTCCCTGCCGCATCAACCTTTTTTAGTACTAGGTCTCCATCCTTGAATTATTTTATCATGATATGCTTGTCTAAGTGCTTTGCCATTCGTCGCTTGATCTCTTCATGTCTGATGGCTGCTACGTCTCGCAGCTCCTCTACCAGGTCCAGTGAGAGGCGCATGCCTTCTTCGTTTTCCACTCTCCATGCCTCGTCTCCATCACCTGCAGCCGCAACTCGTGGGGATCGGACCTCGAACTCCACCGGTAGTACCGCCTCACATCCATGGGAGAGCTTGAAAGGAGTCTCGCCAGTGGCCGTGTTAGGGGTTGTTCTCAGAACCCACAGGATCGAGGGGGGCTGTTCTACCCAATTCCCTCTCAGATTCTCCACCTTCTTCTTTAGCAAGTTAACGATAATCTTGTTTGCCGCCTCCACCTGACCGTTGCTCCTGGGGTGGTGGACGGAGGCAAACCTGAGGTCGATGCCCAGCTGAGTGCAGAAGCTGATGAACTCTTCACTAGCAAACTGGGGGCCGTTGTCCGTGACGATGGCCTGAGGCAGCCCGTGCCTGCAGATGATCTCCCCCCAGACGAAGTTCCTGATGACTTGTGAGGTCACCTTTACTAGCGCCTTAACCTCCAGCCACTTGGAGAAGTAATCTATCATAACCAGGAGGAATCTTCTTTGTCCACTAGCTGGAGGAAAAGGCCCAACTAAATCCATTCCCCAAATGGCGAAAGGCCATGATGCTGTGATGCTTCGGAGCCTTTGAGCCAGCAAGAGCTGGAGGGGGGCGCAGAGTTGGCATTTTCGGCACTTCCTCGCAAACTCTGTCGCGTCCTTCCTCAGGGTGGGCCAGAAGTATCCCTGCCTGACCACCCTTGCTTCCAACGTCCTTCCTCCGGAATGACTGCCGCATTGCCCGGAGTGCACCTCCTCCAGAATGTGTCTGGTCTCCTCCTCCGTTACGCATCGAGCTAGGAGACCCGAAAGCATCCTCCGGTGAAGTCCTCCTTCATGCATGAGATAATGAGCCGCCTTGTGGCGAAAGCTCCTTGCCTCCTTGGCCCCCTCAGGGAGGGTTCCTGTCAGAAAGAAGGTAACAAAAGGATCTACCCACGAGGGCCGCCGATCCACCTCCATTAGCTCCCCCTCTTCAATCGCTGGATGGAATAAATCAGTCAGGGCACCCCCTTCCCAACGTCCGAACTTGGCCAATTGATCGGCAGCAGTGTTCTCTTCTCTGGGGACGTGCTGGATGGAGAACGTCCGGAACCCCCTGATGATCGTCCTTACCTTGGACAAATATTTCACAAGGGTGGGCTCCCAAGCCTCGAACTCTCCACGTATCTGAGATGCTACCACCAATGAATCTGTGAAAACCTCAATGTCCTTAATCTCGAGCTCCTTAGCCAAGCGAAGGCCGGCTATCACTGCCTCGTACTCTGCTTGGTTGTTGGTTGTGGGGAAATGCAAAGCGACCGCTTGTATTATGGTCACCCCCTGAGGACTTGTTAGTACCACCCCTGCTCCAAGGGAGTGCTTTCCCGAGGCCCCGTCGACCATTATCTTCCATGCTTCTGGTGGCCGCGGCTCCTCGGCCCCGACCTCCGCGACGTAGTCTGCCAAGAAGTCGGCCACCACCTGCGCTTTAATGGAGAGCCTTGGTACGAACGAAATGTTGAATTCACTCAACTCGATAGACCACTTGGCCAGCCTACCCGAGTGCTCTACTCCTTCAAAAATCTTTCGGAGAGGATGGTCCGTCACCACTCTAATAGAATGTGCTTGGAAATATGGCCGGAGCTTCCTGGCTGAAACAACCAAGGCGTATGCCAGCTTTTCTAGGATAGGGTAACGAAGCTCCGCCTTCCTTAGGATCCTGCTAACATAATAAATGGGCAGCTGCTTCTTTCCCTCTTCTCTGACTAGGATGGAGCTCACCGCCTCTGCTCCCACTCCTAGGTACAAGGCCAGATCTTCCCCCTCTTTTGGGCTTTGAAGCAGAGGAGCCCGGGAGAGTTGCTCCTTCAGCTTTTGAAAAGCTTCTTCGCACTCCGCGGTCCATTCAAATCTCTGATTCCCTCGTAGCACTTTGAAGAAAGGTGAGCACTTCTCTCCTGACCTGGAGAGGAATCTGCTAAGGCCGACCAGCTTTCCTGTCAAGCGCTGCACCTCCTTAGCGTTTCGCGGTGGTTACAGCTCCAGAATGGCTTTTACTTTATCAGGATTAGGTTCTACCCCTGCCGGGGTCAGAAGGTGCCCAAGGAATTTCCCACGACTTGCCCTGAAAACACATTTTAAGGGGTTCAACCTCATTTTGAACTTTCTCAAGGTGGCGAACGTCTCCTCCAGATCCTGGAGGTGCGAGTTCACTCCCTTGCTCTTTACCATGAGATCATCAACGTAGACTTCTAGGTTCCGACCCCTCTGGCCCTGGAAAACTCGATCCATCATCCGTTGGTACATCGCTCCCGCGTTTTTTAACCCAAAGGGCATCATGTTATAACTAAAGCACCCTTCCCTTATGATGAAGGAGACGTCCTTGACGTCAGGAGAGTGCATCCGGATCTGATGGTAACCTGAAAAAGCATCCAGAAAACTCATAACAGAAAAACCAACGGATGAATCAACCAGCGCGTCGATTTGAGGCAGGGGGTAGCAATCCTTAGGGCATGATTTATTTAATAACGAAAAGTCAATACACATTCTCCATTTTCCTCCCCCCTTCTTCACCATTACTACATTGGAGATCCAGCCTGGATACTGGATCTCTGAGATGAAGCCCGCCTCCAGGAGCTTCTTGACCTCCTCGCGAATGGGCTCCTCCAGCTTGGTGTGATGGCTCTCATCTTCTGACGTATGGGACGCGTCTGAGGGTCCAGATTTAGGCGGTGGCAGGCTACGTCCGCATCAATGCCCGACATGTCCGCCGCGCTCCAAGCGAAGATGTCGACGTTGCTCTGAATGCAGGCCCGCATCCGCTCCTGGTCTTCGAGGCTCAAGCCCCCGCTGATCAGCACCCTTTGCACCTGCCCCCGGCTGGTGTGGACCTCCAACTCCACCACTTCTTCGGCCACCTCCAGCCTCGACTGCTCCCAGTCATCCCTTGCTTCTTCTTCCTGCTTCGGCTCTTCCTCCCCTCTTGCTCCCTCAACTTCCATCACCTCGATCCACGGCAACTCAATTTCCATGCCCCTTCGGGCTTCCTCCTCAGCCCCTTCTCCTTCCACTTCCTCCTGCCTTCCCTTCTGTGGCTCCAACTCCCCGCTCCTCCGGACCTCCTGCACATCTCCTCTTCTCTACTCCTCCTCCCTCTCCATGGCCCCCTCCGGGCTCTCTTGCTGCTGCTCGACCTCTACACCCCCTGAGCCTCCTGCACACCTCCTCCTTGCTGCTCCTCAGCCTCCTCTTCTGCAACTTCCTTTTTGGCTCCTCCTCTCATTTCCTCTGGGCTCACTTCCTCTTCCCTGATAGCTTCTTCTCGCGCCACCATCTCCTTCTCCAACTCCTCCGCCTCTGCCATCCAAGATATGGTGTTAACCGCTGTGCCGTAGCACTGTCTTGCCACTTTTGGATCCCCCCTGACCCTGACCTACACCCCTCCATTGTTAAATTTGAGACATTGATGGAAAGAGGAGGGGACGCAGCGAAAGGCACTGATGAGGGGACGCCCAAAGATGGCGTTGTAGCTGCTCGGGGCGTCTACAATCACGAACCAGCAGTTCCGTGACACGCCCCCCAACCTCACGTGCAGCCCTACTCCCCCTTCTACCTCCTTTCTCTCCCCGGAGAATCCGAACAACGGTCCATCCGAGGCCAAGATCCTTTTGGTTTCCACCTGCATCTCATCGAAGGCCCTCTTAAAAATCACATTTACGGAGCTCCCATTATCCACCAGGATCTTGGAGACCGTAAAGTTTTCCACCGCTGTCTGGATTACCAAGGCATCGCAGAACGGGTCCTCATACTCCGGCATATCCTCTAAAGAGAAGGTAATTTTTTCTAGCGGGGGCGGGGTTTGGGAGGTCGAGGCTACCCCCTTTCGGAACATGGTCTGGAGGCTCCCCTTTCGGGTGGCCTCGATCCCAATCCCTCCATGGATGGCCCCGATTCCTCCCCGGGTTCCCACATCCACCCGGTCCTTGCACCTATCCTCCGCCTCCCCTTGCTGCACTTCCACGATCCTTACCGGCGGATCCTGCCTCCTCAATCCTCTGGCCTCTCTCATTTCCAAGAACTCTGGGCATGTGGCCATCGCGTGACCTCCCTCCTGATGGAAGTCACAGAAAGGCAACGCCACCCAACCCCTTCTTCCTTCTCCTCTTCCTCTTCTTCCTCCTCGAGCTCCTCTTCCTTGACCGATCCCCATTGCCTCCTGCTGATGCTGAAAACGATCCCTCGCTCCCTGTCTCCATGCCGGTTGATCGAAACTCCTTGGTTCCCCGAAGTTATCTCTCCCCTAGAAGCCTCCTCCTAACTCCTAGGGGCGACCCTCATGAGGCCTCCAACCTATCCGGTTGTTCGGCTCTCGGGCCCCCCGGTGATTCTGTCCTTGGTGTCCCTAGCCTCGGGGTTCCTCCCTCCTTCTCTCTTCTCTCTGCTCCCTCTGCTCCTATTGCTTTCCCGCTCCTGCTTCCTTTGCATCGTCCTCTGCCAACCTGGCTAACCTCCTTGCAAACGCCGGATTGGCCCTCTCAAAATCCGTCTCCTTCACCGCCCTCTCCATAAGCTCCTCAAAAGAGAGGGGGGCACCCTCTTCAACTCCATGCTAAAGAAGCCTGGCCTCAGTCCCAGGGTGAATGCAAGCATCAGCGTATACCCAGGGACCTCCTGGATATGGAGGATATCCTCCTGAAACCGATCAACGTAGTGCCCCAACATTTCATCCTGGCTCTGCCTTACCGAGAACAAGCACTCCGCCTCCTTCTTATGCTTCTTCGATGTTGAAAACCTCAATAAGAAACCCCTCTGTAGATCCTCGAAACAATAAATCGACCTTGCTGGTAACTAGTGGAACCAATCTCGCGCCTTCTCCTTCAAGGTGATGGCAAACAGACGACACTTAAACACATCTGTCATTTGCCTTATCGAAACCACATCTTCAAACCACTGCACATGCTGTACAGGATCATCCTTCCCTGAGTAGTATGACATGTCGGGCTCCCGGAACCCCTCCGGCACCGGAGCCGAGATGACGAGTTCACTGAACGGGCTCTCGCCGACTGCTTGCCGAGAGGGCATGTCTCGCGGCCTCGGTTGGCTGGCCGGATCTGCGAGACCGTGCCCAGGGAAGAGCTCTCGCACAGCTGCCTCCTTCTCGCCGTCTTCTGTAGGGATCTCCTTCCCGGGACGCTGGCCTGGGAAGAGCTCTCGTGCCGCCACGTCCCTCTCGCCAGCCTCCGTGGGGACCTCCTTCCCCGGGCGCTGACCAGGGGCGTTCTCGCCTAAAAGCAGGACCACCTTGATCGGGACCTGAGGCGTCGCCCACTCGCTCCTTGCCGAGAAGGCCAAGCTTATGGTTTGCATGACCTCTCGCCTGAAGTCCTCCAACATTTTCCTCATCGCCTCTTCTACCTGGGAGTTGTAACCTCCAGAACCAGATCCTTCTCCTTCACCTCCTACCATAGGACCAAACTCAAACTTTTCTTGAACCGGCTACTTCCACGCTCACCGCACCAGAACTGTTGAAGCCAAAATTTGACTTCGATGAATGTTCATAAAATAGGGGCGTAGCCGACTCCTACTTGGCCCAAGCTCCGACCTCCGACCGGTCGTGAAGGATTAGGAAACTGGCCCAAAACCGCAGCAGGGAGGTCCCACTGCTTACCCGGAAGGTCACAGAGAGCTTCCCCTCCAAAGCCAAAAGCTGGGCTTGGAGTTTGATGGCGACGGTGATGGCGACGGTGATGGCGACGGTGATGACGACGGCCACCAGGACGGCCAACTTGGGAATGACTATGTTGAAGATGTGCCGGCAAAGGACGTGTGACATCATAGCGGTCATGGTTACAAGCTTCGCCCTCGCAACAAGACTCATATTTGATATTTTAGCTTTGGTGTGCTAATAGCCGTTTCATGATGGCTCTTTAAAAAACAAAACTTTATTTAATTTCTGCATTTTCTTTATGTGGTGTGCCTTTAGCCACTTGTTATTTTTTTGAGATGTAAGCCTATATAAGGCCTTGAACTTTTCATTTGATGGTAGAATGAAATTGAAATCAAAACTTGAATTTTGCCAACCCTAATTTTTCCCTCTCTTCTTCTCCTAGCCGCCCCCTCTTTCTTCCTTCCTCCAAACCGCCGGCCTCAAGGCTCCCTCTTTCAAGAGTTCGGCCATCTCCTCTCTCCCCCTTGCTCTCGGCCGCCCCCTTCTCTTTAGCGCTCGGCGACTCTCCTCTCCCTCTTGCTCACGGCCACCCGAGATCCTCTCTCTCCAAGGATACTTTGGCCCATGCATGAGAGGTTGTTTGCAAGGAAGAAGATAGGGGTTTCCTCCACGGCGTGAAGTGAAGGAGATTAGCACGTTCGTCATCCGTAGCGCGCTTCCCGTGGACTTTCAACGGAGGAGCGATCAAACTTGGTGGATCCACGCATCACGGATCTATAAATCCGAGAGGGGTAACGAAAATTTCTACCAAGAGTTTTCTTTCTCTAGATAGTTCTTGTGGTGGACGAATTTTGCATTATTTTCCGATTCGTTTTTCTTCGCGGTTAATCCCCTAATAGATCGGTATTTTTCGTTTGGATTTCCGAAAGATTCGTAAGAGGATTGGCAATCCTCGTTATCTTTTTGTTGGGATAGATCCTACCATCTTTCGAATCATTTTGTTTTTGGTAGATCTATTTTGGTACAACCCAAAAGCTCGTTCGGGATCAAGATTATCCCATTTAGCCGGAAAGAGTTTGGCCTATAGCCAACACTCGATCTATTTGCGGAATGGCGATCCGTATCGTTAGCGCGAGCGATAAATAAAATAATTGTTGTCGCTGCGTTTTCGTCAACGTGTGGAATAGAGAGCGTTGAGAGTTGTGAGCGTCGTCGTCACTCCGTCCGTGTAGGATCTTTTAGGACGGGCCTACATCAGAGTTCCTCAGAAGGCAGTGCCAATGATTCCTCTTAGGAGTCTCCGAAAAAGGTCCCTTCTAAAGAACCCCTATGGGCTTATTTATAGATTTCAGAATCTGAACTGCCAATGACAAGACTGCACCGGTCTGAAATTACCGGGGTACCCTTGGCTGGGTCTGCCAACAGCCAAACTCCGCTGTTCTGAGGAGCTATATGCAGTCCACTAAGGGTAAGAGGGTAAAAGTACCCGGGGTAGAAGAGTAAAAACCTCTGTTTGACAGGGAAATATAATATATAATATAAAAAGACCTCTTCTCGCCCTGGCGAGTGGAAAGGCACCTGCCGGCGAGAGGGACCCACCGCCCGTCTCGCCGGCGTCTCTCGCCCTGTACTGCGAGACCTCCTTGCTGATGGAGACTCTCTTGCCCCAGGAGGTCCTCTCGCTTCTGGAGGCCCTCTCGCCTCTGGATGGGGGTATTTTGCCCATTGGAGAGTCCATCATCTCGCCTCTTGCGAGTGGGCCCCCTGGCCCCATTTGCCCATCTCGACCTATTTGCTCCTTGAGGGCTCTTTGCGAGCCCGAGGTTGTATAATGACAAGTCAAGGTATGATAAAGCCCCTACTAAAGAAATAGTTTTCTATGGATGCAAGAAACCTGGGAACATACTACCAGAATGTCCAGAAACACAGAAGAAAGACAAGAGAAAAAAGAAAGACTCCAGGAAGCATTCCAGTAAGCCCTCATCCATCAAGTGCAAAAAGAAAGAGAAAGGATTTGTTGTTGAGACTTGGAGTGAATTTGAGTCAGAATCTTCATCCAGCTCCAGTGAGGATGAAGAAAAGGCTAAGGCCAGAGAAATCTGCATGATGGCAATCAATGCATCTTGAGCAACTCTGATGCTGCTGATTCAGAAGCTGATCACTCAGAGGATGAATCTATGTCAGAAGAATATCAGGTAATCTCTCTTTTGATTTTACTTCTGATCAATTTAAAACTGATTTCAAATTATTATGCACTGATTTGATTAAATCTGAGATGGAAATCAAACTCCTCAGAGAAAAAGTAATTGAATTTGACAGTTTGTCCACAGAAAACTTAAGGAAGACATAAATGCTCCTAATGAACATATATTATCTTTAGAAGATAAACTAAATAAGGCTAAGCAATTTGAAGAATCCATTAATGGGAGAAGTATCAAATTGATGGATATCACAAGCACAATGAATGACAGGCTTAATGACAAGCTGAGATTGGGAGCTTCATCTAATCAACATTCTCTTTTACAGAAAAATATCTTGTCTACTCCCATAAAATTTGTCTCTAAAAAAGGTAAAGCAAAGGTAAAAGTTAGTAATAAAGAGACATAAATTTCACATAAAACTCAACCTAAGAAAATGGAAAATTTTAACAAAAATTATGTTCAACATATTTATTCGACCCAAGCTCGACGAAATGAATGTGGTTCGTCAACTCAGATCGACGAACTATGAACACAGATTTTAGGCAAAACTATTCGTCTAACTAGGCTCAGCGAACTCAATATGGTTCATAAAACCACGATCGATGAACGCGGGGCTCAGATAATGAACACTTTAATTCTATGAACCACGCTCGACGAACTCATCCCTATTCGTCAAACGTAGATCGACGGACATATTACAATTCATCGAACCCAATTTCTTGTAACAAAAACATAAATTTTTTTTTCAAAATTTTTATCAAACTAAAAACTTTGTTAATCCTTTTACTCAGTGGATTATTCCCCCTAGGAGATATCATCCACTAGGTTATAAGGATCATCCACTAGGTTTGAAAGAAATCAACGACCTAAGTTACTTGGGTCAAGAACAACTAATCTTGTTTTCTACTGGTAAAGAACCATCCTACCACAGAACAACAATGATATCTGGATAGTGGATGTTCAAAACACATGACAGGAAGTAAAGACAACCTGACTGATTTCAAAGCAAAGCTTGGACCAAAGGTGATATTTGGAGAGTCCAACTGTGGACAGACAGATGGATATGGAAATGTCAAGGTTGGAGCTGTTACCTTCAGGAAGGTAGCATATGTAAGTGGTCTCAAGGATAACCTAATATCCATAAGCCAACTATGTGATGAAGGTTATCAAGTATCATTTAATCAGTCATCTTGCATCATTACTTCTGATAAAGACAAAACTGTTTTAATTAGAATTAGACAAGGAAACATATATATAGTTAATTTCAAATTTGCTAATACAGAAATTTGCTTATTTAATCAAATTAATTCAACTATTGATTTATGGCACAAGAGACTAGGTCATGTAAACCTTAGGAACATTACTAAATTATCTAGGGACAACCTTGTTAGAGGACTGCCTTCTGGTTCTTACAAGAAGGAAGGACTCTGCAGGGCTTGTCAATTAAGCAAACAAAATAAAAATAATTTCAAATCCATCAACAAAAGTGATTCACCTAGAATTTTGTACTTGCTACATATGGACCTTTTTGAGCCCATTGTTGTACAAAGTTTGGGAGGAAAGTCATACACATTAGTTATTGTTGATGACTTCTCTAGATTCACTTGGGTGTTTTTTCTAAGAAACAAGTCAGATAACTTTAAAGTTCTTACAGATTTTCTTAAAAGCATATAGATTGAGTACTCTACTCAGTTTGCATTGATCAGAAGTGTTTATGACACCTAGTTTGAATCTTTTCTCATGCAAGAATTCTGTGAGAAGGTAACATGCATTATTTTTTTGCTCCTAGAACTCCTCACCAAAATGGGGTAGCTGAAAGGAAAAATAGAACCTTTATTGAATCTGCTGGGACATTGCTTGCAGATGCTTATTTTGCCCTATCTTTTTGGGCAGAGGCTGTAATCGCGGTAAATTATGTTCTGAACAGAAGTTTAATACATAAACTTAAGGATAAGACAACAATTGAATTACTTAAAGGGAAGCAACCTAAAGTAGATTACTTTAAAATATTTGAATACAAATGTTATATTCATAATAATAACAAGAAACACCTAAGAAAATATGAAGCCAAGGGTATAGAGGGAATTTTCCTTAGATATTCCCAAGTCAGCAAAACGTATAGGGTATTTAACAAATCAACATTAAAAATAGAAGAATCTGTACATATATCCTTTGATGAAGCTAACATGTTTTACAAGGAGAAGGATTCTTATACCAAAGACACTTTACAGGTACCCTATCTGTGTGAGAATTTGGATGATTGAAACCTTACCCAAGAGGTTACATTGTATCCTTCTCCACAGATTGATGAAGATAGTGAGGAAGAAGCTGTTGAAGCAGTTGAACCCTCAACAACAAATATAATTCCACAAGTTGTTGATGAACTAAATCCTCCTGCTGATCTTGTCACACTTAGAGATCACCCCATATCTCAAGTGATTGGATACATATTAGCTTGTGTGCAAACAAGGCATCAACACAACCAAAATCTGATGCATGCTTGCTTCATTTCTCAATTTAAGCCTCAATCCATAAAAGATGCAGAGCAATATCTCCACTAGATTATTGCAATGTAAGAAGAGCTCAATCAATTTAAGAGGTAAAGAGTTTGGGATTTAGTTCCAAGACCCAAAGACTACCCAGTCATTGGAACTAAATGAGTCTTTACGAACAAATTGGATGCTCAAGGATTAATTGCGAGAAACAAAGCTAGGCCGGTAGCCCAAGGTTATTCACAGGAATAAGGCATTGATTATGATCAAACCTTTACTCCTGTTGCAAGACTTGAAGACATCAGAATTTTTCTTACATATACAACATTCAAGAATTTCAAGATCTATCAGATGGATGTCAAAAGTGCATTCCTAAATGGAGAACTAAAAGGGGAAGCTTATGTTGAACAACCTCCAGGTTTTATCTCCACAACTCATCCCACTTATGTTTTTAAGCTTCGTAAAGCTCTGTATGGTCTAAAGCAATCTCCAATAGCTTGGTATGAGACCTTAGCTAGCTTCCTTTTACAGCATAAGTTTGTTAGAGGCACTGTAGATAGGACTTTATTTATTAGACATCATCAGTCAAAATTTTGCTAGTCCAAATCTATGTAGATGATATAATATTTGGCTCTTTTGATTCCAAACTTTTTAAAAGGTTTTCTGACCTGATGCATTCAAAGTTTGAAATTTATAGCATGGGTGAACTGTCCTACTTCCTTGGTCTCTAAGTGAAGCAATCCCCTGATGGTATCTTTATATCCCAGTCAAAATATGCTAAAGAGATACTTAAAAGATTTGGGATGACAGATTCCTCAGCCAAAAAAACACCCATGCCATCAAATGTTGTAGTTGATTTTAAAGACAGGGCAAGCCAGTTGATCAGAAAACATATAAGGCTATTATTTGGTCCTTCTTGTATCTTACAGCTAGTACGACTGATATTATGTTTGCTACTTGCATTTGTGCTAGATTTCAAGTCAATCCTAAAGATCACACCTTATTTTATTAAAAAAGATTTTTAATATATATAAAGGGTTGTCCTACTCTAAGACTATGGTATCCTGCTGAGTCATAATTTGTATTATCTGGATTCTCAGATGCTGACTGTGTTGGATGTAGAGGGACAAGAAACATACATCAGGACTTGTCAGTTCCTTGGTGATAGGCTTGTATCCTAGTTTTGAAAAAAACAAACTTCTGTGTCAACATAAACTGCTGAAGTTGAATACATAACAGCAGGTAGTTGCTGTTGACAAATTTTGTGGATTCAAAATTAGCTCCTGGATTATGGTTTCAACTTAAATAATTCGACTATTTATTGTGATAATACTAGTGCAATTTCCATTGCATAAAATCTAGTGCATCATAGTATGACAAAACATATAGAGATTAGACATCATTTCATTAGAGATTGTGTGGACAAAAATAAAATTAAACTTTTCTTTATCTCTACTGATTTACAAAGAGCAGACATTTTCACCAAACCATTAGATGAAAAGAAGCATCTGTTCTTCCTAAATCAGCTAGGTATGATTAATGGAGAATCTTTAATTTGATTTCTGCCTGTGATCGACAAATAGTTCATGATTCGTCGAACGGAGATCGACGAACTACAAACTGTTCGTGGAGTGTTCGTCGAACATAGATCGACGAACCTTCCTTTATGAAATTTTTTGTCAAACGGAGATCGACAAATTTGTTTCAGAAAATATTTGCATCGAACGGAGAATGACGAATTGTTTTCCCCCTCTTCAGACTTAGATCGACGCTTTTATTTCTTTATCAGATTTTTTGTCGAACTGAGTTCGAAGTTTTTAATTTTTCGTCGAACGGAGTTCGTATTTTCATCTTTTCAAAACTTATAATTTGGTTTTCATCGAACTCCATCCTGCGCTTTCCAGTTCTTTTGCACTTGATCTCTTATTTTTGCAGGTATGACGATTTTGGCGGCGACCCTTTCTGGCATGAAATTTGATGCAGGATTTGACATTGACATCGATTCATTATCCATTCAGATCAAATCTTCAGGAACATCCTCCAGTTGTTTGAGGCTCCACAGTTGAGAAAGTTCATGACCTTAAGGATCAAACTTCAAGAGCAAGAAATCAAGGAATGGGTATTCACAACAACCTTTCCAGATAAAACCTCCATTTCTGGATCGATTTCTGGACACCAGTTTTCTCTTACCACTACTATTCTAACTGAAATTTTTGGATTTATCAATAGGGAAGATGATATTGAACTATCTAGCAATGAGTTTGATGATATACTAGTTATAATGGGTCACTCACAGGGAAACCCTAATAAATTACTGAAGAAGAACTTGTCAGTTGAATACAAGTTCTTGGCAGATGTTGTTGGTAAGGTAATCTTGGGCAAGCACTCTGCCCATGACTACATAACCAAGCACCAATTCCTTCTGATGACTGCCCTGGTTAGTCAAAAATCAGTGAACTGGGGTGAAATTGTGTTTGATTTGATTAAGAAGAAGAATAATAAGAAGGATGTTAGTTTTGGTAGACTTCTGAGAATCTTTTTACAGGCAAAGGTTCCAGAACTTTTGGTCTCCCAGACCATTTCATCAATGCCTCTAAGAGGCTTACCTCTGCCCTCTTTGGCAGATGGGAGAGGGTTATCCCAAAGCCCTCTAGGGATTCGTCTTCCAGGATTGCATCAGATGGCACGAGGACTGAAACAACCACTCTCTCAACCCCTAAAGAAGCTCCTACTCCTCCTCCATCTCCACATCATTCTATATTTCCTTCATCAACTCCATTTGTTGATGTTTCTACTATTCAACAACCATCCACTCTCATTATAGATACACCTTCTACTTCCATCCTTCCTATCTCACCATCCCGACCACCATCTCCACACTCACCAATCTACATTCCTGAGGATACAACATCTTAACCTCCTCAATTACATCTATCATCACATATTGATGATATAGATCCACTACTGTCATCACTAAATTTTGATCTACTCTCATCTCCGTCTCCCTAAAACACTCCACCTCTTTCACCTCAAATTCATACATCTCCACCACATTCACATTTTCAGGAAGATACTATCCTCCCTGATGTCTCCACCTCCAACATTCCAACTGACATTCCAAAACCCTTTATTCCACAGGGATTCACCATCTGTCCAACCTACTCCATGCCATCCTCTTCTACTGCCAACCAAACTTCAACATCTACTAATCCAAATGATTACATGTATGTTGATTTCTCTTCTATATCAGCCAACATTCTTGAGTTTATTACCCCTACACTCAAGAAACTCATAGATGAGGCCATTGCCCCACTTTCTGCTTCCATCAATATTCTTTCTTCACAGCATGCTTCCTTCTCCACTGTCCCTTCTTCTGGGGGCCTGGGTTCAGGACTCTCTGAATCCATCTAGTGGGAGATGTTCAATGAAGAAGCTCCAGCAATTCATGAAGAAGCTCTAGCAACAATCCCAGCAACAGTAGTTAATGAAGAAGCTGTAGCAGATGCATAAATGCTTTCAATTTGTACAGAAAAAGAAGCAATAGAGTTTTCAATTTCAGAAATCATCACTGTTGGTGATTTTATCCTTAATCCCACAGTTGATATTTCATCATTACTTTATTCTTTTGATAAAGTCTATAACACCACCTTACCAGCTTTTGCTAATTATTCTAAAGTTATAGTCTGCTACACAACACCAATAAGTTCTGTAGTTTTGGAACAACTAAGTATAAGTCTTACATTTAATGAGAATATTACATAACAAGAAAGTTATACAGAGCCAAAGGTTTTCTCACCTCCAACTTTTGGCTGGACTGAATCCCCCATGCCCAATCTTGATGAATTCATGTTTCAAGATATGGAACCAGAGACTGACAGTGTTTAGGCTCAACGTATTATAGATATTGAGCCAGAAGTTCAAGCACAATCTCAGGCTGAAGAAGAAAATATAGTTGAACATCCACAAACTGAGATAATAGATATAAGTATACATCCACAGGCTCATCTAGTAAGCTCCACTGAAATGCTTAAATAGATTAATGCCCTCTATGATAATCCTGCCAATGAATCAGATGATGATGATGATGAGTCCGATAACTCAGAAGACTTTGCTTCTAAAAAGAGAAAAATTAAGAAGAAGGTTACATCCAGGGTTGCTCATACACCCTCTCCTATTGCAGACACTCCTTACTATATCCTGCACAACATTACTCTCACTCCAGACACTCCTTACTGGATGAGGTATTCAAATAATGAGATGAAAGAAAGGAAGAAGAGCAAGAGATACTCACCACCACCACAATTCAGGAGAGGTCCTCCTCCTGCTGCAGCAGGATCAGCAGGAAATGTTTCACAAGCTCAACGGTCTACAACTTCTCATCATTCCAGACCATATTAAAGCAGCAGGCAACAACACAGTTCCCAGGGCAGCAAACAACAATAAAGAGTGCAAAGCAGTCAACAGCAGACATCTGAAGATAATCAGGAAGAAAAATCAAGTCCAAAAAGGCCACAATCTCCAGTATATGATTCTGAAATGGATCCTAATTTTAGAATTGCTAGATTCAAGGAGGTTATAACACTTTCAGAGATAAGGAAATCCGGGGAAGAAGGAAAAGACACTTCTCAGTACTCAACCATGTCTTCTTACAGGAAGAAAGAGATAGAAAGGCTTGAAAAGAAAAATCTCTTTAATGTTGATACTTATATGATTCTTCATCCAAAGCTTGTAGTGCCTAGAGCTGCATAAGTAAAGATTCTCGGTGCTGAAGACATGAAGATGACTCAAAGAGAAGCAGAGGACCCCAAAAAAATAATGGTCTTCACAAAACCTGCTCCTTCTTCAGATGCTTCAAAGAAAAACTCATAATTTACTGATTATGCATTTTGAATTTTATTTTTTTTTTGCTATATGTACACTCACAAGGCACATTTGTTTATATCTGCTGAAGTTCTATAATTTTGTCAGATATTTTTATTGCTTTGTGATTTTCTTTATTTTTCTATAGTGACCTCACCCAAATAGGGAAAGATTGTTGGAACCCTACTTGTGATTTGGCTAGGTTCATTATTAGGATTGATGACCCAACATGTATAGTTTAGGGTCATAAGTTAGTTCCAGGGTTAAGGTCAGTCACATTAGGTTAGATTGTTGAAAACCTACCTTTAGAAGACCTCAGTGACAAAAGACTTTAGTGACAAGGCAGTTTAAAGATTGCAGAAAATGTGTTCGATGATAGATGAACTCAGCTCGACGATCGTCGATCTCAGATCGACGAACTCAGAGTTCCTTCTCTAAGTTGAGCTCGCCGGAAGTCTAGCTGAGGTCGGAGAACTTTGATCCTTCCTCAGAATCTCAGCTAGATGATGTGCCTTATCAATTTGATGAACTTGGAGCTCGGATTGGCAAGTATATTTTCTATTTGAAGATCTTGGAGCTCAGCTCGACGAATGAGATCTATCAGTTCGACGAACTTGGAGTTCAGGTGAATGAAATCTTTGCTAAGATCGACTAACTCCTTCCAGGTTCTATTCGACTAAACCTCTCTATAGTTTCTCAGATTGACTAAAGTAATTTGATTTCAAATATTAAGACAGTAATACTCTGATAATTAATGCTCAATATTCTTAAGAATATAGTCATTTTCTGGCAGCATTAATTATGGATTTCACAGAGTTATTACTCTACCATTTTTATTGGGACAGTTGGGGAAATATATTGAAGAAAAAAAAATCAGCCGTTCCAACTCCCAAAAATTATGCAGAAGATTTTAAGGAATTTGAAATTCAAATGGGTTTGAATCAGCAATCAATATATAAAGAAATTTTCCAGAAGATTGCTACAGATACAGAGAATTTTTTTTTAAGAAGGACAAGAAGAAGAAAGAGAAAAATCTGCAATCAGAGAACAAGAGATAGAGACAAAGAAACATATTGTTCATCATCTTCTTCTTCGAGCCCTTTTCCAGCAACACATATTCAATCTGAGACCAAAAGCTCAATCTCTCAGAATCATTTACTGGAAGAAGAAGTTTTCATCTTTGAAGGACTGCACCCTGAAGCAAAGCTTCCACTCATGATCAGATTTTTATAACTCAGGGAAGCTTTGACAACATCAATCAAATCCACTAGTCTTCTAAGAGATTTGAGATAGAGAAGACATCTTTTATTTTCTTTCACTATGTACAGGGTTATACCTCCCTTCAAAAGTTAAACTCTTTGGTTCACAAGTCACCTGATCAAAAACTTGGTTTGGTTTTTGTGCACCTGATCAAAAGCTCAAAGAGTTTCTAGATCTCCCTTAGAAAATAGATCTTGTAGTGACAGGGCACCTGATCAAAAAGCTGCAGTGGTAGGGCACCTGATCAAAAACCTATAGTAGATTCCTACGAGGTTGGTAGAAGAGTGGATGTACCCAGGTTTATTGGGGAACCACTATAAACTCCTTGTGTCATCTGGTTGTGAAAGTTTATAGTTGCCTACCTAAATCACCTAGAGGGGGGTGAATAAGTGAATTGTGCATCTTTTTGTGGAATAAAAATTACAAACCAATACGCAGATCTATCTAACAATCAAACAAAGACGAGGCAAGATTTATAGTGGTTCCCCAGCCTGGGGTACATCTACTTTCCCTCACCGATCTAGAAATACACTAGATTTGGCTACTCCATTATATCGGATTGAAAATCAATCCTACCCTTGGAACAACGTTCCTACAATCTCGATCCACAAAACAGATCTACATTCGGAAGATAAAGCTTCCTACAATCTCAGAGACAAAAGCTCCTACACTCGGAGAAATTTCTCCTACAAGAATGAAATAAATTTTGTATAGAAATACAAACAGTGATCCCTTTTTCAGATCTGCAACAGTCGGCCAAAAATTTCTTCTTCTAGGCTTTGCGGCTTTATCAGAATGATAAAGAGAAATCTCGGCAAGATTGAATCTGAAACTTCTTGGCTTCACACGATCGATCGACTCAGAAGATTGAGGAGTTGAGCAAATCTCAATCTGGAAACCCTTCTTAATATGAATCCTCAAAAGATGAAACCCTAGCCGGTCGAGAATTAGCGACGGCGACGGTAGCGGTTTTCGTTTCTTGGAGAGAGAAAGAGAGGAGACAGAAAGCTTGAGAGTACGGCTGCAAAACTTCTTAAAAAATATTCTTCTTAGAATTCGGGTTTGTCGGTTTAGACAAGACTATTTATATGATGAGAAAAGATTAGACATAATTGAGTCATTATGAGAGACAAGTGGACCAATCACGTCAAAGTTCATTAAGAAAACCGTTATTCTGGAATTAATGAATTTTCGGAAAAGTCGAAGTAAAATACTCGAGATATAAAAGCTTACTCGAGTACATACAGCACTACTCGAGTAGGTAGAAGATGACTACTCGAGTATATGAGAAGAACTACTCGAGAGGGAATGAGATAATTACTTGAGTACATGCAGTCAACTACTTGTGTAAATAAGAAGAAAAGGAATCAGCTACTCGAGTAACAAACATAACATACTCGAGTACTTGAGTACTTACACGAGAGGTGGAGAAGATTACTCGAGTATAAGAAATACTACTCGAGTATATAAGAATAAACTACTCAAGTAGTTAAGAAACTACTCGAGACAAAGACTTAGAAAATTTCTGAAACTGGAAAACAGGACTACTCGAGTATAGAAGTTGAACTACTCGAGGATAATAGAACTACTCGAGTATATGGAGATGACTACTCGAGTAATTCACTTAGAGAAATTTTCTGGAATGGAATTATGGACTACACGAGTATAACCACTGGACTACTCGAGTAGTAAATGAACTACTCGAGTACATGACTTAGACTACTCGAGTAAGAAGTTAAAACTACTCGAGTACTATACAGTACTACTTGAGTATTTAACTTAGAAAACTTTTGAGAAGAAAATTTCTGTAAACCCGAGAGGTGAAATGAAACTACTCGAGTAGTTATTTTAACTACTCGAGA
The DNA here is from genome assembly GCA_039583875.1 of Platanthera guangdongensis. Classification (NCBI taxonomy): domain Eukaryota; kingdom Viridiplantae; phylum Streptophyta; class Magnoliopsida; order Asparagales; family Orchidaceae; genus Platanthera; species Platanthera guangdongensis. The sequence continues at coordinate 47,697,176 of CM077153.1, read as the reverse complement.
GCCATAATTTGACTACTCGGGATATATCTTAACTACTCGAGTAGGAGTATTATTACTCGAGCATGAACTCAGTAACTTACTCGAGTAAGTATAGAACTACTCGAGTACTTTACTTAGGAAATTTTCTTGACAGAACTTTTTCTTCTTCTAAGGTGTAACCAACATCAAGTCTTTTCACTTAGTCCTAGAGCTTGAATATGAAGTGTATCCCAATAGAGAGGCTACACATGAGTCAACACTTTGGAACACACAATGAGGGATTACATTATATGGTTCTGTGTTTGGTGACCCATTGTAGGCTGACATTGGTCTACACTTCCCATAAGATTCCTGCAATCACATAACTTAAACCAAGCATCAAATACAACTTAATTCATCTTAGTTCAAGGGTGAATTCATCAAATTTGGGTTATTGTGGATACAATACCCAACAATCTTCCCCTATTTGTAGAAGTCAGAACCCTTTACACTAAGGTGAATTATGGACATAAAAAGAATGCTAAGTATATAAAGCAGAGTAAGCAAGCAAAGGACTATGAAAAAGATAATAAGATCAAAAACTTAGAATTATATAAGTGTGAATATCCAAAAATATCATTATCAACAAAAATCATTTCCACAACTCATAAGTCCTTTTGGCTAGTTTTGATGATGTTATCTGTCCTGTTTCTTCTATTGTCTTCTTCGATAGTTGTAAGGCTTTGGATAATACTTGGGAGGTCTTAGAGGAGCAGCAGGATTGTTTCTTCCATATTCTCTGTCATATAATCTTCTCTTTGTCATTGATTTCTCATATAACTCCTATTCCTGGGAACTGTAGTGGATATTCCTGCTCTCATGGTAGTCCATAACCAATTTGAGAGTGTCCAAAATGAGCGACTTAGAAGTGGGAGACCATATCTTAGCAAATTTTGGAGCTTTTCTTTTCTCAGGATCGGAGACTAGAATGGACTTGCTGGCAGAAGGACCTTCACCATACTTTATTTTCTTCTTGGAAGTTTGGATATCAGGAGGAGCATGAAGGAATATATTTATAGGATCATCTTCCCAACCCTAAGTGTAGGAATCAAGAGGAGCAACAGAGTCACCAGGCCTAGGAAAGAATGTGGGTTGTAGAGGAGGAGCAAGAGCATCAGCAGCAGCTAGATGGTTCAGGTGATGAGAAATGATATTAGAATCTGTATCAAATTCAGGAAGGATCTGGTTGTGCATCCATACAGTAGTGTCATAGGTGTAGAATTTGACACTCTGAATTTGAGCTAGGACATCATCATGGATCTCTTTTACTTTGGCTTTCTAAAGCTTTTGCATGGCAGCATCTGAATGTTCTAAATACTCTTTCACCAATTTCTCCCCCTTTTTGACTTCAACAGATAGCTTAGAGATGGTATCATCTTTGAAAGTGCCAACCTCTTCACAGATTTTCATCTTTGTGGCTTCAGCTCTTTTGACCAATTCCATCTGATTATTAGCAAGAGTCAGAACTTGCTCCATCACTTGACCAACACTAGTAATGGTGTGGTCTAATGCTTTGCCACCAATTTGGAACAGATGTTTGAGCTGATCAGTATTATATTGAATTTCAGCAAATCCTCTACTCATCTCAGTTTCTAGAGCAGTGACCTTATCTGTGACAGTATTAATACAAGTATCAAAGTATGTTTTCTGCACTTGAAGGAGAAGGACAATCTGTGGCAGCAAATCTGTGGAGGGAGTAGCTGTTGCAGCAGGAGGAGTAGAAGTAGATGGAACAGAAGGAAGAGGAGGAGCTACCCAAGGAGCTATTTCTGTAAGGGTAACAGAGATCTGAGCTCTTGTAGTTGTTATCATGGCATCCCCTTCATCAGTGACTGTGGGGATGGAGAAATTTAAGTTCCTTAGAGGAGCTTCAACTGGCTCAGGTGATGGCTCATCAGAAATGAAGATAGTTTCTGCCTGCTCTTTGTGAGCATCAGGAGATTTAGCTGGAGACATGGCTGGAGATTTTTCTGGAGACTGTGCTGGAGATTGCACTGGAGTGGGGTCTTTGGGTATTTCAGTGGATGGAGCTTTTGGAGATAGAGGAGGAGGAGGAGGAGGTAAATCTGCTGTCAATTCTTCTATCATCTCATTAATGATGGCTTCTGTGTAAAGGAGTGTATCTTAAAGATGTTGATCTGAGGGGATATCTTTTGGGGTGACAGGTGGAGGAGTAGGAGCTGGAGGAGTTGGCATCCTGGCTGAAATAGCAGGACCAGGCTCTCCCTCATTTGGTGCACCAACGGAGCTGGGGACCTGAGATGGAGAGGGAGATGTGGTCCTATCCTCTGTGTCTAGAACTTCAATAATCTTAGTAACTTGAGAAGGATTCTGCAACTTGAGCTCCCATCTTTGAATAGAGGAGATGGAGACCTTCTTCATATGATGAAGGATACTTCCTTTAGGGAAGGTGAAGGTTTCTGGGTTTAACTCATGAAGGAGTATTGAAATGATCCTTGTATAGTTGGGGGATTTAATGCTCTCCTTTATTTTGTCCAGGATGAGCAAGCTAAACTAAAGTCTTTTCTACAGACTCTGGCTTGCATCATTTCAAAGAAATATAGGGGGATATCTCTTATAGAGTTTGTCTTGCATAGAAGAATTTTTCCAATAATATCAACTTGCAGTTCACCGTCTACATTCATGTCAGCACTTATAATGTATTTTGCATCAGCAGAAATTCCACAAAATAAGCATGTTTTGGCATACTCTCCATCACCCAGAGAATCATCTATATCTAAAACTGGCAGCCAAAGAAGTTGAGAAATAGAGGTTGAAGTAAGTTTGATCTTTATACCTCTGACTTTGGATTTTAGTACTGTCCCGTGGCGCATCACTTTGACATTTCTGAAAAATTCTGCAATGTCGGGGAAGAGGATTCGACATTGTTCTTGGAGAACGAAGGTTAATCCGGCGGTGTCGAGCAAAATCATGAGATTGTGGAAGTCTTTGGATAGTTCTACAATCCCGGCAGCGACTAATTCTGAACCCACACCGATTTTAGAGGAGGCGGCCATGATTTAGAAGTCTTGGAGATGCAGAAACCCTAGACAGTTTCAACAAGGTGAAGGAAAGGGCGCGGCTCTGCAACTGATGGAGGAATGCGAAGAGGCAGCCGGGTACTCGAGAGAGCGGAAATGATTTCGTGAAGGATATTTTCGGATTTTTGTATTTATATAACCCTAGTTTTAGGTTTAATGAAATGAAAAAGAATGAAATAAACCAAAGAAAAGGCGGCATAAGCCTTGGTTTGCGCATAAGAAAATTGGAAAAACAAACGACTCGACATGTACACGAGTGAGGAAATATCTCGAGTACATAAGTCTGGAATTACTCGAGTAGGGATACATAAGTACTCGTGTAGATGTATGGAAGTACTCGAGTAGGCCAGTGAGGTACTCGAGTATGTGAAGTTGATTACTCGAGTATGTCAGTCTGCTACTCGATTAGGTCAAGTAGACTACTCGAGTATTTCATTCTACTACTCGAGTAGGTCAAGTAGACTACTCGAGTATGTCATTCTACTACTCGAGTAGGTCATATTCTTACTCGAGTAGGTTGTATCTTACTCGAGTCAAAGAGTTAAAATTTGTAAAATTCCAATTTTTGACTAACCTTTGAACCTTGAGTCTTCTTAAAAATACCCTCACTATACCTGGGCAGTTCATATTTTGTAACCTTTATTGATGATTTCTCGCAGTGTGTGTGTGTATCTCTTAAAAGAGTGATATGAATTATTATTTGTATGGACATTATTTTATTATATGATTAAAACGCAATTTGCTACATCTATTAAGGTTTTTCGTTCTGACAATGTCAAAGAATATCTTAGTCATTATTTTTCTTCTTTTTGTATGAAAAATACCATTATTCATCAAACTAGCTGTGTCCATACCTCGTAGCAAAATGATGTAGCTGAACGCAAAAAACCGTCACCTCCTTGATGTCGCTCGAACCATAATGACACAAATACAGGTACCTCGCTTTTATTGGGGCTATGCAGTTCTTATCTCCCGCTATCTCATCAATCACATTCCTTCCACTGTTCTCCAAGGCCACACCATTCTCCATTATCTATTCGGTCAAGGATCCCTTCCCGCTTCCTCTACGTATCTTTGGGTATACGGCTTTTGTGCACGTTCTCTCTGCCACTCGTGACAAACTATCTACTCGTGTCACCAAGTATGTCTTTCTGTGTTACTCTTCCACTCAGAAAGGCTACTGTTGTTTTGATCCTGTTCTTCGAAAACAGTTCGTCTCCACAGACATTGCCTTTTTCAAAATGCGTCCTACTTCTTTCACGACTCCTCCCCTCTTCCTGAGATTCTTGCATCTCGTCGCGTCTCCTCCATCCTGTCTATGACCACCGAGACCCCTCCACAACCGTGTACACCATCTCCTCCTCCGCTCTCTCTTCCTTCATCGCCTCTCTCTACTCCTGGGCTAGCTCTCTCCTCCACGGATGCACCGGACACTGATGAACACGATGACCTGGATGTTCCCATTGCTCTGCGCAAAGGAGTGCGGGCATATACCCAACATTGCCTTACTGTCGTTATTTCATATGCTCGTCTTACCCCTTCTCGCAGGAATTTTGTGTTGGCTATCTCTGCCACTACCGCTCCCCACACATACTAGGGCGCCCTTGATGCTCCTCATTGGAAGACCGCTATGGATGAGGAAATTGAAATCCTCACTGAGAGGGGTGCATGGAGTCTTGTTCCTCCTCCTTTTGGCACCGATGTTGTTGGCTGTATCTTGGACTTTGGTTTGAAGTTCCTTCTGTATGGTAGTGTGGACCGTTACAAGGGCTGACTGGTTGCTAAAGGCTTCACTCTGACCTATGGAATTGATTACTTTGATACGTTCTCTCTCGTTGCTCGTCTTAGCACTATTCGGGTTCTCTTATCCGTGGTCGTCAAAAATGATTGGCTTAATTCTCAACTAGATGTCAAGAATGCCTTCCTATATGGTGATCTACAAGAGGATGGCTACATGGAGCAACCTCTTGGGTATGTTTCTCAGGGAGAGACATGCATATGCCAATTGAAGAAGGCTTTCTATGGCCTAAAGCAAAGCCCTCAGGCATGGTTTGATAGGTTCAGCGGCATTGTGGCCGCTGTTGGTTTCACAAGGAGCTCTGTCGATCACTCATTATTTATTCGCAAAATCGCCCTAGGTCTAGTGGTTCTTATTGTATATGTGGACTATATTGTTCTCACTGGTGATGACCATGGTGTGATAGCGCTGACAAAGAAACATCTCCGTCAACACCTTGTCACGAAGGATATGGGCTCCACAAAGTACTTAATGGGGATAGAAATCTATTGAAAGCTCAATTCTTTGGTTCACTCACAACATAAGTATGCTCTTGATCTTCTACAAGAGACAGGCTTGAAAGGGGCTAGCTAACTCTTAGAACTCTTAGATATGAAGTTGGAACTGCTTCTCCAAAGCTCAGCAACAATGGCTAAGGAGGAAGATGAAGTCCAGACTCTTTTTCCCCAAAGTTACTTTCTTAAATCTCATCTCTTCCTTTTCTATTTCACTGACCAACGGCTATTTTGACCAATGGGCCCCAATAAGATTGACAACTATAGTTTTACATTAATAGCTAAGAGTTGTACTGAAGGCCTGCAGTGCCATTTGTCGCGTACTGTAGCCTTCACGTAACTAATTTTAATTTTGTTGACTTGTTGACTTTGCTTACATCACCATGTGTGGACTTAGCCAAAATCATGCATCATTAGTATATGTGTTGAGTGAGTAAGCATCACTTAATGCCAAAACACTTAGACAGAATTCTATCTATCTCAGGTGTTGAGTGAACAAGCTTCACTCAATGCTTTTGGCCTTATCCAATAAATCTATTACTGGGCGTTGAGTGAGAAACCTTCACTCAATGCCAAAACACTTAGAAAGTTTTTCTGTCATTAGGCGTTGAGTGAGCAACCTTCATTCAATGCCAAAACACTTAGACAATCTTTCTGTCTATAGGCATTGAGAGCGTTGAGTTCACTGAATGCTTTTTGCCTTAGAAATTATTCATGTTTCTCCAGTGTTGAGAGTGTTGAGTGTGTCTTCATCACTCAACGCTTTTTGCCTTGGCCAAACTTTCTGTTACTAGGCGTTGAGTGAGCCTTCATCACTCAAGGCCATATTACTTAGACAGATTTTGTCACTTGGCATTGAGTGAGTAAGCTTCACTCAACGCCAAACTACTTAATAGATATTCTTCTATTATCTGGCGATAAGTGAGTAAGCTACACTCAACACATTTGGACTTAGCCACATTTCTGTGAAATCACAATCTATAACTGACAAGGTTCAGTCAACGCTTTTTATTACATGGTGTTGAGTGAGTAAGCTTCACTCAATGCCTGTGGACTTAGCCAAATATCTACACAGATTTTCTGTGGCATTAACTATCTGAGATATACTCAATGATTTATTATGTATAGCGTTGAGTGAGTAGACTTCACTCATCATCGGTGGACTTAACCACATCTCTATCTGTTTCTTCTTAGGCATTCACTGCCTTAGACTGTCTCACAGCTTTATAGTTATATGGCGTTGAGTGAGCAGTCTACACTCAACACATGTGGACTTAACCACTTTTTTGTCTAGCTAATAGTTAGGCTTAGACTTACCAAGCTATATTCAACTCTTTTACTTACCTGGGGTTGAGTGAATATACTTCACTCAACCCCTGTGTACTTGGTCGATTTCCATCCTATCCAGCATCTTCCATTGCATCTGGCGTTGAGTGAGCTTGCTTCACTCAGTGCCTGTGGACTTAATCGAATTCCTGCACTGACATTAAGTGAGTAAGCTTCACTCAACGCATGTGTACTTAGGAAAATTTCTGCCTGTACAGCATCTATCTTTGTCTCCACATGTCCAATCACTTGGAATACCTGTCCTATCAATGTTTCAAGGACAACCTGCATGAATGAACTTAAGCACACATTAAATACAACTTTATTTATATCATTGACATGATTGACTTCTTTAAATCTGGGACATTGTGGGCAATGGACCCAACAAAACCCATTGGAGTCCCCATCGAGGTTGCGTTTTCCATTCTGAATTTCGTAAGTAACTCTTTGGCGAACTTCGTTTGAGAGATGAAAATTCTATCTTTTGATTGTTTCACCCGGAGTCCTAAAAAATACTTCAGCTCTCTCATACTGCTCATTTCAAACTTCCCTTGCATAAGTTTAGAAAACTTCTGACAAATGTAGTCCTTCGTAGATCCAAAAAAAAGTCATCGACATAGATTTACACTAGCAAAATATTGTCTTTTACTTCCCTAAGAAATAATGTCATATCTATCTTTCCTCTTGCGAACTTGTTCCCAAGAAGAGAGCAAGACAACGTCTCATACCAAGCTTGTGGTGCTTGTTTTAAACCACACACAGCCTTTTTTAGAAAATATACATAATCAGGAAAAGTTGAGTCAACAAAACCTAGGGGTTGTGCTACGTATTCTTCCTCTTTTAGATCACCATTGAGGAATGTTGACTTCACGTCCATTTGATAAACTTTGAAGCCTTTATGACCAACATATGCAAGGAACAACCTGATCGCTTCAAGTATGGTGACTAAAGTAAAGGTCTGATCAAAGTCGATCCCCTTCTTGTCTGTACCCTTGAGCTATAAGCCTTGCTTTATTCTTTATAATTACTTCATTCTCATCCAGCTTGTTTCTGAATATCCATTTGGTAATGATCACGTTCTGTCCTTTAGGCCTGGACACCAACTCCCAAACCTTACACCTTTCAAACTTGTTGAGCTCCTATTGTATAGCCATTCTCCAAGAGGCGTCCTTGTTTTCTTCTTAAAATTTCTTTGGCTCAACCTGAGAAAGAAAGCGAAGATGTAGAACTTCGTTAGCAGTACCTCTTCAGGTTCTTATACCATCGTCTGACTCTTTAATGATTAGATCAATAGGGTGATCTCTTAGGTGTTTGAACACTAGATTTCTTCCTCTCTAACCAGCAGGTTCTGCCATATCTGTTGCATCTCCTGTAGGTTGAAGTATTTCTTCATTTAGTAGTTCATCATCCACCACACTTAGATCGATGACCTTGACTGAGCTTGGAGCATCTTCCTTGACCACTTCTTCCAAGCTTAGTTCATTTAACCTGGTACTCACATCTACACCAATAACACTAGATGAGCTGCTATGAAGCATACTTGTCTCTTCAAATAAAACATTTATAGACTCTTCTAAAACTAGGGTTTTCTTATTAAAAATCATTATGCCTTACTATGGCTACTATAACCTACGAAAATACATTCAAAACACTTTTCACTAAACGTCACATGATAATACTTCCCATTGTTAAGTACGAAGCATTTACTGTCAAAGATCCTAAAGTAGGACACACTTGGTTTTCTGTCTTTCAATAGTTCGCAGGGAGTCTTACGATGGCTTTTGTTGATTAATGATATGTTTTGCACATGGTATGTTGTGTTGACCACTTTGACCCAGAAGTACTCTAGATGTGAAGCATCATTCAACATAGTTGTACATGCTTCAACGAGGGTTCTATTCCTTCTCTTGTCAACTCCATTTTGTTGGGGTGTACGTGGAGAGGAAAACTCATGAAAGATACCTTGACTTCCATAGAATTTTGTCATGGTCCCAAACTCAAATTCTGTTCTGTGATCACTTCTGATTTTTAACACGGAGCAGTTTAACTCGTTCTGAATTTGCCTAATAAATTTAGTGAATTCCTCAATGGTGTCTAACTTGTGTTTTAGAAAGAACACCCAAGTAAAATGTGAGTAGTCATCAACAATGAACAACGTTTAGACTTTACCTCCTAATCTGTAAATTGGCATGGGACCAAATAAGTCCATGTGAAGTAAGTATAAACTAGAAGAATCGTTTTCAGTAATGCCCTTAAAGGTAGCCCGTGTCTGCTTACCCATTTAGCATGCGTGACATGGACTTTCTTTAAGCCACTTAATTCTTGGAGCATCACCCACTATGTTTTTAGAAAATAGCATATTAATAATTTTGAAATTTATATGTACTAATCTCTTGTGTCATTGATCATAGAGAAATGCACTATCTTTTGTCAAAAAGCGCACTGATGTAGAATTATCTAAGCATAGAAAATTTAAGAAAAACATATTTCTACTCTAAGTGCATGTTATGACTGTCTCCAAATTGGCAGACGATTTTATCAGACACTTGTCCTTATAGAACTCAACGATATAGCCTTTATCACATAATTGGCTTATGCTGATTATATTATATTGTAATCCTTTAACATAGGCCACTTCTGTGAAGGAGACTATATTGTTGGTATTCATACCATTGTCTTTAGTGATTCCCCATTCAGACCCTCCAAATATGACCTTTGGACCAACTTCGATTGGGGTATATTCTTGCAATAGGCTTCTTGTCCAGGTCATGTGCCGAGAGCATCCACTGTCCAAATACCAGATTGAAGTTTTGTTGGCCTTTGGATATACCTGTAATCATAAATCATTTTCCCTTAGGAACCCAATCAGATTTGGGTCCTTGGTTACTTATTAGCTTAATACCACTAGGAATATTAATGTTGCGAGTGGTTGGTCTCACATTGTTAACTCATGGAGTTTCAATTTTCACAGGATGAAACCAACAATCTACGGCAAAATGACAAAACTTGTCGCAACACTAACAGTCAAACCTGACTTTCTTGTACTCCTGCTTTACCTTTGCAACGAGAGCTCTAGCAAGGCCAACCGACCTAGAGGTGGAAGCCTCGTAATTGCAGCAGACATAAGGCTTCTTTGTCTCCTTTGCCTTGGGGACATCAGTTTTGGCTTTCGAAGCTTTCTTGAATTTTGGTCCATAAACATAGGAACCATACTCTTTAAGAGTTATTTCTTCATACGGTGCCTTGAAAGCACTTTCACTAAATTCGCAGGGACAGGTCCAACCTTTGTAGTGCTTTTTAGGCTCCACATACGTTGGCCTAGCAAAGTAAGTCAAGGATTAGGCTATATATGAATTCTATTGATGAAAACATATATATTTCTATTTTAACAGGTCCCCCACAACTAGTGGCAACTACAAGCACAAGTACTGTTCCACCACCTGAGTGGACTAAAGCACAAAATAAGGTAAAAATAACAAATGCCAAAGCAATGAATATACTGGCACAAACCATGTCAGATGACATATTTCAGAAGGGCAGAATACACTTTAGCAAAGGCCGTCTAGGACTCACTGAATGCTATGGTGGCAGGATCTGCTGATGAAAGGAAGGATAAGAGATCACATTTGATCTCTCAGTATAAGAATTTTAAGAAGGAGGAGTCAGAATCAGTAGCAGAAATGTAGAACATACTCAGCCTCATAATCAATGAGCTTAAGACTCTTGATAAGGACATCTCTTTAATAAAGATAAATGACAAGATTATTATGTGCTTCCCAAGCACATGGGACTCTAGGATCTAGCCAATCAAGGAAGCCAGAAGCCTGAATGAGATCTCAACAAAGACCTTGTTGGGAAAGCTCAAGTCTTATGAGCAGCTTATTAAGATAAGGGAAGCTGTGCTGTTGGGAACTATGCCCACATTAACCCAGATTTGATGAAGTCACACTGGAACTAAGATGAATTAGTTTGTATTTGATGCTTCGTTTGAGTTATGTGTTTGCAGGACTCCAATAGGAAGTGTAGACCAATGTTAGTCTACATTGGGTCACCAAACACAGGACACACAGTGTAATCCCTCATTGTGTTCTCCAAAGTATTGACTCATGTGTAGCCTCTCTATTGGGATACACTTCATACTCAAGCTATAGGACTGTGTAAAGACTTGGTGCTGATTCCCCTCTAGTAGAAGAAAAATTGCTGACAGAAATTTTTCTAAGTATTTCTCTCGAGTAGGTCCTTAACTACTCGAGTAGATTACTTAAGATATACTCGAGTAAAACTTATGCATACTCGAGTAAGAAAATTCCTCTCGTGAAGTTAAGTAAAACACTCGAGTAGTTCACTGACATACTCGAGTAGCTTACTTAACTACTCGAGTAGATCACTCTTCCTACTCGAGTTGCCCAATATTCAGGTTCCAAGCTTTTCTACGTAAAACACTCGAGTAGTCCAAGTCATATACTCGAGTAGCTCATTCTGTCTCGAGTAGTTCATACTCGAGTAGTTTATTCTTCCTGTTCCAGATTCCTTTTTTTCTAGAATTTTTCTAAGTCATTTACTCGAGTAGGTTTTTTATATACTCGAGTAAGTCTCGACATTGTGTCGAGTAACACTCTTCTCTATGTCGAGTAATTAAGAAATACTCGAGTAAGTCCTTCACATACTCGAGATAATTTCTTTCCTCTCGAGTAGTTCAATCTATCTACTCGAGTAGCTGTTTTTCCCGTGTGCAGAATATTTCTAAGTGTTTGTCTCGAGTAGTTCTTTTAACCACTCGAGTAGTTCAATTCTGCCTACTCGAGTAGTACAACTTGTACTCGAGTAGTTCAACTCCTTCCCGAGAAAATTTTCTGTGTACTCGAGTAGATCTTCTAAAGTACTCGAGTAATTGACTATATGCACTCGAGTAGTTCTCTTCTACATACTCGAGTAGTCATGATTTTTTACCCGAGTAAAATTTCTTTGCTTACTGGAGTAGTCCCAGACCTACTCGAGTAGTTTTATACATACTAGTGTATATGACCTCATTTTCCCTGAAATTTCTTCTAAGTCCAGATTTGATAAATTTTCAAATCCCGTGACAGGATTGGTCCATGTGTACGTCATTAAAACCAATTATGACCGTTATTAGTACTCCTATAAAAGGTCTTGTCTAATCGACAAACCCTAATCAGAAAACCATTCTTTAAAGAAGAAAATTATTCTAAGTTTTGCAGCCGCCGCGTTCCAAAAAGAATCGTTGTTTCCTCTCTCTCTCTTCACGGAACAAAAGTCGCCTCCGCCTCTGTTCTTCTCCGTCAAGGGTTTCGATCTTCAGAGGAAATAGACTGAAAAAGCTCTCCAGATCGAGATCGATTTTCACATACTCTTCATTTGTTCGATCATGGAAGCAAGGAGTTCAGATCTACTGTTGTCGAGAATCTTTCTTCAAATGTTCTGATAAAGCCGCACGCCAAGAAGAAGATTCCAGTTTCTATTTTATTTTCAGATCTGAACCAGACGATTTCACTGTTTGTATTTTTCAATACTTGAATTTCATTTCTATAGGAGAATTTTTCTCCGAGTGTAGGAGTTTTCCACTCCGAGTTTGTAGGAAGGTAATTCTTCTGAGTTGTAGATCCAGTTGGATTGGATTGAGATTGTAGGAACTTTGTTCCGAGGGTAGGATTGATTTTAAATCCGAGATAGTGGAGTAGCCGAGTCTATTTTATTGCTAGATCGGTGAGGGAAAGTGGATGTACCCAAGATTAGGGAACCACTATAAACGTTGTCTCGTCTGTGATATTTTAGTAGATAGATCTGTGCTGTGTTCTAAGATTTTTTATTTCACAAAAGACGCACAACTCACCTATTCACCCCCCTCTAGGTGATTTAGGTTGACAACTATTATCTTTCAATTGGTATCAGAGCGAGATTGATCGTTAAAAGGTTAACACCTTGATCATTTCCTGCAATAGTTATTAGTTGAGATCTATCTATCATGGACAAGGCAAAAGATTTTGCCAAGCTTCCCCTATGCAACAAGAACAACTTTCCCATGTGGAAAGAAAGGATGAAATTTTTTATGGAATCTGTGGATCCAAGGATCTTCATGATAGTTGAAGAAGGTCCTTATATCCCTATGACCATCTCCACTATAGATCCTACCAAGAAGGTTCCAAAGAAGCTGATGGATTTAGACAAGGATGAGATTGCACTTGTCTCACTAGACAAGAAAGCTAAAAACATTATAGCAAGTGTAGTTGATGACTCAATGCTGCAGAACTTAATCCACTGCCAATCTGCAAAGGAGATGTGGCAGTCTTTGGTTACCTTAATGGAAGGAACAGAAGAAGTGAGGGATGATCGGAGATCCCTCCTCAATCAAAAGTACGAAGCCTTCCGACAGGGAAGCAAAGAGACCATTGTTGATACATTTGAGAACTTTTTCAAGATAGTGAATGGCCTAAGAGTCTATGGCAGAGTATTCACTAATGGAGAACTGAATGATAAATTCCTGAGATCCCTGACCAAAGAATGGGACAACAAGGTCTGTGTCATCAGGGAGTTTGGGAAGCTAGCTGAGACAGACCCACAAAATCTCTTTGGGAAGCTCATGTCATATGAGCTTCAACTCAACAGCAGGAAAGCTGAAGAAGAGAAGAGCAGGTCTGCTCTCAAAGAAAAGTCTGTTGCTCCAAAAGTAGACACCTCCAGAAAGACAAAGGCTGCCTCCCCTGCTCCAGCTCCAGAGATTAGTGAAGAAGAAGAAACTTCTGAGCCTACTACCTCAGGCTCTGAGCTATCAGAAGGAGAGTTCTCACTGCTCTCACATCAGTTCAAGAAATTCTTGAATAAGAAAAAGCAATGGAAAGGCAAGGATGCCTCCTATAGAAGATCACGACACGATGGTGATCGGCAAAGAAAAGGCTCAAGTAGCCATGACAGGTATTCCTCTAAACAGAACAAATATGTTTCGACTGACATCATTTGCTATTGTTGTAATAAGCCTAGTCACGTCATCGCCGACTGCCCTCATAAGAAGAAGGAGGGTGGCAGAAGAGAAGAAAAGAAATCCTCACACAACAAGAAGAGGAAAGAGAAGAGCCTCATAGCCAAAAAGAGCAAGACTCTTAGTGACTCCGAATCATCTGAATCAAGTGAAGAAGAAGAAGCTTATTTTGGGCTAATGGCTCAAACAGATGATGATCAAGAGCACTAGTTCATTGGGAAGGTAAACTCTCACACCCCTCTTTCAGATTCTGAAGTCTCTGAGCATGATTGTGAGGATAGCTCCTCTGACGATGAGTCAGAGCTAATGGCCCAGTACAAGGAGTTAATCATGGCTTACGACAAATGTCGTCGAGTCGTGAAGACTCGGGCCAAAGAGATCAAATCTCTAAAAGCCGAAGAGAGCATCTTGAGAGAGAAAGTCGCAAAGACTGACTCCCTCGAAGAAAACTTCAATAATGCTATTGAAGAATATAATAAGGCTCTTGAGCACCTTGACCTTAAGGAGAAGATCATCAAAGAATTGGAAGCCCAACTTGCGGCTGAAAAGAAACTTGTTGAGAGTTTCTCGAAGCCCAAAACAGTTCTTCCATTCATTGCTGAATTCTCAGCAAAGGCCAAGGGGCTGTACTAGGCCATGAAGAAGCTCCTAGTAAATCCTCTAGGAGAAACAAGAATCAACGGAAGAATAAGGCCACCAAAAAGGCCTTAGCCGAAGAGAAGGGGAAAGCCCTTCAAGATCAAACTACATTCAAAAAGGTCATCTTTCCATCAAATGAGTTTGATTTTGACTCAACCTACGGGCACTTTGCTAGGCCTACCTATGTAGAGCCAAAGTCCCGCTATCAAGGATGGGCTCGACCCCGAAACTTTGGCGAAAGTGTCTTTAAGCCACCTTATGAAGAAGTTATTCTTCAGAGCTATGGCCCTTTCAATCATGGGCATAACTTCAAGAAGGCACCAAAGACGAAGCCTGTTATAGAAAAGCCTATAAAGGAGAAGAAGCCATTTGATTGCCATCATCATGAGGCAACTTCCTCCAAGAATGCTGCCCCTGCTAGACCACAACTCCAAAAGGTCAAGCAGGAGATCTTGAGGCAAAGGTACAACAAATTTGACTGTTGGTGTTGTGGCAAGGTTGGTCACTTTGCCATAGATTGCTGGTTCAATTCCAGAAATGTTGCAACCCCTCATGTCAGCAATATGAGAAAGACCGCTCATAATGCTAACACTCGTAGGGGGAGTACTCTAACCCGAGACCAAGGACCCAAACTTGTTTGGGTTCCTAAGACAAACTGATTATGATTGCATGTATGTCCAAAGGCCAACAAAACGCCTATCTGATACTTGGACAGCGGATGCTCTCGGCATATGACCGGGACTAGAAGCCTCATTTAGAACTTTACTCCAGTCATGAACGGACCAAAGGTCATCTTTGGAGGTTCAGACCGTGGAATCACTAGAGGCTATGGTATGATTACTAACGGCAATGTATCCTTCTCGGATGTGGCTTATGCCGAAGGATTGGAACACAATCTCATTAGCATAAGGCAACTCTGCGATAAAGGATACATAGTTGAATTCCATGCTGATAAGTGCCTGATAAAATCCGTTGACAATATGGAAACGATTCTATCCGGCACTCGAAGCAGGAATATTTTCTGTTTAAATTTCATTTGTATAGATTCCTCTACACCAGTATGTCTTTTAGCAAAAGATAGTGCGTCTCTTGGTGACCAATGACACAAGAGACTAGCACATATTAATTTCAAAACTATTAATAAATTATTTTCAATGAACTTAGTACGTGATGCCCCAAATGTCAAGTGCGTCAAAGATAGACCTTGTCATGCATGCGTAAAAGGCAAGCAAATAAGGGCTACCTTTAAAAGCATTATTGGCAAAGACTCTAACAGATGTCTCCATCTATTGCACATGGACTTATTTGATCCACTGCAAATTAGAAGTTTGGGAGGTAAGGATTATATGTTGGTAATTGGTCATGATTACTCGCGCTTTGTGTTGGTGTTCTTTCTGAAACACATGTCAGATTCCTTCGACATCTTTACTAATTTTGTCAGGCAAGTCCAGAATGAATACAACTGCTCCATAGTCAAAATCAGAAGTGACAACGGAACAGAGTTCAAATCTGGGGCCATGACAGAATTCTGTGAAAGCTTAGGTATCTTTCATGAGTTTTCCTCTCGTCGTACTCCACAACAGAATGGAGTGGCTGAGAGAAGGAACAAAACACTCATAGAGGCATGCATGACCATATTGAA
The DNA here is from genome assembly GCA_039583875.1 of Platanthera guangdongensis. Lineage (NCBI taxonomy): Eukaryota > Viridiplantae > Streptophyta > Magnoliopsida > Asparagales > Orchidaceae > Platanthera > Platanthera guangdongensis. The sequence continues at coordinate 47,681,224 of CM077153.1, read as the reverse complement.
TGATGCTTCACTACCGGAGTACTTCTGGGCTGAAGCCGTCAACACTGCATGCCACGTGCAAAATCGAGCACTCATAAACAAAGACCACGACAAGACACCTTACGAACTTCTGAACGGTAGGAAACCAACAGTCTCATACTTTAGAATCTTTGGCTGTAAATGCTTCGTACTCAACAATGGTAAGTATCATACCACCAAGTTCAGTGAAAAGAGTTTTGAAGGTATTTTTGTAGGTTATAGTAGTCATAGTAAGGCATATAGAATATTTAATAGAAAAACCCTGGTGGTAGAAGAATGGATACATGTTGTATTTGATGAGACGAGCTTGCTGCAAAGCAATCCGTCTAGTTTGCTCATTGAAGATGCAGGTGAAAAGCTGAAAGAAACTAGCTTGGATGAACCGTCCGAAGACAGAGGCGAAAAGCTCATTAAGATCACCACTCCAACTCCTATTGGGGAGGATGATGATCAAAATGAAGAAGTCATCCAAGATGAAGAAATCACTCCAGTGATTGAAGATAATCCAGATGCAAGAACTTTAGAGCTCAAACATCTAAAGGATCACCACATGGACCAGATCATAGCAGATCCCCGGGACGGTGTCAGAACTCGAAGAGGTACAACTAACGAGAATCTGTATTTAAGTTTTCTCTCACAGGTTGAACCAAAGAAGTTTGAGGATGCAAACTCTGATGCATCGTGGACATTGGCAATGGAAGAAGATCTAAATCAGTTTAAGCGCTGCAATGTATGGAAGCTTGTTCCAAGACCCAAAAGAAAGAACATCATTGGAACAAAATGGGTCTACAGGAACAAGATGGACGAAGACGGGACGATCATAAAGAACAAGGCCAGACTCGTCGCTAAAGGCTATCGTCAAGAAGAAGGAATCGACTTCGACCAGACATATGCTCCAGTGGCAAGGCTGGATGCAATAAGGTTCTTCCTAGCATATGCTGCACTCAAAGGCTTCACTGTCTATCAGATGGACGTGAAGTCTGCCTTCCTAAATGGTAACATAAAGGAGGAAGTGTATGTTGAATAACCTCCAGGTTTCGTTGATCCCAACTTTCCTAATTACGTCTATTTCCTGCACAAGGCCCTATATGGTCTGAAACAAGCTCCTAGAGCTTGGTATGAGACGTTGTCTAGCTTTCTACTTGAGAACAAGTTCACAAGGGGAAAGATAGACATGACATTATTTCTTAGGGAAATTAAAGACAAGATTTTGCTAGTACAAATCTATGTCGACGATATTATTTTTGGCTCTACAGACGACAACCTCTGCAAAAATTTCTCAAAACTTATGCAAGGGAAGTTCGAAATGAGCAGTATGGGCGAGCTGAAGTATTTCTTAGGGCTTCAGGTGAAACAATCTGAAGATGGAATTTTCATCTCGCAGACCAAGTTCACCAAAGAGCTAATTAAGAAATTCGGAATGGAGAACGCAACCACTATGAGGACTCTACTGGGCTCAACTATGTCTCTGGACAAAGATGAAAAAGGGAAACCTTTTGATGAAACCAAGTACAGAAGCATAATTGGATCCCTGCTCTACGTTACTGCCAGTAGACCTGACATAATGTTTTCAACATGTGTCTGTGCTAGATTTCAGGTGAACTCTAAGGAATCTCACTACGCTGCTGCAAAGCGGATTTTGAGATACCTTAAAGGTACACCAAATCTTGGCTTATGGTACCCAAGAAGTAATGATAGCGAATTAATTGGATTTTCAGATGCAGATTTTGCAGGTAGCAAAGACGATTGGAAAAGCACTTCAGGGACTTGCTAATTCTTTGGAAGAAGGCTAATCTCCTGGAGTAGCAAGAAGCAGAACTGTGTCGCAATCTCAACGGTCGAGTCAGAGTACATCTCTGCAGGCAGTTGCTGCGCACAGTTACTTTGGATAAAGAATCAGTTCGAAGATTATAACTTGAAGTTCAAGAATGTCCCACTGTTTTGCGACTCCTCCAGCGCAATTGCAATAGCCAACAATCCAGTCTCGCACAGCCGGACAAAGCATATCGAGCTAAGGTATCATTTCATCCGGGAGCATGTAGAGAATGGGGACATAGATCTCCAATATGTCTCCACAGACAGGCAAGTTGCAGATATTTTCACAAAGCCGCTGGACGAGACCAAGTTCTCTTTCTTCAAAACGAACTTGGGATGCTCAACAAGGAAGATCAGAGAAGTTTGGACTTCATGAAGCAAAGGAAATTAAAATGTTAGTCAAAATCTGGCTTTTCAAAGTTCTCTTCCTTCCCTGACTCAAGTAAAACCTGACCTACTCGAGTACTCAAAGTATCTACTCGAGTACTCAATAGACCTACTCGAGTAGTCCCTTAACTTACTCGAGTAAGGCAATTAATGTACTCGTGTAGTACACTTCATCTACTCGAGTGAGCCAATTCTTCTATTCGAGTCATTTCAGATTCTCTAGACCTACTCGAGTACCTTCTATAGACCTACTCGAGTAACTCCCTATATACTCGAGTACCTTCTATAGACCTACTCGAATAACTCCCTCTATACTCGAGTACCTTCTTTTACCTCTCGTGTATATGCCTCTTGGCTTTCAAATTTTCCCGTGCCGCCTTTCCTTTAAATTATTTTCTTCTCGCTGATTAGACTTAAACCTAGGGTTTTATAAATTCGAAATTCCAAATTACGTCTACACGAAATCATTTCCAAGCACTCGAGTACCCGTCCGCCGCTTCATCCTCACTCGAGAAATTGCAGAGCCGCAACTCTTCCTCTTCCCCGCGACAGAATTTCTTCCCATTTTCTGGATCATGGCCGCCGTCTCCAAGATTGGGGTAGGATCGGAACTCGTTACCGACGGGATCGCCGAGCTTTCCGATGACTTTCACAACTTGCTCATTCTTCTAGATACCGCAGGGCTCTCCTTCATCCTGCAAGAACCTTGTCGGATTCTCTTCCCAGAAGTAGCCGAATTCTTTTCAAATCTGAAGGTCAAGCGACATGGACTAGTCCTGAAATCAAAGGTGAAAGGTTTGAAAATTAAATTCAATAAGACCTTTGTCTCTCAGCTTCTCCGATTGCCGCTAGTACATGAAGAAGATAACTTAGATGATGAAGACTCTGACAGAACAGCCATTTTCTGTGGCATTTCGGCTGGTGCCGAGTACATCAAAAGGTCAGACATGAACGCAGAAGGAAAATTCCTGGTTGATGTTATTGGCAAGATTCTGCTGTGCAAGACCAACTCCATAAGAGACATTCCTCTATATTTCTTCAACATAATGCAAGTCATTGTCTGCCGCAAGAAATATCAATTTGGGATGCTAATTCTTGACAAAATCAAGGATAGTTTGAAATCCCCCAACTTCGCTAGAATTATCTCTCTGCTCCTCCATGAAACAAATCCTCAGGTATTCGAATTCTCCAAAGGGACCCCTCTTCACCACATGAAGAAAGTCTCCATTTCTTCTATCCAGAGATGGGAGCTCAAGCTAAAGAATCCTGCCCAAGCTGCAAAGATTTCAGAAGTTCCAGAGGTTCCAGCTCTAGAAGACAGGACTCCATCTCCCTCTCCTCATCATGTGGCCAGCTCCTCTGGTGCACTCAGTGAGGGGGAGCCTGCTCCTTCTATCCAAGTCAGACAGCCCTCTCCTCAGCCAGTAATTTCTTCCCTACCTCATACTCCACAAAGTCCAGCCACTCCCTCGGATGAGATACCTTAAGAATCTCTTCTCTCAATAGCTGCTGCCATAGATGTTATGATTGCAGAGCTCTCTGAAGAAGTGATGCCTATTCCTCCTCTATCTCCTCCAGCTCCATCCTCTGAATGTCACAAGAACTCAACTCCAGCACATTCTCCTGAACATTCTCCAGCCAGGACTCCAACACAATCTCCTGCTGCTCTCAAAGACCAGCAAGACACCATTCTTATTTCTGATGAGCCCTCTCCAGAGCTAGCAGAAGGTCCTCTCAGAAATATAGATTTCTCTCTCCCTCAGGTTACATAAGAAGGGGTTGTTATCCTTCCTACCACCATAGCTCACAGCTCTGTGATCATTGAGGAATTAGCTCCTTGGGTAACTCCTCCCCTTCCTTCTGCTGCTCCTGCTGCTGTTGCTGCTGTCTCTCCATCTCCAGATTTTCTATCCTAAATATCTTTCCTGCTGCAAGAACAAAGAAATTATTTTGATACTTCTCTAAAACCTATAACTGACAAGGTAACTGCTCTCGAGACTGAGATGAGCAGAGGCTTTGCTGAAATTCAGCATAATACTGACAAGCTCAAGTACTTATTTCAACTTGGTGGCAAAGCCCTTGACCACACTATCTCTAGTGTTGGAGAAGTTATGGAACAAGGTGTCACCCTTGCAAAAAATCAAATTGAACTGGACAAGAGAAATGAAACCAACAAAGTGAAAATCTGTGAAGAAGTTGGTCTTTTCAAATAAGATACTATAGAGAAGTTATCTGTTGAAATCAGAAAGGGGGGGGATTGATCAAAGAACTCAAAGAACAAGTAGAAAAATCAGCTGCTCAGAAGTCAGATGTATGGGAAGCTTATGTGAATACAATTCATGATGATGTGCTAGCCTAGATACAGCGTGTCAAATTTCATACCTATGACACTACTGTCTGGATGCACAATCAGATTCTGCCAGACCTTGTTGTTGACCCCAACATCATTCCCCATCATTTAAACCCTCTAGCTCTAGATGCATCTGCTCCAGCTGCTCCTCTACAACCTACCTTCTCTCCCAGGCCTGGAGACACAGTTGCTCCTCCAGACTCCTATGCTCCATGCTGGGAAGAAGATCCTGCTGACATTATCCTTCCGGCTCCTCCAGAGATCAAAACTTACAAGAAGAAAAGGAAGTATGGTGAAGGCCCCTCTGCTAGCAAGACTGCTCCTACCAAAGCTACTGAACATGCTGAAGTTTGGTCTCCAACCTCCAAATCCCTGATTCTAGAAACTCTCAGACTAGTTATGGAATTCCATGAGAGCAGGAATATTCATTACAGCTCATATGAATGGGAACTGTATGAAAAATCCATGACCAAGAGAAGAATCTATGACAGAGAATATGGGAGGAACAACCCTGCAGCCCCTCCTAGACCTCCCAAGTATTATCCCAAACCCTACTACTACTAGAGGAGACAACAAGAGAAACTGGACAGACAACAGAATCAAGGCTGACTTTCAAGGATTTTTGAGAGTGTGGAATGATTGACTGTAGAATTGATAATGTTGGATATTCTTATTTATATAATTCTAAGTTTTTGCTCTTATTATCCTTTCTCATAGTCTATTGATTGTTTGCACATTTTCTACTTAGCTTCTTTTTATGTCTATAATTCACCTTTGTGTAAAGGGTTCTGACTTCAACAAATAGGGGGAGATTGTTGGGAACTATGCCCACATTAACCCAGATTTGATGAAGTCACCCTGGAAGTAAGATGAATTAGTTTGTATTTGATGCTTCGTTTGAGTTATGTGTTTGCAGGACTCCAATAGGAAGTGTAGACCAATGTCAGTCTACAATGGGTCACCAAACACATGACCACACAGTGTAATCCCTCATTGTGTGCTCCAATGTGTTGACTCATGTGTAGCCTCTCTATTGGGATACACTTCATACTCGAGCTATAGGACTGTGTAAAGACTTGGTGCTGATTCCACTCTAGTAGAAGAAAAACTACTGACAGAAATTTTTCTAAGTATTTCTCTCGAGTAGGTCCTTAACTACTCGAGTAGATTACTTAAGATATACTCGAGTAAAACTTATGCATACTCGAGTAAGAAAATTCCTCTCGTGAAGTTAAGTAAAACACTCGAGTAGTTCACTGACATACTTGAGTAGCTTACTTAACTACTCTAGTAGATCACTCTTCCTACTCGAGTTGCCCAATATTCAGGTTCCAAGCTTTTCTAAGTAAAACACTCGAGTAGTCCAAGTCATATACTCGAGTAGCTCATTCTGTCTCGAGTAGTTCATACTCGAGTAGTTTATTCTTCCTGTTCCAGATTCCTTTTTTTCCAGAATTTTTCTAAATCATTTACTCGAGTAGGTACTTTATATACTCGAGTAAGTCTCGACACTGTGTCGAGTAACACTCTTCTCTATGTCGAGTAATTAAGAAATACTCGAGTAAGTCCTTCACATACTCGAGATAATTTCTTTCCTCTCGAGTAGTTCAATCTAACTACTCGAGTAGCTGTTTTTCCCGTGTGTAGAATATTTCTAAGTGTTTGTCTCGAGTAGTTCTTTTAACCACTCGAGTAGTTCAATTCTGCCTACTCGAGTAGTACAACTTGTACTCGAGTAGTTCAACTCCTTCCCGAGAAACTTTTATGTGTACTCGAGTAGATCTTCTAAAGTACTCGAGTAATTGACTATATACACTCGAGTAGTTCTCTTCTACATACTCGAGTAGTCATGATTTTTATACCCGAGTAAAATTTCTTTGCTTACTCGAGTAGTCCCTGACCTACGCGAGTAGTTTTATACATACTCGTGTATATGACCTCATTTTCCCTGAAATATCTTCTAAGTCCAGATTTGACATATTTTCAAATCCCGTGACAGGATTGGTCCACGTGTACGTCATTAAAACCAATTATAACCGTTATTAGTACTCCTATAAAAGGTATTGTCTAATCGACAAACCCTAATCATAAAACCATTCTTTAAAGAAGAAAATTATTCTAAGTTTTGCAGCCGCCGCTTTCCAAAAATAATCGTTGTTTCCTCTCTCTCTCTTCAAGGAACGAAAGCCGCCTCCACCTCTGTTCTTCTCCGGCAAGGGTTTCGATCTTTAGAGGAAATAGACTGAAAAAGCTCTCTAGATCGAGATCGATTTTCACATACTCTTCATTTGTCCGATCGTGGAAGCAAGTAGTTCAGATCTACTATTGTCGAGAATGTTTCTTCAAATTTTCTGATAAAGTCGCACGCCAAGAAGAAGATTCCAGTTTCTATTTTATTTTCAGATCTGAACCAGACGATTTCACTGTTTGTATTTTTCAATACTTGAATTTCATTTCTGTAGGAGAATGTTTCTCCGAGTGTAGGAGTTTTCTACTCCGAGTTTGTAGGAAGGTAATTCTTCCGAGTTGTAGATCCAGTTGGATTGGATTGAGATTGTAGGAACTTTGTTCCGAGGGTACGATTGATTTTCAATCCGAGATAGTGGAGTAGCTGAGTCTAGTTTATTGCTAGATCGGTGAGGGAAAGTGGACGTACACAAGATCGGGGAACCACTATAAACCTTGTCTCGTCTGTGATATTTTAGTAGATAGATCTGTGCTGTGTTCTAAGATTTTTTATTCCGTAAAAGACGCACAACTCACCTATTCACCCCCCTCTAGGTGATTTAGGTTGACAACTATTATCTTTCTTGTGCAAAGGACTACCTCATCTTCAATAAGGAAAGAACAAGTATTGCTTTCAAAGCATGTGAAGAAGATGAAGAATCCACTCCAGATAATGAAGACATACTGAGTCTCTTGGCAAAAAGACTCTATAAGATGGCAAGGAAGCATTTCAGAAGAAGCTTTTCAAGAAATGAAGACAAACCCGGGTATGACAAAACCCCCATTAAAGAAATTATTTGTTATGGGTGCAGGAAACCTGGACACATATTGCCAGAATGTCCTGAGAAGAAGAAAGAAAAGAATAAGGAGAAAGACTCCAGAAAATATTCTAGCAAGCCCTCCTCCAGCAAATACAAAAAGAAGGAAAGAGGATTTGTTGCAGAGACTTGGAGTGAATCAGATTCAGAATCTTCATCCAGCTTCAGTGAGGATGAAGAAGATGCCAAAGCCAGAGAGATATGATTGATGGCAATCAATGCCTCTTGCAGCAACTTTAATGCAGTTGATTCAGAAGTAGACAATTTAGATGATAAATCCATTTCAAAAGAAGATCAGGTAATCTCTTCTTTTGGCTTTTCTTCTGATTAATTTCAAATTGATTTCAAATTATTATGTAATGATCTAATTAAATCTGAGAAGTAAATCAAACTTCTTAGAGAGAAATTAATTGAATTTGAAAATATTTTTCTGAAAACTCAAAACTTAAAGAGGAACTAAAAACTGCTAATAATCAAATATCTTCTTTAGAAAATAAATTAAAAGAGGCTAAGCAATTTGAAGAATCCCTAAATGGGAGAAGCATCAAATTGATGGACATCACAAGCATAGTCAATGCCAACGTTAATAATAAACTGGGCTTGGGAGCTTCATCAAGTCAGCCTCATATTTTTCAGAAAAATATTTTATCAACCCCCATAAAATTCATCTCTACTAAAGGAAAAGAAAATGAAGTTTTACAACTCACATACAAAGATACTAAAGTTCTACCAAAGTCTAAATCAAGACAAAATAAAAATTCACAGAAAAATCATGTTCAACAAAATTCGTCGAACCGAGATCGACGAAATCAGTATTATGCGTCGAACGGTGATCGACGAACTCTAAACCCAGAATTTGAGTATAATTACTCATCTACGGGTGCTCGACGAAATCAACATGTTTCGTCGAACAGAGATCGATGATCGTGGAACGCAGGAAATGAGTATTACCATTCTATGAACTGAGATCGATGAAATCAATACTTTTTGTCAAACTCAGATCAATGAACTTAAATTCGTCGAACTCAAATATTGAAAATAGAAATATTAATTTCTATCAAACTAAAAATCAGAAACCAAAACTTGTTATTCCTTTTACTCAATGGATAATTCCTCCGAGGAGCTATCATCCATTAGGTTATAAGGATCAACCTGATTGTTCTTATATTTCTAGTTATTTTTATGAAAAAATCAAGGACCCAAGGTCACCTGGGTCAAGAACAACTAATCCTATTTTGTACAGGTAAAGGACAATCCTACCACAGAGCAACCGTAGTATCTGGATAGTGACTGTTCAAAATATATGACAGGATATAAAGGTAACCTGACTTATTTTAAAGATAAGCTTGGACCAAAGGTGATTTTTGGAGACTCCAACTGTGGACAGACAGAAGATTATGGAAATATCAAGGTTGGAGCTGTTACCTTCAGGAAGGTAGCATATGTAAATGGTCTCAAGCATAACCTAATATCCATAAGCCAGTTATACGATGAAGGTTATCAGGTATCATTTAATCAGTCATCTTGCATTATTACTTCTGATAAAAAAATTATTTTAAATGGAAGTAGATAAGGAAACATTTATGTAGTAGATTTCAAATCAGCTAGTACATGTACAACCCCGTGTCCGGCGAGCAAGGTCGCCAAGAACTAGACGGATCGGGCTGAAGATAGCGGGCGAGCTCGGCAGTAGAGAAGCCGAGCGCGAGCTCGGCATTCGTCGACCGGAGATCGGCATTCGTCGATCGGAGATCGACATTCGTCGACCGGAGATCGGCATTCGTCGAACAAAGATCAACATTAGTTGACCCCGAGCTCGGCATTCACCGAGCTAGTCAAAGAATCATCAAGCTCGGGTCACCTGATGGCAACCAATGGATGGGCGGGCTTACCGTCCCAGCTCGCGCCCTCGCAACGGAGCTCGGCAACAACAGACGAGCAGGACCTACCGAGGTGATCAAGCTCCCCAACTCGCCTGGATGTGTGAGGTACTTTTTACTATTTTTCCCCCGCTGGTATGCCTATAGCCCTTCGAAACATCAGAGTTTGGCTGTTGGCAGACCCAGCCAAGGGTTTTTTGGTAACTTCAGGTCAGTTCATTTGGTTATTGGCAGTTCAGATTCCAAAAACTATAAATAGGACCCAAGGAGTACCTTAGAAGGCATGCTTCCTGTGCTCTCCTGCTCCAGTTTTCAAGTGATTTCTGAGGGTACCTTAGCTCGGCCTCTGGATAAGGAGAGGAAGCGCTCTCAGATCTTCCGAGTGTGTGGTGGGTCCTCCCCGCCGAGCCCTTCGGTCGGTCTTTCCTTGTTTTCTTTGATGTTTTGCTTGCAGGAGTGAAGTAGGCGCGAGACGACCCCTTCCCCAAGGGTGAACTCCACAGGAGACCGTTTTTCGGTTTCAACATTTTGGTGTGGTGAGCGTGGGGCGTGGTCAGTGCAGAAAAGCTTCAGTGAGTTCGATGACGGGAGGACAGGGATCTGACAGGCCGGACTCGCCGCACCCCCCCCCCCCCGACTCTTGCCACGGTGGGGATGTTCGAGGATTTCAGGAATGAGGTGCTGAACCTTGTCAAGTACGCACTCGGCACGTGGGCCGAGTGCTCGACTCCAGCAATCTAGATCGTGGCCGCCCCCTCTTTGGGCGAGGAAGCCCCCGGTAGGCGAGCTGGGAAGGAAGTGGCCGAGGAAGGCTGGGGGTACGAGCTCCCCGGGCGCGAGCTCTTCCCCGGCTCAGCAGGTCGTGTCCGGTTTGGCGAGCTAGGCTCGCGAGATTCGCCAGCTCGCCCAGCAGGGGGAGGCATCCCCTTCAGCGAGTTGGTTTCTTCAGCTCCAGTTCTAGATGGGTTCAGGGAACCCGAGATGTCCTACTACACCGGAAAAGGAGACCCGGTCCAGCACATTCAATGGTTCGAGGATGTAGTCTCTAGCCGGCAGATGTCAGGTGGGTTCAAGTGCCGACTCTTCGCTATCACCCTCAAGGAGAAGTCAAGGGAGTGGTTCCATCAACTACCAGCCAGCTCTATCTACTGCTTCGAGGACCTGCGCCGAGGGTTCATGCTGAGGTTCACTACCTCGAAGAGGAGGAAGAAGGAGTCAAAATCTATTCCACATTAAGCAGGGGGTGAATGAGACCCTGGGGAGCTACGTGGATCAGTTCCAGGAGGAGGTTACTCAGGTCCAAGAGATGTCGGGCCATAGTTTGATGATGGCCTTTACCCTAGGCCTGCAGCAGGGGTTCTTCAGGATGGAGCTGAAGAGAGTTCCCCCCCACTCGTACGAGGAGCTAATGGAGAGGGCGGCAAGAGAAGTTGACGGGGAGGCATCAAACCCGTAGTTTGCGCGGAAGCTGTCCAGGTGGCCACGGAGGAGGAGAAGGACTCGAGAGGAGGAAGAGGATAGGAGGAGAGAAGAGGAGAGCCCCGGCAGAGGGAGCAGAGGAAGCTCCAGGGGCAGCAGCAGCTGAGGTGGGGGCGTCCGGAGCCCGACCGTCGACTGGGCTGGAGACCTGAGTGGCAAGGGCAGGGGACACAAAGAGGATACCAAGGAAGAGATCACTATCAAGGGGGGCAAGATCAATTCCACCCCCCGGGCTGGAGGCAGGCCCAGAGGTCCCGACTCCCCAATGAAGAAGAGGCTATTGCTATAGCCTTGGGGGAGAGGAGGAGAGTAGCAAGGCGGAGGAGGAGAGAAGTTAGGGTGGAGTTGCACTATTGTGACTTCCATCAGGAGGAGGGGCACGCCATGGCCACGTGCCCGGAGTTCCTTGAAATGAGAGGGAACAGGAGCAGCAGCAGCAGCAGGGGCGCCAGGAAGTAAGGATCGAGGAGGTCCTGCCTTGGGCAGAGGAGGACCGTTGTGAAGACCGGGTGGATGTTGGTACCCGAGGAGGGATCAAAGTGATCAACAGGGGGGTAGGGTCGAGGCTTCCCGAAAGGCGAGCCTCCACACCATGTACCGTCGGAGCGTTGCCTCCACATCCTAGACCCCACCCCCAGAAGAAAAGATCACCTTCTCTAGAAGCAACATGCCAGATCACGAGGATCCATTCTGCGATGCACTGGTCATCAAGGCAGCCATCGAGAATTTTACCGTCTCTCGGATCCTCGTTGATAGCAGGAGCTCCGTCAACGTCGTCTTTAAGAAGGCGTTTGACGCGATGAAGGTGGAGGCAAAGAGTGTGCTGGCCTCGGATGGACCCTTGTTCGGGTTTTCGGGGGAGAGGAAGGAAGTGGAGGGAGGAGTCGGCCTCCATGTCACCCTGGGGGGGGGGGGGGGGGGGCAGTCCAGAAACTGCAGGTTCGTCATTGTGGATTCCCCAACAACTATATCGCCATCTTTGGGAGGACCCTTATCAGCGCCTTCCGCTGCGTCCCCTCATCATTCCACCAATGCTTAAAGTTCAACACTGAGGGGATTCAGGTCAGGGTCAGGGGGGACCCCAAGGTGGCGCGGGAATGCTATGTCACCGTTGTGAACTGAATATCTTGGCAGGAGGGAGCCGAGGATATGAGGTGAAGAATGGAGGAGGCTGAGCAGGAAGCTAGCAGGGAGGAGCCGAAGGTAGAGAGCTACGTAGAGGAGATAGCAGGAAGAGACCAGGAGGAGATGGCCGAAGTGACTGCCATAGAGGAAGAGGTGGAGGTGGAGGTCCCCATTCTATGGTAAAGGGATGCTGAAGGATGGGCGGAGCAGTCCAGTTTGGAGGCTGCAGAGGAAGTGGCGGAGTTGGAGGTTCTCACCCGTGGAGGCAGGGTAGAGAAGGTCCGTGTCAGCAGAGGGCTGACCCCGGAAGACCAAGGCAGGATGATGGAGTGCATCCAGAAGAATGTGGACATTAAAGCATGGAACGCCAGAGAGATGCCGGGGGTTGACGCGGATGTAGCCTTCCATCGCCTCAACCTGGACCTGGGAACACGCCCCATCCAACAAAAGAAGATGTCCACTGCAGACAAGCTGACAGAGCCCATCAGAGAGGATGTGGCAAAGCTCCTCAAGGCTGGCTTCATGTCCAAGATCCAATACCCCGGCTGGGTCTCCAATGTGGTCATGGTCAAAAAGAGAGACGGCCGGTGGAGGATGTGTATCGATTTTTCTTTACTTAATAAAGCTTATCATAAGGACTGTAATCCTTTGCCTCGGATCGACGCGCTGGTTAACTCAGCCGTTGGTTTTTCTGTAATGAGTTTTCTAGATGCTTTTTCAGGTTATCATCAAATCAGGATGCACCCCCCGGACATCAAGGATGTCTCGTTCATCATGGGGGATGGATGCTACAGTTACAAGATGATGCCCTTCGGGTTGAAGAACGCAGGGGCGACCTACCAGAAGATGATGGATAGGGTCTTCAAAAAGCAAAAGGGGAGAAATCTGGAGGTGTATGTGGATGACCTCATGATCAAGAGTCGGGATGTGGGATCCCACCTCCAGGACCTAGAGGAGACTTTTTCTACCCTGTGCAAGTACAAGATGTGGTTGAACCCTCTGAAATGCGTCTTTGGGGCTAGCAGGGGGAAGTTCTTGGGGCACCTCCTCACCCCTACGGGGGTCGAGCCTAATCCTGACAAGGTCAAGGCTATCATGGAGCTAGGGTCACCACGGAATACCAAGGAAGTACAGCGCCTGACAGGGAAACTGGCGGGGCTGAGTAGGTTCCTTTCCCGGGCTGGGGAAAAGTGCTCCGCATTCTTCAAAAAGCTAAGGGGCGGTCAAAGGTTAGAATGAACCAAGGAGTGCGAGGAGGCCTTCCAAGACCTCAAGATGCAGTTGACCCAGGCTCCGCTGCTCCAAGGGCCCAAGGAGGGGGAAGACCTGTTTTTGTATCTCGGGGTCGGGGCGGAGGCCTTGAGATCCGTCCTAGTTCGGGAGGAGGGGAAGAAGCATATCCCTATTTACTACGTGAGTCGGGTCCTGAGAAAGGCCGAGCTCCGATATCCAATTTTGGAGAAGCTGGCTTTCCCCCTGATCATCTCAGCCCGTAGGCTGCGACCTTATTTCCAGGCACACTCAATCCGAGTGGTGACTGATCATCCCCTCCGCAACATCTTTTAGGGGGTGGAGCATTCTGGCAGGCTAGCCAAATGGTCGGTAGAGTTGAGTGAGTTTGACGTTTCCTTTGTCCCCCGCCTCTCGATCAAAGCTCAAGCAATGGCCGACTTCTTGGCTGATTATGTGATTGAGGTGGTGGAGGAAGAGCTCACTCGTCCTACTCCTTGGAAGGTAAAGGTGGACGGCGCCTCGGGGAGGCATTCCCTAGGAGTGGGGGTAATCTTGGAGAGCCCTCAGGGGACTAAAATTGAGCAAACGGTGGTGTTACACTTTCCCATAACCAACAATCAAGCCGAGTATGAAGCCGCGATAGCAGGGCTGCGCCTGGCCAGGGAGCTGGGGGTGTTGGACGTGGAGGTCCTTACCGACTCCATGGTGGTAGCTTCCCAAATCAACGGGGAGTTTGAGGCAAGGGAGCCTACCCTGCGATTGTACTTAGCTAAAGTAAAGGGGGTCATCAGCATGTTCCAAACATTCTCCATCCAACACGTGCCCCAGGAGGAAAGTGAGCATGTCAATCAGCTCGCAAAGCACGGTCCTCGGGTGGGAGGTATCATCACCGACCTATTCCGCCCCTCCATCGAAGAGGGGGAGCTCATGGAGATAGATCAACAGACTTCATGGATGGACCCAGTTGTAACTTTCCTTTCCACAGAAGAGTATCCGGAGGGGGCAGATAAGAAGAAGCTAAGGCATAAGTCAGCGTACTACCTCCTCCAGGATGGGCAGTTGTACAGGAAGACACTCTCGGGGATGTTAGCTCGTTGCGTGGCCGAGGGGGAGGTACAAAGAATCTTGGAGGAAGTCCACTCCGGAGAGTGTGGGAGCCACTCCGGGAGTCGGACCCTGGAAGGAAGAATTGTCAGGCAGGGGTACTTCTGGCCCACCCTGGGCCATGATGCAACGTAGTTCACAAGAAGGTGCCATAAATGCCAGCTGTTTGCCCCCTCCAGCTACAGCCGGCCCAGTAACTCAAAAGTATCATGCCCCCCTGGCCCTTCGCCATTTGGGGAATGGATTTGGTTGGGCCATTCCCCCAGGCCAGTGGGCAGAGGAGGTTCCTCCTAGTAATGATTGATTACTTCTCCAAGTGGTTGGAATTGAAGGCACTGGCCAAGGTGACCTCCCAGGTTATCAGAAACTTTGTCTGGGAGGAGATCATCTACCGCCATGGGCTGCCCTAGGCCATCATCACGGATAATGGGTGTCAGTTTGCCAGCGCAGAGTTTACCAGTTTCTACGGGCAACTCGGGATCGACCTCAGGTTCGCCTTGGTCCATCACCCTAGGAGCAACGGGTAGGTGGAGGCCGCGAACAAAATCATCGTCAACCTCCTCAAGAAGAAAGTAGAGAATTTGAAGGGGAGCTGGGTGGAGCAGCTTCCCGCGGTTCTCTGGGCTCTAAGAACCACCCCTAACACAGCTACAGGAGAGACCCCCTTTAAGCTCTCCCATGGGTGCGAGGCAGTGCTCCCCGTGGAATTTGAACTTCAAACGCCTCGGGTTGTCGCAGCAGGGGAAGGCAGGGAAGAATGGCAAGCCGAGAATGAGGAAGAGCTGAGCCTCTCCCTTGACATGGTGGAAGAGCTGAGGGACCTTTCCATCATCCAACAGGAAGAGGTGAAAAGGAGAATGGCCAAGTATTTTGACAAGCATGTCAGAGTCAAAGAGTTTGGGGAAGGGGACTTGGTACTAAAGAAGGTGGATGCAGCAGGGAGGTCGGCATCCGTAGGGAAGCTTAACCCCAGCTGGGAAGGACCATTTATTATAAAGGAGGATTTAAAATCGGGACGTTATCGACTCCAAAATGTGGAGGGCGAGACCCTGAGTCTCACCTGAAGTGGTGACGACTTAAAACGTTTTTTCCCCTGAAACATGTAAGTGATACCTTGATTCTAATAAAATTCTTTAACGCTTCAATACTGTCACA
Organism: Platanthera guangdongensis; assembly: GCA_039583875.1. Classification (NCBI taxonomy): domain Eukaryota; kingdom Viridiplantae; phylum Streptophyta; class Magnoliopsida; order Asparagales; family Orchidaceae; genus Platanthera; species Platanthera guangdongensis. The sequence goes on along the minus strand of CM077153.1, from coordinate 47,665,634 downwards.
GCTAACTTGCATGAAGAAATGAAATATGTTTGGACCCCGAGCAGATCCCGCTGTCAAGCTCTCACCTAGCTAACAGGGCTGGAAGTCACTCGGTGTCATCCTTGGGCCTCGAGCAGATCCCGCTGTCAGTCTCTCACCTAGCTAACAGGGCTGGAAGTCACTCGATGGTATTGATAGTGGACCACGAGCAGATACCGCTGTCAGGCTCTCACCTAGCTGACAGGGCTGGAAGTCACTTGGTGTCATCCTTGGGCCTCGAGCAGATCCCGCTGTCTGGCTCTCACCTAGCTGATAGGTATGGAAGTCACTCGATGGTATTGATAGTGGACCCCGAGCATTTCCCGTTGTCAGGCTCTCACCTAGCTGGCAGGGCTGGAAGTCACTCGGTGTCATCCTTGGGCCTCGAGCAGATCCCGATGTCAGGAACTCACCTATCTGGCAGGGCTGGAAGTCACTCGATGGTATTGATAGTGGACCCCGAGCAGATCCCGCTGTCAGGCTCTCACCTAGCTGGTAGGGCTGGAAGTCACTCGGTGTCATCCTTGGGCCTCAAGTAGATCCCGTTGTCAGGCTCTCACCTAGCTGACAGGGCCGGAAGTCACTCGATGGTGTTGGTAGTGGACCCCGAGTAGATCCCGCTGTTAGGCTCTCACCTAGCTGGCAGGGATGGAAGTCACTCGGTGTGATCCTTAGACCTCGAGCAGATCCCGCTGCCAGGAACTCACCTAGCCGGCAGGGATGGAAGTCACTCGGTGTGATCCTTAGACCTCGAGCAGATCCCGCTGCCAGGATCTCACCTAGCCGGCAGGGTTGGAAGTCACTCGATGATGTCGGCCTTGAATTCTCCAAGTAAAGACCAAGAAGTTTCGAAGGCCAAGGAATAAGGGGGGAAAGGTTCTGCACAGGCGAGTTTGGACTCGCCAAACCCAGCTCGGCATCGACAAAGGAGTGGCGAGCCAGGTCTCAGGATTTCGCTGAAGGAAGGCGAACCAGGCCAGGGCACTTCACCCCTTTGTCTGTTAGAAGAATTTTTTCTGAGTTCGACCTGGATAGCTCACGGGCGAGCTGAGGTGGTGTGACAAGGGCGGAGAGCAGCCCGCTCCCGAAGCCCTGAAGCTCGGCAAGCACTCAAAGCATACCCTCTCGCGGGCGTGTACTAATGACTATCGTACTCACAGTACCTGCCTATGTGAGGTCGCCTGGGGAAGTAATCGCGGACATACAGAGCACAGCAAATAGAAAACAAAAAAATGGCACGGGTATGATCAAAAACCTTGTTTTCATTAAGTAAAGGTGTTTACAAAAGATTTTTATAGGGGCTCACCTCGACGAGTAAACAAAAAGAAGAATATACAAATTTAGGCCTCGCCCCGCCCCCAGCCCCCCCCCCCCCCCTTCGGACCGGTCCCCCCCTTCGCCTGATTGATCCTGGAAGCCCTTCCCGAACATCGCGTCCAGGCTTTCCTCTTTCTCACTGGGCGGCGTCGCTGGGAACAAGCTCGGCATCAGGTCCTTGGTGGAGATCTCCTCGCACCCCTGCACCAGCACCCCCGTGTCCTTCATCATTTGGAGGGTGCATTCGGCGGCCTGGATGGAGTTAATTCGCAGCCTCTCAGCGAGATTGGCCTCGCCAAAGATCCGCAGCCTCTTGTAAGGGAGGGAAGGATCGGAGCCGCTGGCCGGGAAGAAGATCTCCGCCTAGCGGCGGACCTCGCAGTTGAGGTGCTGATTCTCTTCTTTCAGCTTTGCGTTCGCCCCCTCCAGTTCGGCAAGGCGGGCATGCAGCTAGCTAATCACCTGCCCTTGCTCGGCATTGCGAGACCGAAGCTCCCCCGTGGCCTTGGCATCCTGGTAAAGAGAAAATCTGGTTAGCAGCAGCACAAAATATCCTAAGTAAAAGAGAGGAGGAGAGCTTGACACTTACCAGTCCACCGGCGGCCTGGGTGAGGAGGCCCTCAGCAATGCCGAGCTACTTCTCCTGATCAGCAACCTTGTCCTTGGCAACATCGCGGGCCTGCTCGGCTTTTAGGAGTTGGTTGTTGAGGGCAAAGCTGTGGCGGGTCAGCATGTGGTGGAGCTCTATGGTCTGCATGTGGGCCTGCAGACCCTCATGGCCGAGCTGTCGGAGGGTCATGTTCTTGAATGTCTCGGCATCCTCGCGGCCATAGAGGCCAAAGCCGAGGGCGTAAGCATGGCCGGTGGCGGGCTCGCGGTCATGCCAGGATGGATGCAGAGTGGAGATGGAGACCCGATGGGCCAGCTCATCCCACTGCACCATGGGCTCGCCCGCCGAGCCACTCCACCGCCCCCCGAAGTAGAAAAGGGGATGTTGCTTCGGCGCCCCGCGCTCGCGAGCCGCCCTCTTTGCCGAAGGAGGTGGGGAGATCGCCTCCGCAGAAGAAGGAGCCTCGCCGCCCTTCCGGCTTTTGCTGGTGATCTCCTTCAGCGGGCTCTCCGGCGACGCGTCGGGGGGGGGGGGGGGTGGGGGGGGGGGGGGGGCTCAGATGAGCTTATGTATTTGGGGCTGGATTGATGTTGTTGCCCCCGCGAAGCCAACAGGGCTCTCCACATCTTTTTCGGCAGTCGCTGGTGGTGTGGAGGGTTCGACCCCGCATCCTCAGGCTGCCTCTTGCTGGAAGAGGGTTGCGAGGAGGCCGCCTCATCTCGGCAGGCCCCTGTCGCCGCCTTCTCGCGAGCAAGGGGGTCCGAGTGCAACCCCGAGTCCGCAAATGGCGGGTTCGTGGGAATTATCCGCTCCACTGCAAGAAAATACTTGGAAAAAGTTAGAAGAAATTCAGCGGCAACATGGCGAGCTCGGCAATCGGGTGAGCTCGGCAAGATGAGGAGAGAACAATACCTTCGCCGGGTGGAACGGGGAGGAGCGCGTCTAGGCCCCTTCGCAGGAAGGCAACCTCGAAATCCCTGTGGAGGAAGTATTTGTGGAGCTCGACATCATTGCCGGATACGGCCGGCGGGCGGTACACCTCCTCGCCTTTTTGCTGTGGCGAGTATGGGATGTTGCCGAGGTCTCCCTTGATGAAGGCGATCCTGGTCATCCAGTTATGGTGCTTGTTTGCGATCTAGCGAACCTTGATCAGCGTGCCGCCGAAGTAGGCGACCCCATCCGGCATCGCCTTGTAAGAAAAGAGCTTCCTGAACACTGTCAGGTTGAACTCTATCCTCTCCCGCCGGAGGTATCTCGCGAACGCCACCATCATCACGATGTCATTGGAGTTTAACTGCGCGGGTACTGCGCCATAGTACTTCAGAATTTGTCGGATCTCCGGCCAGAGGGGGTGGCGCAACCCCACCTCGAAATGCGAGATGGGGAAGGTGAGCTCATCCTCGTAGAAGGTGTTGATGGCCTCCCCCTGCCTCGGCCTGCGCGCCTCGAAGCCCGGAGGCACGTACTCAGCCTTGAACTCCACGAGCTCCTCCTCGCTGGTATGCCCATCGAAGAAGCAATAGTCAGTGAAGTGCTGCGCACACTTGGAGCGGCCGTCGACATCAGGGTTGGCCTTGCCCATGTTCACAGAGGAAGAAGCAGAGCACGAGCAGAAAAGGAGAAAAGCGCAGGAAGAGAGAGAAAGAGAGAAATAAAAGCACAGTACGGGGGTTGGTGTTGAGGGGGGGGGGGCTATTTATAGAAAGATAAATCTGGGGTCAGGCCATCCAATCGGCTCAGCTCGCTGCCCCAGCTTGCCACCCCAGCTCGCCACCCTAACTCGCCACCCCAGCTCGCCGACATCCGGCGCGTTGAAACCAAGGCCAAGTCAAACATCGCAGTATATTATTTGAATAACGCATGTCCAAGAATATTCTAAAAACTACTTATTACAGAGACCAAGTTCAGGAATAGAAAAGTTGGGCGCGCGAGCAGGGGGAGCATCAGGATGCGAGTACCAGTCGGCTCGGCAAAGGAGCCGCCCTCATACCTACCCTGACCTCGCGACTCTCGTCCCCCAGACTGCCGCGCGCGGAGCAGCTCGCGGTTCCTCCCCGAATTCCTCTGCTCCACTGAGAGGCCATCATCTATCTCGTCCAGAAGCCGGGAGGGGGACATGAGCTCGCCAGCCCGGCCGCTTCGCACCTAGTCGGCGAGACGCGCGTAGTCGCGTTGTAGCGTCTCGTTGACCCCCTGCACCTCGCGCAGCCCGCACACTAGCTTCTTGAGAAGCTTGACCTCCCACCTCATCAGCTCACCTTGGTCCACTTCAGGGCCCAGGTAAGAGTCCAGCGATCTTGGGGAAGGGAGGGGGGAGTAGTGGGCTGCCCACGAAGATTCCTCGGCAGCGGATTGGCTGGGGGGAGCTGTGAAGACAAACATCAGCAAGAAGAGGAATGCAGGAAAAGTTCATGGGGCAAGAATCCAAGCAAAATTAACCTGACGAGCTCGACAGCTCGAAGGAGATGCGGGGAGGGATGAACCTCAGATCCTTCCTGCGACCTGGGCCGTGAGTCCCAGGTGAGAGAAGCTCGAATCCCCGGGGTGGGGATGGTCCCCAGACCCGCCCCCGCGGCCACGTCAGTTCGCCGAGGAGAGGGGGCGCGACCGACGAACTCGGCCTCTACGAGCTCAACCCTAAGGTCCCAAAGGGAGGGGACGGCTCCCGGTGGCGGTTTTCCGGAGTCATGAACCGCGAGTCCCCAAGAGTGGTCTTGGCTCGCGGAGTGGCGTCTCGCAGCGCGGTGTCTTCTGCACCATCAAGGCAGCGGTCTGTGCCATCACAGACCTCGACGACGTTCCTCCATCTTTCAGAGGCAGGTAGAGTGGAGGAGCCTGTATCAAGCTCTAAGGTGGCCCTCATGTCATTGTAGATGGGCTCGGCCGCCTGAGGGAATGGTTTCATCTTCTTGGAACTAGGCTCGGCAGAGCCACCTTGCGGCACAGCGGCAGGGACCGCCGTCAGGGCGGCTACGAGAGTTGTAGAAGCATGGAGCGCTCGATCTAGAAGCTCTTGAATCTCCTTTGGGAGCGGCATCTTGGCAGGGTTAGAGCAAAGGGAATGACAAGAGTCAGGCAGGTGAGTAGGTGCATATATATAGCCGTAGGTGGACCCCACCCAAAGATTCCCTCCAACTCGCCACCCCGCGCTCGCCGCACACTTGGGGTTGGATGTTTCTTTCCGAGCTTTGCCAAGCTCAAAAAGAGCGGGGATTATGTACAACCCCGTGTCCGGCGAGCAAGGTCTCTAGGAACCAGACGGATCGGGCTAAAGATAGCGGGCGAGCTCGGCAGTAAAGAAACTGAGCCCTAGCTCAGCATTCGTCGACCAGAGATCGGCATTCGTCGACCGGAGATCGACACTCGTCGACCGGAGATCGGCATTTGTCGATCGGAGATCGGCATTCGTCGAACGAAGATCAGCATTCGTCGACCCCGAACTCGTCATTCGCCGAGCTAGTCCAAGAATCGTCAAGATCTGGTCAACTGATGGCGACTAATGGATGGGAGGGCTCACCATCCCAGCTCGCGCCCTCACAATGGAGCTCGACAACAGCAGGCGAGTAGGACCTGCCGAGGTGATCAAGTTCCCCAGCTCGCTTGGATGTGTGAGGTACTTTTTACTATTTTGCCCCCACTGGTCTGCCTATAGCCCTTCAAAACAGCAGAGTTTGGCTGTTGGCAGACCCAACCAAGGGTTTTTTGGTAACTTCAGGTCAGTTCATTTGGTTATTGGCAGTTCAGATTCCAAAAACTATAAATAGGACCCAATGGGGACCTCAGAAGGCATGCTTCTTGTGCTCTCCTGCTCCAGTTTTCAAGTGCTTTCTGAGGATACCTTAGCTCGGCCTCTAGCTAAGGAGGGGAAGCGCTCTCAGATCTTCCGGGTGTGTGGTGGGTCCTCCCCGCTGAGCCCTTGGGTCGGTCTTTCCTTATTTTCTTTGTTGTTTTGCTTGTAGGAGTGAAGTAGGCGCGAGACCACCCCTTCCCCAAGGGTGAACTCCACAGGAGACCGTTTTTCGGTTTCAACAGTACAGAAATTTCTTTATTTAATCAAATTAGCTCTACTAATGATTTATGGCATAAGAGACAAGGCCATGTAAACTTTAGGAATATTGCTAAACTATCTAGGGAAAACCTTGTTAGAGGACTGCCTTCTGGTTCTTACAAGAAGGAAGGTCTCCGCAGGGCTTGTCAATTAAGCAAACAAACCAAAAATAGTTTCAAATCCATTAACAAAAGTGATTCACCGAGGATTTTATACTTGCTACATATGGACCATTTTGGCCCTATTGCTGTACAAAGTTTGGGAGGAAAGTCATACACTTTAGTTATTGTTGATGACTTCTCTAGATTCACTTGTGTGTTCTTTCTGAGAAACAAGTCAGATAACTTTAAAGTACTTACAAATTTTCTTAAGAGTATACAGATTGAGTACTCTACTCAGGTTGCATTGATCAAAAGTGATCATGACACCGAGTTTGAATCTCTTCTCATGCAAGAATTATGTGAGAATGAAGGTATCAGACATTGTTTTTCTGCTCCTAGAACTACTCAACAAAATGGGGTAGTAGAAAGAAAAAATAGAACCATTATTGAATCTGCTGGGACATTGCTTGCAGATGCTTGTTTGCCACTATCCTTTTGAGCAGAGGCTGTGAGCATAACAAATTATGTTCTAAATAGAAGTTTAATTCATAAACTTAATGGTAAGACTCTCTATGAATTACTTAAAGGGAAACAACCTAAAGTAGATTATTTTAAGGAATTTAGATGCAAATGTTACATTCATAATAATAATAAGAAACACTTTAGAAAGTTTGAAGCCAAGGCTGCAGAGGGAATTTTCCTTGGATATTCCCAAATCAGCAAAGCTTATAGGATATTTAAGAAATCAACATTAAAAATGGAAGAATCTGCACATATTTCTTTTGATGAAGCTAACATGTTTTACAACGAAAAAGATTCTTCTACCAAAGACACTTTGCAGGTACCATATCTGTATGAGAAGTTGAATGATTTAAACCTTACCCAAGAGGTTACATCTCATCCTTCTCCACAGGTTGATGAAGAAAGTAAAGAAGAAATAGCTGAAGCAGTTAAACGAACAACAACAACTATAATTCCACAAGAGGAATTAATTCCACAAGCTGCTAATCAACCAACTCCTCCTGCTGATCTTGTCACACTTAGAGATCATCATGTATCTCAAGTAATTGGATGCATATCAGCTGGTGTGGATACAAGACATCAACTCAACCAAGATTTGATGCATGCTTGCTTCATTTCTCAACTTGAGCCTCAATCCATACAATATGCAGAGCAAGATCTCCACTGGATTATTGCAATGCAAGAGGAGATCAACCCATTTGAGAGGTGTAGAGTTTGAGATTTTGTTCCTATACCCAAAGACTACCCAGTCATTGGAACTAAATGGGTCTTCAGGAACAAATTGGATGCACAAGGATCAATTATAAGGAACAAAGCAAGATTGGTAGCCTAAGGATATTTACAGGAAGAAGACATTGACTATGACCAGACCTTTTCCCCTGTTACAAGACTTAAAGCCATCAAAATATTTCTTGCATATGATGCCTATTAAAAATTCAAGGTATATCAAATGGATGCCAAGAGTGCATTCCTCAATGGAGAATTAAAAGAGGAAGTTTATGTTGAACAACCTCAAGGTTTTATCTCCTCAACTCATCCATCTTATGTTTTTAAGTTGCATAAAGCTCTTTATGGTTTAAAGCAAGCTCCAAGAGCTTTGTATGAGACCCTAGCTAGCTTTCTTTTAGAGCATAAGTTTATTAGAGGCATTGTAGATAGAACATTATTCATTACACATCATAAATCAAAAGTTTTCTTGTCCAAATCTATGTAGATGATATAATATTTGGCTCCACTAATTCCAAATTTTGCAAAAGATTTTCTAACCTGATGCAATCAAAGTTTGAAATGAGTAGCATGGGTGAACTATCCTACTTCCTTAGTCTCCAAGTGAAGAAAACCCCTGATGGTATCTTTTTATCCCAGTCAAAATATGCTAAAGAGATAATCAAAAGATTTGGGATGACTGATGCCTCAGCCAAGAAAACACCGATGCCATCCAATGCTGTAGTTGATTCTGATGAACAGGGCAAACCAATTGATTAGAAAACATATATGGCTATTGTTGGGTCCTTATTATATCTTACAGATAGTAGGCAAGATATCATATTTGCTACTTGCATTTATGTTAGATTTCAAGTCAGCCCTAAAGAATCTCATCTTATTTTATTAAAAAGGACTTTAAGATATATATAGGGTTGCCCTAATCTAGGACTCTGCTATCCTACTGAGTCAGAATTTGATTTAACTGGATTTTCAGATGGTGACTTTGCTGGATGTAGAGTTGACAAGAAAAGCACATCAGGAACTTGTCACTTCCTTGGTGATAGGCTTATGTCCTAGTTTTGCAAAAAACAAACTTCTGTGTCAACATCAACTCCTGAAGCTGAATACATAGCAGCAGGTAGTTGTTGTTCACAAATTTTATGGATTCAAAATCAGCTCCTGGATTATGGGTTCAACTAAAATAATTCAACTATCTTTTGTGATAATACCAGTACTATTTCAATTGCACAAAATCTAGTAAATCATTGTAGAACAAAGCATATAAAAATAAAGCATCATTTCATTAGAGATTGTGTAGACAAAAATAAAATTAAACTTGTCTTTATCTCTACTGATTTACAAAGAGCAGATATTTTCATCAAACCCTTAGATGAAAAGAAACATCTATTCTTCCTAAATCAGCTAGGTATGATCAATGAAGACGATTTAATTTGATTTTTGTCTGTGCTTGACTAATTGTTCATGTTTCGTCGAACGGAGTTCGACGAACTCTGAACGCTTCGTGGAATGTTTGTCGAACAGAGATCGACAAACTTTCCTTTATGAAACTGTTCATAGAATGGAGATCGACAAATTTGTTTCAAAAAATCTTTTCGTTGAACGTAGAACGACGAACTGTTTTCCCCCACTTCAAACTTTGATCGACGATTTTATTTCTTTATGAGATTTTTTATCGAACTGAGGTCGAAGTTTTTTATGTTTCGTTGGAGGCAGTTTGTCCTTTCATCTTCTGAAAATTTATAATAGGGTTTTCATTAGACTCCATCCCACACTTTCCAGTTCTCTTGCACTTGATCTTTTGTTTTTGCAAGCATGGCGATTTCAGTGGCGACTCTCTCTGGAATGAAGTTTGATACATGATTCGACATTGACATCGACTCTTTCAACCATTCCGATCAAGTATTCTGGAAAATACTCCAGTTGTTCAAAGCGCCACAGCTGAGACAGTTTATGACCCTAAGGATCAAACTCCCAGTGCAGGAAATCAAGGAATGGTCCATTAATGGATCAAAAGAGATTATAGGAAAAGTTAGAAAGACAGCAACAACAATAAGATCAGTAGAAGTTGAAGATGTGCTGAAAGTTCTTATTTTTTTTTGAAATTGTGGAATTTAATTTTCCTTGGACAAATTTCTATTTATATGAACTTTTAGTTTTGCTGATCTGATTTTTCTCCATCATAGCTTTTATTCTATTTATCATGATTATTAGTTTCTTTACTTGTTTTATCTTGATGTAATTCACCTTAGTGTAGAGGGCTTTGACTTCTACAAATAGTGGGAGATTGTTGGGTATTGCATCCACAATAGACCAGATTTGTATAAAGTCACCCTTGAACTAAGATGAATTAAGTTTGTATTTGATGCTCTGTTTAGTTGAGTGTTTGCAGGACTTCATTGCCAGGTGTAGACCAATGTCAATCTACAATGAGTCTCCAAACACAGGACCATACAATTTAATCCCTTATTGTGTGATCCATGGTGTTTACTCATGTATAGCCTCTCTATTGGGACACACTTCTTTTTCAAGCACTAAGGACAAGGGAAAAGTTGGTTGCTGATTTTATTGAAGAATTTAAGATTTTAGATTTTCAGAGAAATTGTCTAAGTCTTTTTCTCGAGTACTATGTTTTGTACTCGAGAAGGACTAAAGTTAATTCTCGAGTTAGACTTTTCATAATTTCGAGTTGCAAAAGTAGTTCTCGAGAAAACATAATGCTGTTTTTGAGATGGCCTTATGTACTCGAGTACTTCATGACACCTCTTCTTGGGCTATTCTCTTTTCCAGACTGAAATTTTTCCAAGTATTTTTCTCGAAAAGACCATGTCTTGTTCTCGAGAAGGATATATTTAATTCTTGAGATGTCAGTCTTAAGGCATTGAAAGCGTAGAGAAGTTAAGTCTAGTACTTGAGTAAGGCTTGTTGTACTCGAGTAGAAGTCGTCTTTTGCTCTTGTGTACAATCAGTCTAAAAGCATTGAGAGCGAGACTTGACTCAACGCCATCTGGAAATATTCTCGGGTAAGCTAAGTCAAAAAGCGTTGACAGCGAGACTTGACTCAACGCCATATGGAAATTTTCTCGAGATAGTCTTTTGTTCTCGAGTACAAAGTACTTCTTCTCGAGAAAAATAACTTATTTTTCTCGAGTACTTTCCTTCATTCCTGAGAATGCTGAATTCCACCTCCATATTTTTTTCTAGGACTTTTTCTCGAGATCTTCACTGTTGTTCTCGAGAACCATTAAGCGTTTTTCTCGAGTACTATCTTTTCTCTCGAGAACAGCTGTACTGATTTTCAGAAATTCTTCTAAGTCCAGACAGACGTAATTTCAAATGTCATTAGCACGTGATTGGTCCACATGGCTATCATTTATTATGATTATGATCGTTAGGCATGTCTTATAAAATGTCTTGTCATTTTCAACCAACACTAAGAAAAAAAAGTAAGATATTCTATGAATTCTGAATCCCTAATTTTCTTTCCATAATCGGAAGCGCTGCCGCTCATCGCCTAAAGCGCTTTCGATCTAGATCGATTCAGAGCAAGTGATTTAGAGATCAAGACAATCTACAATCTACAGATCCAATACTTGATCTTACTGAGTCCAGAATTTCAGATCCAGAGATCTTGTCGAGTCTTTTTCAAACATTTCTGATAGAGCCACAAAGTTTAATGAAGAAGAAAGGCAAAAGTTTTCAGATATGAGATAAAACACTGTTTGTATTTGTTATATTTCAATTTATTCTTATAGGAGATCCTTCTCCGAGTGTAGGAGCTTTGTTCTCCGAGTTATTTTTGTAGGAAGTTTTATCTTCCGAGTGTAGATCCAGTTTTCGGGATCGAGTTGTAGGAAACTTTGTTCCGAGGTGTAGGATTGTTTTCAATCTCAGATTAGTGGAGTAGCCGAGTATTGTTCTTTGCTAGATCGGTGAGTGGAAAGTGGATGAACCCAATGTTGGGGAACCACTATAACTCTTGGTGTCGTCTATGAATGCTTAGTTAATTTTCTGTGCATATCTCGTTAAGTTTTATTCCGCAAAAAGATGCCCAACTCAGTTATTCACCCCCCTCTAGGTGATTTAGGTAAGACAACTTAAACATTTTCATGAGGTCTATCCATTATATCTAAGTAAGTAAACTTAATTAATGACTAATATTTTATTCTTATTTTATATTAGTTTTTATGTGTGCTTAAATTACTCAAGATTAAACATTCCAAGTTCCAACTTAAAGAAATTAAATTTCTCTTCTTCTAGGTTCTTAGCAAAAATATCAGCAATTTGTTTATTTGTTGGAACAAATTCTAAACTAATATCTTCATTTTCTACATGCTCCCTAATAAAGTGATATCTAATTTCAATATGTTTTGTTCTACTATGTGACACATGATTATTTGTAATTGAAATAACACTAGTAGAATCACAAAACAATTGAATTTTACTTAGCTGTAAGTTGTAATCTTGTAATTGATGTTGAATCCAAAGCAATTGTGCACATCAACTTCCAGTTGAAATGTACTCAGATTCAGCTGTGGATATTGCTATACTTGTTTGCTTTTTGCTGCTCCATAACACCGGCCTTCTTCCAAGGAACTGACATGAACCTGAAGTTCTTTTCCTGTCTTCTTTACAACCTTCATAATCTGTATCTGAAAAGCCTATTAGTTCAAAATCACTTTTCCTGGGATACCATAGACCAAGATTAGGTGTGCCCTTTAGATCTCTCAATATTATTTTAACTGCTGTATAGTGAGATTCCTTAGGGCATGCTTGATACCTAGCACAGGCACAAGTAGCATACATTATGTCTGCTCTACTGGCTATTAGATAGAGTAGTGATCCAACTATGCCCCTATACGAGGTGATATCAACTAGCTTGCCAGCACCATCCTTGTCTAAGGACATACTGGACCCCATAGGAGTTTTCATGGAAGTGGTTCTTTCCATGTTGTACTTCTTGATTAACTCCTTGGGGAACTTAGACTGACTAATGAAAAGTTAATATAAAGTTTGTTTAACTTAGAGACCTAAGAAAAATTTGAGTTCACCCATGCTACTCATCTCAAACTTACCTTGCATAAGTTTGGCAAACCTAGTGCAAAGTGACTCATCAGTAGAACCAAATATAATGTCATCAACATATATTTGTACTAAGATGGTCTTGCCTTTGACTTTCCTTAGGAATAGTATTTTGTCTATTTTCCCTCGTTAGAATTTATTCTCCAGAAGGAACTTAGATAGAGTCTCGTACCAAGACCTTGGGGCTTATTTTAATCCATAGAGAGCTCTTAATAAAAAAAAAACATGATAAGGATGAGTAGAGTCAACAAAACCTAATGGTTTCTCAACATAGACCCTTTCTTTGAGGTTACAATTAAGGAAGGCTGACTTCACATCCATTTGATATACCTTGAATCCTTTGTAGGATACATATGCCAGGAAGAGTCTTATAGCTTCCAACCTAGACACTGGTGCAAAGGTTTGATCTTCTTGTCTATAGCCCTTTGTAACCAGTCTAGCCTTATTTTTGACCATAACACCATTCTCATCCAATTTGTTCCTATAGATCCACTTGGTTCCTATGAAGTTACAGTCATCTGGTCTGCTAAAAGATTCCAATCATTACATCTCTTGAACTGGTTCAATTCTTCCTACATAGCCTCTATCCAAAATGGGTCCATATTGGCTTCTTCAAATTTCTTTGGTTCTGTTCGAGACAGAAAACTTCAGTACATCACAGTGTTGTGATGTCTACTTCTTTTGGTCACACCATGAGCTGCATCTCCAATGATTAGTTCCCTTGGATGATCCCTTAGATATCTGACAACTACTGGTAATGTGACCTCTTTTATTGAAACAATTTCATTTTGTTGTTGAGTCTCTTCTTCTGGTTGTTCCTGTGCAAGCACTTCCTCAACAATGTTGATTCCATCTTGTATACTTTGGCTTGCTGGAACTAAGTCCTTTATTGACATCTCCTTTAGCTTCAAGTCTTCTCCCATTGTGCTTGATGTACCTGGCTTATTATTATAAAACATAGAACTTTCATCAAATACAACATGAATAGACTCCTCCACAACTTGATCTCTTAGGTTATAGACCCTATAGGCCTTACTGTGGTTACTATAACCAACAAATATGTCTTTATAGGACTTCTCAACAAACTAAGGTATGTATGTTTTCCCATGATTAAGGAGAAAACATCTACATCCAAAGATTCTGAAATACGCCAAGTTTGGTTTTCTGCCCTTCATTAGTTCATAAGGAGTGTTGAAGCCAAGAAAAATCCTAACCTCAAAATTCGGACCAATGCCGCCTAAGATTACCGGCTCAGAAGCTTGATCAGACGGCTAGGGTGAATAGGATGAAGAATCTAGTCAAACAGGACCCCATATGTTGCGACCGGAAGGTCCCACCATGTACCCGGATGCTCGAAAGAAGCAGCCCCTTCTCAACCAAATATGGTCGAACTGGGTACGAGGGAAGCTAGCTGACAAAGTCGCAAGGTCGCGACTTGATCTCTAAGGAAAAGGAATCCAAAGGCTTGGCTAATATCCCGAAGATGAAGCTCGTGAGTATCCTACCGAGGATTTCCAGTGCCTCACCTCGTACCCTTAGGGTCCTATTTATAGGCAAATCCAAGGAGGGGTGGTCATATTTATACTCCACCCCCTGGCAACTAGGCGACTTCTAGAGGAACTCGCACGGGTTGGGATAGTATCTCGCCTAGTTGCCTGCCTGGCGAGTATGCGAGGGATGCTTGCCTATACTCGCTCAGGCCCTCCGCGATCTTGTATGCTGACTTTGACACCTACCTTGACTTGTTGACCTTGACTTCTACTGACCTGGCTGTGGTAGGACCCACCCTCGACGAATATGAGTTGTACACAATCCCCGCTCATTTTGATCGACATAGGAGCTCGGAAAGAATCATCCAACACTTATTTGGCGAGTTGTTATGCCGAGTATCAAACCTGCTCACCACTGATACCTGGCTATCGATCTCTATAAATAGGGGGGCCTGGCTCTTCAAACGGGTCGCTAAAGCTCGTGCAAAATGTCGGATGCTGAAAAACTTCTTCAAGACAACCTCACCACGCTAACTGACCTTCTCAGCATTGCTAAGACTAAGAGGCCACGCGATGAAGACGACTTCGCTGACTTATGCCCCTCAAGAGGAAGAAGACCAAGAAATCCAAGAATAAACCCGCCTCTAGCGCGGTTGACTCGCCGCCACCTTCATCACAAATCGTGGCTTCCACCAGCAATCTCGCGCGCTCAGCCAGCACTCTGTGGCTGCTCAACGATCTTGGGCTCGACGACATCCCCAATGTAGTCGCCCCTGATGCGAGCCTCATAGAATCACTGGATATCCTGGAACTCACCTCCACTTTGACGCCGCAGCAAGTCGAAGTCATCAACCTGCCAGGTCGACATGTTGCCGAGTTACTCTTCCACATTGTTGCTCGTTGACACTTCTCGCTGACTTTGCTTTGATACTCATAGATTTCCTACCGGGGGTGCTGACACGGTTCTGAATGTCACCCCGCAGAGCTCCACGCTGCTACTTGCCCTCTCTGTCGAGAGACCAGTAAGGACCGCGCACACGATCAGGATCCATGTCGGCACCAAGAGGACACCTGAGGTCTCGGTTCCTGCGGCGAGTAAGGAACCAACACTGAAGGATCCTCCGCCAAAGAAAGTGCCGCCGGCGAGAAAGGACCTTTCGGCGAGCAAGGCCCTGTCTGCCCCTACACGAGATCTTGCGATGTCGGCGACGAGTTTTGTGCTGCCGCCGCCGCCTCCGAATGTTACTACCATCCCGGTGGTAACTGTATCTTTGCCGCTACCGCCGCCTCTTGTCGCGTCTCCCCAAGTCGCTACAATGCGAGTTCCTCCGCCTCCTCTGCTGAATAACCCACAGTAACCGGAGAGTTCGTCGCTGCCCCAGCCTCCACCGCAGCTGGTGGTCGGCAAGCCGGTCAAGTCACGGCCGAGCTACTTCCCGCCGAGAGTGGGAGATCCCGGCCATGGAGGTTATGGGTGAGGTAAGGCGGCCGAGCATGCTAGTGGGCCATCTTCTGACCGACGAGATGCTCCAACTCGCGGATCTTCTCCTCGCCGATCTAGGTCTCATCGTCGCGGTAAGTGCCGCCAATGATGTTGCATTTGGCGACTAAGTGCCCTGTTCCTAATCTGGCGACTTTCTTGTTCTGACAGATCGGCCGGCGGCTCCAGGGGCGGCCTTCATCGATGTCATTGGGTTTTCGGGCAGCGAATATCGCCATGCCGCTTCTCACGCCTACCTGGAGCTGGAGAGAAAGTTTGACCAGCTGGCGATCTGCGAACCCCATCCACGAATATCATCTTTGGAAGTGCGGGTGGCGAAGATTGAAGAGTTTCGGAGTACTCTGGAGAGATATGAAGCCCGCTTCCAAATGGTGAAGGAGAATGATTGCAAGTTGGCGATCAACAATCATCATCTCCAGCTGGTCCTTGACGAGTTGGCCAACATTCGCGCGAGTATGGGCTCTGTTGGACGGCTGACGAGGATGGAGGAGCAACAGCGGCTTGGCGATGATGCGATGTCGCTGGCGACAGAGTACTATCGGCAGGCGCGCGAGATGGGCTGGACTGGGCAACATCCTCATCCTCCAGAGAGACCTCCTAGGACTTAGATTTTCTTTTATTTTATTTGAAGCTCGCCTCATGCGATTTGTAATGGACAATTATTTATTGTAATAAGCGAGTTTGGATCTCACACTTTATTCATACTCCCTGCTTTCTTGTTGTCTTTGTGATATCTTGTCTGCGATGTGCCGAGTTTGTTATGTAGGTTTCGATCATCGTTCCGACATGATTCCTCTGCGTCGCGCGACGTAGACGCCGAGATGCACTTGTTTGCCCGGATCGCGAGTTAGGCCGATACTCACCAGGCTGAAGATATACCCCCTGCCTTCGCCAATAAATAGAGGTGGGTAGGTAGGACATAAGTACGTTGTTGTGCTTTCTAATCTCTAGCTCGTGAGTATCTGTCACTGCTCGCGCGCTTCAATCTCTCGTCCTTCCTCGCATTTATTTCTTCTTAATCTCGCCAATCTCACAATAATGGTGGGTGATGATGCTAGTGCTCGCCGACAAGCCCATGCCGTCAACTTCGCTGATGCGGCTTTCAAGAAGTCGATCACAATAGAGCGAGATTTAGAGAATTTCAGGGAGAGTATTTTTCCTGACGGATACTCGGCAAGGTTCCGTAGTCGCAGCGAGCGACTAAATACTTACATAGAGGGTGCACTGGTCCTGCCACTCCGCCACTTCGACGCTGGCCTGTGACTTCCACTATGGCCGGAGTATTGCGAGATCCTGCGATACTTCGGCATCGTCCCCGCGCAGATCAACCCCAACGGTTTGGAGATCATCATGGGGTTCTTGTGCTACTTGCACGAGGAGAGGGTCGCCCTCAACCTTACCATCTTCTGCAAGATCTTTGCCTTCGCCGCGACTGCCGAGGGAGTGGTCTACTTCAGCAGCCACGTCTGCACCCTGGTGGGGACGACGAACAAGGTCCACCGTGGGAGCGAGCAGCTCATAGTCGTCTTGGGCAACTTTGCGGGAATCCGGAGAAGGCCGCATCAGCCTGCCGATGTCGCCTTCCTCCCGCTGATATTGGAGGGCGTCCACGAGCAACTGGTTAAGTCGTTGCATGGTCGCCAGTTCGACGTTATCTTCTGGCGACTAAATGTCAACACTTTGCTGGAGATTCATTCCAAGGAGGGTAAGTTTCGTGCGAGGATCATTTTTGCATACTCGCTTCTCTAGCCGTTGCTTAATACTGATATTGCTCGACAATTTGCAGTGCTGTGCGAGCTCCCGTAGAAGCCGCTCCCTCCAGCGAAGTAAGTCGTCACCTTGCTTCATGAGACAAATCCATCGGCTGATGTCGGCGAGAAGAAGAGGCTCGCCAAGGGCAAGGGGAAAGCCAGGTCGCTAGGTCCAGCGACCAAGAAGGCGAAAGTATCGTCACCGCAGCCCGACGACCATGAATCGCCGCCTAATGCTCGACTTCCCCACTTCCACCCCAACTTCAACTTGGGGCTGGGGGTGGTGGATGCCTATGGTCACCCGCTGGTGACCTGGTCGGATGATGAACACCTGGTGATGCTGAGCACCAACCTCCCCTCCTGGTCGGCGAACTGGGAGTACAAGGGGGAGGCCTTCGCTGTCCTTCACGCATTGTACGTGCGAGGTGATGTGGAGTCGATACTGGACCTCACCGCGGAGGATCTCGCCCAGCAGGCATCATGCTCGCTTGTGCGAGCCATCGAGCAGAACCACTACGTGGCGCGGAAACTACTGGAGACGACCAAGGCCCTGCAAGTCGTCTCCAAGAAGGCGATCGCACTCGGCTTGGAGTCCGCACGCTGGCAAGATTATGAGGTAAGTCTCCTCCTGCGTGCGACTTTGATGTTGTCGGTCGTGACTTTTTAGCTGATTCTCTATTCTTTGTCCCAGGCTGCCGAGATTGAAACCGCCAAGAAACTTTCTGAGTACGAGGCGAAACTCGCCAATTCTCAGGCTGAGCTAGAGGCAGCCCAAATCCGCGCAGCAGAGATGGAATCTCGCATAGCTGTCTTAGAGGCCGGCGCGAGCTCTTAAGCTCCTGCGACAGAAGCGTCGCGACTGGAAGACGATCCTCACTACGCGATTAAGAGATCTCGCGTTCTCTGGGAGGATAGGTCATCTATCCGCCGCGAGATAGCTCATGCAGTGGGGAATGTGATGCTCGCGAGGTTGAGGCTCAACGGCCAGCTCGTCGAGGGGGAGAAGCAGCTTACTGTTGACAAGCTTCTCCACGAACTTCTTGCCGCGGGATCGATCTCGCCAGATCGCCTACCTTCTCCATCATCGTGCTCTGGCAGCAGCGTCAGTAGCAGCAACGACGACAGCAGCAGCGGCGGTAGCAGCAGCAGTGGCGAGGAGGAGAGCGAGGATGACGGCGAGCAAGAGGAGGATTTTTACATTGGAGATGAGGAATATCGGCCTGATACTGGCGACGATGAGACCTAGTTGCTCGCCGATATCCGGCATACTCGCGCATGGCCGTTAGAGAATTTTTGTAACCAACATTTTGTAACTTGTAAAATTTTTGAAACATTAATACAAGTTTGAATTGCCACATTGTCGCCTTTTTTTCCTTTCTCGCATGCTTTTTGATTGATGATACTCGCTAGGCTTATAGGATCGGGGAGGATGAGTACTCGTGGTGTTTTACTTGCACGTTGATATCATGCATAATCACGCAGTCATTACTCGCACGATCGTAGTCATTCCAACAACTCGCATCCCAATACTCGCCTGTGTCCTGTATATATACTCGCCAAAACATACTCGCATATTGCTATGTCGTGCTCGCATACTCGTCGATAACTACTCTTATGCTCTCCATGACCTGCCTACACCTGTATACTTTATTTTGTTTTTCTTGAGTTATTTCTGATGGGCTCGAAGGCCAGAGTCGACACCCTGTGAGTAGCTGAGCTTGGTTGATGGTTGGGAGTAGTTGACACCCAGCAGGAGTCAAGATCAATTGGTGGTGGGAATCAGTCGAACCCAGCAGGAGCCAAGCTCAACTGAGGGTGGTGTGAGTCGACTCGGGGAGGCAAGTAGTCAGTCTGCAGGAGAGGAGCTCGTACATAGATATCGGACTACAACATCACTCCAGCGAGGATCTTGATCTCACTAGAGGAGGTCCTTGGCCAATATGCAACTCTTCCAGGGACTTGGACTTATGGCGACATTACAACTCGAGGACTTGATATATTGGAGTCGACAGCTCTCAGGAGCCTTGCTCAACTATAGTGGTGTAGGTCGACTCGGGGAGGCAAGTAGTCAGTCTGCAGGAGAGGAGCTCGTATAGAGATCTCGGACTACGACATCACTCAAGCGAGGATCTTGATCTCACTCGAGGAGGTCCTTGACCAATATGCAACTCATGCAGGGACTTGGACTTACAGAGACACTGCCACTCGAGAACATGATATGTTGGATTCGACAGCTCTCAGGAGCCTTGCTCAACTAGATTGGTGTAGGTCGACTCGGGGAGGCAAGTAGTTGGTCTGTAGGAGAGGATCTCGTACCGAGATCTCGGACTATGGCATCACTCCAGCGAGGATCTTGATCTCACTCTAGGAGGTCCTTGACCAATATACAACTCATGCAGGGACTTGGACTTACGATGACACTGCCACTCGAGGACTTGAGTCATAATTGGAGGCAACAGCTCTCAGGAGGCTTGCTCAATTGGAGTGGTATAGGTCGACTTGGGGAGGCAAGTAGTCGGTCTGCAGGACAGGAGCTCATACAGAGATCTCGGACTACGACATCACACCAGCGAGGATCTTGATCTCACTCGAGGAGGTCCTTGGCCAATATGCAACTTGTGTACGGACTTGGACTTACAATGACACTGCCACTCAAGGACTTGAGTGTTGGAGTCGACAGCTCTCAGGAGGCTTGCTCAACTAGAGTGGTGTAGGTCGACTCGGGAGGCAAGTAGTCGGTCTACAGGAGAGGAGCTCGTACAGATATCTCGGACTACGACATCACTCCAGTGAGGATCTTGATCTCACTCGAGGAGGTCCTTGGCCAATATGCAACTCGTGCAGGGACTTGGACTTACGGCGACTCTGCCACTCGAGGACTTGAGTCATAATTGGAGTCATTTTTCCTGCTGCTTCAAGAGATTGAAAATTAATCAAGCGCGTCAATATCTCTGAGGACGAAGAAAATATAAAGCGAACGATGATCTCGCCAACGTCGAGTTGAGAGGTTGGCGTCCAACCCTGTTCCTTGTAGTTCCTCCAGCCAGAGGAGAGATGCAATCGGGGGCAGCTAGGCCGACATGCAAGTGGGGAGCTGATCTCGGCCGTCAATGCAGGGGTCCGGTCTTACAAGGGCACCTATATCCCGAGGCATCGTCCCACCGTCCATACTGGGCTATCTAGGAGAAACATGTCGAAGGCTCGTTTCCTAATCCGACCGTTGATCATTCTCAACTCTGCCACCTAGCTACGGGCATACATGCACGAGCGAGGGGTAATGTTTATCCGAGGGTCCTCCAGGATGCACTCGCGACTAACATCTTCCCTCGGGCCTATCTTTGCCCTTTAGCTGGTTATCCTGCCTTTGAAATCAGTGGGGTTGTTGCCCAAATGAGAGCTTGGTAAGGTCGATCCTTCCTCAGGTCCAAGAGGTTGGGGTCTAAAACGATTCCTGCTAGTTCCTCCAGTCGGAGGAGAGATGCAATCGGGGGTAGCTAGGCCGACATGCATGAGGGGAGCTGATCTTGGCTTGTAATCCAGGGGTCCGGTCTTAACATGGGCTCTTATATCCCAAAGTATCGTCCCATCATCCGTACTGGGCTATTTAGGAGGAACGGGTCGACAGCCGGTTTCTCGGATCGATCTCGGTGCAGAACCTTAAGGCCTCAGAAATCTTGAGATGGAAAAGCAAAAATGAGAAGCCAAGCAGTTGCCATTATCTTTTTATATGTATGAAAGCATGTACAAATAAAATATATCATTGGCCGCTAGGGATAGAACCTTTTTAGGTCATCCCCGCTCCAAGTACCTCCCAGCTGCTCTCTAACCTGATCCTGGAGATAATATCCTTAGGTGGCTAAGGCTTCTTGGACGATGAAGGGACCTTCCCCATTAAGATGCAGCTTGCTAACTGTTTCTCCAATTCCTGCAGAGTCCACCTTCTTCACGACCAGATCTCCTAGGAGGAAATGCTTTAGGCAGACATTCTTGTCGAAGTGCATTGTCATGCGCCGCTTGATCTCCTCTTGGAGCTCTTCAATGAAATCCAGCGAGAGCCTTTGAGCATCTTCATTCTCTAAGCGCCATTCTTCGCTGCCATCTCCAACTGCTATGACTCTCGGGCTTCGAACCTCAAACTCTACTGGGATGGGTGCCTCGGACCCATGGGATAACTTGAAGGGAGTTTCCCTCATAGCCGAGTTTGGAGTTGTTCTCAAAGCCCATAGAACCGAGGGGAGCTGCTCTTCCCAATTGCCTTTCAAGTTGGTGACTTTATTCTTGTGGAGGTTGATGATCAACTTGTTGGCGGCCTTCACCTCTCCGTTGCTGCGAGGATGATGTATAGAGGCGAATCGTAGATCCGTCCCTAGCTACTTGTAGAAGTCCTCTAGCTCCAAGCTGGCAAACTATGGATCATTGTCGGTGACGATGGCGAGAGGAATCCCGAACCTGCTTGTAATTTCTCCCCAAATGAAAATATTTACAATTTGTGACGTGGTCTTGGCCAGCGCTTTAACCTCGATCCATTTGGAGAAGTAGTCGATATGACATGGACGAACTTCCTCTGTCCGCTAGCCTGAGGAAAGGGGCCGATCAAATACATTCCCTAAATGGCGAAGGGCAAAGGAGCAGTGATCGACCAAAGGTGTTGAGCTTACTGTAGTTGAAGAGGTGCGAAGAGCTGGCACTGGAGACACTTTTGGAGAAGGCTTGTAACGACCCGAATCGCTCTAGGCCCCTAGTGTGTGAGTTTTTGAGTCAGGAGGGTTGACTCAAGTCCTGAGAAGTGCAGGGAGTTGGGCTGCACTTGTGGAGAAGTGGAGAAATCAGTGTAGAGAGAAGTGACACGGGTAGTGACACGGCCGTGTCCCTACCCGTGTGCGTCGAGACGATCTCGACGAGGCGTGTCGAGATCGTCGAGAATCGTCGAGAGTCGTCGAGATCATGACACGGGTAGTGACACGGCCGTGTCCCTACCCGTGTGCGTCGAGATGATCTCGACGAGCCGTGTTGAATCGTCGAGAGTCGTCGAGATGGTGACACGGGTAGTGACACGGCCGTGTCCCTACCCGTGTGCGTAACACGGGTAGTGACACGGGCGTGTCCCTACCCGTGTGCGTCGAGTTGAGCTCGACGAGAAGTGTCGAGATGTAACTGAAGATGCACACGGCCAATGACACGGCCAGGCACACGGCCGTGTCATGTGAACACGGGTTGGGACACGGCCGTGTCCCTACCCGTGTCAAACAGTGAACCGACATGGAAACCGCCACGGCCGTTTCGCAGAAGCAGGACACGGGTACGGACACGGCCGTGTCCCTACCCGTGTCACATTTTGCTTATAAGGGCAGAGAAACCCTAGCCGTTTTTCATTCTCTTTTCCTTCCCCTATTTCCTGTGAGAGCTCGTGGTGAGAGGGAAACTGCAGGAGCAAGTTTTACCGAAGGAGATCCGCCATCGCCGCGAGAGAGAAGATGCCGCCAAGGAGAACTACGCGATCCATGGCCGGAAATGGTGGTACCGCTGGAGTCAACGTGAGTTTCCTACCCTCTTCCTTGGTGCTAGATCATAGATAATTAAGAGAGACATCGACTCAAGAGAGTCTTGATGGAGAGGAGAAGATTTCTAGGTTAGGCCATGTTAGAACTTGTGTTCTAGATTTTAGATCTCTTCAACCCTTCCCATTTTCTTCAATATGACGATGGGTGGATGGTCTCGTGAGGAGTTTATGGCCTTTGAGGTTGAATAAGGGAGGAGAATATTTCTGGAAAACTTAGGATCGATCGCCTTGAGGAGGAAGACGAACCGATGCCGTTCATTTTCCTTTAAGATGCGCGCAGAATTTGTATTCTGCGCGCAGCGATCTTCTAGGCCCTTTTTATGTAGGATAATGGCAGATCTGGGCTTTCGACTAAACATGAAAGTTGAAGCCCTTGGAAATACCTTTCCAACGAGTGGTTGCATGACTTCAGGTGATGTCTGTGGCCCCGGGAAAACCAAATCGAGTTTGCTGTCCGGCAATTCCTGTACACAGAAATTGTGTTCTGTGCGCAGTGAACTTTGAAGCCGATTTCGAGTAAGTTACTGTCAGATCTGGGTTGTGACCTGAATATGAAAGTTGTAGATCATGAAAATACCTTTCCAACGAGGGGTTACACGACTTCACCGGATTCCTGTAGCCTCGGGAATCTCCGGTCGAAATTGCTGTCCAGATTTGTGATACACTTAGAATTCTGGTTTTATATAAAGTGCATTTAGAGTCGGTGGAATTCTGTCAAGATTAAATAATTGATGCTAATCACCGAAGAACTTTGAATGATGGTGTTTATTATTTAGGATGCATACAACTGATTTGTTATTGCAAGTTGTCTTGAGACTTGGATGGTTTCCTTTATGTTTAATCGAATCGAATTGATAAGATGTTGATAGATTATAACATATGCGCATCATATAAGTCTTATGTAGAGTTCATATGGAATGACATATAGAAGATTAAACTATGGCCATGATATGTTGATTTGGTGAAATGAAATTTATTAGTCCAATACTTAAAGCGTCGTCTCCCTACGGGTAGTATTGTGGAAGAACGAAAGTGCGGTGTTGACCGTCACTTGTTTTGTTGTGATGAGATAGGTGTGGATGGATGGTTGGGCTGTGTCCTCGTGTTTACTTCCGAGGCCCCTTCCATGATATGTTGATGTGTTGTTTGCATGTGGTGTGAGTCGACACGCGGTGTCGTAATCCCGGGTTAAGGATAGTGTGGCAGGTCTACGGGCTCGCCAGTCGTCACACCGACGGGAGTTGACGGTTAGACTTGGTCGGTTTGGGCTGTGTCCTCGGTGTTCATGTCCCGAGGCCCCTCCGACCATGTGAACGGTTGGGCTGTGTCCTCGTGCTTTCTTCCGAGGCCCCTTCAGGGTCACGCAAGGCCAGTTCGGGCTGTGTTCTTGGTGCACATCTACCCAAGACCCCGCTGGGCCATAGTACGCATGGGCTCCGCTGTTGTGTTCTTAGCGTTGAGGCGTACGGAGGCCTAGGTGAAGTAGTGTGATACCCGCCTAGTAGTAGAAGTGCCCGTTCTACTGTCACCGCCTGGCCACGGCGGCTGATGCCTGAGAGGTTAGCTACCTGCTCGAAAAGTGGGAACTACAGTCTGTGTCGACATAGCAATTGCATGGGTGAGTCATTGCATAGCATTTCATATCATTGCACAACAAGATCCTCATCGTATAAGTTTGTATGGGCACTCTTATACGATGAGTTACTTTTATGTAACCCGATCCTTAACTTATAAGTTTGTATGGGCATTCTTATAAGTTAAGTTACTTTCCTGTTGTAGCTCTTATACTTGCTAGTCTAGTTGTAGCTCTTATATAATTGCTGATTACGATACTGTTTCTCTTACACTACTGCCACCTGTTTGCACTTCCTTTACTTGCTTACTTGTTACATATACTATACTCTTGTTCCTTTTCTCCGCCCGGTGCCGAGGAGTCGCCGGGGGGGGAGCGGATGTGAAACCACTTAGTCGTTTCGACTAACGGTTGCTACGTCTTCCTTTTTAGGAGGTCACGCCGCAGGTAGAGCAGCCGCAGACTATGCAGCAGGACAGCCAGGCCAGGACGACAGGGCCTGATGTGACGGTGTCGTCGATACCGTCTGTTACTGATGTTAGTGTTTTGCTTACTCTGATGTAGCCCGTTTGGGCAAAGATTAGCTGTACTCTGATATATTGTAGAAGCATGTTTTAGCTTCTCATTATTGATGTTTTTGGACATTACATACTTAGTGTGGATTTTGACTTCTCATGTTTATTTATTTGGTTGGGTTGGCATGATTTATTGATATTGTTGTAGCCGGCGGGATAGGCGTCTTGTGGTACAGGTTAGCCCGTGTGCTAATGCTACCGCAAGGCGGCTGTTCCGGGCATAAGACTCCCCCTTCGTGCCGTGTTTTGGGATCCGGGGAGGGGGGGTCTTACAAATGGTACCAGTTTGCCACGATCCTCAACTACGAAGTCATTCAACAATGGTGCCACCCCCGTTTGGTTAGTCAGTTTGGGGACAAACTGACTTAGCGGAAGCAGTGGTGTGCCCATATGTAATTCACATTAAGTTTGTCCAACTTTGACCCTACGATTAGCCAACCTGACCACAAATTTGTCGTGTACGTGTAGGTTCCACTGCATGTTGAGCCGATGAGGGGTACTCCTACCCCTCCCATACCCACTCAGTTCCAACAGTCTGAGTTGGGGCAAACACTCACCGCCATTCTTGATGCTTTTAAGGCACAGCAGGCTCCGGTGCAACAACAGGCCCCGAGCTCCAACTGGCTGAGCACCTTTCGGGCTCTCTCCCCTCCCGTCTACCTTGGGACGGAGTCAGCCGTACGTACAGAGGAATGGCTAGACACGATACAAGAGTTGTTGGCTGGAATCCGTTGCCCGGCCAACATGGCAGTAACATTGGCAGTGTCTGTCTTGGACTTACATGCGAAGAGGTGGTGGAAGTCCCTCATGGGCTCTACCTTCCAAGGCCGGATCTACACAGAGATAAGTTGGAGTGAATTCTCGGAGGTTTTCTTGGAGCACTTTATCCCTACATCGGCCCGAGATGAGCTTGAGCAGAGGTTCCTTCTACTAAAGCAGGGATCAAAGTCGGTTACAGAATACCAGCGGGAATTCCAGCATCTCGCAAGGTTTGCGGACTCTTATGAGTTGGATGACAGAGGTTATGTCAAGCGCTTCTATAAAGGGCTGCGAGATCCCCTAAGGCAGTCCCTTTTGTTTATAGCGGATGGTAGCTTGGCGGAGATCATTGATATGGCGAAAAGATTGGAGGCGGACCACATGGGATGTAGTAAGAGGCCTGCGGAGGACGTGATGGAAGCCGGCCCAAGTAATAGAAGGAGACGGGACTTCAGAGGAGGAAGAGGTTATCAAAGAGGTGGAGGGCGTGTCCACCGAAACTATAGGGTGGAGCATCCAGTTCCGCAGCCGCCTGCGTTGCCTCCACCCCCACAGCCTCAGCGATTTCAACAACCTGAAGGGCGTCGTGGTCTGGTGTGCTTCGAATGCAACCAGCCGGGCCACATCCGACGTTTTTGCCCACAGCTATATGGGAACGTCCCTCCTGCTCTCCCTCCTGCTCTCCCTCCACCAGCTCCACGAGGACGGGGATATATGCGTGGTCGAGGACGAGGACCGCCAAGAGGAAACCCCGGACCGGTCCGGGATCAAGTGTACGCGCTTGATATGGCGCAGGAACGGAACCCACAAGATGTGATTGCAGGTATGATTTAATTAGTTTACATACTTGCATGGTTTAACATGAATTGCTTAGAACTTATTAGACACTAGCAATAAGTTTTGGTCGTTGGCACTTAGGCACCGTGATTATTGGCGGGAAGACGGCCTATGCGTTGTTCGATACCGGTGCCTCACACTCTTTTGTGTCCGAGGATTTTATAAAAGACGTGGGGGATGTTCAGTACTTCACGGGAATAGCCCGACGAGTACGCCTTCCGGACGGCTCGGAGATGATCGCGACTGCCAAGTGCGAATTGGAGTTATTTATTGATGGGAAGGCCTTTGATACACCGGCCACGGTTCTGAGAATGCCGGAGTTTGACATCATTTTGGGCATGGCATGGCTGGACTGGCACTTCGCGAGGATCGACTGCGCGGAGAAGCGGATCTATTTGAGGCATGGAGACTCTGACGTCATCTTCCAAGGTATTGGCTTCGCGCCATGTATGATATTATCTTCTATCCAGGTTGTAAAAGCTCATATGAAGGGGGACGAGGTCTTCATGATCTGGTTCGAGTTGAAGGAGGAAGCGTTGGAATTAAAGGATGTACGGGTTGTGCGGGACTTTCCCGAGGTATTTCCTGAGAAGCTACCAGGATTACCGCCGCATAGAGAGGTCGATTTCCAGATTAATTTAGTACCAGGTGCCAAGCCTGTATCTAAGGCTCCGTACAGAATGGCCCCAAAAGAACTCGCGGAGTTTAGAGTTCAACTGCAAGAACTAGTAGATTCAGGGTTCGTTCGCCCCAGTTCGTCACCGTGGGGTGCCCCCGTATTGTTCGTAAAGAAGAAGGATGGAACCCTGCGATTGTGCATAGATTATCGGGAACTCAATCGATTGACGGTGCGGAACACTTATCCGCTACCTCGGATCGACGAGTTGTTCGATCAATTAGTGGGAGCGCATTGGTTCTCTAAATTAGACTTGCGCTCTGGATACTATCAGTTGAGGATACAAGAGGGGGACATTCAGAAAACAGCCTTCAGTTCGAGATATGGTTTGTATGAGTTCACAGTAATGCCGTTTGGGCTCACGAATGCACCTTCGGCCTTCATGAGCCTGATGAACAAGGTGTTTGAACTATACTTGGACATCTTCGTCATCGTTTTCATCGACGACATCTTAGTCTATTCAAAGACGGAGGAGGAGCATGTCGAGCACCTGACCTTAGTTTTGAAGAAATTGAAGGAGCATGCCTTGTATGCCAAGTTTAGCAAGTGCGAATTCTGGCTTAAGGAGGTTGCCTTCTTAGGGCATGTGATCAGTGGAGCAGGATTAGCTGTGGACCCAGCTAAGGTGCGGGCCGTGAAGGAGTGGTCGCCCTTGAAGTCGGCGGCCGATGTACGAAGCTTTCTTGGACTTGCTGGCTACTACCGCAAGTTCGTGAAAGGATTCTCCAAGATTGCCCTTCCTCTTACCTCCTTGACGAAGAAGGGTGTGCCATTTGAGTGGACTCCTAAATGTGAAGCAGCATTTCAAGAGTTGAAGGATAGGCTTACCTCCACCCCCATCCTTGCACTTCCGTCTGGGAAGGAAGGATTTCAGGTTTACACAGACGCATCATATCAAGGGATGGGAGCGGTGCTGATGCAGCACGGGCATGTGATCGCTTATGCTTCAAGGCAGTTAAAGAAACATGAAATCAATTACCCGGTTCATGATTTGGAGTTAGGAGCAGTGGTGTTCGCTTTGAAGGTCTGGAGGCATTATTTATATGGCGTCCACTGCGAGATCTTTTCTGATCACAAAAACTTGAAGTATGTTCACACTCAGAAGGAGTTGAACCTGAGACAACGGCGGTGGTTGGAATTTCTATGCGACTATGAGTTCCCCATGAACTACCACCCCGGGAAAGCGAACTCGGTAGCCGATGCCTTGAGTAGAAAAGTGCCAGGCTCTAGCCCAGAGTCTCGGCTGATGAGCATGGAGTTGGCTCGGATGATCGAGGAGATGGAAATTACTCTAGTATTCAAGGATCCTTCGACAGAGTATGCGGAGTATTTGGCCAACGTGAGCATAGTTTGTGATATCCAAGATCGGATTCGGGTGGAGCAAGGTATGGATGCGGCCTTGGCCCCGGTAATCAAGGCAATTGAAGATAGGACCACCAATGAGTACACACTCAAAGACGGCCTCGTTTATTTTCGTGGCCGACTTTATATTCCCAAGGGCGGCAAAATTCGGGAGGATATATTGAGAGAGGCGCATTCCTCTCAATATTCAGTGCACCCGGGTATTGCTAAGATGTACGCCGGACTGCGGAAGACCATGTATTGGCCGGGAATGAAGAAGGATGTTCGCTACTATGTTACACATTGCGAAGCTTGTCAAAGAGTGAAGGCTGAATGCAGGAGTCCCGGTGGTTTGTTGCAGTCGCTGCCCATCCCCGAATGGAAGTTCGAGGATATCTCCATGGATTTTGTTCATGGGCTACCTCGTTCCCGCTCCGGGAATGATTCGGTGTGGGTTATTGTGGATCGACTAACAAAGGTAGCCCGGTTCATTCCAATGAAGAAGGAAGCACACGTGGATGTTTTGGTACGCCTTTTTGTGGAGCAATTTGTACGGTATCATGGCGTGCCCAAGACGATTGTTTCGGATAGGGATGGTCGGTTTACATCAAATGAGTGGAAGGCGGTGCAGGCGTATTTGGGCTCACGCCTAACCTTTAGTACCGCTTTTCATCCTCAGACTGACGGACAGTCAGAGCGGACAATCAGAACGCTGGAGGATTTGTTGAGGCTATGTGTGTTGGACAGAGGAGAGCCATGGGAAAGACTCTTGCCCCTGGTGGAATTCTCATACAACAATAGTCATCAAGCAAGCATCGGTATGGCGCCCCATGAAGCCCTTTACGGAAGAAGGTGCAGGACTCCCTTGTCTTGGGTGCAAGATGAAGATCCGAAGGCATTGGGAAACGAATACATAGATGATACTGATGCGGCGGTCAGATTGATACGGGATCGCATGTTGGAGGCTCAAAGTCGACAGGCGAAATATTACAATAAAAAGCATCGGATGGTGGAGTTCCAGGTGGGCGAAAAAGTGTTCCTCAAAATTCGGCCGATGCATGGAGTGTCGCGGGTGCGTGGAGTGAAAAAGCTCAGCCCAAGGTATGTTGGGCCTTATACTATACTAGAAAGGATCGGCCCGTTGGCCTATCGGTTGGAGTTACCACCAGAACTAGAAAATCTCCACGACGTGTTCCATGTGTCGTCGCTTCGAAAAGCATTGTTGCGGCCCGACCAGTATATTCCCACTACTGATGGTGCAGTAGCATCAGATAGGTCTGTGCGACTAGAGCCGGTGCGGATTGTTGATAGCGAGACAAGAACTTTGCGCCGCAAAAGTGTACCCTTAGTGAAGGTGCAATGGATGAATCATGGGAAGGAGGAGTACACTTGGGAGCCAATGGATTTGATGCAGCAACGCTACCCGGAGCTGTTTGCCCAAGGTAACCTTATTTAAAAACATGTGATAAACTTCCTGTTAAGTTTTCTCCACACAGCCTAAGCCTGATTTCGGGACGAAATCTTTTATTTTGTTTATAGGATTTGTAACGACCCGAATCGCTCTAGGCCCTAGTGTGTGAGTTTTTGAGTCAGGAGGGTTGACTCAAGTCCTGAGAAGTGCAGGGAGTTGGGCTGCACTTGTGGAGAAGTGGAGAAATCAGTGTAGAGAGAAGTGACACGGGTAGTGACACGGCCGTGTCCCTACCCGTGTGCGTCGAGACGATCTCGACGAGGCGTGTCGAGATCGTCGAGAATCGTCGAGAGTCGTCGAGATCATGACACGGGTAGTGACACGGCCGTGTCCCTACCCGTGTGCGTCGAGATGATCTCGACGAGCCGTGTTGAATCGTCGAGAGTCGTCGAGATGGTGACACGGGTAGTGACACGGCCGTGTCCCTACCCGTGTGCGTAACACGGGTAGTGACACGGGCGTGTCCCTACCCGTGTGCGTCGAGTTGAGCTCGACGAGAAGTGTCGAGATGTAACTGAAGATGCACACGGCCAATGACACGGCCAGGCACACGGCCGTGTCATGTGAACACGGGTTGGGACACGGCCGTGTCCCTACCCGTGTCAAACAGTGAACCGACATGGAAACCGCCACGGCCGTTTCGCAGAAGCAGGACACGGGTACGGACACGGCCGTGTCCCTACCCGTGTCACATTTTGCTTATAAGGGGCAGAGAAACCCTAGCCGTTTTTCATTCTCTTTTCCTTCCCCTATTTCCTGTGAGAGCTCGTGGTGAGAGGGAAACTGCAGGAGCAAGTTTTACCGAAGGAGATCCGCCATCGCCGCGAGAGAGAAGATGCCGCCAAGGAGAACTACGCGATCCATGGCCGGAAATGGTGGTACCGCTGGAGTCAACGTGAGTTTCCTACCCTCTCCCTTGGTGCTAGATCATAGATAATTAAGAGAGACATCGACTCAAGAGAGTCTTGATGGAGAGGAGAAGATTTCTAGGTTAGGCCATGTTAGAACTTGTGTTCTAGATTTTAGATCTCTTCAACCCTTCCCCTTTTCTTCAATATGACGATGGGTGGATGGTCTCGTGAGGAGTTTATGGCCTTTGAGGTTGAATAAGGGAGGAGAATATTTCTGGAAAACTTAGGATCGATCGCCTTGAGGAGGAAGACGAACCGATGCCGTTCATTTTCCTTTAAGATGCGCGCAGAATTTGTATTCTGCGCGCAGCGATCTTCTAGGCCCTTTTTATGTAGGATAATGGCAGATCTGGGCTTTCGACTAAACATGAAAGTTGAAGCCCTTGGAAATACCTTTCCAACGAGTGGTTGCATGACTTCAGGTGATGTCTGTGGCCCCGGGAAAACCAAATCGAGTTTGCTGTCCGGCAATTCCTGTACACAGAAATTGTGTTCTGTGCGCAGTGAACTTTGAAGCCGATTTCGAGTAAGTTACTGTCAGATCTGGGTTGTGACCTGAATATGAAAGTTGTAGATCATGAAAATACCTTTCCAACGAGGGGTTACACGACTTCACCGGATTCTTGTAGCCTCGGGAATCTCCGGTCGAAATTGCTGTCCAGATTTGTGATACACTTAGAATTCTGGTTTTATATAAAGTGCATTTAGAGTCGGTGGAATTCTGTCAAGATTAAATAATTGATGCTAATCACCGAAGAACTTTGAATGATGGTGTTTATTATTTAGGATGCATACAACTGATTTGTTATTGCAAGTTGTCTTGAGACTTGGATGGTTTCCTTTATGTTTAATCGAATCGAATTGATAAGATGTTGATAGATTATAACATATGCGCATCATATAAGTCTTATGTAGAGTTCATATGGAATGACATATAGAAGATTAAACTATGGCCATGATATGTTGATTTGGTGAAATGAAATTTATTAGTCCAATACTTAAAGCGTCGTCTCCCTACGGGTAGTATTGTGGAAGAACGAAAGTGCGGTGTTGACCGTCACTTGTTTTGTTGTGATGAGATAGGTGTGGATGGATGGTTGGGCTGTGTCCTCGTGTTTACTTCCGAGGCCCCTTCCATGATATGTTGATGTGGTGTTTGCATGTGGTGTGAGTCGACACGCGGTGTCGTAATCCCGGGTTAAGGATAGTGTGGCAGGTCTACGGGCTCGCCAGTCGTCACACCGACGGGAGTTGACGGTTAGACTTGGTCGGTTTGGGCTGTGTCCTCGGTGTTCATGTCCCGAGGCCCTCCGACCATGTGAACGGTTGGGCTGTGTCCTCGTGCTTTCTTCCGAGGCCCCTTCCGGGTCACGCAAGGCCAGTTCGGGCTGTGTTCTTGGTGCACATCTACCCAAGACCCCGCTGGGCCATAGTACGCATGGGCTCCGCTGTTGTGTTCTTAGCGTTGAGGCGTACGGAGGCCTAGGTGAAGTAGTGTGATACCCGCCTAGTAGTAGAAGTGCCCGTTCTACTGTCACCGCCTGGCCACGGCGGCTGATGCCTGAGAGGTTAGCTACCTGCTCGAAAAGTGGGAACTACAGTCTGTGTCGACATAGCAATTGCATGGGTGAGTCATTGCATAGCATTCATAGCATTTCATATCATTGCACAACAAGATCCTCATCGTATAAGTTTGTATGGGCACTCTTATACGATGAGTTACTTTTATGTAACCCGATCCTTAACTTATAAGTTTGTATGGGCATTCTTATAAGTTAAGTTACTTTCCTGTTGTAGCTCTTATACTTGCTAGTCTAGTTGTAGCTTTTATATAATTGCTGATTACGATACTGTTTCTCTTACACTACTGCCACCTGTTTGCACTTCCTTTACTTGCTTACTTGTTACATATACTATACTCTTGTTCCTTTTCTCCGCCCGGTGCCGAGGAGTCGCCGGGGGAGCGGATGTGAAACCACTTAGTCGTTTCGACTAACGGTTGCTACGTCTTCCTTTTTAGGAGGTCACGCCGCAGGTAGAGCAGCCGCAGACTATGCAGCAGGACAGCCAGGCCAGGACGACAGGGCCTGATGTGACGGTGCCGTCGATACCGTATGTTACTGATGTTAGTGTTTTGCTTACTCTGATGTAGCCCGTTTGGGCAAAGATTAGCTGTACTCTGATATATTGTAGAAGCATGTTTTAGCTTCTCATTATTGATGTTTTTGGACATTACATACTTAGTGTGGATTTTGACTTCTCATGTTTATTTATTTGGTTGGGTTGGCATGATTTATTGATATTGTTGTAGCCGGCGGGATAGGCGTCTTGTGGTACAGGTTAGCCCGTGTGCTAATGCTACCGCAAGGCGGCTGTTCCGGGCATAAGACTCCCCCTTCGTGCCGTGTTTTGGGATCCGGGGAGGGGGGGTCTTACAAGGCTTCTGCATCCTTTCGAATGGTGGGCCAGAAGTATCCATGCCTTAGAATTCTTTGTTCCAGAGTGCGAGTCCCTGAGTGGCTGTCACACTCTCCCGAGTGAATCTCCTCCAGGATACAAGGTACTTCAATCTCTGACAGGCACCGAGCCAGAGGACCTGAGATGGTATTGTCGTAGAGCTCTCCTTCCTGAAGCAGATAGTATGGGGCTTTGTAACGAAACCTCCTCTGATCCCCCTCGCTGACAGGAATTCGGCATGTTGTCAGGAAAGAAACAAATGGATCCTTCTAGGATGCTCTCTGCTCAATCTCCATCAAATCCCCTTCTTCGGTGGACGGTCGGAATAGTTCAGTCACAGTCCCCCCAACCCGGGGACCGTACTTGGCAAGATAGTACGCTTCTGAATTCTCCTCTCGGGGTACGTGCTCGACGAACAAAGATTGAAACCCCCCGATCAGACTTTTCACTTTGATTAAGTATCTTTGTAGGATCTGATCATTCACCTCGAACTCGCCTTTGATCTAGGATGCAACTACCATCGAGTCTGTGAAGGCCCTGATATCTTGAATTGCCAACTCCTTAGCAAGATGCAAGCCGGCTACCATGGCTTCGTATTCCGCCGGATTATTAGTAACTGGGAAGAGGATCTCGACTGCTTGCTCGATCCTGGTTCCCTGGGGCTCACTAGCACCACTCCGGCTCCCACGTAGTATCTGCCCGAAGCCCCATCCACAAACATCTTCCAGGACACTGTGCTAGAGGAGCCTTCCTCTCCTTCCACCTCGGCCGAGAAGTCGACAAGGAAATCTGCCACCGCCTATCCCTTTATTGCTACCCTTGGAGAGTAAGAAATATCGAACTCGCTAAGCTCCACCGCCCACTTTGACAGCCTGCCAGAATGCCTCACTCCATCCAGGATGCTCCATAGAGGATGATCGGAAATGACCTTGCTGGAGTGAGCCTGAAAATACGGACGGAGCATCCGAGCAGAAACCACCAAGGAAAACACCAGCTTCTACAAAATAGGGTATCTCGCCTCCACCTGCCGCAGAACTCTACTAACATAGTAGACAGGGAGCTGCCTATTGCCTTCCTCTCGAACCAACACCGAGCTTGAAAGTGCAAGTTAGATCTGATATACTCTAGAGGGGGGGGGGGTGAATAGAGTATGGTGCTTGCAAAAAACTTTTTACAATAGTTGTTGTATTCCTAAGTGAACAGGGAAGCAAATATCATAAAGTAAATCTAAACACAGAATAATCACAGAGCAATCACAGATCAAACACAAAGCAATCACAAACCACAGCCAGAAACAAAAGAAAGACAAGCAACCAGATGACACAAGGAGCTATAGTGGTTCCCCAATCAACCTGGGTACATCCACACTTCTACCACCCTAGGTAGGAATCCACTGCAGGATGAGTTGATCAGGTGTCCTGTGCACCAATGAGCTTTTGATAAGGTGCTCAAAATCCAAACCAGATTTTTTGATCAGGTGTCTTGCCACCACTGAGTTTTGATAAGGTCTCAGAAACCAATCACAAACTTTTGAAGGGAGTTTGAAAAACCCTTTATAGCAGAGAGAGAGAGAGGGATGAGATGATCTTCTCTGTCAACAATCAGAGAGAAGATAGTGGATGTTGTCAAAGCTCCCCCTGAGATCTGTAGTTGTTCAGGAAGTGAAGCTTTGCAGTAGGATGATAGGCCTTCAGATAATTTGATCTCCAGCAAAAGATGATTTCAGCAACAGCTGAAATGTGAGGTGTCTGGAGTCTTGAATGATGATGGCCTCTTGAACACTTGAATCAAGAGAGATCTGAAAATTTCAGTTAGTTGATCTCCTTTGGTGATGTGTTCTTGTCTGAATTCTTGAGACTGAGAATGTCTGCAACTCTCTTTCTTTCTCTTGTGTAATTGTTGTTGTAAGAGCTGTAATTCTTGTTGTTGCAGAGAATTGTTATTCTTGAAGATATTGTTGTTGAATAATAATATTTCTTTTATTCCTTTGATCTGAATAGAATTGATCCACTGTCCAAGATAGCCGTTAGCCTGTCAATAAATGACTTCCTTAATTGCAATTTGTCTTCTAGAGGAAAGTCCAACAAAACATTCCTTGAAAATTCCTTGAAACTTCCTCCAGATTAATTAAAAATGGCTACAAGATCTCTGAATTAAATGCTGACAATAATTCCACAGCTGTCTAAATTTGAATCTTGAAAAACATTGAACTCTTCAGAGAAATGTTGAACTGAGCTCCACTATCATTGAACTGAGCTCAGAGATTGGACTTAGACAGAAACAGAGATCATCGATCTGAGCTCAACTATCGTCGAACTAGGCTCAGAGATAGAGAATCAAACTGGAGTCAAGAACGTCGATCTGAGCTCGAAGATCGTCGAATGGAGTTCGACGACTTGTTGAAGTTGAGCTCAGAGATCGTCGAATGGAGTTCGACGATCCGTTGAAGTGAGCTCAACGATCGTCGAATGGAGTTCGACGATTCGTCGTACTGAGCTCGACGAAATGACTTAGTCTCCAAAACTGAAAAAACCTGGTCTTGAGGGCAGCTTTCAAACCTAAGTACTAACCCTTAGACTCAATTCTAATTGACCTTTAGATCTATACAATGAGGTCAAAATAGGTTTCCTAAGAGACATAGTGATCCTTACCCAAATCAGTAATAGGGTGTTCCAACAGAGCTAACTACTTCCGCCACAATGCCTAGATAGAGAAAGAGATTTTCGTTACCCCGCGGGCCTTGGAGGAGAGGAGCTTGGGTTAGCTGTTGCTTGAGCTTCCCGAAGGCCTCCTCACACTCCGCCATCCACTTGAACTTTTGATTTCCCTAAAGAATCTTGAAGAATGGAGAGCACTTCTCCCCCGATTTGGACAAGAAATGACTAAGGCCTGGCAGCCTTCCTGTCAGCCTTTGAACTTCCTTGGGATCCCTCAGTGACGCCATCTCCAAAATAGCCTTCACCTTGTCTGGATTAAGTTCCACCATCGTGGGAGTGAGGAGGTGACCTAGAAACTTTCCTCTTCCTGCACCGAAGACGCACTTGGCTGGTTTGAGTCGCATCTTGTACTTCCTCAGAGTAGCGAAGGTCTCCACCAGATCCATTATGTGCTCTGCGACACTTTTACTCTTGACAAGGAGGTCATCCACATAAACCTCCATGTTCTGCCCCTTCTGCCCCTTGAAGATTTGATCCATCATCCTTTGGTAAGTTGCGTCTGCATTCTTGAGCCCGAAGGGCATCATCTTTTAGTTATAGCAGTCATCGCTAGTTATGGAGGAGACGTCTCGATAGTCGGGGGAATGCATCCGGATCTGGTGATATCCTGAAAAAGCATCAAGAAAACTCATCACAGGAAACTCGATGGCGGAATCAACCAGTGCGTCGATTTGAGGCAAGGGGTAGCAATCCTTCGGACAAGCTTTATTCAACATTGAAAAGTCAATACATAGACAACAGCGCCCTCCAGGCTTCTTCACCATTACAACATTGGAGACCCAACCTGGATACTGGATCTCCGAGATAAAATCCGCCTCCAGCAGCTTCTCTACCTCCTCCCTGATTGGCTCGTCTAGCATGGCGGCGCTCTTGTTTGTTTCTGATGAACAGGAGCCACCGCGGGATCCAGGTTGAGGCAATGGCAGGCAACATCAGCGTCAGCCCCTGGCATATCGGTGGCACTCCACACGAAAACGTCGACGTTGTCTTGCAGGCAAGAAGCCATCTCTATCTTCCCTTCAAGCGGCAGGGATCCTTCAACCTTCAGCAGTCTTGGCTCTCCTCCTAGAGAGATCACTTCTATCTCATCCACCTCTTCAGCAGCACACAGTCCCTTCTCCTTCTCCAGGAGCTCCTCCAACTTCTCCGAGTCACCCATCCAGCTGATGGTGCTGACAGCATTCAGGTAGCATTCCCTAGAGGCCTTGGGATCTCCCCTGATTCTGATCTGAACATCTCTACGATAGTACCTCAGACACTGGTGGTAAGACAACAGAACGACCCTGAAGTAGTTGATGGGGGTCTCCCGAAGTGGCATTGTACTCGCTCTGCACGTCGACGATGATGAAGCGGCATCAGATCGACATCCCGCCGAATGTAACTACAAGCTCCACTTCTCCCTCCACCTCTTTCCTCTCTCCTGAGAAACAAAAGAGCGGTCCATCTGTAGCCTGGACCCGGGACGCTTCCACTTGAAGCCCGACAAAGGTTCTCTTGAAAATGACATTCACCGAGCTACCGTTGTTCGCGAGGATTCGATCGACAGTGAAGTCTTCGATAGCAGCTTGAATGACCAAGGCGTCGTGGAAGGGATTCGCATTCCCCGGCATGTCCTCCAAGAACGTGATCTCCTCCAATGGTGGCAGGGTCTGTGACGTCGAGGCGACGTTATTCCGATAGATTTGGTGTAGACTCTCTTTGTGGGAATCTCCAAGCCCGGAACCTCCATTGATCACGCCTACATGCCCACCTCCTGGGCCATGTATCACTTCCCCATGACCTCCCAGGTCGACTCGGTCTTCATTACTCCTCCTCGTCGTAGCTTGGAATGTCACCTGCCCCACCGGGGCCTCCTGCCTCTACTGCTCCCTCTTCGCTGATCCTGCCTCCAGCCTCCTCCTTGCTTCCCAGAACTCAGGGCAAGCCAAGGTCCCGTGCCCCTCTACCCGATGAATGTCGCAGTAGAGGGGAATCTTTGCCTCCTGACGGATCGCCCGCTGCTCCCTCCTGCGCCGTTTGTTATCTTGGCGAGCGATGGCCATCGTCTCCCTTCTTCCTCCTCCTCGGCCTCCCTCCTGCCGGTTATCATTCCTCCTCTCCCCCTGGTAGTGCTGCCTTGCTGGAGGTCTCCACTGGGGGCATTTCTTGGGATACTGGAATCGCCTTTCCCCCCTTCCTCCTTCCCGAACCTCTGCCTGCCTCCTCTCTTCTTATCTTCGAGGCCTCTCCTACCTCCTCTCTTCAACCCTCTTGGGTTCCTCTCTCTTCCTCCTCTCCTCTCTCCCTGTCTCTTCCTTCTTCCTCTCCTCCCGCCTTTCCGACGTCATCCTTGTCTTCGATCCCGAAGGTCCTGCTCTACCCCTCTCCGTCGTATCCTGTCCGTCCAGCCTTGCTAAGAAATCCTTGTTCTTCTCCTCTCCCCGAACAAAAGTGTTTGTCTTCTCTATCATATCTTCGAAAGATCTCGGGGGATTGGACCCCATCTCTAGACTGAACAGTCCCTGCTTCAACCCAAACTTTAGGGCCTCCATCTGAGTAAAGATGTCCACCTCTTCTACCTCCAAAATCTCCTCCTGGAAGCGTTCGATGTAATGACCCAAGCTCTCATACTGCCGTTGGATGATTTTGAAGAGAGCCATCACTTCGTTCTTCCTCTTCTTTGATTTTGCGAACCTTGCCATGAGGCCCCGACGCAGGTCTGAGAAGTAGTACACGGACCCTGCTGGCAGTTTATGGAACCAATCTCTGGCGTTGCCCTTGAGGGTGATGGAGAAGAACCTGCACTTAAAGGCATCAGACATGTTGTGGATGGAGATGACGTCTTCAAACCACTGGAGATATCTGACAGGGTCGTCTCTACCGGAGTAGTAGGTTAGAACGGGTTCCCTGAACCCTTCTGGAACTAGGCCGACGAGGATCTCGTCGCAGAAGGGGATCCTCCCTCCCTGGCGGTGGCGAGTTTCATCCTCGCTGGAGACGTCATACTCGCTGTAGTGCCGAGTATCTCTGTATCTTGTCGGCGATATTGGATCCCGAAAGAGGACTCCTTGGCTACTCGACGGGTAATGTCTCGACTGCATCGGTCGCTCTTCCCTTGCGCAAGCGGGCTCCTTCATAGCTCGCCTCGGCAGCGCTTCCTCTTCAAGTGGTGTCAGGCGACGGGAAGAAGTCGTCGTGACATCGGGGTGATGAGCAAACCCGGCGAGGATGGTTTGCTTGATACTCTTCATGAACTCTTCAAACGGAGCAACTGTCACAATCTCGCCACCTCGTGTGTCGTATCCTCCTCCTGCCGAGTTGCCGACCAACTCTCCTTGCTCGCCACCATTGGCCATCTCACTCAACCTTTAAACTTTCCTCCTTGGCTGCAATCCACGCTAACCGCACCAAGTGTTGAAGCCAGGAAAAATCCTAACCTCAGAATTCAGACCAATGTCGCCTAAGGTTACTGGCTCAGAAGCTAGATCAGACGGCTAGGGTGACTAGGATGAAGAATCAGATCAAACAGAACCCCAAATGTTGCGGCAGGAAGGTCTCACCACATACCCGGATGCTTGAAAGGAGCAGCCCATTCTCAACCAAAGATTGTCGAACTGGATATGAGGGAAGCTAGCTGACAAAGTCGCAAGGTCGCGACTTGATCTCTAAGGAAAAGGAATCCAAAGGCTTGGCTAGTATCCCAAAGATGAAGCTTGCGAGTATCCTACCGAGGATTTCCAGTGCCTCACCTCGTACCTCCGGGGTCCTATTTATAGGCAAATCCAAGGAGGCGGGGCGGGGGGGTGGGGGGGGGGGGTCATATTTATACCCCACCCCCTAGCGACTAGGCGACTTCTAGAGGAACTCGCACGGGCTGGGAGAGTATCTTGCCTAGTCTCCTGCCTGGCGAGTATGCGACGGGAGCTCACCTATACTTGCCCAGGACTTCCGCGATCTTGTATGCTGACTTTGACACCTGCCTTGACTTGTTGACCTTAACTTCTGCTGACCTGGCTGTGGTAGGACCCACCCTCGACGAATATGGCTTGTACAAGGAGTCTTATTCAACCTTTCGTTGATTGAAGCTCTATTAAGAACATAACATGTTTTGTTAATTACTTCAGCCCAAAAATATTCTAGGAGAGAAGAATCACTCAGCATGGTTCTTCCAGCTTTAATGAGAGTCCTATTCTTTCTCCTAGAAATTCCATTTTGCTGGGGTGTTCTTGGAGAGGAAATCTCTTGTTGAATCCTAAATTCTTCACAAAACTTTATTATACATTCAGATTAAAATTCAGTTTCATGATCAATTCTGATTCTGACCACAGAACTGTTCAATTCATTCTGTATTTGTTTGACAAATATCTTGAAGACATCAGGAGTTTCAGACTTTTTCCTTAAGAAGAAAACCCAAGTAAATCTGGAATAGTCATCAACAATTATATAGGTGTAGACTTTCCTTCCTATACTATGAACTGTCATAGGACCAAACAAGTCCATATGCAAGAGGTATAAACACCTCATAAAGTCTTTGGTTTCAAGACTTTTGAATGAAGCTTTGGTCTCTTGGTCTTTTTGGCATGCAGAGCAAATGCTCTCCTTAGAACATTTAATGTTAGGACCATTCCTAACTAGCTCTTTGCTGAAAATCTTGCCTATGGTCTTATAGTTTAAATGAGCTAGCCTCTTGTGCCATTTGACATAGTGTGAAGCTTTCTCATTTGCAACAAGGCAAATGGGTGAGTATGACTTTAAACAAAGAAAATTTAAGCAATATATATTCCCACACCTAGTTCATGTCAAGATGCCCTCTGGGTCACTTGAATTCTTTATGTGACATTCATCCTTGTGGAATGAAATGTCATAGCCAAGATCACAAAGTTGTCTTATTCTTTTAAGGTACTGCTGCAACCCTTCCACATAAGCTACTTTGGTGAAAGTGACTAAGCAATTTGAGATCTTACCATAACCTCTTGTAATTCCTTTGTCAGCTCCACCAAAGATCACCTTTGGTCTAACCTTTACTGGAATATACTCCTTCAAATTTCTTCTTGTTCCAGTCAAGTGTCTGGAACACCCACTATCCAAGTACCAGATTGGTCTATCTCTAGTGCTTGGACATACCTACAAAATAAGAATTTATTTTTCATTAGAAACCCAAATTGTCTTGGGTTTTAGGTGCCTGTTAGTTGTTGCTCCACTGAGACCACCTATGAACTTCTTAACTGTGTATATTTTTTGAACATGAGACACAGTGTAATTGAACCAACATTCCAAGGTAAAGTTTCATACCTTTCCACAATACCAACATTCATATCTATTGTACCTCCTCTTTGGAGGAACAGAAGAAACTTTGTGCTGACATTCCTTAGGACAGGAATCAGCAAACTTGATAGTTGTATTTTTACTGGGAGAAAAATAGTTATTTGGCCACTCAGTAACAACAGTCCTCCTTATAGCAGGCACATTAGGAATAACTTTCCTATTCACATATGAGTTTGATCCAACATGTCCAGACTTTTATGTTTCTTTTCCTTTAGTCTGAAACACAGGT
This sequence comes from Platanthera guangdongensis, assembly GCA_039583875.1. Lineage (NCBI taxonomy): Eukaryota > Viridiplantae > Streptophyta > Magnoliopsida > Asparagales > Orchidaceae > Platanthera > Platanthera guangdongensis. The sequence goes on along the minus strand of CM077153.1, from coordinate 47,624,061 downwards.
TGTGGAATGACTTAACCCTTTTGCCATGTCAGCTTTTTGCCACTTCTCCTCTTGGGTTTAACATACCCAAGTCCACTTCCAGGAGTTCCTACGAAGCTATATATAATGGGCAGCATAGGTTTAGGTTTAGAAAACAACTATACTAGTCTTTTCTCATTCATGAGTTTGAATTCGAACTCTTAATGGTTGAATCCTTTTGTTTTAGCAATATGATTTGTTCATACACGATCTTTGTCAGCTTAGCCAACTTTGAGCTTTGAAGACCAATCTTCTTTGTATCCATCTTACGATACTCAAGACCTTTTAGTGATACAATTTATATAGCTTGTTCTTTGACAAGCTTCTTGCTTATTACAAAAGCTTCCAACATTTTTCCAAATTTACCTGTGAGCTGCTGCAGTTCAGTCTCAGGTTTGGACTTATGTGAATCAAACTTTGAGTCACATGAGTCTAGCTCATCCATAATTTCATGAACAGAATTTGTAGAACGACAAGAATTATCAAAGATTTCATGAGTATCCTGACATTCAGCATTTTCTATTTTTGGATTATCAGATAGTGCCATCAAGTTAATCTCCATTTCATCTTAAGAGTCACCATAGTGTGATGAAGTTGTGGAGTTATTGCTCTTGTATATGGCCTCTCTGATGAATTCCTCATAGTAGGAGAACAATCCAATATGAGCATGTTCTTCTTCTAATTCAGTTGAATCAGTATCACTATCAGATAAGGTCTTTGGCTTCTTTGCCATCAGACCATTTTCTGATTTCTTATTTTTATAGAACTTCTTTTCCTTTGACTGTCTGTTCTCCTTTCTTTTTACTGGATAGTCAGCAATGACATGTCCATGCCTATTACAGCAATAACAGATAATATCAGTCTTAATTTGTTTATTCTGGTGAGAATCATTTGTGACCACAAATTTGTCTCTGTGTTTGTCTTTGCTTTTACTGGAACTTGGTTCAGTTGATTTCTTCTTATTCTACTACTTCCTTCTCATTATTTTCTTAAATTGTGTGGTGAATAGTGCCAATTCATCATCTGATAATTCTTCTGATGAAGAACTGGTTCCAGTGCTATCTGTATATTCATCCCTTCTTGGTGATGATGAGATTTCTCTTCTAACCTTCTTTGATGTATCTGCTTTGAAGGCCACAGATCTAGTCTGATTTGAACTTCTGGCAGATTCAGCCTCAGCTTTTCTAGAATTTTGCTGAACCTCATGTGATAACAGCTTTCCATATAAATCTTGGGGTAACATGTTTCTTAGATTCCCCATTTCTCTTACAAAACAAACTTTATGTCCCATTCTTTATTTAGGGATCTCAGAGATTTGTCATTAAGCTCATAATTTGAGAATTCTCTGCCATAATTCTTTAAGTCATTGACTATTATAAAGAACTTTTCATAACATAGTTCTATAAAATCAATATTTCCTTGCCTGAATGCCTCATAATGTTGGTTGAGTAGAGACTTTCTATCATCTCTTAATTCTATTGTGCCTTCCATATAGACTATGAGAGTGTCCCACTTCTCCTTAGATTTTTGTGCTCTTTTATACTAAATTCTAAAAGGTTGAATTATCTATGGCACTAACAATTATATTTTGTGCTCTTTTATCCATGGTGGCAAGAACCACGTCATCCTTTGTCATCTCAAATAGTTTCTTAGGGATTTGAACATTTGCATCTAAGGCAGATATCTTCATTGGAATATGTGGTCTTTTGTACTATGACAAAGATTCTTAGTTCTGAAGCATCCATAAACAATCTCACTCTTTGCATCCATATAGCAAAGTTATTCTTAGTATATATAGGGAATTTCATATAAATGAGTTCTCTATGAGATTTAGAAGCCATTAGATCTTATATGTTTCAAACACATTTTGAATCTTTTTCTGACTGTTAGGTCTTTCTTGACTAACCTCCCTCTTATACCACTTGAAAGATAACTTTATGGGTAGTTAATCATCTAGAGGGAGGGGGGTGAATAGGTGTCTTTTAAAATTCCTTATCAGTTAGATTAAAGGTCCAGCATATATTATGTTCAGCAGATAATATACTTTCACAACAACACAACACAATCAATTCTCAGAACACAGCACATGCAATTCATAGTACACAAAGAATTTATAGTGGTTCCCCTATCTAGGGTACATCCACTTTCCTCCTTCTTCATCACTAGCAATATGCTAGAGGTTATATCTTCTCCTCTTCAACTCAGATCAAAAGATCTTACATGCTTAGTTTCTGTCAAGAAACCTACACTCAAACCAACTGGTCTTACCTAAGAGATTCACCAAATCTCCTACCTCAGGTCCCTCAAAACCATACCTCAGCTTTTATAACACGGGCTTACGCCTCAGTGATCCCACTAAAATCACCTACCTCAGGTCTCTCAAGAACCCTACCTCATCCATTATAAATTAGTCTTACAACTCAGAGATTAACTCTCCTACCCACTAAGATCTCAAAGAGATGTTACAAAAATTAAGAGGTAAATATAAATAAAAGACAACAAATCTGAAATCTGACTTATCTGAGAAATCAGATTCTTCAATTCAACAAAAAAGAATTAAATCTTGATGAATAATCTGGCTGAAGAGATACTTCTCTGGATCTGCAATCTTCTTGATGATGATCAGCTTGATTTCCTTGAAGAAATTGTAGATCATATCCACCTTAATCTTCTGATCAACTTGATTAAATGATCTGAAGATTTTCTTGAAGACCTTCATCTTCCTTCTTCTCCTTGGAGTTGTCATCCTCCCTGACTTGGAAGAAATTAAAATGAGAGAATTTCTCATCTGTCTGATTTATTTTATGATTCACTCTTTTCTGTGTAGACAACCCCCTATTTATAACCTTCACCGGTTGTTGGCTTTTGATTGATGATGTCATCATTACTCCATCAGGCTCTAATTTTTTCTTTAAACAATTTTTGATGAGACATCACGATACTGTAGCTGATGTGACATTTCTATCTGACTTGACACTTCTATGTTGACTATGTTCAACTTCACGATTAAAAGTGTTGAGATGTTCCACATGTCTCGACACAATATTACTTGGTGTTATAAGAAGGTGTCGAGACATCTTAGTAGTCTCGACACAATTTTACTTAGTAGAATTTTCAGTTTGAACTTGAAGGTGTCGAGACAGTTGACTTATCTCGACATAACTGCCATCTGTGTCAACATCTTTAAATCTGCACTGTGTCGAGATAGTTGAATTGTCTCGACACAACTGTCTGCCAGTTGTCGACACTTTTATACTTGCTTTAATTTTTCACTATGTTGAGACAGTTGAATTGTCTCAACACTGTAGTCTGTCGGTGTTTACACTTTTATACTTGCTTTAATTCTTCACTATGTCGAGATAGTTGAATTATATCGACACTTCAGTCTACCGGTGTTGACACTTGTTTAAGTCTACACTTCAGTCTTCATCGTGTCAAGATAGTTGTATTGTTTCGATGCAGCTGTCTTAAGATTTAAAGTATCGAGATATTTGACTTGTCTTGACACTGCTGACTTAGTCTTCAAGGTGTAGAGATAATTGACTTGTCTCGACACTGCTGACTTAGTCTTCAAAGTGTCATTCTAACTGACTTCTCTCGAAACTTCTGACTTAGTCTTCAAGGTGTCAAGTTAACAGACTTGTCTCGACAATACTTCTACAAAGGTGTCGACATAGTTGAAGTGTGTCAACACTTTTGTACTTTGCCATTTTTTTGCACTGCAAGTTACTAGATGTTGACTGCACCGACTTCACTCAGCACTTTGCTGACTTCACTTAACCCTTTTGTACTTAGATAATTTTCTTCACTTTCTTGTCAATTTCTTTGAGTCCACCTGTCAATATAGCATGGATCACCTGTCCAATCAATATGACAGGCAAGTTGCTTGCATGAACTAAAACATACATTAAATAGATACATGTGTATATCATTGAGTTGAAAAGGCTTCTTCAAATCAAGTACATTATTTCCAAAGTACCGAACAATCCTGTTGTGGGGGAGCAAGTTCAATCTGGAATGCAAGACAAGCTGGACTCTTTTCTAGAGAATCTTCAGGTCAAAATAGATTAGATTCCAGATGAGCTAGTGTGGCAGGTTTCCAATACTCCTATTGAGGATGAACAAGCTCCTGCAATAGTGCAAGAAGATGTTCATGACATTACTGCAGAAGAATAGAATGTCCCTAACGACAATGTTGAGGTTGAGGGGGAGATTCACTCTGGACTCCCTGTTTTAGAAATACTGTATAACATAGACTCCTCTGAGTTTGAACAGGGTACTACAACTACAGATGCCAATGTTGATCATCATTCATCTGAGTATATAATGGTTGACTTAGAAGAAAGAGACGTGGCAAGGAAAAGGGATGTGGATGTATGTTAACAAGGTACACCTAACAGAGCTGAACCAATGTCATCTACATTCCTAGCTCAACTGAAGGGTCTGCTAGATGATCAAGGAAGATATTTGGAGCACTACATTGATGATTCCATCAAAGGTGTGAGACAGGATCTGTCCACTGAAATCAAGTCAATCTGGTTTGAAGTCAACTTGAAGAAAGCTAACACAGTAGCATTCTTCATAACGGTTGCTCCTGCTGTAACCTTCACTGAGAGCAAACTTCAAGAAATCAGACTTACAAAAAATGATATTCTCCAAAATCAGAACATTACTTCTAGTAATATGGAAATGGTCCACAATACTCAAAAGAAACTGATGGATGCTCACAAGACTACAATTGAAAGGAGAATGGATGCCTGTACTAAAATTCTTGATGATCACATATTAGAGGTCAAGAATCATGTCACTAAGGGAGTCAATTATTTTGATGAAAGACTCTCTATAGACAAGATCTCCCTGACTGCAATTGTATCTGAAGAAGTCATAAATTGGGAGAAGGCAATGATCAAGGCAAATACTAAGAATGTTGTCTGGGTAACCAATGTTATCAGAGGTTCATTGGGGCTTGAACAGTATTCATATGATGAAAATATTCTTGTCCCTATTCCAGAAGGTCAGTATGATGAACATTATAGCGTTCAATATGATGATCAACGAGGTGCACAGTTGACTGAACCTTCTACTATTTCTGTAATTCCTACATTCAGCCCCACTACTGACTAGATAGCCAGAGCTAGGGGCAAGTCGGTTAATGAAGAAGAGGTCAGGCTCAACAAGAAAAGGTAGAGAGAAGAGATAGATACCAAGCCAGACTTTGAGAAGTGGAGTTCTTAGTTAGGGACCATCATCTTGTCTGCCTGAGATTAGATCAAAGATAAGATAACAGGTAGGGAAAGTTTTATAGCTCCCTAGAATGGGCCAAGCTAGAAAGAAATGAAGAGGCTAGGATGAAGTTCAAAAGAGATAAAATGTCAGGTGCTTTGACCCCAGATGTTGTTGAGCCTAACAAGTAATTTGCTATGCCCTACAACTATTTTGAGAGACAAAAGGAGAAGAAGAATGAAGATAAGGAAGAGGCTGCAAATAAACCAAGCAGGGGAATAGTCATAAGGGAACCTGAAACATAAAAATGTATTTATTTTACTCCTTAAGGGTTGTAGGACTGTGTAAATTATTTTAAGCACACTGTCTAGTTATAATTATCTCCTTGAATGAAAATTACATTTTTGATTACGTGTCAAATCCTGCTCCTATGCATTTTGAATGTGTTTTCTATTTTATGGTAGTGTATATCATTGACTTGGGTTCTGACTTCTTCAAATAATGGGAGATTGTTGGGTCTATTGATCATAATGTCCTAGATTTGAAGAAGGCCCACAAGACAATGACATACACATGATTGTATATGATGTATGCTCTAAGTTCAATGTATACAGGTTGTTTTCTATTGCACTGATTTGACAGGTAGTCTGAGTCACAATGATAGATGGACTCAAGACAAGATGCTGGCAAAGCAGAAATTTCGTAAAGTCTAGAGGCGTTGAGTGAAGATAGTTCACTCAATGGCAAGAGGCTAAACGCATTCACAGAAGCTCAAGCAATCAAAGCCTCAGTGGTGTAGACAAGAAATCTGTTTAAGTCCAGAAGCATCGAGTGAAGACAGTTTACTCAATGCCAAGAACCAAAAGCATTGACATAACTCCATGCAGTCAAAGCCTGTGTGTTGCAATCTAAGGAATGTGTCTAAGGATAGAAGTATTGAGTGAATCCAGTTTACTCAACGCCTACTCGACTGGATTTTAAGATCAAGTATAAAAGCATTAAGTGTTGAAGATTCACTCGACGCTTCAAGGTACAAAAATCTACTAATGTTTCTGCGTTGAGTGACAAGGCTCCACTCAATGCCTAGGCATATTGTCTGAAATTTGCTAAGTCCAGAAGTTCTGAGTCATGCTGACATCATCAAGAATTTGAATGTGGCGGGTTTTTTATGCTAGATGACAAAAGGCGCCGCTTGCCCTTAGTAGAACATTAAATGCAAAATAAGTGTTGCAGTTGCCAACTCCGGTGGTCTATACTACACAGAGTCGTTGGACGGCTGTTGGGTATTGTATCCATAATGACTTTCTTTTGAAGAAGTGTCCCTTGAGCTAAGATGAATTGAGATTGCATTTGATGATGTCTATTTAGTTATGTGCTTGCATGACTATATTTCTAAGTACATTCCAATGTCAAGTTATAGTGGGTCATCAAACATAAGACTATACAATGTAATCCTTCATTGTATATGCTGTAACGCCCCCGATTTTTTTCCGATGATTTTATTTGATTTGATATCGTCATATTTATGACATCAGAGTGTTACCCTTTTTACGTCATGTTATCGGCGCTGCACCGTTAGTGCGTTTTCGCGTCCGTTAGATCTGACTGACCAGATTTTTTTGGATTTTCGGCGAAACTGAAAGTTTTCGAATTGATAAGTTAAATTCGTAGAGTCATAGTTCGCCTTCAGTGCGAGTTTCGTTTAATTCGGCACGCGTTTGGGCTTCCGTTCTGAGTCTTCTCGAGTAGTTATGGTTCTTCTCGACTAGCCCGTTTCAGATTTTTCTCGGACGCCATTTTGAGGGTCAAAACGGCATCAAATAACAAAATGGTTAACATGAAATTTGTTCATCTCGACGAGATCTACAACTTTCATGTTGACCACCTTTCGATTTGAAGCAATTATGAACCCCTAATTTCATTTGTTTCTGCTAGAACTCGAGTGTTGAGCTGCTACTCGAGGAATGCATGCTGGAACTCGAGTGTTGAGGTGCTACTAGAGTAAATTATGCTACTACTCGAGTACTACATGCTGGAAATCGAGTGGTATGCTGCTACTCGAGTAGATTATGTTGGAACTCGAGTGGTTCATGCTGCCACTCGAGTAGTCCGTTCCTATCTACATTCGGACGTCGTATCAAAATATGATTAACATAAAATATGTTCGTCTCGACGAGATCTACAACTTTCATGTTGACCATCTTTAGATTTGGAGCAATGTTTAGCCCATAATTTTGTCTTTTCTGCTGCAACTCGAGTGTTGAGCTGCTACTCGAGTAAAATATGATGCTACTCGAGTAATGCATGCTGGAACTCAAGTGTTGAGGTGCTACGCGAGTAAATTATTCTACTACTTGAGTACTACATGCTGGAACTCGAGTGGTATGTTGCTACTCGAGTAGATTATGTTGGAACTCGAGTTGTTCATGCTGCCACTAGAGTAGTCCGTTCCTGTCTGCGTTCGGGCGGCATTTCGAGGGCCAACACTACATCGAATCAAAAAATGGTTAACATAAAATTTGTTCGTCTCGACGAGATCTACAACTTTCATGTTGACTGTAATGCCCCGAAAATTGTATTTGAGTTGGTCGCATAAAAAGGGTTTTTTGGTGCCTGTATAGGGGTACACGGCCTAGGACACGGGCGTGTCCAAGGCCATGTCTGGCTGGTGATTTTTTGGTCGTTTTCATCACGAGAAGGACACGGCCAGGAACACGGTTTCATGATACGGGCGTGTCATTTGACACGGGCGTGTGCCTACCCATGTCAGTCACGGGCGTGTCGAGAGACCCGACACGGGCGTGTTAGGTGAGACAAGGGTGTGTCTTTGCCCGTGTGGTTGTTCTGCGTTCGACGATCGTGCCTGGATCGAGGCACACGGCTTGGGACACGACCGCGTGCCCAGCCGTGTTCGCCCAGGTTTGGAGATTTTTGAGCGGATCTGAGTCGTTCGTTTTCTTTAAATAAGATCCAACGGCCCGGATGGTTTCCTGCTCTGTTAAGGCCGAGAATAGGGGAGTTAATCCTTCATTTCTCTCCAAACATTCTCTCTCTCAAGGAGTTGGAAAGAGGAGGAAGAAGGAAGGGTTTTCCGACCGCCGGCGGAGTATCAGAGTGCCGTTTCGAGATCTGAGAGCGGATCCGTGGAGGAAAGTTCGTTACGAGGAGTTATGTCCCTGTAGTTTTTCCATGGTGCCAAAACGGACTACAATGGTAACGATTCTCTACTAGAGCATGTAAAGCTCTTTCTTTCTGCATGACGAATCCCGCTCCCGTGAGTGTGCAGTGAGTGCGTGGTGTTCCTTGGGGTTGATGTGAATAGTCCCCCTTGTGTTGCATATAGAGTCCGGAATTGAAGTACGGGCATAGGCATTGTGTGTGAAGCCTACCCGGACGTGTATTGTCTGGATCAGTGATATTGCATTTGATATGTTGTGCCGGAGAAGACTCCGTGCTTTAGGTTTTTTTTCGGGTTTCTACGCGGTAGATTGCAGCAGGGATCCTTGGAGGTTAGCTCCAAGGCGCACCCGGAAAACTGAGCGGAATCGTTGTTTTGCTAAATTGGCAGTCAGGGAACCGGCCTTGAACATAATTGGGTTATGTGATTGTTTGAAAATGTTGGGATCCGAGAGAAGCTTGGCCCGCACGTAGTACTTAAATTATCTATGCGATGTGAGTAATAGGCAAGTGGAATCGGACCTAGGCTATGTGGTTCGGTGCGAGAGACCCGAAAAGGGGATTGGCCGTTGGCATAGTTGGGAGCCTTAGACGCTGTTCAGAAAGGCTAAATGTTCACATGTTGTTTCCATCCTGGGGGTCGTGGTGAAGACGCTGAAATGTTAGGATTCAACGTTAATGTGCCCTGAGTGCACAGGGTGTTTGGCCGTGCGAGCCTACACCTGTGGCGAAACATATAGTTGCACTTTATTGTTTAGCTCGGATAATGAAATACAGGGAAAGAGCACCGCCGTCCTGAGTAAGGGGCGGGGTCGTTATAATTTGGTCGGCTTTTGGCTGACCGTTGCTTTGTTTGCCACCGTGCGGTGGAATGTGCTTGCAGGTGCTGCGGAGCCAAGTACAAAATAGCGGGCTGCAGCCCATGTTGCTGTATTGGCCCTAGAAGGCCAAAGAGAATAGTTGTACTTTACTTTTGTCATGTGTGGCCGACCTGCGAGCCGATGTATGAAAAACACTATTTATTAAGTGAATTATTGTAAGGCCATAAGGTCGTGTACCCTTTCAGTGTATTTTGGGTTTCATTCTAGTAGTGTGGTTGTGGACATTCATGTTTATTGGATTTACGTTTTGGGTTCTTTCAACTTTAAAAGCTTCCGCTATAATGCTCTTTGTAGGACGAGTAGTCTTAATTGGATAGTTTGAATATTCTTTTGTAACCCTTCCGACTGTCTGTGGTATATGGCGTCGGGTTCCAGCTGGACCTTCTGTTATATGCCATACGACGGATGGGGGTGTTACAATTTGGTATCAGACTTCTGGTTACGGTCAGGCTTAAATGAATTCGTGGGCGAATTCTTTTAAGGGGTGGTGAGCACATGTGTGCGTCATCGTTATAACATCAAGAAGAACCCATGAATGTTTACTTAGGAATGAAAAATACACTTGTTTTGAGGAACCTGCGTGTTCCTATAGTTGCTTTTTGCAATTTTGTTTAGTCACTTATTGGTGTTTTGTACGACTATAGATGACCGGGAGTGGCGCAGAGCCGACAAAACGTCTGGTTTCTGAGGATTATAGAGCACCCAACGACGTTCTTGAGACCCCTCCATCGTTTGAAACCATATGAAGGATTGTTGAAGTGGTGCTCGCTGTAACTAGTGCACAACAGGGAAGCAATGTGCAACCCTTTGTCCCTGTGATGACTTCAATGTCGGGTGGTGTGTTGGATCAAAGGACTTTAAGAAGGCCAGCATGCCAGCAGTTGAACATGTCCTTACTGTAGGGTACGCACTCGGTTGATGAGTATTTGCAGGCGTTTCTTTTTATAAGCCGCTAACCATGCTTTGAATTGGAGAACGAACAGTCTATAGTTGATAGATTCTATAATGGGCTGCTTGGTGAGCTGCGAATACTACTGCTAGGACCAAAACTATTGGGATTCCGAGCATTGGTGGAGTCGGCTAGATCTTTGGAAGTAGATATGGGGAAAATTCACCAGATACCAGTGAGTAGGGTATCGAACCCTGCAAGTCCTATGAGGGGTGAATCTCACAGAACGCTGAAGAAGAAGGTTAGATCGTTGACTAGCAAGATTACTTTCAACTGTCATACTTGCGGCAAGAAAGGGCACTTTTTCCAAGCTTGTCGAGATGGTGCTCAGAAGACTAAGGAATCTACGTCAGGAGCGGTTGAGGACTCTAGTGCCAAGAAAATAGAGTTCAAAATGCCGGCTATCTCAAAGTCTGGATATCGTAGGTGGTATAAGAAGGCTAGGACTTCGGGTCCAGCCCCCCTTTTGGTGCTTCAGGGGAAACTACAGGCCGAACCTCGGGTGCTTGTTATAACTGCGGGAAGACAGGGCATTTTGCTCGTGAGTGTTGGAGCGGACGTGCAAAGTCTGGGAGGGAGTCTGAAGTGTACAGTCGGGGCCAGTAGGAGGACAGGAAGCTCGCTGTCGTGGTGACAGGTACGGTTTAAAGTTATAGCAATTAACTGTAAATACATGTCGTCCTTGTGCATGTTAGCTTAGAACTATTTGTGTTGAGATTTGTCATGACTTTAGTTCATTTGGCGAGAGCATCGTTCATTTAGGGGGCTTCGCGTCCCTGTTTACCCAAAGGAATTGTATTGCGTGTCGGAGTACATCTTCCGATGGCAAAAGACATAATGGATGTGTTGTTGACTTGTAGTGCTCAATGTGCACGGATAGGGTCTGCGTAATGAAGATTCAGATTGGACACCAGGGGTTCGATTTGCGAGCGTTGATTCTACCGTTAGTAGAGTTCGACGTAATCTTTGGTATGGATTGGATCTCGGAGCAGGGTGCATGCATTGATTGCAACCGTAAGAAAGTTAAGTTGGGTCTGAACACTGATTGGGAGACTACTTTTGCGGGCATGAAGGGGTAGGGTAAGATTTTGATGTCAGCCCTTCAGGTGTTCAAGGCAGTTCGGTCTGGGGCAGAGTTGTTTGTCACTCTAGTGCAGACTTCGACGCCTAAGCCAAGTCTTGACAGTATTCCAGTTATGTCCGAATATCCCAATGTGTTCCCAGATGATCTCCCACGAGCCCCTCCTCAACGGGAGATTGATTTTACCATTGAGCTGGTACCGGGTGCCAAACCGGTGTCGCGCTCTCCATATCGGATAGCACCAAGAGAGATGGCAGAGTTGAAGGTGAAACTGCAAGAGTTGCTAGAGCAAGTTTATGTGCGTCCAAGTTCGTCACCTTGGAGCGCACCAGTTCTCTTTGTTAAGAAAAAAGATGGGAGCTTGCGGATTTGTATCGACTATCGAGAATTGAACAAGCTTACGGAGAAGAACAAATATCCGATCCCCAGGATTGACGATCTATTTGATCAGTTGGTTGGGTCAACAGTATATTCGAAGTTAGATCTGAAGTCCGGTTACTACCAGTTGAGTATAAGGGAGAGCGACATCCCAAAGACAACATTCAGTACGCGGTTTGGGCATTACGAGTTCATGGTCATGCTGTTTGGGTTGACGAATGCTCCATCCGTATTTATGGATCTGATGAACAGGACATTCAGAGAGTACCTGGATCGTTTCGCGATAGTATTTATCAATGATATCCTGGTGTACTCGCAGTGTGAAGAGGACCATTACAATCATCTACACATGGTGTTGGAGACGTTGAGGAGGAACCAGTTGTATGCTAAGTTCTCTAAGTGTGAATTCTGGTTATCCTCGACAGCGTTCCTTGGTCATGTTGTTAGTGGAGAGGGGATAGCTGTAGATCCGGCGAAGATAGTGGCGATACGGGAGTGGCCTGCTTTGACTACAGTGGCAGAGGTCCGGAGTTTTTTGGGGCTTGCTGGCTACTACAGGGGCTTCGTAGAGAACTTCTCGCGGATAGCGCTACCACTCACGATGTTGACTCGGAAGGATCAGAAGTTTGTGTGGTCTCCGGAGTGCGTACAGGCTTTTGAAGAGTTCAAGATCTATAGTGATGCTTCGGGCAGTGGTTTGGGTTGTGTTCTGCTATAGCATGAGAGAGTGATAGCCTATGGTTCATGACAATTGAAGGCTCACGAGAGAAATTATCCGGTCCACGACTTAGAGTTAGCGGCCGTGATATTTGCTCTAAAGCTTTGGAGGCACTACCTATACGGTGTGAAGGTCAATATTTACACCGATCATAAGAGCTTGAAGTACCTGTTGGACCAAAAGGATCTGAACATGAGGCAGCGGAGGTGGATGGAGTTCTTAGGGGACTACACCTTCAAGATACAATATATGAGTGGGAAGGGAAATGCAGTGGCGAATGCGTTGAGTCGCAGGACTCCGGCACTGGACAACTGGTTATCGGTACATGATGAGAGATTGGTCCATGAGTTGGAGGCTTTGGAGATATCTTGTGTCGACAAGCAGTCTAGTGCTAAGGCGAAACTAGTTTGGACAGAGGTGCAGTGTGACCTAGCTGATAGAGTTCGTCGGGCTTTGGTTCAGGATAACAATATGAAGCAGATCTGGGATGAAACATTGGAATGGGTCAAATTCCCACTTTGTTGTTGAGGATGGTTTGCTATGGTAGGACGATCGCCTATGCGTTCCTAGTGCGGATAATCTTCAGGAGGAATTGATGTATGAGGCTCATCATACTAAGTACTCAATCTACCCGGGAAGCACGAAGATGCATAGAGACATGAAAAAATTATTCTGGTGGTCAGGTTTGACGAAGGATGTAGCACTTTATGTGGCCAAGTGCCGTACATGTGCATTGGTGAAGGCGGAATGCCAGAAACCCGGAGTTTTCTTGAAGCCCCTACCAATCCCAGAATGGAAATTCGATGACATATCTATGGATTTTGTGCATGGTTTGCCGAAGTCACAGAAGGGAAACGACGCCATTTGGGTGGTCGTAAATTGGTTGACAAAGGTGTCGCACTTTATTCCGGCCAGGAAGGAAGATCCGGTGGAAAAGTTAGCGAAACTCTACGTGGATAATATTGTACGATTGCATGGTGTGCCCCGCAGTATTGTTAGTGACCGAGATGGATTCTTTACGTCGAAGGATTGGAGGTTGGTGCATAGTATGTTGGGTACGAAGCTGAGTTTCAGCACAGCCTTTCATCCACAGACGGGTGGTCAGACCGAGAGGGCCAACAGGACTATGGAGGACATGCTTCGCATGTGCGTCCTAGATTTCAGAAAGCATTGGGAGGATCACCTGTATATGGTGGAGTTTGCGTATAACAACAATTTTCAGGCGAGTATTAGTATGGCGCCTTTTGAGGCCTTCTACGGGAGGAAGTGTCGTACGTCGTTGTCTTGGTTGGAGGCAGGCGAATCGAAGTTGTATAAACGTCAAGCGGTGGAAGACTCCACTACAATGGTGCGTACAATTCAGGAAAGGTTGAAGGTCGCTCAGGACAGGCAGGCAAAGTATTACAACGCCAAGCATAGGAATGTGGAGTTCAGTGTTGGCGATATGGTGTATCTAAAAATCAAGCCGTTCAAGGGTGTATTGCGAGTTCGACGCTTGAAGAAGCTCCGTCCGAGATACCTTGGACCATTTGAAATCCTGGAGCGTGTTGGCGAGGCAGCGTATATATTGAAGCTGTCGGTGGAGTTGAGCGGGCTACATGATGTGTTCCACGTGTCGGTGTTGCGTAAGGCGGTGTAAGAGCCTTCGTAGATCATTGCGGACAATCAAGTACCGGTTGATTATGAGTTGACAACAAGGGTCAAGCCAATACGTATTGAAGATGTTGCAGTCAAATGACTCCGCAATAAGGAGGTCCGGATGGTTAAAGTCCGTTGGGATAACTGCGGACGGGAGGAGCTTTCATGGGAACGAGAGCAAGCTATGTTGGGGGAATACCCCGAGTTATTCCACTCAGGTATTATTTAGGTTTGTGTACCGTTACTTAATTTCGGGACGAAATTCCTTAAGTGCGGGAGATTTGTAACGCCCCGAAAATTGTATTTGAGTCGGTCGCGTAAAAAGAGATTTTTGGTGCCTGTATAGGGGTACACGGCCTAGGACACGGGCGTGTCCAAGACCATGTCTAGCTGGTGATTTTTTGGCCATCTTCATCCCGAGAAGGACACGGCCAGGAACACGGTTTCATGACACGGGCATGTCATTTGACACGGGCGTGTGCCTACCCATGTCAGTACCCGTGTTCATTTGGGTCGTGTCAGTTGGCGTGGCAGTTATGCGTGACATGCCCCTGGTCACGGGCGTGTCGAGAGACCCTACACGGGCATGTCAGGTGAGACATGGGCGTGTCTTTGCCCGTGTGGTTGTTCTGCATTCGATGATCGTGCCTGGATCGAGGCACACGGCCTGGGACACGGCCGTGTGCCAAGCCGTGTTCAGCCCAGGTTTGGAGATTTTTGAGCGGATCTGAGCCGTTCATTTTCTTTAAATAAGATCCAACGGCCCAGATGGTTTCCTACTCTGTTAAGGCCGGGAATAGGGGAGTTAATCCTTCATTTCTCTCCAACCATTCTCTCTCTCAAGGAGTTGGAAAGAGGAGGAAGAAGGAAGGGTTTTCCGACCGCCGCGGAGCATCGGAGCGTCGTTTCAAGATCTAAGAGCGGATCCGTGGAGGAAAGTCCGATACGAGGAGTTCTGTCCGTGTAGTTTTTCCATGGCGCCAAAACGGACTGCAAGGGTAACGATTCTCTACTTGAGCATGTGAAGCTCTTTCTTTCTGCATGAGGAATCCCGCTCCCGCGAGTGTGCGGTGAGTGCGTGGTGTTCCTTGGGGTTGATGTGAATAGTCCCCCTTGTGTTGCATATAGAGTCCGGAATCAAAGTACGGGCATATGCATTGTGTGTGAAGCCTACCCGGACGTGTATCGTCTGGATCGGTGATGTTGCATTTGATATGTTGTGCTGGAGAAGACTCCGTGCTTTGGGTTTTTTTCGGATTTCTACGCGGTAGATTGCAGCAGGGATCCTTGGAGGTTAGCTCCAAGGAGCACCCGGAAAACTGAGCGGAATCGTTGTTCTGCTAACTTGGCGGTCAGGGAACCAGCCTTGAACATAACTAGGTTATGTGATTGTTTGGAAATGTTGGGATCCGAGAGAAGCTTGGCACGCACGTAGTACTTAAATTGTCTAGGCGGCGTGAGCAACGGGCAAGTGGAATCGGACCTAGGCTATGTGGTTCGGTGCGAGAGACCCGAAAAGGGGACTGGCCGTTGGCATAGTTGGGAGCCTTAGACGGTGGTCAGAAAGGCTAAATGCTCACATGTTGTTGCCATCCTGGGAGTGGTGGTGAAGACGCTGAAATGTCAGGATTCACCGTTAATGTGCCCTGAGTGCACGGGGTGTTTGGCCGTGCGAGCCTACACCTGTGGAGAAACATATAGTTGCACTTTATTGTTTAGCTGGGCTAATGAAATGCAGGGAAAGAGCACCGTCGTCCCGAGTAAGGGGCGGGATCGTTATAATTTGGTCGGCTTTTGGCTGACCGTTGATTTGTTTGCCACCGTGCGGTGGAATGTGCTTGCAGGTGTTGTGGAGCCGAGTACCAAATAGCGCTGGAGCCCATGTTGTTGTATTGGCCGTAGAAGGCCAAAGAGAATAGTTGTACTTTACTTTTGTCATGTGTGGCCGACCTGCGTGCCGATGTATGGAAAACACTATTTATTAAGTGAATTATTGTAAGGCCATAAGGCCGTGTACCCTTTCAGTGTATTTTGGGTTTCATTCCAGTAATGTGGTTGTGGACATTCATGTTTATTGGATTTAAGTTTTGGGTTCTTTCAACTTTAAAAGCTTCCGCTAGAATGCTCTGTGTAGGACGAGTAGTATTAATTGGATAGTTTGAATATTCTTATGTAACCCTTCCGACTGTCTGTGGTATATGGCATCGGGTTCCAGCTGGACCTTCTGTTATATATCATGCGACGGATGGGGGTGTTACATCGACCACTTTTCAATTTGTAGAAATCTTCAACCTCTATTTTCATTTTTCGCGCACCCGCTCGTAAAAGTCTGTTTTTAGACAAAACTTTTTATAAATACCTATATATATATATACGTATACTTAGAATTAGAACCGGCCCCACTTTTCCTTTAGGACTTCTTCTTCTTCTTCACTGAACCGAACCAGAACTGAAGAAACGTGAGGACGGCGATGGCGGAGCGTGAGATTTCGTGAACCTTCCAGTCATCGCTAACGGGGTTCCGGTGCTCGAAATCTTCATTCGAGCATATATTTTAAAAGCTCTCGGCGAGATCTACGTTACCGTGGAAATTTTCTTCCCATTTCTTGAGATTTCTCGTTAAGGTTTTTGGCCCTAACTTCAATTTCGTCCACTCTTATTCAGATTTCGGCTTCTCTCGTCTCCCTTAGTCCCGATCTGCAACGAGGTGTGATTTGGAGGCTTTCTCTGGTAAAGCCAAGGAAAGTGGCTCCTTTCCTCTCCTTTTCCATAAGTTCTTATGGTAAGACTTTGATCTTATATTAATGTTCCTGTTTCTTTTAGACTATAAGATGTTAAAACTTTTTAGGCTTACGCTTAGGGTAAATATTTCGACGCCGTTGAGCGTAGGATGTGTTGCGCTTAGTTTAGGTCGATTATAGGTCGTGCTCTTCGATTTAGTGTTGTAATACTTAGGCGCTGTGTTGATTTTTGAGATAGTGATGTTGGGGGTATGAGTGTTAGTTGTGGTTAGCATACCACCCAACCGGGAGGCCCCTTCTTTCGGTGGATCATCACAGTGGGGGTATGCTTAGTTTCTCCTTTCCTGGACTGTTGGGTTCTGGTTGGCCCGGTTTGTCCATGTTTGCGGACCACAGTACCGATTATGAGACGGTTGAGGATCCAGTGTTGGGCTTAGGGGCTAAATTTTGCTAATTATGCCCAGACTTTTCATCTTCTCACTTGGTGCATTCTTTTTAATTTAGAGGTTATTATATTGGTTAACCTTTCTCTGTTTATACTATTTGGCTAATTGTTGCTGTTTTTTTTGCATTCTTCCTCCTTGGGTTGGGTTTGGTACACACTCCTTTGTTTGGCTTACTCACTTGCTTACCTGTGCTTTTGCCACTTATTTTTTTGGCTTGCTGATGTGTTCTTCTCTTGAATGCCTCCGGTTCAGGGCTGTAGCCGGTTGTGCAGCTGAGTAGTTTTGTTGCTGGGTTTGCTGAGGGTGCCTCGAGGTTGCGAGGTAGCTTTTGTTCTTTTGTAGTATCCTTCAAACTTGATAACTTTTAGTGGGTTCGTGTCAGGTGTTTGATGCTCACTAATTGTTTAATGTCGTTCTTGGATATTTGGCTAGTTGCTAGTGTCTACTTTTGTGTTAGTAGTTCTTTCTCTCTGGGAAGGATTTAAGCTAGGATGCTTATAGGTATTTTCAACTATAAAACCAACTATTATTACTATATCATGCAAATCATGTTTTAAAACTTTAAATCACTATATTTAAATACCGTACAAACTACTTCGATATCATTACTATAAATTTAGTGTAATGCATGCCTTGAGTTTTTTTTGGATGCTGGACTCATGTAGGATGTCTAACCTATTTACTATAGTATTTTTCGCTGCATTTAACTACTTTTCTTCTGGTGGACTCGTGAGCCACTAAGCCGAGGGATACAGCTAATTGCCTAACTTAAAATAAACTTCTTCAATAAAACATTTAAATCATATTTTTAGTATTGAGTTGGAGTGTTGCCTGAGCGTCTACAGTTATCCCCTGCTGACGTGGCATCATGACGAGCATTTTCCCTTACTATGATATTTCGTCGTTGTGGCAAAAATGCGGGTTGTGACATAGGCCAATGTATTGACTCACGTGTAATCTATCTATTAGGCTGTACTTCTGATTCAAGCACACTAGGAGAATCAAGGAAGGATAAGTTGATGCATTCAGAAGAACAAAATCTTTCTCTAAGTAAAATTCGTCGAGTATAATAGTGAATACTCGTCGAATTCGTCGAGTATACTCATGTATACTCGTCTAATTCATCGTGTATACTTACTAGCACTCAGCAAAATCGTCGTATTTACTTAGGGAATAACCTCTAAGTTCTTGGAAATCAGTTATGTAAAAATCATCGAGTATCTTCACGTATACTCGTCAAATTCATCGAGTGTATCAATCGATACTCGTCGAATTCGTCAAATATATATCGATAAACGATGAATTCGTCGAGACTCTCTGGATATGCCTTACGTTCTCGAATTTACTTCTCTGGATTTCTCCCTATCAAATTCGTCAAATGTCACTTTGTCTATGCGTCGAATGTGTTTAGAGTATCTACTGATACTCGCCGAATTCGTCGGGTAAGCTATTCGATATTCGTTGAGTATCTCTTCAAGAAAGCATTGAGTTATCTGTTGGATCTGTCTGGAATCATCTAAGTTATTTTCTTCGATTTTCGAAGCAGTTCGACGAGTAGACCAGTATATACTCAATGATACTCGACGAATTAAACTTGGGGTTTATTTTTTCTATTTTCAAATTTCCGACATGGATCGTCTAGACCGCCATGTACATTAACTAGCAGATTTCTCAATATGGAAGGAATCTTCTAGCAGTTAGAGGAGATGTTCATATAAATACCTAGGGTGGATTTCAAGAAATCCTAATCGTGCATTTCCAAGCTCAAATCGAGAAATTCCAAGAAAAGCTCTCGTCGGCCTTCTTTTCATTCTTCACGATACTCTCAGATGACAAAGACGTGACATACGATTCGTTCTTCATCAAGCATGTCGACTAGATCCTTGAACTCTGAAGGTTATCATACTACTCAGATCTAGTTGATCTGTGTGTTCAGATCAAGACCATAAAGATTTCAGATTCTCTTTCTCCTCAAGATTTTCAAGTTCAATATTTCAGAGAAAAGGAAGACTGAAGATTTCAGAACTAAAGAAGATTATTTTTAATCTTTGTTTATGTAAATCTTTTATACTATTGTAGGAGGTTTTGCCTCTGAGTTGTAGATCCTTATTTTAGGACCGTGTTGTAGGAGAGGTTGTTCTTCGAGTTGTAGGAGAGATTGTTCTCCGAATTGTAGGAGAGGTTGTTCTCTGGGTGGTAGTAGAGTTGTCTCCAAGTTTTTAGGAGTTGCGGATCCGAGGTGTAAGATTGTGTTCAATCTGAGATAAAGGTGAAGAAGCCGAATCTAACTCTTCGTGATAGATAGATGAGGCGGGACAGTGGATGTACATAACTCGTGGAACCACTATAAATTCTATGTGCTTTTGTGTGCTTATTTTTGTACAAATTTTTATTCCGCTAAAATACGCAGAACTCACCTATTCACCCTCCTCAATGTGATTTAGGTTGACCACTAGACACTTTCAATTGGCATCAGATGGGTGTTGTTTAATATAAGGTTAACACCTTGAACAAGATCTATGTCTAGTTATCAAGAGAATTCGCTTATCTGCAATGGATAGAAGCAAAGATATGTCTTCAATGAAGTTGCCTGTGTACACCAAGGAGAACTTTCCCATGGGGAAGGAGAGAGTTCAATTCTACATGGTAGCTGCTGATTAGTGCATTTTTCAGATTGTTGAAGAAGGACCTCACATTCTTACACATCCATCAGCCCTGAATCCTACTGTTATGATTACCAAGAAAATAATGGACTTGACCAAGGATGAAATTGCCCTAGTCTCTTTAGATAAAAGGCAAAGAATATCATAGCTAGTGCAGTGGATGACTATATGCTACAAAATCTATTCCACTGCAAATCTGCCAAGGAGATGTGAGACTGCCTCGTCATTCTCATTGAAGGAACTGAAGAAGTTAGAGACGATCAAAGATCTCTACTTAATTAAGAATATGAGGCGTTCAAGGAAGGCTCATGTGATACAATTGCAGATAGCTTTGAAAAATTATTTAAGATCTTCAACGGCCTTAGAAACTATGGTCGTACATTTACTATTGGTGAGCTTAACGACAAATTTCTAAGATCCCTGACAAAAGACTGGGACACCAAGGTGGTAGCCATTATGGAATTTGGAAAGCTGCCAGAGATTGATCCCCAAAATATTTTCGGAAAGCACCTCTCCTATTAACTACAAATGAATACTGAAAAGAAAGAGGAGCAAAACAACAAGATTTCAAGCAAAGAGAAGTCGGTAGCTCTGAAGGCCGAAGGGTCAAGAAAATATAAAGACATGTCACCAGTAAGGACATGAGCTTCTGATGACCAAAAAGATTTAGAGCCAAGCACGTCAGACTTTGAATTGTTTGAGGGAGAATTCTTGCCAATCTCCAGGCAATTCAAAAGACTGCTTAGCAAGAGGAAGCAAATGAAAAATCAATCCTCCTCTAACTTTAGATGATCACATAGTGATGGTGGTTGGTCCAAGAAAAGCTACAACCGAGATGACAGATATAAGTGTAAACCGAACAAGCATTCTTCTTCTGACATACTTTGTTGCTTTGTAATAAGCCAGGACACGTGATTGTTGAGTGTCCGTATAAGCAGAAGGAAGGATCCAAGAAAGTAGAGAACAAATCCTTCAAAGGAAAGAGGAAGGAAGAGAAGAGATTCATTGTAAAGAAGTCAAAGTCTCTTAGTGATAGTAACTCAAGTGATTCAAGATCTGAAAATGAAGAAGCTTACTTCGGGCTCATGACTCAATTATAAGAGGAAGTAGGCGATTCCCAATTCAACGAGAAGATAAACTCTCACACAATGCTCTCTGAATCTAAAACTTCTACTAATGGTCATGAAAACTATTCTTCGGAGGAAGATGATTCTGATTTGATGGCTCAACATCAAGAACTTTTGAGAGATTTTGACAAATGCCGTAAGATATTCAAAAAGCAATCAAAAGAGATTGCTTCTCTCAAGGCAGCGGAATCACGACAGAAGGAGGAAATTGTTGAATTAACTCCTCTCAGAGATGAAGTTCACTCCTTGAAAGAGGAATTAAAATTTCTTTCTGGACTATTAAGTTAGAGGGAGAACTACTTCGATGAGCTAAAAAAAGCTCTTGGTAGAAAGGAAACTTGTTGAAAGGTACTCTAAGCCAAATCCCATTCTTCCTCTCATTGATGAATTCTCTGCTCCTAAGAAAGATATTGGTCTTGGTCACTTAGCTTAAAAAGACAAGGCTACTAAGAGAGTCGATACCAAAGGCAAAGTGAAGGCACCTCAAAGTCAACCATCTTTTAAGAAGGTAATCTTTCCCACAATTAAATATGACTTTAAGACGTCCTATGGTTACTAGGTTTTTGATCAGGTGCCCTGCCACCACATGTTTTTGTTCAGGTGCCCTGTTACCACAAGTTTTTGATCAGGTTCCCTGTCACCACAAGATCTATTTTCTAAGGGAGATCTAGAAACCCTTTGAGCTTTTGATCAGGTGCCCAAAACCAAAACCAAGTCTTTTGATCAGGAGACTTGACAACTAAAGGATTAACTTTTGAAGGGAGTTATAACCTTGTACACAGTGAAGAAAAATAAAATTGATATTGTCTTCTCTGTCTCAATCCTCTGAGAAGACTAGTGGATTTTGTGATGTTGTCAAAGCTCCCCCTGAGTTATAGATCTGATCAGGAGTGGAGACTTTGCTTTAGCGTGTAGGCCTTCAAATATGAACACTTCTTCTTCCAGTATATGTATCTGAGTAATTGTGAAGTTGATCTCAGAATGATGATTGTTTGTTGGAAGAAAAGCTTGAAAAAGAAAAATGATGAACAAGATGTGATGTGTCTCTGTTTCTTGTTCTTTATTGCAGATGTTCTCTTCTTATTTTTCCTGACAAACTATTATTCTTTGTAAGAGTATCAGAATGTTAGGCTTGTTCATTGTCTCCAGCAATCTTTTTAAAATCTCTTTTATATATTGATTGCTGATTTGAATTTTGAAATTCCTTGAAGTCATCTGTATATTTTTTGGGAAATTGAACAGCTGTTTTTGTCTTCATTGTATTTCCTCAATTGTCCTAGTAAATATGTTAAGTAATAACTCTGTGAAATCCCTAATTATTGCTGGCGGGAAAGAGCTATATTCTTGAGAATATAAGCATTAATTATCAGAGTATGACTTTCTTAATTAATGAACTTAAATTTCCTTAGTCGAACTGAGAAACTGCAGAGAACATTAGTCGAGCAGAACCTGGATGGAGTTAGTCGACCTCAGTAAAGTTTCCGTCGACCTAAGCACCAAGTTCATCGAGCTGATAATTCTACTTCGTCGAGATGAGCTCCAAGATCTTCGAACAGAAAAATGTACTTGCCAATCTGAGCTCCAAGTTCGTCAAGCTGAGAAGGCACTTCGTTAAGCTGAGATTCTGATATAATCTCACAGTTCGTCGAGTTCAACTCAGAGAAGGAACTCTGAGTTCATCGAGTTGAGTTCAACGATCGTCGAGCTGAGTTCAGCTATCGTCGAACACATTTTCTTTAATCTTCAAAACTTCCTTATCTCTTAAGTCTTGTGTTCTCTGAAGTCTTTTGAAGGTAGGACTCAGTGATCTAACCCTTAAGTGATTGACCTAAATCCTGAAACTAACATATGACCCTAGACTATACATGGTGGGTCATCAAACCTAATAATGAACCTAGCCCAAATCACAAGTAGGGTTCCAACAAAGATCAATCGTATAAGAAGAATGGATATGAGAATACTAGCATGGTGGGATAGAGTCCTATCCAAATAAACACCTATATTCGAGAAGGAGAAGGATAAAAATAAGAAAGTTGTGGTAGTGGAAGAAGAATCATCCAGTGATTCTGAAGTTCAAGGAAGTTCTAGCTCATAAAAACAAGATGATACAATAGCTGAAAAATCTCCAAGGCCCTCACCTGGAACTGGTGATCAGGAGCAGGAGGAGACAATACAAGAGATGGATTACATTAAGGGGGAGAACCTCAATACTATGCCTAAAATAGTACAGGATCCTGTAGACACCATAGTGATGAAAGTAATACAAGAACTAGAACAGGAAATGACTAATAGGGAAAATAAGAAGGTAGTATCCAAGGAGACTGAAGATGAAATCATTCTGAATCAAGATATAGATATCTAGGGGAGATGACTGCACTTTCAGAGGACCCAGTTCCTGATACTGAAACTTAATAAGATGATGTCAACCTAGAAAGCACCAACATTGGTGAAGAATGTACAAGGGTTGAGGGGGAGTTAGCAGATGTAGCCCCAAATACTGAACGAGCTAAGGAGGCAAAATCAGTTGAAGTAGTTAGTTCCTCTAAATCTGAAAGGGAAGAAGCTTCTCAGATAAAGAAAAGAAAATTGTCTGAACTCAAAAATAAGAGTAGTAGCTATAAGAAAACCATTCAGTATAGCACAACTCCTACTCCTACTATGGATTTAAGCTCACTTCTAGTTCAAATGCAGATCATGCTAGATAAACAAAGAAATCAACTTGAAATATATGTAGATGAAAGCAATAAGGAGTAGCAATTCCAGCAGACTGGAGTGTCGAGACAATTCAACTGTCTTAACATAGTGAAGAATTAAAGAAAGTATAAAAGTGTTGACACCGACAGACTGCAATGTCAAGACAATTCAACTGTCTTGACACAGTGAAGAATTAAAGCATGTATAAATGTGTCAACACCGTGCAGATAGTTATATAGAGACAATTCAACTGTCTCGACATTGTGCGGATTTAAAGATGTCGAACAGATGATAATTGTGTCGAGACAAGTCAACTGTCTTGACACCTTCAAGTTCAGACTGAAAATTCTACTAGGTAAAATTATGTCGAGACTACTAAGATGTCTCGACACCTTCTGAGATCACTAAGTAATATCGTGTCGAGACATGTGGAACATCTTGACACTTTTAATCCTGAAGTTGAACAGAGTCAACACAGAAGTGTCAAGTCAGTCAGAAATGTCACATTAGCTACAGTATCGTGATGTCTCGTTAGAAAATGTTTGAAGGAAAAATTAGAGCCTGATGGCGTAATGATGACATCATCATTCAGAAGCCAACAACCTGTAAAGGCTATAAATAGAGGGGTTGTCTACACAGAAAGTGGTGAATCAAAAAATCAATCAGATAGATCAGAAATTCTCTCATTCTAATTTCTTCCAATTCAGGGGAGGACGACAACTCCAAGGAGAAGAAGGAAGATGAAGGTCGTCAAGAAAATCTCCATATCCTTTCATCAAGTTGATCAGAAGATTAAGGTGTATATGATCTACAATATCTTCAAGGAAATTAAGCCGATCATCATCAAAAAGATTACAGATCCAGAGAAGTATCTCTTCAGCCAGATTATTCATCAAGATTTAATTCTTTATTGTTGAATTGAAGAATCTGAATTCTCAGATAAGTCATATTACAGATTTGTTGTTTTCTGATTATATTTACCTCTTAATTTTTGCAAGATCTTTTTGACATCTGAGTCAGTAGGAGAGTTAATCTCTGAGTTGTATGCATAATTTATAAAGGTTGAGGTAGGGTTCTTGAGGGACCAGAGATAGATGATTTGAGTGGGATCATTGAGGTGTAAGCTTGTGTTTTAAAGGCTAAGGTAGGGTTCTTGAGGGACCTGAGGTAGGAGATTGGGTGAATCTCGGAGGTAGGACTAGTTGGTCTGAGTGTAGGTTTCTTAATAGAAACTGAGCTTGTAAGATCTTTTGATCTAAGTTGAAGAGGAGGAGATATAACTTTATTTAGCACATTGCTAGTGAGTAAGAAGGGGGAAAG
This sequence comes from Platanthera guangdongensis, assembly GCA_039583875.1. Lineage (NCBI taxonomy): Eukaryota > Viridiplantae > Streptophyta > Magnoliopsida > Asparagales > Orchidaceae > Platanthera > Platanthera guangdongensis. Next base: position 47,599,007 of record CM077153.1, on the reverse strand, counting down.
TGGATGTATCCTAGATAGGGGAACCACTATAAATTCTCTGTGTAATTTGTATTAAATGTGCTATATTTTGTGGATTGATTGTGTTGTGTTATTGTGAAAGTATATTATATGTTGGACATAATATCTGCTAAACCTTTAGTCTAAGTGACAGAATTTTAAAATACACCTATTCACCCCCACCCCCTCTAGGTAATTAACTACCTATAGAGTTATCTTTCAAGGAGCAGCTATCATGTTAGTCTCCACCCTCAATATTTACACAGATTTTTTCCACTACCTGCCCATTCAGAGTTTCTAGGGCTTTAGCTGGAATCTCTTCAGACTGAGATCCACCCAGTTGATTTCTTATTGCAGGTTCAGAGGAAATTGAAACCTGAGCACTCATGTCACTCCTTGATTCCTCAGAGGATTCATTCAGTTGAGGATCATGTGGCTCCTCCTCACTGCTTTCAGAAGGACTGCTTTTTGTGTTCTCTACAGTGACCAGTGCTGCTTTTTTTCTTGTCCACCTTTATTTGTAGAAATGGCAGCAGTACTTTGTCCCATCTATCAGACATCTTTGAATCCATTCCCCTTATTTGATGAATTTTAGTTCCTAGTCTCACATTTAGGATCCCTAAAATAGACACATGGAGATATTGACACAGAATTCTCCCCAAATTTGGTTCAACCATGTATTCTACTATTCTATTAAAGATTACTTTGCCCTAGTCAGTCCTTTTGGAATGAATGACTCGTATCATGAGCTCAAACATTTTTCTGGAGATTTTATTGTGAGACCTTATCTTGCAGATTAGTGCCTTCCCAATCACATTAGCCAGAAATTTACCTTTGAGATTCATCTCCTTTCCTAACACTCATCCAGTGGTGTGCTTTGAAATTCCACACCACTTGAGTGCAGGCATCACATCATTTTGATAAAGTTACTCTTCTTCATCAGATGGCTTGAACTTGGGCAAATGTAGCATCTTACTTAGTCATCTAGGGGACATCTTGACCTTGTGCCCGCTGTTGGATGACTTGAGTTTTGTTGAGGAGGAGTCAATATTGGCAATCGAGTGCAGTTCAAGTAATCCTCTCTTCCATATCGAGCTTGGCTCAGACAAAACAAACTCTAGGTCAGCGACCTATATCAAGTGCAGAACCAGATAAACTTCCCCTAGAGCATCCTTGAAACCATTTCGCCATAGTTCAGATCCATTGAAAGGAAATCCATTCATTTTGGAGCCATTTAAAGTGTTTGAATCTCTAGAGTTTTGGACGATCTTTCGGTGCAGGGAGGCAGAAAGTCACACAGGGCTAGGAATAGTATTTTTATTCTAAGCATGCGCACTTCTATTTATAGTTTCCTCTTATTTAAGAAAATGGAGAGGCACGTACCCATTGTGATAATCACGAAGAGATCAAAGGCTGAGATTAACCCCGTGAGATAGCCACAATCTAAAGTGCCTGGCAGTATGTGTTGAGTGAATTCAACGTACTCGACACCTGAAGTTGTCTCAACACACGCGATGCTCTCGACGCCAAGACACTTGAACTCAGTGCACTCGAAGCCTGATGTTGTCTCAGCGCACTCAAAGCCTGATCAATTAGATTCATATCTTCTTTGTTATCCCGTAGGGATTAATACTACCTGCAACTAAAATTCATGAAGAGCTACTAAGCTATACTAAATTCTTCATACCCAATTCAAATTTAAAGGTGTTGAACTTGGCTTGATCTAGTAACTTGGTGAAGATATCAGCCACCTATTTGTCTGTAGGGAAAAACTCAAGACTGATGTCCTCACTTTCCACATTCTCTCTAATAAAATGATACATAATATCTATGTGCATAGTCCTGATATGAGATACATGATTCCGAGCAATAAAGATTGCACTAGTAGAATCATAAAATATGGGACTTCTACTTAGCTTGAGATTGTAGTTCTGAAGTTGTTGCTGGATCCAAAGTAACTGAGCACAACTGCTTCCAGTTGATATGTATTCGGATTCAACTGTTATAATAGCAACACTTGTATGCTTCTTGCTGCTCCAAGACACAAGCCTTCTTCCTAGATATTGACAGGAGCAGAGGTGCTTTTCATGTCTTCTCTACAACCTGCAAAGTCTGCATCTGAATACCCAGTTAATTCTAAATTATTATTCCTATGGTACCACAGGACAAGATAATGTGTGCCCTTAGGATATCTTAGAATTCTTTTAGATGCAGAATAATGAGACTCCTTAGGGCTAGCCTGGTATCTAGCACAAACGTATATATCATACATAATGTCTAGACTACTAGCAGTAAGGTAGAGGAGGGAGCCAATTATACCTCTATACAAGGTTTTATTAACAGGTTTACCTATCTCATCCTTGTCTAATGACACATTTGACCCCATAGGAGTTTTCATTATGGAGGCTCTCTCTATTTCAAATTTTCAAATTAACTCCTTAGTGAACTTAGATTGAGAGATGGATAGTACATTCTTAGACTGTATTACTTTGAGGCCCAAGAAGTACTTGAGTTCGCCCATACAACTCATCTCAAATTTCTCTTGCATAAGTTTAGCAAACTTCTTGCAGAGGCCATCATCAGTAGACCTAAAAATTATGTCATCTACATAAATTTGGACTAGTATGATCTTACCCTTGACTTCTCCTAGGAATAATATTGTGTTTATCTTTTCCCTTGAGAATTTGTTTTCAATGAGAAAGCTAGACAGGGTTTCATACCATGCCTTAGGGGCTTGCTTCAACCCATATAAAGCCTTTCTAAGCTTAAATATATAATCAAGAAAGATAGAGTCAACAAAACCTGAGGGTTGCTCAACATAGACCTTTTCTTTTAGGTCACCATTTAGGAAAGCGGACTTTACATCCATTTAGTAGACCTTGAATCCTTTATGTGCAGCATATGTAAGGAACAGTCTTATTGCTTCTAATCTAGCTACTGGTGCAAAGGTTTGATCAAAATCAATACATTCCTCTTGCATGTATCCCTTGGCCACCAGTCTAGCTTTTTTCTTAATTATAACACCATTTTCATCAAGTTTATTCATATAGATACACTTGGTTCCAATAATGTAATGTCCTTGTGGTATGGGAACCAGCTTTCAGACCTTGCATATCTTGAACTGGTTCAGTTCTTCTAGCATTACCACAATCCAAAATGGGACTATGTTGGCATCTTTAAACCTTTTAGATTCAACCTAATACAGAAAGATGGAGTACAAAGAAATGTTAAGACTTTTGCACCTTGTTGTAATCCCTTGGTTAGCATCACTAATGATTTGATCTCTTGGATAATCCCTCAAATGCCCGACAGCTACTAGAAATCTATTCTCAGCACCTTGACCTTCAATAGCTGGATCATGCTGGTCTTCATCCATGTCCTGTGTGTATTGTTCTTCTTCAAGAATGCACACAACATCTTCTTCCTCTTGAGCAGTAGGAGGGTTCTTGATGGTTAGATTTTTCATCTCCAACTCTATACCTACAAATCTAGTGGAGCTAGATAGCTCACTGTTAATCATTGATGATTCATCAAACTCAACATTAACAGACTCTTCTACAACCTAATTTTTCAAGTTGTGGACTCTATAGGCTTTGATATGATTGTTGTACCCAATAAAAATTCCTTCATAGGATTTGACAGCAAACTTAGTCAAGTATGACTTCCCATTATTGATCACAAAGCACTTGCTTCCAAAGATCCTGGGATATGCTAGATTTAGTTTTCTGCCTTTCATAATCTCATAGGGAGTTGTCACAACCCGCTTGCAGGTATGACATTCCGACACAAACTGCGCTATATCACGTTTCATCCCATACCACCAGACAATTTGTTTCAAATCACGGTACATTTTTGTTGAGCCTGGATGGTAGGCCATACTTGCGCCATGTGCTTCCTTACACACCATCTCACGAATCTCCCCAACTGCAGGAATACAAAAGCGCCCACGATACTTTAACGTGCCTGCACCATCAATCGCAAAATCCGGTAATTCACCCTTTTCCGTCCGAAGAAATAAATGCAACAGATCAGGATCATCTTTTTGATGTTGTCTTGTAAGCACCAGCCATGACGGTTCTTCTATTGCCGAATGACTTTGCGGATCATATTTTCCCACGGCAATCTCCATCAATAAAAATTCCTCTACGAGATGATCAACAGAAAGATGAAATAGTTTCCCCGTCTTCCGACTCAAAGCATCGGCGACAACATTCGCTTTCCCCGGATGATAGTGAATGTCCACATCATAATCAGCTACATACTCAAGTCATCGCCGTTGGCGCAAATTAAGTTCTTTCTGCGTGAAGACATACTTCAAGCTTTTATGATCTGTAAAGATTTTACACTGCGCACCATATAGCAAGTGTCTCCACAACTTCAATGCAAAGATCACCGCTGCAAACTCCAAATCATGCATTGGGTAATTCTTTTCATGACTTTTCAACTGCCGAGACTCATACGCAATCACCTTCTTGTCTTGCATTAACACACAGCCAAGTCCAACGTGCGACGCATCCACAAACACTTCATACTCTTTTCCTTCCGTCGGCAAGACCAACACAGGAGCGGTACATAATCGATGTTTGAGTTCCAGGAAGGAGGTCTCACACTTGTCATTCCATTCAAATGCCACGTTATTCTGGGTTAATCGAGTCAAAGGTGCGGCCAACGTCGCAAAACCTTCGACAAATCTGCGATAATAGCCGGCTAAGCCCAAGAAGCTTCGAATCTCCTTGGGTGTTTCCGGTCTTCTCCATTCCATGACCGCAGAAATCTTTTCGGGATCCACTGAAATACCATGGTGATTAATGACATGACCCAGAAAAGCAACTTGCGGCAACCAAAACTCGCATTTGCTTAGCTTGGTGAATAACCGTTGATCTCGTAAAGTGGCCAATACTAAGCGCAGATGCTGTTCATGTTCCTCAGCACTGCGGGAGTAGATAAGAACATCATCAATAAACACCACCACAAATTTATCCAAATAGTCCTTGAACACTCTGTTCATCAGATCCATGAAAGCTGATGGTGCATTAGTCAATCCAAACGACATCACAAGGAATTCAAAGTGGCCATGCCTTGATCGAAATGCAGTTCGCGGAATATCAGATTCCCGGACCTTGAGCTGATGATAGCCCGAGCGGAGATCAATCTTCGAAAATACAGAACTGCCACGCAGTTGATCAAATAAATCATCGATTCTTGGCAGTGGGTACTTGTTTTTAATAGTCACCTTGTTCAGTTCCCGGTAATCGATGCAAAGCCGCATCGACCCATCTTTCTTCTTCACGAATAACACCGGTGCACCCCAAGGTGATGAACTCGGCCGGATAAACCCTTTTGCCAACAAGTCATCCAACTGGGTGCGTAACTCTGCTAGCTCACGCGGGGCCATCCTATATGGCGCTTTCGCGATCGGTCGCGTACCCGGCTCCAAATCAATAACAAACTCGACGTCACGATCAGGGGGAAGACCAGGAAGGTCAGTAGGAAAAACATCTGGGAAGTCACGCACAACAGGAATCTCCTCCAAACGCGGCAAAACAGCACTAGTCCCCACAGCAGAGACAAGACAAGCAAAACAGTCGGAAATAAACAACGTCCGAACACATACCGCCGAAAGCCCTGGAGAATCCTGGCAAGAATCACCATACACACTTCCTGGCTGACCATCGTCCTTGACAAAATCCAAGTGCTTCCCTCTGCACTGGATGACAGCGTCATAGCGGGATAACCAGTCCATACCCAGAATGACGTCGAAATCTTCCAAATCGATTACCTTGCAATCAACCCTTGCTATAAAATCCCCCAACAAAATGGGACAATCAAGAAGACCCCAGTCAGCCACCACAGAAGCGCCGGAAGGAAATTTCACCAAAAACGCATTCCCCACTCGCTCTGGTGTCAAATGATATCGATCCAGAAAGGTTCGCGCTACAAATGAATGGGTCGCGCCAGAATCAAAGAGAACACGCGCCCAACGGTTCTTGACCTTAAAGTTTCCTATAAGGTATATATGCTACGCTAAGAACGACACATACTAGGCAAGGCATACACAAAACGAGAACCAGAGGACTGAATCAAACCTGAGATAACCTGCGGTGATGTATGCGCTTCCTCTGCAGAGACCACATTCAACTTCCCTTTGCCTTTGTCCAAGCGCGGAGGCGGAGGCAAGGCCTGGAGTGGTGCGGGTTGCAACACAGCTTGAACCTGTGGGCACCTTGCACGAAGATGTCCTGGTCTGCCACACTGGAAGCATACCTTTTCTTTGGCCCAGCAGCGGTTCACATCATGACCTCTTCTCCCACAAAACGTACACTCCAAGTCTCTGGTTGGCGCACCCATCATGGCGTGCACCTGCTCCTTCTTTTGCATCCCCAACCACTTGAAACATGTCTCAAAGGGGTGACCAGCTCGGCCACAGAAGCTACATGTCTCCTTGTTTCTCTTCCTTACGTCTGCGTCTTGGGAGCTTTTCCCTCCCACCAGCTTCCTCTTATCCTTCCTCATCAGTTGTCCTCTTTGTTTTGCAGTTTCGATCGCTTCCACCTTCAACGCAGCCTCGACCACAGCAGTGTAACTCGTCGCTCCATAAGCACTTGCGAACTGCTGTACGTCGCTGCGGAGTCCGACAAGAAACCGCTTGACTCGATCAGCTTCCGTCGTCACCAAGCTCGGGTTAAACCGACTGAGCTTGCTAAACTCAATTTCATACTCACTCACTGTGAGGTTCCTTTGCTTCAAATATAAGAAGTCATTCATCAGGCGGTCCCTTTCCACTGTCGGTAGAAACTTGCGCCGTACCAGTTCTTTGAACACTTCCCACGAACAGCCCGCCACTAGTCCTTCCTTTTCTCGTAACCACCATCCTTTCGCCAACCCTTTCAGTTGATAGGCAGCAAGCATCACCTTCTGGTCCTCAGTCACACCAGCATACACAAACATTTCTTCCAATGTAATCACCCAATCATCCAAGATCACGAAGTCTGCTTTTCCATCATACGTCGGTGGTCCAAGTCGTTGAAACTGCGAGATGAAAGTCATCGCAGGAGGAACTACAACTGGAGGTGTCACTGCCACTGAAGGAGTCGAACTAGTGGGGCCTCTAACCGTCTCTTGTCCTCTTGGTGCCAGCCCAGACATAGCGGATGACATAGCTTGAAGCTGGGACTGCACTTCCTGCACCTGCCTCGTCAAAGCCTCATTACTTTGGCGAAGACTATCTATCAGTGCATTATTCTGCGCGCCCGAAGATTCACCCTCGGATTGGGGAGTTTGCCTTGTCACCGGACGCTTCGACATCCTAGAAACACGTTCACTCTTGTCAAGCTCAAACCCAACAAAACATGCAACGGCTATGTACAGACCATACATATAAAAATATGAACATCAACTGCTAACTTGCTTTGGGAGTTTGAGAATGATGGTATGCCTAACCTAAAGATGACTCACCGTCATCCCACTAACTTGTGCCTAAACCATGGATGCATGACTTGCTTTGACCCAAAACCATGAGTGTACAGGTGTCATCATGTAAGTCTTAGCTTGGCACGTTGTGCTCATGCAATGTTATGTTATGCGTGCTGTGCTATGCATTCTAGAAAAGGCCTTAATGCATGCCATGAGCGGTCGTACGCATCACAATGCTATGCATCCCATACTACATAGCATTGCATGCAACGAAGAAAAGAAAACGTGCTAGTCGCATCCATGTGGTGAGGTTATGCATCCCATACTACATAACCCTCACATGTTGCCCCTATGGTGGATCCATATACAACCACATATTATGCATCCCATACTACATAATATGCCCCGTATACTTCTGTTCATGCCATGAGTGTAGTGTACGTGCTTCGGCCAAGACATACTGATGGCACCTCGGTGTGTGTATGAAATGATGCTTACACTATCAAAACAACAAGGAAAGTGTGCCCGACCAAATGTCAAGCAAACCTCCCTCTGATACCAACTGTCACAACCCGCATTTCCTCAACGAGTACCTCGTATCAGAGCAAGAGGAACTACGGGTTATGATGTCACGTCGTGCAGGGGATAACTACACACGTTCAGGCAACCCTTGACGCTTACTTTGTGAATTCAAGTTCAACAGTTATATGTAAGAAAATTAGTTCATTTGCTGGCCGTATCCCTCGGCCTTAGGTATCAAAACACATTGTTACGCGGCGGAAATCCTTGGTTTATTTATAATGAGCTCCTATATGCAGCCTATAGTGATATTATTATAAGAAATCCTCTTTGTTTACGTTATTTGAAAATAAGTCTTAATTTATCAAGTCATGTATGCATGAGATACAATAATAGTTTTGGTTTAGCTTCAAAATACCTAATGCAACCTACCAGAAAACCATCCCAAAAGCAAGTATATTCCATCCAAAGGAGTTACAATAGCAGTCTAGTTCGTATTTGCATAAAGAAAATCCACCAAATGGGCGCCAACAAGCTGACACGAACCCATTGGGGCATAGATATGTCTGTACAACAAAAGAAGAACTACCTCGCTTTGAATGCTCGGTTAGCTCCCAAGAAACGCCTCCAACCAACCTAGCCGTTCAACCGGCTACAACCTGCACCTGAGGCATTCAAGAAAGAATACCTCAGCACTCAACCAAACTATACAAAAGAGAGTACAAATTTCATAATGGATCGAGAAGGGGCTTACCGACCCCATAGCAACGCTTAAGTCAAAAGAGTGCACAAAACAAGTGCGTACATGTAGAAAAACAATGTCATTCCAAAGGATCAACCGCACCAAGTGCGTACTAGTTCGTCAAGTCCTGCTCAAACCGCAAGAACAAAATACAAAGCACATGCCTATTCCATCATTCATAGAACAAGAATCTACTAGACAAGTGAAGCATAAGCAGCGGTTAAGTTCAATTTCACAAGGGTCTTATCGGTGGCGGCCCTAAAGTGGAATGCACCAAACAAAACCAGCCCAAATCGGGGCCAAAGTGGTCTCTCTAACCACAAAAACCAAACCCGGTGGCCACAGGCTGAAACCACACCACCCCTTGCAAAATCCTCACACAAACGCTCCCGCCATGCTTCACGAATTCGCCTCACAAAACACCCCATAACCCAAGGTAACACGTTTCCTTTCATCGCCTTCCACACGACTCTCACTTTCCAACGTAGAGTGTGATAAATACATAAATCGCATGCTTTGTATAAAAAAAATATCACATAAGAGAGTTTGATAAGTACGTAAATCACGTGTTTGGCGCATGAATCATATGTGTTTGATCAAGGAAAAATCACCTCAAGATGGGTACATGAATAGAACAAATTAGCTACATGAATTAAGTTAGCATAAGCAAATTGATAATTCCATGAATCATAAACCTAAACATGGGAGAGCAAATTCGTTTAGCATAGGGAATTTAACATAGGTAATTAGCTAATGTCATATGGAATTAACATAAGGAATTAGCTAATTTGACTTTAGCATAGGGAATTTAACATAGGAAATTAGCAAGGTCATCATTTGGATTGATCATAATTTGAAAATTAGCAAGGTCATAAGAAATTAGCAAGGGCATAATGAACAAACAAGGGAAATTTAAGAACACAAGAACTAAAGCTAGAAAAGTGAAAAAGGAACACTAGCTATGTTGGCATAATTCATAGCAAGAATGGAGATTGGCAAGGGTGGAGGACACCGCTTGCCTGAACCGAGACGATGTCGCGACGGCTGCTTTTCTTTTCTTGCCTTGCTTGAGCCTTGCTCTCTTTGCTTTCCCTTTGAGGAGAAGGAAGAAGAAGATGAAGATGAAGAGGAAGAAGATGAAAATGAAAGGTTTCTGTTTCGGACTTATTTCCTCCAGAACCGAGCTGAACCGTTCGATGCAGGATCAAGGAAATGAACGGCACAAAAAAAACTGGAAAAAGTCGATTTTCGGGCCGGTCACGCCCTGTGTCACGCCCGTGACACAGGGCGTGTACCATAAGCGGCGCCGAAAGGCGACAATTCTATGTTTATCCAGACGGTACACGGCCGGGGTACATGCCCGTGTCGGGTCGGTCACGCCCGTGACACAGGGCGTGTAACCCGTGTCTCGACACCTCGTCGACAGAAAGTGTCGACACTCGACCCAGCTTGACACGCCCTGTGACACGCCCGTGTCACAGGCCGTGTCCCCTCTCTCGATGACTCGACACTCGATACTCGCCGATCGACACTCGACACTCGACGAAGCGGGACACGGCCCGTGACACGCCCGTGTCAGGGGGCGTGTACCCCATTCGTCGAGCTCAACTCGACGCACGAAAACTTCGTCGAGTCAAGGAGGTCACGCCCAGGTCACGGCATGGGTCACGCCCGTGACATGGGGCGTGTCTAGCATAAAAACGACCATTTTCCCCTTTTGTGAAAAATGTTCCTGGGACGTCCTAGACTATTTTTGCCTTAAGCACTTTTTACCCTTTTTTTTTGTTTCCTGAACCAGCAACTGATTTTGAGCAACATTCCCCGGGCGCGAAAACGTGCAAGCATTCCCTAAGAGGCCTCACCGAGTCCCTTATTTGGACTACGGTTTGCTGGGGAATCGTGCAACTCGGCAACCAAAACAGCCACTCGCATGCCCGCGGGAAAAACCATGCTCAACTACAATCAAAGCCAACGTAACGCCCATCATGCGTACGTAATAAAAAAATCCGGGGCGTTACAGGAGTCTTCTTATGATACTTGTTGATAGAGGCTCTATTCAGTACATGACAAGTAGTGTTCACTACCTTAGCCCAGAAGTATTTTGGGAGATAGGTGTCACTGAGTAGTGTCCTGTCATCTTCTATGTGAGTTCTATATTTCCTCTCAGCTATCCCATTTTTCTAGGGTGCTCTTGGAGAAGAAAACTCTTGATGAATTACTTGTTCTTCACAAAACTTTGTCATGTCATCAGACTGAAATTTAGTACCATGGTCACTTTTGATTTTGACCACATAACTATTCTTTTCATTCTGAATTTGTCTGACAAAGGTCACAAAGATGTTTAGGTTTTCAAAGTTTTTCTTTAGAAAGAAAACCCAAGCAAATCTAGAATAGTCATCAACTATCACAAGTGTGTAGACTTTCCTACCTAGACTGTGAACTGGCACAGGACCAAACAAGTCCATATGCAAGAGGTACAAACACCTCTCAGAATATTTAGCCTCAATGCTCTTAAAGGATGATTTGTTCTGCTTACCCTTTTTACATACAGAGAAAATGCCCTCCTTGGTACATCTTATATTGGGTACATTTTTGACTAGCCCTTCATTGAAGAGCTTGCTAATTATCTTGTAGTTCAAGTGAGCAAGCCTCTTACTTCATTGCATATAATACGAGACTTTCTTATTTGCTACCAGACATACTGGTGAGTCTGTACTTAAACATAAAAGTTTAAACAATATATATTTCCACTTCTACTGCCTGTCAATATGACCTCTTGGTCACTTGACCTTTTGTTCAAACACTCATCCTTGTGGAAGACAATGACATAGCCCATATCACACAATTGACTTATGTTAATCAGATTGTGTTGCAACCCTTCCACATAAGCTACTTTTGTAATGGAGACTATACCATTGGTGACCATACCATAACCCTAGGTGACTCCTCTATTTGAACCTCCAAAGATAACCTTAGTTCCATTCTTCACAAGAGTATAATCCTTCAAGTGGCTCCATATTCCAGTCATATATCCGGAGCATCCACTGTCCAAGTAATATATAGAACTGAACCAGTTCAAGAGATGTAAGGTCTGGAAGCTTGTTCCCTGACCACTTGGACATAATATCATTGGGACCAAGTGAATTTATAGGAATAAACTTGATTAGAATGGTGTTATAATCAAAAATAAGGGTAGGATGCTTTCCAAGGGATACAGACAAGTGGAATGTATTGACTTTGATCAAACCTTTACACTAGTGGATAGACTAGAGGTAATAAGATTATTCATTGCAAATACCACACATAAAGGGTTTAAGGTCTACCGAATGTATGTTAAGTCAGCTTTCCTAAATGGCAACCTAAAAGTGGAGGTCTATGTTGAGCAATCTTCGGGTTTTGTTAATTCTAATTTTCTAGATTATGTGTTTAAGCTAAGAAAAGCATTGTATGGGTTGAAACATGCCCCGATGGCATGGTATGATACCCAGTATAGTTTTCTCATTGAGAACAAATTCTCAAGGGAAAATATAGACAAGATATTATTCCATAGGGAAGTCAAGGGTAAGATCATTCTAGTCCAAATTTATGCAGATGACATAATTGTTTGGTCTATAGATGATGGACTGTACAAAAGGTTTGTTAAACTTATGCAAGGGAAGTTTGATATGAGCAGTATGGGTAAACTCAAGTACTTCTTGGGCCTCCAAGTTAGACAGTCAGAGGATGGTCTTCTTATCCCTCGGTCTAAGTTCATCAAAGAGTTAATTAAGAAGTTTAGAATGGAGAGTGTCTCCATAATGAAAACTCCTATGGGGTCAAATGTGTCAATAGACAAGGATGAGACTGTTGATAAAACCTTGTATAGAGGCATAATTAGGTCCCTCTTCTATTTGACTGCTAGTAGGCTAGACATCATTTATGATACATGTGTTTGTGCTAGATACCAGGCTAGCCCTAAGGAGTCTCATTATTCTACAACAAAAAGAATTTTGAGATATCTCAAGGGCACACCTAATCTTGGTCTATGGTACCCTAAGAATAATAATTTTTAACTATGGGTACTTGTACTATCCTACAAACACAGTTTAATTTACCTTAGGACCCCAAAATGGATTGGGTCCTTGGTTCTTGTTAGTTTGAAAATAATCATGGCCACATGCATCTCTTCTGACAGGAAGACTCACACTTGCCCTTGGCATACTATGGTTGTGCCAACAATATATGGCAAAGTGTCCCACCTTGCCACAACATGAACATTCATGAATGTTGTATCTTCTCTTCTAAACATCCCGTGTGGAGTGCAAGCTGTCAACAGTTATTGTTCAAATGGGAGAGCAGAAGCTTTCTTCTTATTTCTTTCAGTAAGAATATGATTGAAGGAGAGTCTGTCAGTAGATGTACTTGGCTTACTCTGAGTTTCATCAACAGTAGTCTTCTAGGAAGTTGACATGGTATTAATGGCCTCAAAGATAGCCAATTCATGCTTACTGACTGACTTACCCTTGGTTAGGGCTTTTGCTAGAAGAGCCAGAGGATGGGCCACTGCCTTATCCTTGAGTGTGGGGCTGGAGCACCAAATACAAATTTTCTAGGATGGACCATATAGATTTCCTCATGGGGAGCCTTCAGTGCACTCAAACCCATGTCCTTTCTCCTTCCATTTTAAGATACTTTTGTATTCGTACAAGAAGAATTCTCATTCTTCCATTGACCATACATGTTGTCCTGGTCATATCTGTTGGAAGGGAGAATTACCTTGTGAAAGGTGGTTTGACGCACTACTGGAGCTTTGCCTTTCCCTTTAAACTAGGTAGCTCTAGAGTTCCACTTGAACCCCAAACCTCTCTTATCCTTTTGAGAGGTAATGGAGTCAATCAGTAGCAGCACTGTTTTGGGCTTTGAGAATTCAGCCACTAACTTTTCTCCTTAAGGACCTTTTCATCTAAATCCATAATGTCCTTGTTCTTTTGGTTGATGGTCCCAATTTGGACGATTGACATTTATTCAGTTGGCCAACTTCCCTCCTCATTTGAGCTAGCAAGGGTGCTGACTCAGTCATCAAGGAAGCAGCTTGCAGTAAGGAGACAATCTCCTCAGCTTGTCTCTTGACAAGCCTTTTGCTCCTCTTCAGAGCATCCATAATTGCACCATATTTGTCAATCAATTGATTGACATCATCTTCATAATCTAAACCATCATACTCACTGGAGTATGGGGATTCTTCAGAGTCTGAGCAAGACTCATAGATAGAAGGAAAGCTAGGGATAGAATATACCTCCTCAGGAATTGCATAATCTTGATTTTCTTCTGATAGAGCCATGAGACTGAATTCCTCATCCTCTTCCCAATCACTATCAATAGAGGACAGTGGGGCCCTTTTGCCAGATGGGGCAGCAAGATGATCAACCCCTTATTCAATGGACATGAGACCAATGATTCAAAATCACTGTCTGATATTTTTACTTTCTTCTTGGCCAAGAAGCAATTTTCAGTCTTATTGTCTCTGTGATGCTTTTTGCCTTCAGATTTCATTTGCTCCTTTCTCTTAATAGGACAGTCAGCACTGACATGTCCACTCTTGTTACAACAGTAACAAATAACATTAGACTCAACATGTTTGTTCTATTTGGAGTCATAACTTTCCCCAGAGGGGTCATTTCTAGATTTTTTTCTATGCTAGAGTAAGGGTTCTTTGAGGTGGAGCTAGAGGAGCCTTTATTTTTCCATTATCTCCTTCTGCTCAGTAGCTTCTTGAACTGCTTGGAGAATATTGTTAGTTCTCCATCTGATAGCTCACTCTTAGAGGAGCTGTCATCTGAGCATTCTGACTCAACAATTCTCCTTAGAGGAGAAGTAGTCTTTTCCCTTCGTATTCTTGTGGCTTCAGCTCTGAAGGCCACTGACTTCTCTTTATTGAGAGATTTGAGTGCATCCTCTTTAGCCTTCTTGGAGTTCAGCTGCATCTCATAAGACAATGACTTCCCAAACAAGTTCTGAGGCAGAGTGTTGGCCAGGTTGTTAACTTCTCTGATGGCACAGATCTTGATATCTCATTCCTTGTTTAGGGATCTCAAGAACTTGTCATTCAGCTCATAATTAGTGGATTGTCTGCCATAGGTGATCAATCTATTCAATATCATGAAGAACTTCTCATAGCATTTAGCTATGGAGTCCTTCTTCCCTTACTTGAATGCTTTATATTATTTATTCAGGAGGGATTTCCTGTCATCCCTCACCTCTTCTATTCCTTCCATGTAGACAATAAGGGACTCCCATATTTCCTTCGTTATCTTGCAGTGGATAAGGTTCTGGATGGTGGAGTCATCTATGACGCTAACAATGATATTTTGTGCTCTCTTGTCCTTCGTTTGCAAGATGACCTCATCCTTGGTAATTTCAGAGTATTTCTTGGGAGTTTGGACATTAGCATCTAGGATAGATATCTTCATGGGAATGAAGGGTCCCTATTGGACTGTGATGAAAATCCTTGGATCTGAGGCTTCCATGAATTGCCTAACCCTCTCTTTTCAAATCCCAAAATTTTTCTTTCTCCAGATAGGGAGCTTTATGGAGCACAACTCCTTGTAGTTCTCACCTAAACTCATGGAGCAAATCTTCAGCTACTCTTAGATATCTGTTCAGACTATTAAGTCCTTTTTGAATAACCTCCCTCTGATACCATTTGAAAGTATTTGTTTCAAGAGTAGTTATACACCTAGAGGGGGTGAATAGTTTTCTTAGTCTTTAAGACTATCTTTTTGTTTTGGTGTGTTGTGTATTCAGTTATTTTAGTTAGCTTTCAGGAAAGAAACATAGCATACAAGTATTTATAGTGGTTTCCCAAGGTATGGGCACATCCACTGTACCTCCCACCTTTCTAACCGTATGTTAGACAAGGCAATCTTCTCCAATCTCAGATCAAAGAGCTTACAACACAAATCCCTCAGTATCTCTCACACTTCCTTCAAGTCCTACCTCAGGCCACAACCCTACAACTCAGAGTAAATATTACTCCTACAACTCAGTGATCTACAGATCACCTACCTCAGACTTAATCAAAAGTCCTACACCTCATGCTCGGAGGATATCCCTACACTCAGAGAGATTATCTCTCCTACAGCTCATATCAAGAATGATCCTACCTCAGGCACACAGGCCCAACCTCAGATCCACCATAGGATCCTACAACTCATCCTTTATGTTTCAGGCTTATAGCTCAGATCAAGACTGATCCTACAAAATGAGTGAGGTTGTCGTTTTTGATTGACTCCAGAGAAAGTGTCCTTTGAGCCTGCCTTCTGAACTGAGTAAACTCAGCCCTATCTTCTTCACAGCACCAAGAATAAAACTTCAGGGTTGTTCTGCTTGTGCTGAGAAGTAACTGGAGAGCACTGCTTATTCAAGCCTAGATTATAGTAGTGGTTAGAGCTTAGGCCTTGAAGATGAGCAGCAGCTTTAAGCTTGCTCTGCTTCTCCTTCTTCAGAAAAGAATTTTGGATTTACTGTTAAAGACTAGTTAAATCTTTACTGAGAAATTTCTTCAACAACTCACTCATCTTTTGTTCACAGACTTACAGTAAGAGTTTGTTCTTTTCAATCTTCCACTTCGTTGAGAGGAAGAAGATGACCGAAAAAGTTCTGTCTCCAAAAAGTCTCTTTCTTCTTTCTCGGAACTCTACTTTTGTATCTCGCCGTCCAATGGCTCTTTGTGTAGTATGGACCACCGGAGTTTACAACTGCAAAACTTCTTTTGCATTTAATTCTGTACTAAAGGCAAGTGGCGCCTTTTGTCATCTAGCGTGCAAAACCCGCCACATTCAAATTCTTGATGATGTCAGCATGACTCAGATCTTCTGTACTTAACAAATTTCAAATAATTTGCCTAGGTGTTGAGCGGAGACTTGTCACTCAATGCAGAAACACTTAGAAGATTTTTGTACCTTGAGGTGTCGAGTGAATCTTCAACACTCTACGCTTTTATACTTGATCTTTAAATCCAGTCGAGTAGGCATTGAGTGAACTGGCTTTCACTCAACGCTTTTGTCCTTTGACAGATTCCTTAGATTGAAACATGTAGGCTTTGACTGCATGGAGTTCTTTCAACGCTTTTTGCTTCTCAGTGTTGAGTGAACTATCTTCACTCGTCGCATTTGGACTTAGACAGATTTCTTGTCTACACCACTGAGGCTTTGACTGCTTGAGATTCTGTCAATGACTTTAGCCTCTTGGCATTGAGTGAACTATCTTCACTCAACACTTCTGGACTTAGCCAGATTTCTACTTTGTCAGCATTCTGTCTTGAGTCCATCTATCATTGTGACTCAGACTACCTATAAAATCAGCACAATAGAAAACAATCTGCATACATTGAACTTAGAGCATGCATCAGATACAATCATGTGTATACCATTATCTTGTGTGCCTTATTCAAATCTAGGACATTATGATCAATGGACCCAACATCCATAATAGCTAGGCTCTCCAGGCTCAACAGCTTCTCATACTACTCATCTGGTCTCACGGACACAAGCTTCACAACCACAGTCAGGCTGGATCTTACGGCCACCTTATCTAGGCTCTTAATCCTCTAAGCTTCAAATAATGTCCACCAGGAGATAGGCCTCTCATAGCTCACTGGGAGATATCGTTAGTGGTAGCACTACCGTCGCGCGATATGGGGAATAATATCGTTTCTTCCCCACTTTGGGTGTTTTTCCTATGGAGTATCTCCAATACTTTCACTGAAGTATCTTGCAAACCCCTTGACCCCAGAAAGTACATGTTTATCCACGGAGTCTTCTCCGGCAAGCAAATCAATTATCACCAATATATACCAACCTGTCCAGATGGGCTTCAAATAGCATGCTTATTCCGTACTTCGATTCTAGATTCTATATGCAATTTATTCCTTGGATCACAACGATCTACCCGCTGGAAACCACCCTTTTTCTTAAACTTTTGGTGAGGGTTTCCATGCACTTACGCAAATTAAGGACTCGCAAATTCGACCACCCGAACGCCTTCTCAATAGGGTTGGATCACCCTTGCTCTTGCTTCCTAGCTTTTCCCTTCTCCTTCCTCAAGAACCAAGAGAGATAGAGTAAATGAGAGAAAATGAGAAATAAATATCATTTCAAGCCTTTACAAGGAAGCTACCATCACGTGGTATCTCGCTACCACCGCACGGTATTGTTAGTGGTGGCCGCTTGGCCCAATCGAAACTTCTATGTCGCTCAAAACCGCCTCATCCTTATTTGACACGTGGCAAGCTGCCGTTGGAATTACCGGCTACCGTCGGCATTACTGACTACCGTCATGCTATACCACCCGGAGATGAATGTTGATCAGCTATCACCGCGTGATAACTCACTACTGCCACGTGGTGGGCTCTCAATGATTCATTGAGTGTGTCGAGTGGTATCGTCGTATGTTACCTTTCTATCACTATACAGTACCTCCCTGAAACGATGGTTGATTTAATTTAGCAGGATATCACTTCCGTTAATGCTACCGCCTTGCGGTAACTCCCAGAAATCAACTCCTTCCCATTTTCAGGAATTTTGGGGAATTACATTCTCTCCTCCTTTAAGAGATTTCGTCTTGAAATCCATATTTAGCCGAAAACAACACAGAAGTACAAAAAATATTAAATGTATCTCAACCGAATAGCTCAGATAACTCTTCCCGCTTGGTCTGCTTGTGATGCCAAGACAGCTCCCCACAGCTGTAGTTGTCCCATCGGACTGGTCATCTTTATTTCTTTGTTACATAGTCATTTCACTTCCGCATCTTCAATACAAATGGGCTTGACTTTTGTCGTCAACCCACTATCGACCGGATTTTGCTCCATAGCAACCACTTGCGTAAGCTCTTGCATAGCCTTCCGCCGCACCGATATGTGAAACACGTCGTGCAAACCACTGAGTTCAAATGAAAGCTTGAGCCCATAGGCAGATTCTCCAATCCACTAAATGATATCAAATGTCCTAATGTATCTTGGACTCTGCTTTTTCAAGCGTCGGATTCTCGAATTGCCCTTAAACGGTTTAATCTTGTGATAAACTCAATCGCCAACCGCAAACTCCGTGTTTCAGTGCTTGGCATTGTAGTATTTTGCTTGTCTATCTTGCACAATCAGTAATCGTTCTTGAATTAATCGTATCGTTTAAGTTGTACCTTCAATGTCATTTCATTTATACACCTTCGATTCACCTGTTTCTACCCCAGTCAACAGAGTATGACACTGTCGACCATATAATGCATCAAAAGACGTCATTTGTATACTCGTTTGGTAGATATTTTATAGGCGAACTCGATCATAAAGGGATGATCTTCCCATCTCTTCCTAAAATCCAGGGCGCACATGCGAAGCATATCTTCCATTGTCCTGTTTACACTCTCGGTCTGACCATCCGTTTGGGGATGAAAGCTTGTGCTAAATTTCAACTTGGTATACAACAACTGATGAATTAGCTTCCAATCATTCGATGTGAAATGCCCATCACGATCACTAATGATGCTACGGGACACACCGTGCAGTCGTGCGATCTGCTCAACATAAAGTTTATCTAAATTTTCAACCAAAATGTCCCTATAATTCGGAATGAAGTGTTCTACTTTTGTTAACCGGTCCACGATAACCCAAATGGAATCATTCCGGGGTTGTGATCTCGGTAAATCGTGCACGAAATCTATCGATATATAATCAAACTTCAATTCTGGTATTCGCAATGACTTCAGAAAATTGCTGGGTTTTGACACTCAGCCTTCACTAGGGCGCAAGTCTGGCACTTCGCCATATAAAGTGTGATGTCCTTTTTTAACCCTGGCCACCAGAACAATTTCTGCATGTCCGTGAACAATTTTTTGCTCCCACTGTGGATTGAGTACTTGGTGAAATGATCCGTGTACATCAACTCCTCCCGCAACTTACCAACATTTGGGACGCACAACCAACTGTCCTTCCACAAAAGACCGTCGTTCAGCGATAATTGGGAATTGGACCCAATTAACCCAGAAATCGGTGATCCTTCCCAAGGTAGCCAGCTTGCTAGTCACGGTCTGCTCCAAGTTTCCCCGGGAGGTCGCGACCAGTCATCCAAGGATGGGCAGACAGACTTCCCTGTCCACTAAGACCGCGCTGCTAGGGCGGTCTCCCCGATCTGGCTGCCCAAGTCGCGCAGCAGCCGCTTGTTCTATGGATTGTTTCCTCAATCTGCCCCTGCAGGCCGCATAGTTTGATCAGCTAACCGCAAAGATTTACTTTGCCCCAACAGATGCAAATTAAGTGGCGGACTCAGATTCCTATCTGCCCAGATCGTCATGTAGCTGCATACTCGGCGGGAGTCATGGTCTCACCAGCCCACTCCAGCAAGTTGCACAACAAGCAAGGCAAACTGCCACTTCACTAGGCGACCTGGCTCCAGGTCTCTCGATGCCAGACGACCTATCTCCAAGTCTCCCAACAACGCGACAACTCTTAAGGTCATCCACCAGAGGGCGACAACCTCCAGGCAGCCTAGCAGGGGATGCAAGCCTGTCCATCCAACAGGAGGCGGACTTCAGGAGAGGGGAAGACCTGCTCCTTCAGTCTGCCAGGTCGCCCAGTCGATCGGCTCGAACGCTTACAGTTCGCAGACTCTATCTCAGTCTGCCCAAGGGGCATGGATGCTCCAGCTCTCCGTCAATCTGCACAACATTCAGCGAACTCATCTCGTCCGCCACAGGCTGGGCGGACTCGTCTTGCAGTTGAACTCTTCAGTTTGCCTATATTGGCAAACCCTTTTCACCAGCATGCTTCTCTGCACCAGAGGCAGACTCACTATGCAGTCTGCCACCCAGGTTTCCATCATCGGCCTTTTCCCAGTAAGGGGCTGACTACTCCTCAGCCCGCATAGCTTGGTGCGGGCTTGCTTAGCATAGCAGAGGTGGACTCTTCCCGGTCTGCTAAACAGCAGATCAACTCCAGAAGTTAAGTACCTAAACGCACAGCATGGTGTGGACTCGACGGACTCGTTGTTCTACCCACACAACTCGCCAACTCACCGGGGGTGATGTTACCAAAAGCTGTTACCTCCTTGGGCCTATAAATAGCCCCCCCCCCCCCCATACCTCTCATTTTGAGGGGACGACGATAGCGATAGACATGCGGGCAACTGACGACAAGGTTAAGGGATCAGAACCTGCAGACTCAACTATCCCAGTCCGCACGACCTCAGTATTCCTCTCTACCTAATCATGGAGTCCGCTCGACTTGCTCCAGCGAGCTGCGGGATCAGTTGACCGCGCGGTCTGCCGACCTCACTGCTCAGTCCACGCAGCATCCTCTGGCAACGTCTTTCCTTAGCTGTCAGCTTCCCCCTTTGTACCCTTTATTTCGTTGATTTCTATGTAAAGGTGCAACTCAAGCTGTAACACTGAATTTAATTAAAGGAAAGCCCGATAAGAGTGACATTCAAGCTGCGGCGGGCGAAGTCTGTTTTTGCAGCTGCTACAGGCCCCCCTATTCTTCTCAACTTACCTCTCTTTGCATCAACCTACCAAACCAACTGTCAAAGTAACTGTCTGCTCGACAATTTCTAATCAACCTCTTGACCATCTCCACACTCGGATCAGCATCCACGTTTCCTATATCCCCGCAAACCTTGTTCAAGCGCCTGATCCACTCTCGAGCACTCAGAAGCTTTTCCCAGCATCCATAACAACCTCTTTGTTATCCCTGCAACCTTATTCTTCAGTCATCTCGCTTGTGAGACCGAACACACCCATTAGCTGCTGGAGCCCGCGGCTCCTTATCCTCTATACTCTGCCTTTCTGCACATCAACAGTTAACACGCGACCTTCAGATCTCGAACAGACGGTGAAAACCGACTATTATCCATGTCAAATCATCAATCAGCCGAGAACTTTGCTCTAAGTCTTGGTGAGGAATCACTTTGGGAAGCCTTGGATCAATCGCGCCGTGAAACCGCCCAACAATTTCTGAAAATCAACCGTACTCTAGCTGCCATCGCGCAGCAATTAGAGATGCAATCTGTAGTAGCACTTATTCCTCCAGTCAATCCAACACTAATGGTTAGAAAGGAGGAAGAGAGGACTACTAAAGTGGAGCACAAGGAAAGATCTGTGGCCTTCAAAACTGAAGCCACTAGGAAGTACAGAAGCAAGTCTCCATCTCCACCACAAATAGTTGCTGAGACTGCTTCAGAAAAATCAGAGAACCAGAACTCAGACAGCAGTGAAAGTGATGAGGATTTTGCTGCCTTTACAAGACAGTTTCAAAAGTTTCTGAAGAAGAAGCAGTGGAGGTCTAAGCCATCCACTTCACAATCTAAAGATGACTACTATCAGAAAAGGAAGTCATCAAGGAGTGACAGAAGAAGGTCCAAGCCAAGCAAAGTTACATCCTCAAAGATTGTGTGCTATTATTATAATAGGCCTGGACATGTAGTGGCTGACTGTCCTGAAAAGAGGAAGGAGTCTACTACAGATAAGAAGAAGAATCAGGTTAAGGGCAAAAAGGAAAAGTCTTTTGTTGGTAAGAAAGACAAAAGTCTGACTGAACAATCATCATCAGAAACAGATTCTGAAGCTGAAGCTTATATTGGCTTGTTTGCTGAAGAGGAAGAAGATGAGTTCTTGCAGCTGATGAACTCAATTTATGAGCATGAGGACAATCAGTGCAATGGACTGATGGCCTTAACATAAGGAGACAAGATCCAGGATTAGCCTGAACCAAGTAAGGTACAATGTTTTTCAGATTATAGTACTGATTCAGAATCAGATACATCTGCATCAAGTGATGTGGGTAGGTCTGAATCTGAGGGAGATATTCATTAGTTGATGGATGAATATAGAGATGTATTGCAGGCACTTATGAAGAGCAAAAATCTGGTCAAAACACTGACTAAGGAAATTGTTAATCTTAAGTTGGCAGCTGCTGATTCAGATAAAGTGTTAGATCAAAAACTAAATGAAATAGCCAGGCTGAAGAACATTATAGTTATTCAGATGGGAACTATTACATTTAAGAATGAACAAATTAGGAATCTAGAGGTTAGACTTCAGAAGGAGAGAGAGATTGTTGCAAGTTTTTCTAAACCAAAATCAGTTTTACCTTTGATAAATGAGTTTATTCCACAAAAGGGTAAGACTTGATTGGGGTTTACAAAACCTGCCAGGACAGTTAGGTCCAAGTCTAAGGGCAAAGCCCTAGTACTCAACAAGAAGCCTGTTGTAGATAAGACAGCCAGAGTTGTACCTAAACAAAGGTACAACAGATTTGAGTGCTGGTGTTGTGGCAAGGTAGGCCACTTTGTCATAGATTGCTGGCACAATTCAAGTGTCAAGGAGAGTAGCAAACTGCCTGCTAGAAAAGCTACAGGTAGTTTTGTTAAAAGTCAGACAAACCTGCACCAAGGACCCAAAAATTATTTGGGTTCTAAGGTTAAGTAATCTATTTTGCAGGTGAGTCCAAGTGGCCATGCCCCTATATGTTACTTGGACAGTGCATGTGCCAGGCACATGACTGGAACTAGGGGATTGCTGAAGGACTATACACCAATCAAGGATGGTCCTAAAGTTACCTTTGGTGGTTCAGAAAAAGGAATCATCAAAGGCTTTGGTAACATTTCTAGCAACCTAATTACAATTACTCAAGTGGCTTATATAAAGGGTTTGAAACATAACCTCATTAGCATAAGTCAGTTGAGTGATTTAGGATATGACATCTCATTTGTCAAGGATGGTTGTCATATCAGTAGGTCAAGTGATCAAAAGATCATTCTGACAGGATATAGGAAGAGAAATGTCTATGTCTAGACATTATGTGTGAGAACATTGTTTCTCCTATCTGTCTTGTAGCTGATGAGAAAGTCTCACATTGTGTTAAATGGCACAAGAGGCTGGCTCATCTTAACTATAAGACAATTGGCCAACTCTTTAGCAAAGAGTTAGTGAGGAATGTTCCTCAGGTTAAGTTTATAAAGGTTGGGATATGCTCAGCTTGTCAAAAGGGCAAGCAGACCAAATCCACCTTTCATAGCCTTGAGAACAAAGATGTTGTGAGGTGTTTATACCTCTTGCATATGGATCTTTTTGGTCCTATGTCAGTTCACAGCCTAGGTAGGAAGGTCTATACATTTGTGGTAGTTGATGACTACTCAAGGTATTCCTGTGTGTTCTTCCTAAGGCAAAAATCTGAAACACCAAGTATCTTGTATAGTTTTGTTAAACAAATTCAGAATGAATTAAACAGTACAGCGGTCAAAATCAGAAGTGACCATGGTACTGAATTTCAGTCTGAAAGTATGACAAAACTGTGTGAAGAATTTGGAATTTTTCAGGAATTTTCCTCACCAAGAACACCTCAGCAAAATGGTATTGCTGAAAGGAAAAATAGAACCTTGATAGAGGTTGGTAGAACCCTGTTGAGTGACACATCTCTCCCAGAATATTTCTGGGCTAAGGCAGTCAATACTGCATGTCATGTAATCAATAGGGCTACTATCACCAAGAGCCACAAGAAGACCCCCTATGAGATTGTGAAGGGCAGAAAACCAAATCTATCCTATTTCAGAATCTTTGGATGCAAGTGCTATATCCTTAATAATGGTAAGTCTTATCTAACCAAGTTTGCTGCCAAATCCCAAGAGGGAATCTTTGTTGGGTACAGCAACACCAGTAAGGCTTATAGGGTCTACAACTAGATTACTCAAGTTGTAGAACAGTCAGTTCATGTAGTTTTTGATGAAGCTAGACTCATTAACAATGAATTGCCTAGAAGTGTTTGCAGCTTCACATGTGTAACTGAGAAGATGGAAAAGCTTACTATTGCAGAAGGTCCTTCTGCAAGTCAGCAAGTGGAAGAAGGTGGCTGTTGTCCAGGGGGAGTACAAAATACTCATGTTGCTGAAGAAGATCAAGATGAGCAACTGAATGAAGAAGCTGAAGGTGTACAACCAGAAGACAGGCTGCCTCCAGCAAATAGGCATTTAAAAGATCATCCAGCCAATCAAATTATTGGAGATCTCAGACAAGGGGTACAAACAAGGAGCAGGAATCTAAGTTCAGTTCTCTACTCCAGCTTTCTATCCCAAGTAGAGCCAAAGAAATTTGAAGAAGCAATCCTAGACCCTCATTGGATTGAGGCCATGCAAGAGGAGTTGAACCAGTTCAAAAGATGCAAGGTCTGGGAGCTAGTTCCTAAACCAAAAGACCACAACATTATTGGAACTAAGTGGATCTTTAGGAACAAGTTGGATGAGAATGGAATTATTATAAAGAATAAAGCTAGACTAGTTGCAAAAGGATATAGGCAGGAAGAAGGTATTGATTTTGATCAAACTTTTGTTCCAGTAGCAAGACTAGAAGCAATAAGGATGTTCCTTGCCTATGCAACTTATCAAGGATTTAAGGTATATCAAATGGATGTTAAGTCAGCTTTTCTGAATGGAAACCTGAAGGAAGAAGTCTATGTAGAGCAGCCATCAGGTTTTGTAGATTCTCTTAAACCTGATTATGTATATCGACTTAGGAAGGCTTTGTATGGGTTAAAACAAGCCCCTAGGGCTTAGTATGAAACTCTGTCTAGTTTCCTCATTGAGAACAAATTCTCAAAGGGGAAAATAGACAAAACTCTATTCCTTATGGAATCCAGAGGCAAGATTATCTTAGTCCAAATATATGTAGATGACATAATATTTGGGTCTACAGAAAGTAGTCTTTGTAGAAAGTTTACAAAACTAATGCAAGGACAATTTGAAATGAGCAGTATGGGGGAACTTAAGTTCTTCTTGGGTCTCCAAGTTAGATAGACTGAGGATGGTTTATCCATATGCCAGTCTAATTTCACCCTAGAATTGATAAGAAAGTATGGTATAGAATCATCCACTACCATGAAAACTCCTATGGGGTCAAGTATGTCTCTAAGCAAAGATGATGCAGGGAAATCTGTAGATGAAACTTTGTATAGAGGGATAGTTGGCTCCCTATTGTATTTGACTGCTAGTAGACCAGATATCATGTATGCTACATGTGTCTGTGCTAGGTACCAAGATTGCCCTAAAGAATCTCACTTGACAGCAGTCAAAAGAATTTTGAGATATCTTAAGGGCACTTCTTATCTAGGCCTTTGGTACCCTAGGAATGGAGATTTTGAACTGACAGGTTATTTAGATGCAGATTTTGCAGGCTGCAAGGAAGATAGAAAGAGTACTACAGGAACTTGTCAATTTCTAGGAGGAAGGCTGATATCATGGAGTAGCAAGAAGCAAACCAGTGTGGTTATCTCCACAGCTGAGTCAGAGTATGTGGCTGCAGGAAGTTGTTGTGCTCAACTTCTATGGATACAACACCAGCTAGTAGATTATGGTATTCAAGTAAGTAGAACACCTTTATTTTGTGATTTTACTAGTGCCATTTCTATTGCAAATAATCTTGTCTCTCATAGTAGGACTAAACACATAGAAATAAAATACCATTTTCTAAGAGAACATGTGGAAAAAGAAGATATTTCCCTAGAGTATGTTAAGACAGAAAATCAGTTAGCTGATATGTATACTAAGCCCTTAGATGAAACCAAATTCAATAAATTTAAAATTGAATTAGGGATGATAAACTTAGAATAGTTTACAAAATTTGGCTAAGTAAAATGGTGTCGACACACAGAGTTGTCTGTGTCGACACATAGTAGTGGTGTCGACATTTCAGAGAAATGGTGTCGACACATCTAGAAAGTCTGTGTCGACACTTCAGAGAATTAGTGTCGACACATGCAGTGTAGGTGTCGACACATCCAGGGTGGTGTCGACACTTAGGCTTAACACAGAATTAGTCTAGTAGAGCCTCGACTAAGTGTCGAGCTGAGTGGTGTCAACACATATCTAAGTGTCGACACATATATTCTGTCGACTATACCTGTGTCGACACATTGTTGTCGAGATATTATAAGTAAGTGTCGACACTTTTCAACAGTGTCGACACAATTTAAGTATTTTGACGTGCCTTTTCACCTTCGATTCTAGAAAGGTATAAATAGGTCTTCCCCAGTGTTTGTCGACACGCTTACCTTAGTCTCGAGACCAAACTTGTGTGTCGACATCTCTCTTCTCTAAATTCAAAATTTCTTCAAACCCTAATGGCGCCCAAGCTAGAAGAGAACATTAATGAAGGATATGAGCTCGTGCGACACGCCTTTGATGACGCGGAACCCGAAATCAAAGGTGTGGTAACCCTAATTGCCAAGACTGGATTGGAATACCTTGTATCAGAACCAATCAAGATCTGGAAGAAGGAGGACCTTGAATTTTGGAGTGCAGCTTCACTTGATCACTCTAGACTCAAGATTAAGTCCAGAGTTCATGGAACAAAAGTCAAGGTCACACAGAAAAGTCTAAGGAAGGTATTTCAACTACCAAGAACAAAAGAGGAAGAAGATGTATCTGCTTCTAAGACTAGAGAGGCATTGAGATGGTGTGGACTGGATTCAAACCTGAAAATTGGATCAGTTTTCAATAGAAAAGGGATGAACATCCAAGGAAAGTTTCTGTCTGAAATAGTTGGCAAGGTCATCCTGAGCAAGCCTGGAGGACATGATAGAATTTCAGCTTATATGTTCAGTTTAATGACAAGGATTATCTCCAAACTTAAGACTGACTGGTCAGTAGTTCTGTTTGATAAGATAAAAGAGAGCCTGAAGAAGCCCAATCTGGGTAGAATTCTGATTCTATACCTAGCTAGAAGTATTCCTGAGGTGATGAATCAAGCAGCTGGTTCAAAGATAAATCGCATGAGGAGAATGGATGTCAGAATTTTCTCAAGATTGGATAGGGTGCTAACAAAGGAACTTCCCACTCCAGAAAAGGCAACACCCCAGAAGAAGAAGAAGAAGACAGCCACTGTGGCTCAAGAATCCTCTAGCAGCTCTGAAGAGCAAGTGGTGTTTAGTTCTGATGATGAACAGGGAAAAAATGCTGGACAGTCCCCAGCAAGACAAGAAGATGCACAGAGGCAGGGGGAGCTACCCTCAGCTAGCCCAATTCACCTGGATCCACTCCAGGGGGAGCCTCTACATGTGGAAGAGCCAACTCCACTAGAGAGTGAAAGGGCTACTCAAACCATACTAGAGGTAATCACTGAAATTAATCAATTAGATTTCACTATTAAGGATGAAGTTTTGATTGATTCATTACCTGATGTTCATCAGCAAACACAGATACAACCTCAACCACAAGATGTTGTCATGGAGGACACATCTGTTGCTGATAAAGTGGTTGATGAGATCAGAGATTCTCCAGCCCATTCTCAACAAGAATTCACCTTAGAGGAGCTATTCCCTGATCTTGTACAGACAGACCTTGAGAGAGAAATAGCTGCTGTTGAGGGGGAGAAGGCAAATATTGAGGGAGAGCATGTGGAGATTGTAGAGGAGTCTGCTAGGCAAGAGACTATGGAGCCAAAGGATGCTAAGGAACCACAAAGGACTGAGAAGGAGTTACCTCCTAGTCCTAAGGATAGAGTGGACATAGTCAGCACTTCTGCTTCAGAAGATGAAGAGGCTGCTAGAGCCAAGAAATGGAAGTTCCAAGTCTTCAAGAGAAGAAGCCAGAACTATAAGAAAGCACTACAAAATATAGTACCACAGCCTGCCCCATCTACTGATTATAGTTCACTAATGGTGGCTTTACAGATTAAGCTAGATGAGCAAAGGAAAGGTCTAGAAAAGTATATGGATGAAGGGAATAAATCCCTGCAATTTGATCTGGCACAAGACATCAAATCTATAAGATTTGAAATGAATCGAAACAAAAAGGAAATGACTGACTGCTTCCATAAAGGAGGAAATGCAGTTGTCTATCTGGCTACTCATCAAGAGAACCTCAAGAAACAGATTGATGAAATTGTAGTGAAGCAAGGCTATGTCCTGGAAAACCAGATAAGGATGAATGATAATTTCACTGCTTCACATAATACCATTATAACTGAAATGAAAAATATAGCTACTGCACAGCCTACAGTAAGTGCCACTGCCAAAGAAGAATTTGATAAGAAATTACAGGAGAGTCTCACTACTGTGAAAAATGCCATTGAAGATTCTCAGAAAGCTATTTCTGCCCAGCTTCAGAAGTTCAAACCTTTTTATAAGGATGGAGTAAACTATTTGAATGCTCAAATAAGATTCCAGAAAGATGATTTTAGGGCTCACATAGAGAGAGAAGTCATAAAAGGGGAGAGGGTATTAGTCAAGGCAGGCTCTGATCATGCCAAATGGATTTCAAATTCCATCAGAGCCACCCTTGGATATCCACCCTTATGTGATGATGACAATGTGGCAGAGTCTGGAATCAATCCTGCCTACTTTGGAGGAGAGCAAGCTGATGTGGCTCAAGTGATATATCCTCCTGCAGATTTTGATATGATACATCAGTAGGTACAGTCTATGTACAGTCCTCCTGAGGGTAATCAGAACATTATTCTTCAGAAAGTTGTCCAGCCTATGCCAGAGGCAATCTTAAAAGAGCAAGAGGCCTATCTAAAAGAACAAGAGGCCCAATTATCTAAGAAAATATTCAGAGAGCAAGCTGAATTAAGGCCAGATTTTGAACAATGGAGCCCCACTTCCAGGAATATCATCTTGACTGCTTGGAAGGCTGCTAAGGACAATGTCCTGGATAGAGGCAAGTTGTATTCTGACCTGTAGTGGATAAAACATGAGAATAGGCAAGAGGTCATAGTAAAATATAGAAGAAAGGCTAAACTGGGAAAGCTACCTCCTAATGCACAAGAGCCTAGCAAGTATTTCCCAAAGCCTTATCACTATTTTGAAAGGCAGAAGATAAAGGCTGAAGAGCTGAAAAAGAAGGATCTCAAAGGGAAGAAGCCTGCTGCTGCTGATGACAATGAAGCTCCAGTTCAAGCAAAGATTCAATCTGGAAAGGGGATTATAATCAAGGAACCAGAGCAGCCATAGGATAGCATTTTCTTAAGTTTACAAGTTGTAATCATTTGCATTAAAACTCTATGTAAACTTTTGATTAATGAAAATGTTGGAATTTGTAAGAACATTGTGTCATGGTTCAAATCTATTACATTAATTGTTCTGAGATAATTGTTCATACATGTTCTGTTTATACATGTTTAAGTTCTTACCCTGTCATATAATATTGTTTTACATCATACTGAAAATTTGTTATATATGGTGTATATCATTGACTAAGGGTTATGACTTCTCCAAATATGGGGAGATTGTTGGGTACATTGGAATATATGTACCTGATTTGAAGAAGCCACACTCTACTCAATGATATACATCAAGATGTATTTGATGTGCTTTGAGTTTATTTGTGCAGGTTAAGTAACTGCAGGTTTGCAGGAAATGTTTCTAAGTTCATATGTCGACACCTAGAAGAAAAGTGTCGACACTTAAGAAAGCTTGTGTCGACACCTAGAGGAGCTGTGTCGACACTTGGAGTAATTGCGTCGACACCAGGAAGGTAGAGTCGACACCAGAAGGAAAGTGTCGACACATACAGGTTGTGTCGACACACAATGAAGAATTGTCTACATAATCACTGTCGACACTTAGAGGCAGTGTCGACACTCAGAGAAACTTTGTCGACAGCAAAAGTGTCGACACTAGAAGGCTGTGTCGACACTCAGCAAACTTCAACAAAGTTTAAGTACATGTGTCGACACTAGGAGGCTGTGTCGACACTCAGCAAACTTCAATAAAGTTTAAGTACAAGTGTCGACACAAAGGAGATGTGTCGACACTCAGCAAAGTCTCAACACATGAATAATGTGTCGACACAAAGGAGATGTATCGACACTCAACAAAGTTTCAACATAAGAAGATGTGTCGACACAAAGGAGTTGTGTCGACACTTAGCAGAATTCAACTAAGTATTAAAAAAGAAGGCTTGTGTCGACACACAGGATCAGTGTTGACACATTCTAAAGAAGCAGTGTCGAGAAGCAGTTACAACAACACAAGGAGTTGTGTCAACACCATGAAGGCTAGTGTCGACACTTAGTCTACTTGTGTTGACACTTGGTCTATTTGTGTTGACACATAAATACTATCTGTCTCGACACTTTCAGACAGTGACAGAGATTTCAAGAAGTGACTGGATGACTTGACAGCTGCCATTTCAACCGGTCAACTGCTACTATCAGAGCTTTCAGAAGATCGTTAGAAACCGGATCAGCCGGTCACCATGAAGAAAGCTTATATAAAGGCTTATTCCTTCAACAGAAGGAGATGATTGAATGAAGTGAAAAACAACACAACAAGAAGAAGACCTTCAAGTGAATATCTAAGAAGTTGGAGAGAGAGAGAGCTCCTTCTAAGAAGTGCAGTTGCTGAACTGGGCTGCTAAGTTAGATTCAGATTGAGATCTGAATCTCAAGACAGATGTTGATCAAAGATCATCTTCAGGAGATTCAACCCTACTGTGTTCTAATTCAAGAAGCTTTGAAGAAAGCCAAGGGAGGTTGATCTCAGCCAAGTTCTTCCAAGAACTCATCAAGAAGCCAGTCAACTCATCTCTCTCTATCAGAGTTGTGGTTATATATTTTGTACTTTCTAATTTCTGTAGGATCTTGTATAGATCTGAGTTGTAAGCCTAAATCTATAAAGCTTGAGGTAGGGCCTGTGAGCCTGAGTGTAGGAGAATCATTTCTCTGAGTGTAGGCCTTGTTGAAGGCTGAGGTAGGGCTGTTGTGCTTGAGTGTAGGTCTTGTTGAAGACTGAGTGGTAGGGATTTTGTGCCTGAGTTGTAGGAGTGGGATCACTCTGAGTTGTAGGAACCTATTTGGGGTTCTGAGTTGTAAGATCTGAGTATCTGAGGAGAAGTGGAGAAGTTAGGCCGAATCTAGTACACTACTAGTTAGGCGAAGGGGGAAAGTGGATGCACCCAGACCTTGGGGAACCACTATAAAATCTATGTGTACTCTGTGTGTGATTAATTCTGTGATTGTTGTGTTATCTGTGCTGAATTGCTGTAGAGAATTGCATAAATAGGTCTAATAATTCAGTGTTTCTGCCTTAAAAGTTAAAAAGATTAAGTGCACCTATTAACCCCCCCCCCCTAAGTGTTTAGGCACTAGTTCTTTCACATAGCTGACCTATGGATATCAAGTTATGTTTCAGGCCACTTACATATGCCACTTTCCTGAATGTGACAACTCCAAGTGTAAATTCTCCATAGCCTTATGTCTGACCAAAGCTTGATTCTCCAAATATAACCTTCGGACCTAGCTTTGCCTTATAGTTACTTAGATTGGCATTGTTTCCTGTCATGTGCTTGGAACACCCACTATCCAAATACCACTTATCCTGTTTGGTAGGATAGGTCTTTATCTGCAAGAAAAAATAACTTATATATTTTGGACTCAGGTAACCTTGGGTCCTGGCTTCTTTTCATACTTAAAACTTGAAATATAAGAGTATTCAGGTTAACTTTTATAACCTAAGGGATGAAATCTCCTAGGTGGGATTATCCAGTTAGTTAAGGGATGGAAAGGTTTAGAGTTAGAATTCTTATTGAAATTTCTGTTGAAATTATAGTTTTGATGAAACTGTTTTGAGTTCGACGATTTCAGTTGAGATCGTCGATCTGCGTTCGACAACCAGCATTGATATCGTCAATGTTGGTTCTCAGAATAATAGTAGCTATTATCTGGGTTCCACGATTATCGCTCTCTGTTCGATGATACATAATGATATCGTCGATCCCCGTTTGTAGAGTGTTTAGGCTCAAGCTCTGGGTTCTGAGGACGTTGATTGTCGTTCGACGCATAAAGCTGAGATCGTCGATCTTGGTTAGACGATTTTTGTTCAGACTTAGCTTTTTGTTTTTCTTTATTTATCTCAACTTTTTTTAAAACCTTGTTAACTGTTTTAATTTGTTCTGTATTCTTCTTACCCTTATCTGAAATAAACTTTATAGGTTGTTAAAGGTGATTTTTCTGAATAATTGGTGGTTCACTGGATGATGCACCTAATCCTAACTTACTTCTATTATGTCTAGCATTAAGTGTGCTGGTAATTTCTACTAGCTGTTTGCTTCTTCCATTCAGCGATTCCTCTTGCTATTTTGCTTTACTTAATTCAACTTTCAGAAAAGTGATTTGTTCACTATACATGTCTATTTCATTTTTCAATTTAATATTTTCTGATACTAAGCTATCATAATTAAATTGTTTATCTCTGAGAAGTTTGATTTCCTTCTCAGATCTAATCAGATCACTACACATAGATTTAAAGTCATTTTTAAAATCTTTAGAGGTAAAGTCAAAGTCTTCCAATACCTGATCACAATCTGAACATTCTTCAGATTCTTCTTCTTCTGAGACATGCCCTGAAGCATTGATGGCCATTAAACACATTTCTTTGGCCTTTGCTTCTTCTTCATCTTCACTAGAACTGGAGGAAGATGATTCTTCAGTGTCAACAAACCCTCTCTCCTTCTTCTTGTGCTTGTAGGAGGATGGTTTGCTGGAGTGCTTCTTGGAGTCGTTCTCCTTTCTCCTTTCCTTATGCTTTTTTTCTGGACATTCTGGAAGAATATGTCCAAGATTCCTGCAACCAAAACAGATAATCTCTTTAGAAGGGGTTTTGTCATACCTTGGTTTATCATCACTCCTTGATGATTTCCTTCTGAATTCTTTTCTCCCCATATTGAAGAATCTCTTTGCAAAGAGACTCATCAACTCTTCATTTGATGGAGAAGTTTCTGATTCTTCTGAAGCTTTGAAAGCTATATTCTGCTCCTTCCTAGTTGGTGTAGCAGTCTTTTATTGCTCAGCTTCTCTTATCTTCAGCAGCTGTTCATAGGATTTCAGCTTTCCTAAGACTGATTCTGTAGTCATCTCATGTGTGTTTCTGGTCTCTCTGATAGGCCAGATTCTAGAGTCCCATGAGCTGGGGAAGCACATGAGAATCTTGTCATTTATTTTTGTGACTGAGATGTCTTTGTCAAGATTTTTCAGCTCATTAACAATGATACTGAGTCTATTGTACATCTCAGAAACTTGCTCAGTTTCTTCCTTTTTAAAATTCTCATACTGGGAGATGAGATGTGTTTTCCTGTCCTTCCTTTCATCTACTGATCCTACAACCATCTAGTTTAAGGAATCCCAGATGGCCTTTGCTGATTCACATTCAACTACTTTCTGAAATATATCATCAGACATTGTTTGTGCTAGTATGTTCATGGATTTTGCATCAGCAATCTTTGCTTTCTTGTATGCATCATTGTAGTATGGACGAGGTACTGCAGTCATGTTTGTAGAAGTAAAAATGTCTTCATCAATAGAATTCATATAAAGCCTGATTCTTGCCTTCCAATTTCCAAACTTTTGCAAGTTGCAAACTGGAGGTCTGGTGCTTGCAAATTCCTTGTAGTGTGTCATGGTATAACAAAAGAAACAGTAGAGTAAACAGATATCTATCAGAGATCTTAGGTTTAGGTGTTAGCCTGTACAACCTTAAAAACACACCCTCTGATACCAATTGAAAGTGAGGGATAGATAGAATTTACTCTAGAGGGGGTGAATAGAGTATTAAAAATTTGTTTAGATTTATTGCTGAATTAAAATATTGATACTTATATGAAAGAGGGAAAAACACATAAAACTATCATTGCACAATACAAAAAGAAAACACAAGACAACCAGACGACACAAGAAATTTTATAATGGTTCCCCAAATCTTGGTACATCCACTTTTTACCACCCTAGTAGGAATCCACTTAGGTTTTTGATCAGGTGCCCTATCACCACAAGATCTGCTTCAGGTAGATCTAGAAACCCTTCAGGCATTTGATCAGGTGCCTAAAAACCAATAGGTTTTTGATCAGGTGCCCTATCACCAAAGAGTTCACTTTTGAAGGGAGTAATAATCCTGTACAAGAGAGGTTAAAGAAAAATAGATGACAGTCTTCTCTTTCTCAAACATAATGAGAAGACTATGCGGATTTGATGATGCCAAAGCTCCCCCTGAGATATTGAGTAGATTCAGGAAGATGGAAGCTTTGTCCAGGGTGTAGGTCTTCATATTGATGTTGATTTCCAACAAGCTTTCTTAGATCTGTAGACTGATATTGATTTGAGCTCTCTGTAGATTTTTGAAGCCTGAGGAAAGAATAAGAATAGAGAGAATTGTATGTAGAAAAAATTCTTCTTCTTCCTTGTTTTAGCAATGCAAGAGCTCCTGAGAACAAACAAAAATTCTTTTCTGACTGACTGTCTGACTGATTATCGTTGTGTTCTTTCTTTTTGAGTTCTCTGTTTTAATCAGAATGACCAACGGCTTCAATTTGAATTCCCAAGACAGTACATAATTCTCTGAAAGAATTTAGGAGCCCAAACGGCTAGAATGGCTGGCAATCGTAAATGCACTTCCATAACTGTCTTTACAAAATATTCTGTGAATACCATAATTAATGCTTCATGAAATACGACTATCAGCCTTGAGAATGTCAACATTAATTATCAGAATATATTTGCCTTAAAATAATTTATCATAACCAAAATAAATACTTCTTACTGATTTGAGAAAAACTGATAACTGAAGCCATCATAAAATCATAGAGCTTTGTTCAGAGATCGTCGAACTGGGTTAAGAGATCGTCGACCTGAGAACAACTATCGTAGATCTGAGATAACTGCTGAGAAGCACGAGATCGTCGACCTGAGCTCGTAGATCATCGAGCTCAGTTCAGATTAGAGGACTCTGAGATCGTCGATGGGAGATCTACGATCGTCGAGCTGAGTTTAACTATAGTCGAGCTGAGTTCGACTATAGTCGAGCTGAGTTCGACTATAGTCGAGCTGAGTTCGACTATAGTCGAGCTGAGTTCGACTATAGTCGAGCTGAGTTCGCCTATAGTCGAACTGATATAGATAATCCACAAAATCATTCTGAATCTAAGTCTGAGTCCACTGCAATGCTGGTATGCACAAACCTGACCTAAAAAGATCTAACTAAGACTACACAAGGACCCAGGCTATACATGGGGGTCAAGACATCCTAAGAGTGAACCTAGCACAAATACAAACAAGGGTTCCAACAAACTCTTTCCAAGTTTTTTCTTACAGGGGAGCGGCTAATTCCTGTGAACCCGCCGTTTGCAGACTCGGGGTTGTACCCAGACCCCCTTGTTCGCGAGAAGGCAACGGCGGCGGCCTGCCGAGATGAGGCGGCCTTCTCCCAACCCTCTTCCAGCAAGAGGCGTTCTGAGGATGCAGGATCGAACCCGCCACACCGCCAACAATTACCAAAAATGATGAAGAAAGACGTGCTCGCTCCGCGGGGGAAACAAAATCAACAACATCAATCTAGCCCCAAGTACATAAGCTCGCCCGAGACCATTCCCGACGCGTCGCCAGATCGCCCGTTGAAGGAGATCATCAGCAAGGGGCGGAAGGGTGGCGAGGCTCCTGCTCCTACTGCAGCGATCCCTCCACCTCCTTCGGCAAAGAGGGCGGCTCGCGAGAGCGGGGTGCCGAAACTTCACCCCCTCTTCAGCTTTGGGGGTGGTGGAAAGACTCGGCGGGCAAGCCCACGGTGCAGTGGGATGAGCTGGCCCAACGGGTTTCCATCTCCACCCTGCACCCTTCCTAGCATGACCGCGAGCCCGCCACCGATCACGCATACGCCCTCGGCTTCGGCCTTTATGGTCGGGAGGACGCCGAGGCCTACAAGAATATGACCCTGCGGCAGCTCGTCCATGAGGGCCTGCAGGACCATCTGCGGGCTATGGAGCTTCACCACATGTTGACCCGCCGCAGCTTCGGCCTCAGCAACCAACTCCAACCCACGGGGTTTCCATCTCCACCCTGCACCCTTCCTGACATGACCGCGAGCCCGCCACCGGTCACGCATACACCCTCGGCTTCGGCCTTTATGGCCGGGAGGATGCCGAGGCCTACAAGAATATGACCCTGCGGCAGCTCGTCCATGATGGCCTGCAAGCCCATCTGCGGGCTATGGAGCTTCACCACATGCTGACCCGCCGCAGCTTCGGCCTCAGCAACCAACTATAAAAAGCCTAGCAAGCCCGCGACATTGCCAAAGATAAGGTCACTGATCAGGCGAGGCATCTCAGCATTGCCGAGGGTCTTCTCGCCCAGGCCACCGGCGGGTTGGTGAGTATCGGGCTTCCTTTTCCCTTTTTTACTTGAAATATTTTGCACTGTCACTAATGAAATTTTCTTCTGTCAGGATGCCAAGGCTGCCGGGGATCTACGGGATGGCAATGCCGAGCAGGAGGAGGAGATCGGCCAGCTTCGTGCCCGGCTTGCCAAGCTGGAGGGGGCGAATGCGAAGCTGAAGGATGAGAACCAGAACCTTACCTGCGAGGTCTGCCGTCAGGCAGAGATCTTCTTCCGGGCCAATGACGCCGATCCTACCCTCCCCTACAAGAGGCCGAGGATCTTTGTCGAGGCCGACCTCACCGAGAGGTTGCGGTTCAACTCCATCCAGGCTGCCGAGTGCACCCTCCAGATGATGAAGGACACTGGAGTGCTAGTGGGGGGTGCGAGGAGATTTCCGCCAAGGACCTGATGCCGAGCTTGTTCCCGGCGACCCCGCCCAGCGAGAAGGAAGACAGTCTGGACGCGCTGTTCGGGAAGGGCTTCCAGGATCTATCAGGTGAAGGAGGGGAAGACCACCAATCTGGCGGGGGGGGGGCGAGGTCTAAATGTATATAACATGTAGTCTCGCTGAGGCGAGCTCAACCTGTAAATAATTTTACTTAATGAAAGAATATTCTTGATACCTTTTGTCCATTAAAGCAAGGTCGTTATACATATACTTTCTATTGTTGGATTTCTCTGTCATGCCTTATTTATCTGCGAGCACTTTCCCATCGACCTCGTATATATAGGTACTGTGAGTAGGATAGTTGTTAGGACTCGTCCCTGGGAGCATGTCTTGAGAGCTCTCCCATTCTTAGGACTCACTCTTGCTCTAACGTGTGCAGCTCATAACCTTATCAATATGAGACCAAATTCTTTAAACTTTTCCTAGTAAAACATAGCGGGGGGCGAGGTGTCCTGGCGGGATTCGCCTCCCTTCGGCGAGGTTTAAGGGCCTGGCTCGCCACCCTTCTGCCGAGGCTGAGCTGAATTAGCAAGCTCGCCCCGCCGAGCTCTCCCCTTAATCTCAAAAGGTCCAAGTTTGTTAGACACTGCCTGGGGGTGCAGGACTTTCTTGGGCGACCTCCAGCCCTGTCAACTAGATGAGAGCCCGACAACGGGATCTGCTCGATGTCCAGTTCTGATATCATCGAGTGACTTCCAGCTCTGTCAGCTAGTTGAAAGCCTGACAGCGGGGTCTGCTCGAGGTCTAAGGATGACACTGAGTGACTTCTAACCCTGCCAGCTAGGTGAGAGCCTGGCAGCAGGATCTGCTCGGGGTCCAGGGCTGATACCATCGAGTGACTTCCATCCCTGTTAGCTAGGTGAGAGGCTGACAGCGGGGTCTACTCGAGGTTGAAGGATGACACCGAATGACTTCCAGCCCTGCCAGCTAGGTGAAAGCCTGACAGCGGGATCTGCTCGGGGTCCAAGACTGATACCATAGAGTGACTTCCAGCCCTGTCAGCTAGGTGAGAGCCTGATAGCGGGATCTGCTCGAGGTCTAAGGATGACACCGAGTGACTTCCAACCCTGCCAACTAGGTGAGATCCTGACAGCGGGATCTGCTTGAGGTCTAAGGATGACAACGAGTGATTTCCAGCCCTGCCAGCTAGGTGAGAGCCTGGCAACGGGATCTGCTTGGGGTCCAGGACTAATACCATCGAGTGACTTTCAGCCCTACCAGCTAGGTGCTAGCCTGACAGCGGGATCTGCTCGAGGTCTAAGGATGACACCGAGTGACTTCCAGCCCTGCCAGCTAGGTGAGAGCCTGTCAGCGGGATCTGCTCGGGGTCCAGGGCTGATACCATCGAGTGACTTCCAGCCCTGTCAGCTAGGTGAGAGCCTGACAGCGGGATCTGCTCGAGCTCTAAGGATGACACCGAGTGACTTCCAGCCCTACCAGATAGGTGAGAGCCTGGCAGCGGGATCTACTCGGGGTCCAGGGATGATACCATCGAGTGATTTCCAGCCCTTTCAGCTAGGTGAGAGCCTGACAGCGGGATCTGATCGAGGTCTAAGGATGACACCGAGTGACTTCCAGCCCTGCCAGTTAGGTGAGAGCCTAGCAGCGGGATCTGCTCGGGGTCTAGGACTGATACCATCGAGTGACTTCCAACCCTGTCATCTAGGTGAGAGACTGACAAGGGGATCTGCTCGAGGTCTATGGATGACACCGAGTGACTTCCAGCCCTGCTAGTTAGGTG
Organism: Platanthera guangdongensis; assembly: GCA_039583875.1. NCBI lineage: Eukaryota > Viridiplantae > Streptophyta > Magnoliopsida > Asparagales > Orchidaceae > Platanthera > Platanthera guangdongensis. Next base: position 47,559,989 of record CM077153.1, on the reverse strand, counting down.
AGAGCCTGGCAGCAGGATTTGCTCGGGGTCCAGGACTGATACCATCGGGTGAATTCCAGCCCTGTCAGCTAGGTGAGAGCCTGACAGCGGGATCTGCTCAAGGTCTAAGGATGACACCGAGTGACTTCCAGCCCTGCCAGCTAGGTGAGAGCCTGGCAGCGGGATCTGCTCAGGTTCTTGGACTGATACCATCGAGTGACTTCCAGCCCTGTAGCTTGGTGAGAGCCTGACAGCAGGATCTGCTCGAGGACTAAGGATGACACCGAGTGACTTATAGCCCTGCCATTTAGGTGAGAGCCTGGCAGCGGGATCTGTTCGGGGTCTACATATACTTTACTTCATTCAAACTCATCGTTACAGCATAGATGTGTTAAAAGAACTTCTATTAAAGATCAGAGCATCGCTTACATGTTTCAAGGGAAAAAAATGTTTCAAGTCGTCACCACTCCAGGTGAGACCCAGGGTCTCGCCCTCCACATTCTGGAGTCGATATCTGAAAGATAATAGTTGTCAACCTAAATCACATAGAGGGGGGTGAATAGGTGAGTTGTGCGTCTTTTGCGGAATAAAAAAAATCTCAGAACACAGCACAGATCTATCTACCAAATTATCACAGATGAGACAAGATTTATAGTGGTTCCCCGATCTTGTGTACATCCACTTTCCCCTCACCGATCTAGAAATATACTAGACTCGGCTACTTTACTATCTCGGATTGAAAAACAATGCTACCCTCGGAACAAAGTTCCTACAAACTCAATCCAACCAACTGGATCTACAACTCGGAAGGCAAAACTTCCTACAAACTCGGAGTTGAAAACTCCTACACTCGGAGAAAACTTCTCCTACAAGAATGAAAAATTGTTCAAGAAAATACAAACAATAATTTTTCCTGTCAGATCTGCAAACAGCAACCAGAATCTTCTTCTTGTATGCTTTGAGGCACTTTCAGAAAATTGAAGAAAATCTCGGCAACAGATCTGGAATCTTCTTTGTCTTACACGATCGGAAAGAGATGAGCAGTTGAGAGATGATCTCGATCTGTAAAACTTCTTCAGTCTATTTCCTCTGAAAATTGAAGCTCTGGCCGGAGAAGAACAGCGGCGGCGGTGGCTTTCGTTACGTGAAGAGAGAGAGAGAGGAAACAGCGATTCTTTTGGAAAGAGGCGGCTGCAAAACTTAGAATAAATTTCTTCTTGAAAAACTTGTTTTCTCTAATTAGGGTTTGTCGATTAGACAAGACCTTTTATAGGAGAACTAATAACGGTCATAATTGGTTTTAATGACGTACACGTGAACCAATCATGTCACGGAATTTGAAAATCTGTCAAATCTGGACTTAGAAGAAATTTCTGAGAAAATGAGATGATATACATGAGTAGGAATATAACTACTCGAGTAGGTAAAGGACTACTCGAGTAAGTGATGGAAAATACTCGGGTATAGAATTCAGGACTACTCGAGTAGCTAGAGAACAACTACTCGAGTACATATAATCAACATACTCGAGTACTTAGAAGATCTACTCGAGTATATAGAAAATTTCACGGGAAGTGGAGTTGAGCTACTTGAGTACAAGGTGTACTACTCGAGTAGGTGAGAGAGACTACTCGAGTGGTTTGATGAACTACTCGAGTGATAAGACTTAGAAAAATTTCTGAAGATTGGAAATTGAGCTACTCGAGTAGTCAGACTGAACTACTCGAGAGGATATAGTCTACTCGAGTATAAGAAAAGACTTACTCGAGTAAATGACTTAGAAAAATTTAGTCGAAGAGAAATCTGCACAACTCGAGTAAGAAGAATTATCTACTCGTGTAGTTAAGTAAGCTACTCGAGTAAGTGACAGTCTACTCGAGTATATGGACTTGACTTCATGAGAGGAAGACTTAATTACTCGAGTAGGTAAGAGTTTTGACTCGAGTATAAAGTAGGTATTTCACTCGAGTAGTCAGTGACCTACACGAGTAGAATACTTAGAGAATTTCTCAAAGTGGAAATTCTTTCTTCTTTGGGGAAATCAGCATCCAACTCTAATCACAAAGTCCAAGTGCTTGAATATGAAGTGTATCCCAATATAGAGGCTATACATGAGCCAACACCTTGGGTCATACAATGAGGGATTACATTGTATGGTCCTGTGTTTGGTGACCCATTATAGACTGACATTGGTCTACACTTCCCACTGGAATCCTGCAACCACATAACTCAAACAAAGCATCAAATACAACCTAATTCATCTTAGTTCTAGGATGACTTCATCAAATCTGGGTTAATGTGGACATAGGTCCCAACAATCTCCCTCTATTTGTTGAAGTCAGAACTCTTCACACTAAGGTGAATTAAAGACATAAAAGGAAGCTAAGTAGAAAAATTAGTTCAAGCAAGCAATAGACTATGATAAAGGATAATAAGAACAAAAACTTAGAATTATATAAATAAGAATATCCAAAGTTATTAGTTCTACAATTAATCATTTCACATTCTCAAATATCCTTGAAGATCAGCTTTGATGTTGTTGTCTGTCCAGTTCTCTTGTTGCCTCCTTTGGTAATAATAAGGTTTTGGATAATTATTGGGAGGTCTAGGAGGTGCTGCAGGGTTGTTCCTCCAATATTCTCTGTCATAGATTCTCCTTTTGGTCATTGATTTTTCATAAAGTTCCCATTCATATGAGTTGTAATGAATATTCCCGCTCTCATGGAATTCCATAACTAATCTGAGAGTTTCCAGAATCAGGGATTTGGAGGTTGGAGACCAAACTTCAGCATGTTCAGGAGCATTAGCAGGAATAGTCTTGCTAGCAGAAGGGCCTTCACCTTATTTCCTTTTCTTCTTGGAGGTGTTGATCTCTGGAGGAGCATGAAGGAAAATGTCAGCAGGATCTTCTTCCCAGCCTTGAACATAGGTGTTTGGAGGAGCAAATGAGTCTTCAGGCCTAGGAGAGAAGGTAGGTTGCAGAGGAGCAGTCTGGGCAGAGGCAGCAGTAGCTAGAGGATTTAAGTGAAGAGGAATGATGTTGGGGTCAACAGCAAGGTCAGGTAGAATCTGGTTGTGCATCCAGACAGCAGTGTCATAGGTATGAAATTTGACACTCTGTATCTGGGCTAGCACATCATCATGAATTGTATGCACATGAGTTTCCCATAACTCTGACTTCTGAGCAGCTGATTTTTCTACTTATTCTTTGAGTTCTTTGATCAATCTCTCCCCCTTTATGATTTCAACAGATAACTTCTCTATAGTATCTTATTTGAAAGGACCAACTTCTTCACATAGTTTCTCTTTGTTGGCTTCATTTTTCTTGTCCAGGTCTATTTGATTGTTTGCAAGGGTGACACCTTGTTCTAGAACTTTGCCAACACTAGTGATAGTGTGGTCGAGGGCTTTTCCACCAAGTTGAAACAGGTATCTGAGCTTGTCAGTTTTATTCTGGATTTCAGCAAACCCTCTGCTCATCTCAGACTCAAGAGCAGTTACCTTGGCTGTAATGACAGCTAGAGAGTCATCAAAATATTTTCTCTGGTCTTGCAGCAGGAGAGAGATTTGGGACAGCAAATCTGGAGAGGGAGAAGCAGCAGCAGCAGTAGTTGAAAGAGCAGCAGAAGGAAGAGGAGGAGCTACCCATGGAGCTATTTCTTCAATAATCACAGAGCTGTGAGCTCTGGTTGTATGAATGATAGCATCCCCTTCTTCCATATTATAAGGGATAGAGAAATCTAAGTTTCTGAGAGGAGCCTCAGCTGGCTCAGGAGAGGGCTCATCAGAAAGGAGAATTGTGTCTTGCTGGTCTTTGAGGGCAGCAGGAGATTGTACTGGAGTCTTGGCTGGAGAATTGGCTGGAGATTGACTAGGAGTTGAATCCTTGTGAATTTCAGAGGATGGAGCTGGAGGAGATAGAAGAGGAGGAGGAATAGGCAGCACTTCTTCAGAGAGTTCAGCAATCATTGCATCTATAGCAGTAGCTGTTGAGAGAAGAGATTCTTGAGGTACCTGATCTGAGGGAGTTGATGGAGTTTATGGAGTATGAGGTAGGGAAAAAGTTGATGGCTGAGGAGATGAGATGGTTTTGGATGGAGAGGGCATCCTACTGAGATAGAAGGAGCAGGCACCCCCTCACTTGGTGCACCAGAGGAGCTGGCCACATAATGAGGAGAGGGAGATGGAGTCCTGTCCTCTAGAGCTGGAACCTCTGGAACTTCTAAAAGCTTAGCAGCTTGGGCAGGATTCTTCAGCTTGTGCTCCCATCTCTGAATAGAAGAAATGGAGACCTTCTTCATGTGATGAAGAGGGGTCCCTTTAGAGAAGTCGAATATCTGAGGATTTGTTTCATGGAGGAGTAGAGAGATAATTCTGGCGAAGTTGGGGGATTTTAAGCTGTCCTTGATTTTGTCCAGAATCAGCATGCCAAACTGATATTTCTTGCGGCAGACAATGGCTTGCATTATGTAGAAGAAATACAGTGGAATGTCTCTTATGGAGTTGGTCTTGCACAGCAAGATCTTGCCAATAACATCAACCAGAAACTTCCCTTCTGCGTTCATGTCTGACCTTTTGATATACTGAGCGTCAGCCGAGATGCCACAGAATAGGGCTGTTCTGTCAGAATCTTCGTCGTCTAGATCATCTTCTTCGTCTACTATCGGTAATCGGAGAAGTTGAGAGACAATGGTATTGGTGAGTTTAATTTTCAAACCTTTCACTTTTGATTTCAGGACTAGTCCATGTCGCTTGACCTTTAGATTTGAGAAGAATTCTGCTACCTCCGGGAAGAGGATCCGGCAGGGTTCTTACAGGATGAAGGAGAGCCCTGCGGTGTCTAGAAGAATCAGCAAGTTGTGAAAGTCGTCTGAAAGCTCGGCAATCCCGACGGTAACAAGTTCTGAACCTACACCAATCTTGTTGACGGCGGCCATGATCCAGAAAATGGGAAAAACTCTGTCGGGGGGAAGAGGAACAATCGTGGCTCTGCAATTTCTCGAAGGAAGATGGAGCGGTAGATAGGTACTCGAGAGATTGGAAATTATTTCGTGTAGAATTAATTTGGAATTTCGAATTTATAAACCCTAGGTTTAAGTCTAATTATCCTAAAAAGAAGGAAAAAACTTAAAGGGAAAGGCGGCATAAGCCTTGGTTGGCGTATAAGAAGATTTTGAAAAATCAAAAGAGACATACACGAGAGATAAAGAGGTACTCGCATAGGTGAATCGACTGACTCGAGTGGCTGAAGTGTACTATACGAGTACATGAATTGCCTTACTCGAGTAAGTTGAATGGACTACTCGAGTAGGTCCTTATTGCCTTACTCGAGTAAGTAAAATAGACTACTCGAGTAGGTCCTTAACTACTCGAGTAGGTCAAGTCTGAAATAAAATTTCAATGCCAAGTTGACTAACCCTTTATTTTCCTTTGCTTTCCTGAAATCCAAACTTCTTTAATCTTCCTTGTTGAGCATCCCAAGTTCAGTTTTGAAGAATGAGAACTTGGTCTCGTCCAGCAGCTTCATGAAAATATCTGCAACTTGCTTGTCTGTGGAGACATATTGAAGATATATGTACCCATGCTCTACATGCACCCGAATGAAATGATACCTTAGCTCGATATGTTTTGTCCGGCTGTGCGAGACTGGATTGTTGGCTATTGCAATTGCGCTGGAAGAGTCGCAAAACAATGGGACATTCTTGAACTTCATGTTGTAAACCTCGAATTGATTCTTGATCCAGAGTAACTGTGCATAGCAACTGCCTGCAGAGATGTACTCTGACTCGGCCGTTGAGATTGCGACACAGTTCTGCTTCTTACTACTCCAGGAGATTAGCCTTCTTCCAAAGAATTGGCACGTCCCGGAGGTGCTTTTTCTATCATCTCTGCTTCCTGCATAATCTGCATCTGAAAACCCAATTAGTTCGCTGTCATTACTTCTTGGGTACCATAAGCCAAGATTTGGTGTACCTTTAAGGTATCTCAAAATCCGCTTTGCAGCAGCGTAGTGAGATTCCTTAGAGTTCACCTGAAATCTAGCACATACACATGTTGAAAACATTATGTCAAGTCTACTGGTAGTAAGGTAGAGCAAGGAACCAATTATGCTTCTATACTTGGTTTCATCAAAAGGTTTCCCTTTTTCATCCTTGTCCAGAGACATAGTTGAGCCCATTGGAGTCCTCATAGAGGTTGCGTTCTCCATTCCGAATTTCTTAATCAGCTCTCTGGTGAACTTGGTCTGCGAGATGAAAATTCCATCTTCAGATTATTTCACCTGAAGCCCTAAGAAATACTTCAGCTCACCCATACTGCTCATTTCGAACTTCCATTGCATGAGTTTTGAGAACTTTTTGCAGAGGATGTCATCTGTAGAACCAAAAATAATGTCGTCGACATAGATTTGCACTAGCAAAATCTTGCCTTTAATTTCCCTAAGAAATAATGTCTTGTCTATCTTTCCCCTTGTGAACTTGTTCTCAAGTAGAAATCTAGACAGCGTCTCATACAAGCTCGAGGAGCTTGTTTCAGACCATATAGGGCCTTGTGCAGGAAATAGACATAATCAGGAAGGTTAGGATCAACGAAACCTGGAGGTTGTTCCACATACACTTCCTCCTTTATGTTACCATTTAGGAAGGCAGACTTCACGTCCATCTGATAGATGGTGAAGCCTTTGAATGAAGCATATGCTAGGAACAACCTTATTGTCTCCAGCCTTGCCACTGGAGCATACGTCTGGTCGAAGTCGATTCCTTCTTCTTGACGATAGCCTTTAGCGACAAGTCTGGCCTTGTTCTTTATGATCGTACCATCTTCGTCCATCTTGTTCCTGTAGACCCATTTCGTTCCAATGATGTTTTTTCCTTTGGGTCTTGGAACAAGCTTCCATACATTGCAGCGTTTGAACTGATTTAGCTCTTCTTCCATTGCCAATATCCACGATGCATCTGAGTTTGCTTCCTAAAACTTCTTCGGTTCAACCTGCGAGAGAAAACTTAAATAAAGATTCTCATTAGTTGTACCTCTTCGATTTCTGACACCGTCCCGGGGATCTCCTATGATCTAGTCCATGGGATGATCCTTCAAATTTCTGAGCTCTAGAGTTCTTGCATCTGGATTATCTTCAATCACGGGAGTGATTTCTTCATCTTGGATGACTCCTTTATCTTGATCATCAGCCTCTCCAATAGGGGTTAGAGTGGTGATCTTGATGAACTTTTCGTCTTGGTCTTCGGACGGTTCATCCAAGCTGGCTTCTTTCAGCTTTGCACCTGCATCTTCAATGAGCACACTAGACAGATTGCTTTGCAGCAAGCTCGTCTCATCAAATACAACATGTATCGATTCTTCTACCACCAGGGTTTTTCTATTAAATATTCTATATGCCTTACTATGGCTACTATAACCTACAAAAATACCTTCAAAACATTTTTCGCTGAACTTGGTGGTATGATACTTACCATTGTTAAGTACGAAGCATTTACATCCAAAGATTCTAAAGTATGAGATTATTGGCTTCCTGCCCCTCAGAAGTTCGTAAGGTTTCGTATCGTGGTTTTTGTTTATGAGTGCTCGATTTTGCACATGGCATGCAGTGTTGACGGCTTCAGCCCAGAAGTACTCTGGAAGTGAAGCATCACTCAATATTGTCCTGCAAGCCTCTATGAGTGTTCTATTCCTTCTCTCAGCCACTCCATTATATTGTGGAGTACGAGGAGAGGAAAACTCATGAAAGATACCTAAGCTTTTACAGAATTCTGTCATGGCCCCAGATTTGAATTCTATTCCGTTGTCACTTCTGATTTTGACTATGGAGTAGTTGTACTCATTCTGGACTTGCCTGACAAAATTAGTAAAGATGTCGAAGGTATCTGACTTGTGTTTCAGAAAGAACACCCACGCAAAGCGCAAATAATCATCAACAATTACCAACGTATAATCCTTACCTCCCAAACTTCTAATTTGCAGTGGACCAAACAAGTCCATGTGCAGTAAATGAAGACATCTATTAGAATCTTTGCCAATAACGCTTTTAAAGATAGCCTTTGTTTGCTTGCCTTTTACGCACGCATGACAAGGTCTATCCTTGATGCACTTGGCATTTGGGGCATCACGTACTAGGTTCATTGAAAATAATTTATTAATAGTTTTGAAATTAATATGTGCTAGTCTCTTGTGCCATTGGTCACCAAGGGACGCACTATCTTTAGCTAAAAGACACATTGTTGTAGAGGAATCTATACAAATGAAATTTGAACAGAAAATATTCCTGCTTCGAGTGCCGGATAAAATCATTTTCATATTGTCGACGGATTTTATCAAGCACTTATCAGCATGGAATTCAACTATGTATCCTTTATCGCAGAGTTGGCTTATGCTTATGAGATTATGTTCCAATCCTTCGACATAAGCCACATCCGAGAAGGATACATTGCCGTTAGTAATCACCATAGCCTCTAGTAATTCCACGGTCTGAACCTCCAAAGATGACCTTTGGTCCATTCACAACTGGAGTAAAGTTCTGAATGAGGCTTCTAGTCCCGGTCATATGCCGAGAGTAACCGCTGTCCAAATACCAGATTGTCGTTTTGGTGTCCTTTGGACATACCTGCAATCATAATCAATTTGCCTTAAGAACCCAAACACGTTTGGGTCCTTGGCCTCGGTGTTGGGTACATTGGTTAAATGTACCTGATTTGAAGAAGCCTCACCTAACTCAATGATATACATCATAGTGTATTTGATGTTTGTTTGAGTTACTTGTGCAGGTTAGGTATTCACTAGACTGAAGCTAAAAGTTTCTAAGTCCATGTGTCGACACCCAGAGGGAAAGTGTCGACACTTAAGAAAGCTTGTGTCGACACCCAGACAAGCAGTGTCGACACTTGGAGTCATTGTGTCGACACCTGGGAAGAAGAGTCGACACCAGTCAGAAAGTGTCGACACTTGGAGCTGTGTCGACACTCAGTGTAGAAGAATGCAGAAAAGCTGTGTCGACACTTAGCAGAAGTGTCGACACTTAGAAGAGCTGAGTCAACACCAGAAAGTGTCGACACTTGGAGTTGTGTCGAGACTCAGCAAAAGTCTGCAGAATCTAAGTACAAGTGTCGACACTCAACATAATGTGTCGACACTATGCAGAAGAGTCAACACTTAAAGAAAGTGTCGACACCCAGCACAATGTGTCGACACTTAGCTAAAGACTCAGTATTTGAAGTAAGTGTCGACACTCAACACAATGTGTCGACACTATGCTGAAGAGTCAGTAGTTGAAGAAAGTGTCGACACTCAGCACAATGTGTCGACACACAACCAGAGAAGTCAACACTTGAAGAAAGTGTCGACACTCAGCACAATGTGTCGACACTTAGTTGAAGACTCTACACTTGAAGAAAGTGTCGACACAAGGAGCTGTGTCGACACTTAGCAAAGAACAGAAAAGTTACAAAATATTCTAAGTATAAGTGTCGACACTAAAGGAATGTGTCGACACTCAGCTGAAGAAACAAAAGTGAAGACTTGTGTCGACACCAAGAAGCAGTGTCGACACTTGACAGTTTCAACACATGAAGATGTGTCGACACAAAGAAGATGTGTCGACACTTAGAAGGATACAGTTAAAGAATGAAGTACAAGTACTTGTGTCGACACTCAACTTCAGTGTCGACACATGCAGAAGAATCAGTGTCAAGACATACAAGGAATTGTGTCGACACCTTGTAGACTTGTGTCGACACTTACACAACATGTGTCGACACTTGGCCTATAAGTGTCGACACTTAAGAACAGAAAGTCTCGACACTATCTGACAGTTAGAGAAATTTCAAGAAGTGACTGGTTGACATGACAGCTGCCGATCCAGCCGGTCCACATCAACTGTCAGAGATATCAGAAGTCTGTTATGAACCGGACCAGCCGGTTACCATGAAGGAAGCCTATAAATAGGCACCCATTGTTTACAGACTAAGATTGATTGAGTGATCAAGATTGATCAAGTGATATAGAAGTAGTTGAAAAAGTTTTTGACAAAGAGAGTTCAGATCTTTGTAAAAGTGGTATATTGAGTATCAACACAAGAAGATCTTGCTGTGCATCGGCAGATCTAAGAAGTTGGAGAGAGAGAGCTCCAACCAAGTATTCAGTCTTTGGAACTAAGGCTGAGAAGAAGAATTCAGAGTCATCTGGATTTCAAGAAGCAGAGGTCAAGGAACAACTGCAGAAGATTCAGACTAATTCAGTTCTAATCAAGAAGCTTTGAAGGAAGCTAAGTCAGTTTGGATCTAACTGAGTTCTTCCAAGAACTCTTCAAGAATCTCTCAACTCCTCTCTTATTTTCTGAGTTGTAGAGTTAGCTATTGTACTTTCTATTTTAACTTGTAGGATCCATTGGATCTGAGAGAATTGTAAGCCTATATTATAAAGGCTGAGGGTAGGGCTTGCTTGCCTGAGTGTAGGAGTTGAAGAACTCTAAGTGTAGGTCTTAATTGGCTGAGTGTAGGCCTGGGTGGCTGAGTGTAGGCCTTTTGGCTGAGTGTAAGGCTTTGGGCCTGAGGTAGGAACCTAGTTGGGTTCTGAGTTAGTGGAGAAGTTTGGCCGAATCTAGTACACTGCTAGATAGGCGAAGGGGGAAAGTGGATGTACCCAAAGATTGGGGAACCACTATAAATTAGTGTGTCTTCTGTGTTGTGCTGTGCTATGGAATTACTGTTTATTTCTGTAATTGCTGTTAGTTGTAATAATCTGTGAAATAACTGTTGAGCTGCCAACAAAATTGCAAAAAGGTTTAGGTCACCTATTCACCCCCCCCCCCCCCCCTCTAGGTGTTTAGGTACCATATCTTTCAAGTGGTATCAGAGGGAGGTTCCTCAAAAAGGACTAACTGTCTGAGGAGATCCAGTTTGGCAGATTCAGTATAAGTCAGGAAACAGTTTCAAGAAAATCAAGAAACATGGGGTCTTCAGAGAATCACAAGGAATTGGGTTCAATGAAACTGCCCATATGCAGAAAGGAGATTTTTGGAATCTGGAAAGAAAGGGTAAGGCTGTTCATGGAGGCCTCTGACCCTAGGATCTACATCACAGTCAAAGAAGGGCCTTATGTGCCCATGAAGATTTCAGTCTTGGATGCTACACAGAGAACTCCAAAGGATTTTTCTGAGATGACCAAGGATGAGATTGTCCTAGCTACAATGGACAAAAGGGCACAGAACATCATAGTTAGTGCAATTGATGATGCCACCTTCCAGAACCTTATTCACTGTAAAACAGCAAAAGAAATGTGGGATACCCTCATTGTCTACATGGAAGGTTCTGAAGAAGTAAGACAAGATAGGAAGTCCTTGCTTAATCAAGAATATGAGAGCTTTAGGCAAGGAAGAGGAGATAGCATCACTGAATGCTACAAGAAGTTTTATAGAATTGTTAATGAACTCATGTCCTATGGAAGAGAGTTCACTAACTATGAATTAAATGATAAGTTCTTAAGGTCCCTAACCAAAGATTGGGACACTAAGATCTGTGCCATCAGAGAAATGGCAAAGTTGGGAGAAATTCCTCCTCCCACACTGTTTGGCAAGTTGTTATCTTATGAGATGCAATTGTCAGTAAGAAAAGAGGAGGAAAAGTCAACAAGGACTGAACACAGGGAAAGGACTGTTGCCTTTAAGTCAGAAGTACCTAGAAAGAACAGGACTAAGTCATCAACTCCTCCTCCAGAGGTAGTTGAATCAGAATCTGATGAGTCTGTTAGCACTAAATCTACAAGTAGTGAAAGTGATGAAGATTTTGCTGCATTCACCAGACATTTTCAGAAATTCCTTAAGAAGAAACAGTGGAGGTCCAGACCTTCATATTCCAAAGGGAAAGAAGTCCAGTATCAGGAGAAGAAGCCTTCAAAGAAGGATAAGAAAAAGACAAAGACTAGTAAGGCAACTGGGTCTAAGATTGTGTGTTACTGCTGCAATAGACAGGGTCATGTTATTGCAGATTGTCCTGAAAGAAGGAAAGAATCCAGTGACAAAAAGAAGACTCACTTCAAAGGAAAGAAGGAGAAGTCCTTTGTTGCAAAGAATGAGAAGACTCTTTCAGACATTTCTTCTTCAGACACTGAGACAGATGCTGAAGCCTATATAGGGCTATTTGCTGAAGAAGAAGAAGAGTTTATGCAGATCATGGAATCAATATATGAACAAGAAGAGTGTCAGTGCCAAGGACTGATGGCATTGACTGAAAGTACCAAAATCCTGGAGCAGCCAGGACCTAGTCAGGTAAAAAGTCCAACTCAAAGTTCAGATTTCAGTTCTAGTTCAGAGTCAGATTCATCTTCATCAAGTGATGGAAGTGTTTCTGAATCTGAGGGAGATATTCATCAGCTCTTAGATGAATACCAAGTACTGTTGCAAGCCTATAAGAAAAGCAAGATCCTAGCCAAAAGTCAGGCAAAGGAGATTGCTGATCTCAAGGCAGCTGCAACAGATTTTGAGAAGCAGTATGATCAAAAACTGAATGAAGTAGCCAGGCTGAAACACATTACTGTGATTCAGATGGGTACTATTACATTTAAGAATGATCAAATTAAGAGACTGGAGATCAATCTCCAGAAGGAAAAAGAACTTGCTGCCAGGTTTTCAAAACCTAAATCAGTATTACCATTAATTGATGAATTTGTTCATCAAAAAGGCAAAGCTGGACTAGGTTTTGTTAGACCTGCAGGGACTGTACAGTCCAAGTTCAAGTCCAAGGGTAAAGCCCCAACATTCAACAAGCCTGCTGTAGTCAAGACAGCAAAGGTTGTATCTAAGCAAAGGTACAACAAGTTTGAATGCTGGTGCTGTGGCAAGGTTGGCCACTTTGCCTTGGATTGTTGGCACAATGCTAGTGCCAAGTTGAGTAGCAAGTTACCTGATGGAAAGCCAGTAGGTAGCTATGTCAAGTTGCAAACTAACAATCACCAAGGACCCAAGTTTACTTTGGGTTCTAAGGTTCATTAATTTGTTTTGCAGGTGAATCCAAGTGGCCATACCCCTACATGGTACTTGGATAGTGGATGTTCCAGACACATGACTGGAACTAGGGGACTACTGAAGGACTACATCCCAATCAAAAATGGTCCAAAGGTGACCTTTGGTGGTTCTGAAAAAGGAATCATCAAAGGGTTTGGTAACATTTCTTCTAACCTTGTTACCATTACTCATGTGGCTTATGTTAAAGGGTTGAAACACAACCTCATTAGTATAAGTCAATTAAGTGATGTAGGGTATGACATCTCATTTGTTAAAAATGGTTGTCATATCAAGAGGTCAAGTGATCAAGAGATCATTTTGACAGGATATAGAAAGAGAAATGTCTATTGTTTAGACATTATGGTTGAGAACAATAGTTCTCCAGTTTGTCTTGTAGCTGATGAGACAGTCTCTCAATGTGTCAAATGGCACAAGAGGCTTGCTCATCTTAATTACAAGACTATTGGCAAACTCTTTAGTAAAGAGTTAGTGAGGAATGGTCCTCAAGTTAAGTGTGTCAAAGATGGCATTTGCTCAGCTTGTCAAAAGGGCAAGCAGACTAAATCCACCTTTAAAAGCTTAGACAACAAAGATGCTGTGAGGTGTCTATACCTCTTGCATATGGATCTATTTGGTCCAATGCCAGTTCACAGCTTAGGTAGGAAGGTCTATACCTTTGTAGTTGTTGATGACTACTCAAGGTTTTCCTGGGTGTTCTTCTTAAAGCAGAAATCTGAAACACCTAGTGTCTTCTATAGTTTTGTTAAGCAAATTCAGAATGAATTGAACTGTACAGTGGTCAAAATTAGAAGTGACCATGGTACTGAGTTTCAGTCTGAAAGCATGACAAAGCTGTGTGAAGACTATGGGATATTTCAAGAATTCTCTTCACCTAGAACACCTCAGCAAAATGGCATTGCTGAAAGGAAAAATAGGACCTTGATAGAGGCTGGTAGAACCCTATTAAGTGATTCATCACTGCCAGAATATTTCTGGGCTGAAGCAGTTAACACTGCATGCCATGTGATAAATAGGGCTACCATCACTAAAAGGTTAAACAAGACCCCCTATGAAGTTGTGAAAGGCAGGAAACCAAATTTATCCTACTTTAGGATCTTTGGTTGTAAATGCTACATACTTAACAATGGAAAGTCTTACCTAACTAAGTTTGCTGCCAAGTCCCAAGAGGGAGTGTTTGTTGGGTACAGCAATAATAGTAAGGCTTATAGAGTTTACAACTTGACTACACAAGTTGTAGAGGAGTCTGTGCATGTAGTTTTTGATGAGACACAACTAATTAACAATGAGTTGTCTAGCAATGTATGCAGCCCCACAGGTCTTACTAAGAAGATGGACAAGCTAGCCATAGAAGATGTACCTGCTGCAAGACAGCAAGTAGAAGAAGATGGCTTATGTCCAGGGGGAGAACTACATGTACTAGGAGCTGAAGAAGTACAAGGAACTCAGCATGATGAAGATGCTGTAGAAGTACAACCAGAAGCAAGGATGCCTCCAGCCAACAGGCATCTAAGAGATCATCCAGTAGAACTGATAATTGGAGATCCAAGACAAGGTGTTCAGACAAGGAGCAGAAATCAGAATGCTGTAGTATATTCAAGTTTTCTGTCTCAAATAGAACCAAAGAAATTTGAAGAAGCTATACAAGATCCACAGTGGACTGAAGCTATGCAAGAAGAACTTAATCAGTTCAAAAGGTGCAAGGTTTGGGAGCTGGTTCCAAAGCCTAAAGACCACAATGTTATAGGAACTAAGTGGATCTACAGAAATAAGTTAGATGAACAAGGGGTCATCATAAAGAATAAAGCAAGACTGGTTGCAAAAGGATATAGGCAAGAAGAAGGTATTGATTTTGATCAAACCTTTGCTCCAGTAGCCAGACTGGAAGCCATAAGGATGTTCTTGGCCTATGCAACCTATCAAGGATTCAAGGTATACCAAATGGATGTCAAGTCAGCATTCCTAAATGGTAATTTGAAAGAAGAAGTCTATGTGGAGCAGCCTGCAGGTTTTGTTGATTCAACTTTACCTCATTATGTGTATAGACTTAGGAAAGCATTATATGGGTTAAAACAAGCACCTAGAGCTTGGTATGAAACCCTATCTAGTTTCCTCATTGAGAACAAGTTCTCAAGGGGGAAAATAGATAAGACTCTATTCCTTAGGGAATCTAGAGGCAAAGTAATACTTGTCCAAATATATGTAGATGACATTATATTTGGGTCTACTGAAAGTAGCCTTTGCAAAAAGTTTGCAAAGCTTATGCAAAGTCAATTTGAGATGAGTAGTATGGGAGAGCTGAAGTTTTTCTTGGGTCTCCAAGTTAAACAGACTGAAAGTGGCTTGTCCATATGTCAGTCAAAGTTCACCCTAGAACTCATAAGGAAATATGGTATGGATTCATCCAGTACCATGAAGACTCCTATGGGGTCAAGTATGTCTCTAAGCAAGGATGATGCAGGGAAACCTGTAGATGAAACCTTGTATAGAGGGATAGTTGGCTCCCTACTATACTTGACTGCAAGTAGGCCTGACATTATGTATGCTACATGTGTTTGTGTCAGGTATCAAGCCTGCCCTAAAGAGTCTCACTTGACTGCAGTCAAGAGGAATCTTGAGATATCTAAAGGGCACTCCTTATCTAGGCCTCTGGTACCCTAGGAATGGAGATTTTGATCTAACAGGCTATTCAGATGCAGACTTTGCAGGATGCAAAGAAGATAGAAAGAGCACAACTGGATCCTGTCAATTCCTAGGTGGAAGACTCATTTCATGGAGTAGTAAGAAGCAAACCAGTGTGGCTATCTCCATAGCTGAGTCAGAATATGTAGCTGCAGGAAGTTGCTGTGCTCAACTTCTGTGGATTCAACATCAGTTAGAAGACTATGGATGTCAGGTAAGTAGAACTCCACTTTATTGTGATTCTACAAGTGCTATTTCCATAGCTAATAATCCTGTATCACATAGTAGAACTAAACATATTGAGATTAAATATCACTTTCTTAGAGAGCATGTAGAAAGAAATGATATTGCACTTGAATATGTTAGAACTGATAATCAGATAGCTGATATGTTCACTAAGCCCTTAGAAGAAGCTAAGTTCAATAGGTTCAAAATTGAACTAGGAATGATAAACTTAGACTAAGTTTACAGAACTAAAAAATTGGCTAAGTAAAAAGGTGTCGACACATAGACAAGTCTATGTCGACACAGAATAGTAAGTGTCGACACTTCAGGAAAATGGTGTCGACACATCTAGGAAGTTGGTGTCGACACTTCAGAATGTTAGTGTCGACACATGTCGAGTAGGTGTCGACACATCCAATAAAGTGTCGACACTTAAGTTTTACTCAGAATTTTCTAAGTCTCGACTACATGTCGAGTATAGTGGTGTCGACACTTAGCCAAGTGTCGACACATAAAAACTGTTGACTAAACTTGTGTCGACACATGTGTGTCGAGACATTATAAGTCAGTGTCGACACTTATTGACAGTGTCGACACATCTTTAGAAATTCATCCCGCCTGTTCGTCTTCAAACAAGAAAGGTATAAATAGGGTTCTGTCTTTGTTTGTCGACACGCTTTCAGAGTTTCGAGACCAAACTACAGTGTCGACATTTCTCTTCTCTAAAGACTAAGGCTCCGTTTGGGAGGACTTATTTTCACCGGTCAAGCGGTCACGACCGCATGAATCGGACCTTAATTAAGGCCTGATTCATGCGGTCGTGACCGCTTGACCGGTGAAAATAAGTTCTCCCAAACGGAGCCTAATTCTCACAACCCTAATGGCTCCCAAGCTGGAAGAGAATGTTAACGAAGGCTATGAGCTCGTGCGAGGCGCATTCGACGACGGTGATCATGAAATCAAATCAGTGATAACCCTAGTCAGCGATTCAGGATTAGAGTTCTTGGTTTCAGAACCAACCAAAATTTGGAAGAAAGAAGTGCTTGAATTTCTTACTGGAGCAACTGTGGATGACTCTGGATACAGAATCAAATCCAGAGTGCATGGAACCAAGGTCAAGGTATCACCCAAAAGTCTGAGAAAGGTACTTCAGCTACCTAAGACTCAAGAAGAAGAAGAAATTTCTACATCCAAGACCAGGGAAGCTTTGGTCTGGTGTGGTCTTGATTCTAAGATGAAAATGGGATCAGTTTTCAACAGGAAGGGAATGAATAATCAAGGCAAATTCCTGTCTGAAGTTGTAGGCAAGGTCATTCTCAGTAAAACTGGAGGGCATGACAGGGTGTCAGCCTCCATGTTCAATGTCATGACCAGAATTATCTTCAATCTAAGAACAGATTGGTCTATGATTGTCTTTGAGAAAGTGAAGGAAAGTCTGAAGAAGCCCAATCTGGGCAGGATACTAAGTCTCTACCTGGCTGGATCAATTCCAGAGGTAATGAGTACTGCTGCTGGAACCAAAATCAACCACATGAGAAGGATGGACATGAGAATCTTCTCCAGGTGGGAAAGGGTGCTGTCAAAGGAATTGACCACCCCTGAAAAACAAGTTACTAAGAAAGACTCTCCTCCCAGGAAGAAGAGGAAGACTGCTGCTGTGACTCAGGAGTCCTCCAGCAGCTCAGGCAGTGAAGAACATGTTGTTTTCACTCCTGATAATCATGAGGATGAGGCTGCAGAGAAGTCACCTGCTCCTCAGGAGCCAGCTGACATCCAGGGGGAGCCACCAGCTGTAGAACATCCCACTACACTGGAGAGTGAGCAAGCCACCATCCTCATCCAAGAGGTACTTTTTGACCTTAATACTATCAATTTTTCTATAATAAATTCTGATTTGTCTGATGACCATCAGCAAAATCAGCAAGCAACTCAAGAACCAGATGTTGTTCTCCAAGACACATCTGTTGTAGCTGATGAACACAGTACATCTCCTGCACAGTCACCCCCAGAATATACTATGGAAGATCTATTTCTAAATTTAGATCAAGATGATTTTGACATGGAAAAGAATGCTGCTGATAAAGAGAAGGATGCTGCTGCTGAGGGGGAGAACTTGGATGTTCAAGAAGAGCCTATAAGGCTAGATACTGAGAAGGCACAAGATGTGCAAACTGAAAAACCATCCAGCCCTACGGATAGGGTGGATATAGCCAGTACATCAGAATCTGAGGATGATGAAGCTGAGCAAGCTCAAAAGAAGAAATTCTTTGTCTTCAAAAGAAGGAGTCAGAGCTATAAGAAAGCTCTACAAACAGTAGCTCAACACTCACTAGTCCAACAAGCTCCATCAACTGATTATAGTAGTCTAATGGTAGCAATGCAAGTAAAGCTGGATGAACAAAGAAAGGCTATAGAAACTTATGTTGATGAAGGGCACAAGGCACTTCAATCAGATCTGGCACAGGACATCAAGTCAATAAGGTTTGAAATGAACCTTAATAAAAAGGAGATGACTGACTGTTTTCAAAAGGGTGTTAATGCAGTGGTTTATCTGGCAACCCATCAAGAGACAATAAAGACTCAAGTGGATGATATAGCACTAAAGCAAGGCTATGTGCTGGAGAATCAATTGAGGATGAATGATAATTTGACTGCATCTCACAATGCAATAGTCACTGAACTCAAGAATAAGTCTGCTGAACCTTCAACATCCTCTGCTGCTGCCAAGGCTGAATTTGATAAAGCTTTTCAAGAAGAACTTGCTGCTGTAAAGACTGCAATTAAAGATTCACAGAAGGTCATTTCTGAACAGCTTACCAAGCTTAGACCTTTCTTTAAGGATGGCATAAGGTATTTGGATAGCCAAATCAGGTTCCAGAAAGATGATGTGAGAGATCATGTAGCACAAGAAGTCATAAAGGGGGAGAGAGTGTTAGTCAAGGCCAGTTCTGAGCATGCAAAATGGATTTCAAATTCAATCAGGGCTACACTTGGATATCCTCCCCTGTGTGATGACAATGAAGTTGCTGAATCTGGTATTCAAAGTGCATATCTTGGAGGTGAGCAACAGGAAGTAGCTCATGTGATCTATCCACCTCCAGATTTTGAAATGGTTCATGCTGATGTAAGCACAATGTATAGTCCAACTGCTGGCAAGCCCAATGTTATTCTGGAAAAGGTTGTTCAACCTATTACAGCTGCTATGCAAGAGGCTTTGGACAAAGAAGAAGAGACTAGGCTATCAAAGAAGAAGTTCAGGGAACTTGCTGAGCAAAAACCTGATTTTGAACAGTGGAGCCCTACTTCTAGGAACATCATTCTCACAGCCTGGAAAGCGGCCAAGGACAATGCCCATGAGAGGAACAAGTGGTTCTCAGAGGCAGAATGGAGGAAGCATGAAAGTAGGCAGGAAGCCATTGTCCAACATAGAAGGAAGGCTAAGTTAGGAAAGCTACCTCCAACAGCTGTGGAGCCTAGCAAGTACTTTCCTAAGCCCTATCATTACTTTGAGAGGCAAAAAATCAAGGCTGAAGAACAGAAAAAGAAGGACTCCAAAGGGAAGAAGACTGCTGAAGCTGAGCCTGCTGCTGCTGCTGGTGTGAAGGCCAAAGTGCAAGCTGGAAAAGGCATAGTCATAAAAGAACCAGAGCAGAATTAGACTAAGATTAAACTGAAGAATGTTGTAATCTGTTACATCAAACATTTTGTGTAAATCATTGAAAATGGATTAACAACAATGTATGAACAATTTTTGATAAATATAAATTTCATGATTGTTCAGATGAATGTGTCTAATTCTTGTTTGTTCTGTAATGCTGAATGTGTATACATGTGTGCTTTATTACATGTTTAAGTTTAACTCTGTTGACATATACCTGTTTTACATCATTTTATAATTTTTAATTATGAGTGGTGTATATCATTGACTAAGGGTTATGACTTCTCCAAATAGGGGGAGATTGTTGGGTACATTGGTTAAATGTACCTGATTTGAAGAAGCCTCACCTAACTCAATGATATACATCATAGTGTATTTGATGTTTGTTTGAGTTACTTGTGCAGGTTAGGTATTCACTAGACTGAAGCTAAAAGTTTCTAAGTCCATGTGTCGACACCCAGAGGGAAAGTGTCGACACTTAAGAAAGCTTGTGTCGACACCCAGACAAGCAGTGTCGACACTTGGAGTCATTGTGTCGACACCTGGGAAGAAGAGTCGACACCAGTCAGAAAGTGTCGACACTTGGAGCTGTGTCGACACTCAGTGTAGAAGAATGCAGAAAAGCTGTGTCGACACTTAGCAGAAGTGTCGACACTTAGAAGAGCTGAGTCAACACCAGAAAGTGTCGACACTTGGAGTTGTGTCGAGACTCAGCAAAAGTCTGCAGAATCTAAGTACAAGTGTCGACACTCAACACAATGTGTCGACACTATGCAGAAGAGTCAACACTTAAAGAAAGTGTCGACACCCAGCACAATGTGTCGACACTTAGCTAAAGACTCAGTATTTGAAGTAAGTGTCGACACTCAACACAATGTGTCGACACTATGCTGAAGAGTCAGTAGTTGAAGAAAGTGTCGACACTCAGCACAATGTGTCGACACACAACCAGAGAAGTCAACACTTGAAGAAAGTGTCGACACTCAGCACAATGTGTCGACACTTAGTTGAAGACTCTACACTTGAAGAAAGTGTCGACACAAGGAGCTGTGTCGACACTTAGCAAAGAACAGAAAAGTTACAAAATATTCTAAGTACAAGTGTCGACACTAAAGGAATGTGTCGACACTCAGCTGAAGAAACAAAAGTGAAGACTTGTGTCGACACCAAGAAGCAGTGTCGACACTTGACAGTTTCAACACATGAAGATGTGTCGACACAAAGAAGATGTGTCGACACTTAGAAGGATACAGTTAAAGAATGAAGTACAAGTACTTGTGTCGACACTCAACTTCAGTGTCGACACATGCAGAAGAATCAGTGTCAAGACATACAAGGAATTGTGTCGACACCTTGTAGACTTGTGTCGACACTTACACAACATGTGTCGACACTTGGCCTATAAGTGTCGACACTTAAGAACAGAAAGTCTCGACACTATCTGACAGTTAGAGAAATTTCAAGAAGTGACTGGTTGACATGACAGCTGCCGATCCAGCCGGTCTACATCAACTATCAGAGATATCAGAAGTCTGTTATGAACCGGACCAGCCGGTTACCATGAAGGAAGCCTATAAATAGGCACCCATTGTTTACAGACTAAGATTGATTGAGTAATCAAGATTGATCAAGTGATATAGAAGTAGTTGAAAAAGTTTTTGACAAAGAGAGTTCAGATCTTTGTAAAAGTGGTATATTGAGTATCAACACAAGAAGATCTTGCTGTGCATCGGCAGATCTAAGAAGTTGGAGAGAGAGAGCTCCAACCAAGTATTCAGTCTTTGGAACTAAGGCTGAGAAGAAGAATTCAGAGTCATCTGGATTTCAAGAAGCAGAGGTCAAGGAACAACTGCAGAAGATTCAGACTAATTCAGTTCTAATCAAGAAGCTTTGAAGGAAGCTAAGTCAGTTTGGATCTAACTGAGTTCTTCCAAGAACGCTTCAAGAATCTCTCAACTCCTCTCTTATTTTCTGAGTTGTAGAGTTAGCTATTGTACTTTCTATTTTAACTTGTAGGATCCATTGGATCTGAGAGAATTGTAAGCCTATATTATAAAGGCTGAGGGTAGGGCTTGCTTGCCTGAGTGTAGGAGTTGAAGAACTCTGAGTGTAGGCCTTAATTGGCTGAGTGTAGGCCTGGGTGGCTGAGTGTAGGCCTTTTGGCTGAGTGTAAGGCTTTGGGCCTGAGGTAGGAACCTAGTTGGGTTCTGAGTTAGTGGAGAAGTTTGGCCGAATCTAGTACACTGCTAGATAGGCGAAGGGGGAAAGTGGATGTACCCAAAGATTGGGGAACCACTATAAATTAGTGTGTCTTCTGTGCTGTGCTGTGCTGTGGAATTACTGTTTATTTCTGTAATTGCTGTTAGTTGTAATAATCTGTGAAATAACTGTTGAGCTGCCAACAAAATTGCAAAAAGGTTTAGGTCACCTATTCACCCCCCCCCCCCTCTAGGTGTTTAGGTACCATATCTTTCACTCGGGTTAGAGTACTCCCCCTACGAGTGTTAGCATTATGAGCGGTCTTTCTCATATTGCTGACATGAGGGGTTGCAGCATTTCTGGGATTGAACCAGCAATCAATGGTGAAGTGACCAACCTTGCCACATCACCAACAGTCAAATCTGTTGTACCTTTGCCTCATGATCTCCTGCTTGACCTTTTGGAATTGTGGTCTAGCAGGGGCA
Organism: Platanthera guangdongensis; assembly: GCA_039583875.1. Taxonomy (NCBI): domain Eukaryota; kingdom Viridiplantae; phylum Streptophyta; class Magnoliopsida; order Asparagales; family Orchidaceae; genus Platanthera; species Platanthera guangdongensis. The sequence goes on along the minus strand of CM077153.1, from coordinate 47,537,737 downwards.
TTATTCTTGGAGGAAGAAGCTTCGTGATAATGACAGTCACATGTCTTCTTCTCCTTGGGAGGCCTTTCAACAACGGGCTTTGGCTTTGGTGCCTTCTTGAAGTTATGGCCAGGATTGAAAGGGACGTAGCTCTTAAGAACAACTTCTTCATAAGGTGCCTTGAAGACACTTTCGCCAAAGTTTCTGGGTCGAGTCCATCCTTGATAGCGGGACTTTGGCTCTACATAAGTAGGCCTAGCAAAGTGCCCGTAGGATGAGTCAAAATCAAACACATTTGATGGAAAGATGACTTTCTTGAATGTAGTCTGATCTTGAGGGGCTTTCCCCTTTTCTTTGGCTAAGGCCTTTTTGGCGGCCTTATTCTTCCGTTGAGACTTATTTCTCCTATAGGATTTACTAGGAGCTTCTTCATGGCCTAGCCTAGCTCCCTTGGCCTTTGCTGAGAATTCAGCAACAAATGGAAGAACTGTTTTGGGCTTTGAGAAACTTTCAACAAGTTTCTTTTCAGCGGCAAATTGTCCCTCCAGTTCCTTGATGATTTTCTTTTTGAGATCAAGGTGCTCAAGAGCCTTATTATACTCTTCAATGGCATTGTTGAAGTTGTCTTCAAGGGAGTCAGTCTTTGCGACTTTGTCTCTCAAGATTCTCTCTTCGACTTTCAGAGATTTGATCTCTTTAGCCTGAGTCTTCACGACTCGACGACTTTTGTCGTAAGACATAATTAACTCCTTGTACTGGGCCATTAGTTCTGACTCATCGTCAGAGGAGCTATCCTCACAATCATGTTCAGAGACTTCAGAATCTGAGAGAGGGGTATGAGAGTTTACCTTCCCAGTGAACTGAGGCTCTTGATCATCATCTGTTTGAGCCAAAAGCCCAAAATAAGCTTCTTCTTCTTCACTAGACTCGGATGAGTCGGAGTCACTGAGAGTCTTGCTCTTTTTAGCTATCAAGCTCTTTTCTTTCCTCTTTTTGTTGTACGACGATTTATTTTCTTCTCTTCTACCACCCTCCTTCTTCTTATGAGGGCAGTCAGCATTGACGTGACCTAGCTTATTACAACAATAGCAAATGATGTCAGTCAAACCATGTTTGTTCTGTTTAGAAGAATACCTGTCATGGCTACTTGAGCCTTTCCTTTGCCGATCATCATCGTGTCGTGATCTTCTCTAGGAGGCATCCTTGCTTTTCCATTGCTTCTTCTTGTTCAATAATTTCTTGAATTGGCATGAGAGCAGTGAGAACTCTCCTTCTGATAGCTCAGAGCCTGAGGTACTAGGCTCAGATGTTTCTTCTTCTACACCAATTTTTGGAGCTGGAGCAGGGGAGGAAGCCTTTGTCTTTCTAGAGGTGTCTGCCTTGAGAGCAACAGATTTTTCTTTGAGAGCAGACCTTCTCTTCTCTTCTTCAGCTTTCCTGGTGTTGAGTTGAAGCTCATATGACATAAGCTTCCCGAAGAGATTTTGTGGGTCTGTCTCAGCCAGCTTCCCAAACTCCCTGATGGCACTATGGAAACCACCCGTCACCGCACATCTTCCCAAAACCCTGAGGTAGTAGGAAGGGGGGACGAGGGTACATAAACACCAAGGACCACCCGCTGCAGGCAATGTGGGACTAATCCATCCACGGGATGGCGGGGATATTCTGACATATGGGGGGCCCACCGGGGTCAACACCCAGACCTGTAACGCGATGGGGAAGCCCAAATATGCGGTCCCACACACACCCAATCCCACTGGACCTTGGTTCTCAACACACCCCCGCAGCGGGATGGCTCTGATACCATGTGGAAACCACCCGTCACCGCACATCTTCCCAAAACCCCGAGGTGATGGTAAGGGGGGACGGGGGTACATAAACACAAAGGATCGCCTACTGCAGGCGATGTGGGACTAACCCCAACCACAGGACCGCGGGGATATTCCGCCACACAAGGGGGGCCCATCGGGGTCAACACCCAGACCTGGAACGTGATGGGGAAGCCCAAACATGCGGTCCCACACACACGTGTCCTGCTGGCTAATATAATCTCAACACACCCCCGCAGCAGGACAACCTGGCTCTAATACCATGTGGAAACCACCCGTCACCACACATCTTCCCAAAACCCCGAGGTGATGGTAAGGGGGGATGGGGGTACATAAACACCAAGGACCACCCGCTGCAGGCAATGTGTGACTAATCCATCCACGGGATGGCGGGGATATTCCGCCACACGGGGGGCCCACCGGGGTCAACACCCAGACCTGGAACGCGATGGGGAAGCCCAAATATGCGGTCCCACACACACCCAATCCCGCTGGACCTTTGTTCTCAACAGGCACAAACCTTATTGTCCCATTCATTGGTCAGGGATCTCAGGAACTTGTCATTCAGTTCTCCATTAGTGAATGCTATGCCATAGACTCTTAGGCCATTCACTATCTTGAAAAAGTTCTCAAATATATGAGCAATGGTCTCTTTTCTTCCCTGTCGGAAGGCTTCATACTTCTGATTGAGGAGGGATCTCCGATCATCCCTTACTTCTTCTGTACCTTCCATTAAGGTGACCAAGGACTGCCACATCTACTTTGCAGATTGGCAGTGGATTAAGTTCTGCAGCATAGAGTCATCAACTGCACTTGATATAATGTTTTTAGCTTTCTTGTCTAGTGAGACAAGTGCAATCTCATCCTTGTCTAAATCCATCAGCTTCTTTGTAACCTTCTTGGTAGGATCTATAGTGGAGACAGTCATAGGGATATAAGGACCTTCTTCAACTATCATGAAGATCCTCGGATCCACAGCTTCCATAAAGAATTTAATCCTTTCTTTCCATATGGGAAAGTTGTTCTTATTGCATAGAGGAAGCTTGGCAAAATCCTTTGCCTTGTCCATGATGAGTAGATCTCAAATGACAACTATTGCAGGAACTGATCAAGGTGTTAACCTTTTAACGAACAACCTCCCTCTGATACCAATTGAAAGATAATAGTTGTCAACCTAAATCACCTAGAGGGGGGTGAATAGGTGAGTTGTGCGTCTTTTGCAGAATAAAAAAAATCTCAGAACACAGCACAGATCTATCTACCAAATTATCACAGATGAGACAAGATTTATAGTGGTTCCCCGATCTTGTGTACATCCACTTTCCCCTCACCGATCTAAAAATATACTAGACTCGGCTACTTTACTATCTCGGATTGAAAAACAATGCTACCCTCGGAACAAAGTTCCTACAAACTCAATCCAACCAACTGGATCTACAACTCGGAAGGCAAAACTTCCTACAAACTCGGAGTTGAAAACTCCTACACTCGGAGAAAACTTCTCCTACAAGAATGAAAAATTGTTCAAGAAAATACAAACAATAATTTTTCCTGTCAGATCTGCAAACAGCAACCAGAATCTTCTTCTTGTATGCTTTGAGGCACTTTCAGAAAATTGAAGAAAATCTCGGCAACAGATCTGGAATCTTCTTTGTCTTACACGATTGGAAAGAGATGAGCAGTTGAGAGATGATCTCGATCTGTAAAACTTCTTCAGTCTATTTCCTCTGAAAATTGAAGCTCTGGCCGGAGAAGAACAGCGGCGGCGGTGGCTTTCGTTACGTGAAGAGAGAGAGAGAGAGGAAACAGCGATTCTTTTGGAAAGAGGCAGCTGCAAAACTTAGAATAAATTTCTTCTTGAAAAACTTGTTTTCTCTAATTAGGGTTTGTCGATTAGACAAGACCTTTTATAGGAGAACTAATAACGGTCATAATTGGTTTTAATGACGTACACGTGAACCAATCATGTCACGGAATTTGAAAATCTGTCAAATATGGACTTAGAAGAAATTTCTGAGAAAATGAGATGATATACATGAGTAGGAATATAACTACTCGAGTAGGTAAAGGACTACAGGAGTAAGTGAAGGAAAATACTCGGGTATAGAATTTAGGGCTACTCGAGTAGCTAGAGAACAACTACTCGAGTACATATAATCAACATACTCGAGTACTTATAAGATATACTCGAGTATACAGAAAATTTCACGGGAAGTGGAGTTGAGCTACTCGATTACAAGTTGTACTACTCGAGTGGTTTGATGAACTACTCGAGTGATAAGACTTACAAAAATTTCTGAAGACTGGAAAATGAGCTACTCGAGTAGTCAGACTGAACTACTCGAGAGGATATAGTCTACTCGAGTATAAAAAAAGACTTACTCGAGTAAATGACTTGAAAAATTTAGGAGAAGAGAAATCTGCACAACTCGAGTAAGAAGAATTATCTACTCGTGTAGTTAAGTAAGCTACTCGAGTAAGTGACAGTCTACTCGAGTATATGGACTTGACTTCACGAGAGGAAGACTTACTTACTCGAGTAGGTAAGAGTTTTGACTCGAGTATAATGTAGGTATTTCACTCGAGTAGTCAGTGACCTACATGAGTAGAATACTTGGAGAATTTCTCAAAGTGGAAATTCTTTCTTCTTTGGGGAAATCAGCATCCAACTCTAATCACAAAGTCCAAGTGCTTGAATATGAAGTGTATTCCAATAGAGAGGCTACACATGAGCCAACACCTTGGGTCATACAATGAGGGATTACATTGTATGGTCCTGTGTTTGGTGACCCATTATAGACTGACATTGGTCTACACTTCCCATTGGAATCATGCAACCACATAACTCAAACAAAGCATCAAATACAACCTAATTCATCTTAGTTCCAGGATGACTTCATCAAATCTGGGTTAATGTGGACATAGGTCCCAACAATATCCCTCTGATCTTAAAGCCTCTTTTACAATAAATGGACCTTCCTAGCTGGGGTTGAGCTTCCCCACGGTTACCGACCTTCCTGCTGCATCCACCTTCTTCAGCACCAAGTCCCCCTCCACAAATTGCTTGACTCTGACGTGCTTGTCAAAGTACTTGGCCATCCTCCTCTTCACCTCTTCCTGTGGGGCGGCGGAAAGGCCCCGCAGTTCTTCTACCATGTCAAGGGAGAGCCGCAGCTCTCCCTTATTCTCAGCCTGCCATTCCTCCCTGCCTTCCCCAGCCGCGACGACTCGAGGTGTTTGAACTTCAAATTCCACGGGGAGCACTGCCTCGCACCCATGAGAGAGCTTGAAGGGGGTCTCTCCTGTAGCTGTGTTGGGGGTGGTCCTCAGGGCCCAGAGAACCGCGGGAAGCTTCTCCACCCAGCTCCCCTTCAAGTTTTCCACCTTCATCTTCAGTAGGTTGACAATGATCTTGTTCGCGGCCTCCACCTGCCCGTTGCTTCTAGGGTGATGGACTGAGGAGAATCTGAGGTCGATCCCAAGTTACTCGCAAAAACTGGTGAACTTCGCGCTCGCGAACTGGGGCCCATTGTCCGTAACAATGGCCTGGGGTAGCCCATGGCGGCAGATGATCTCCCCCCAAACGAAGTTCCTGACGTCCTGGGAAGTCACCTTGGCTAGCGCCTTCACTTCCAACCACTTGGAGAAATAATCGATCATCACCAGTAGGAACCTCCTCTGCCCACTGGCATGGGGGAACGGTGCAACCAAATCCATTCCCCAGATGGAAAATGGCCAGGGGGATGTGATACTCTTGAGCCGCTGTGCTAGCTGTAGCTGGAGGGGGGCAAACAGCTGGCATTTGTGGCACCTTCTAGCGAACTCTGTCGCATCACGGCCCATGGTGGGCCAAAAATACCCTTGCCTGACGATCCTGCCTTCCAGGGTCCGACTCTCGGAGTGACTCCCACACTCCCCGGATTGGACTTCCTCCAATATTCTTTGTACCTCCCCCTCAGCTACGCAATGAGCCAACATCCCCGAGAGAGTCTTCCTGTACAGCTGCCCATCTTGGAGGAGGTAGTACGCTAATTTGTACCAGAGCTTCTTCTTGTTTACCCCCTCCGGGTACTCTCCCGTGGAACAAAAGGCTATGATCGGGTCCATCCACGAGGACCGCTGATCTATCTCCATGTGCTCTCCTTCTTCGATGGAGGGGAGGAATAGGTCGGTGATAGTACCCCCCACCCGAGGACCGTGCTTCGCGAGCTAATCGACCTACTCATTCTTCTCCCATGGCACGTGCTGGATGGAAAAAGTTTGGAATGTGTCAATGACCCCCTTTACTTTGGCTAAATATAGCCGCAGGGTAGGCTCTCTCGCCTCGAACTCCCCGTTGATCTGGAAAGCTACTATCATGGAGTCAGTAAATACCTCCACGTCCAACACCCCCAACTCCCTGGCCAGGCGCAACCCTGCTATCACGACCTCATACTCGGCCTGATTGTTGGTGATAGGGAAGTGTACCACCACCGTCTGCTCAATTCTAGTCCCCTGGGGACTCTCCAAGATCACCCCCAATCCTAGGGAGTGCCTCCCCGAGGCGCCATCTACCTTTACCTTCCAAGGAATCGGACGAGTGAGCTCTCCCTCTGCCACCTCAATCACATAATCGGCCAAGAAGTCGGCCATTGCTTGAGCTTTGATCGAGAGGTGGTGGACGAAGTAAACGTAGAACTCACTCAACTCCGCCAACCACTTGGCCAGCCTGCCAGAATGCTCCACCCCCTCAAAGATGTTGCGGAGGGGATGGTCAGTCACCACTCGGATTGAGTGTGCCTAGAAATAGGGTCGCAGCCTTCGGGCTAAGATGACCAGGGCGAAGGCCAGCTTCTCCAAAATTGGATACCGGAGCTCGGCCTTTCTCAGGACCTCGCTCACGTAATATATGGATAGCTGCTTTTCCCCTCTTCACGAATTAGGACAGAGCTCAGTGCCTCCGCCCCGACCCGAGATATAGAAATAGGTCCTCCCCCTCCTTTGGCCCTTGGAGCAATGGGGCCCGAGTCAACTGCACCTTGAGGGCCTGGAATGCCTCCTCGCACTCCTTGGTCCACTCGAATTTTTGACCCACCCCCCCCCCCCCCCCTTAATGTTTTGAAGAAAGGGGAGCACTTCTCCCCAGCTCGAGAGAGGAACCTACTTAGCCCTGCCAGCTTTCCCATCAGCCATTGCACCTCCTTAGTGTTCCGTGGGGATCCCAGCTCTAAGATGGCCTTGACCTTATCGGGATTCAGCTCGACCCCTGCAGGGGTGAGGAGGTGTCCCAAGAACTTTCCACTGCTAGCCCCGAAGACACACTTCTGGGGATTCAACCGCATCTTGTACTTGCGCAGGGTAGCAAAGGTCTCCTCTAGGTCCTGGAGGTGAGAGTCCACGTCCTGACTCTTGACCATGAGGTCATCTACATACACTTCCAGGTTCCTCCCCTTCTGCTCTTTGAAGACCCTGTCCATCATCTTCTGGTAGGTCGCCCATGCATTCTTTAGCCCGAAGGTCATCATCTTGTAACAGTAGCATCCATCCCCCGTTATGAACGAGAAATCTTTGACATCCTGGGGATGCATTCTGATTTGATGATAACCTGAAAATGGATCTAGAAAACTCAATATAGAAAAACCAACGGCTGAGTCAACCGGCACGTCGATCCGAGGAAAGGGATAACAGTCCTTAGGTCAAGATTTATTAAGCAAGGAGAAGTTGATACATATACGCCACTGGTCGTCCCCTTTTTTCACCATGACTACATTTGAGACCTAGCCGGGGTATTGGATCTCAGATATAAAGCCGTCCTTGAGGATTTTCTCCACCTCCTCCCTGATGGGCTCTGTCAGCTTGTCCGCAGTGAACCTCTTCTTTTGTTGGACAGGGCGTGTTCCCGGGTCCAAGTTGAGGAGGTGGCAAGCCACATCCGCATCAACCCCCGGCATCTCCTCGGCGCTCCATGCGAAGATGTCCACGTTCCTCTGGATGCACTCCAGCATCCTGCCCTGAGCCTCCGGGGTCAGCCCTCCGCTGACGCGGACCTTCTCCACTCTGCCTTCTCGGGTGAGGACCTCCAGCTCCACCACCTCTTCTGCAGCCTCCAACCTGGACTGCTCTCCCCATTCTTCAACATCCCTCTCCCCTGGGATGAGGATCTCTGCATCCACCTCTTCTTCCACGGCCATCGCCTCGGCCAACTCCTCCCGATCTCCTCTTGCTGCCTCTACCCCGATGCAGCTCTCCGCTTCTAGCTCCTCCCTGCCAGCTTCCTGCTCCGCCCTCTCCATCCTTCGCTCCATCTCCTCGGCTCCCTCCTTCCAAGAAATGGAGTTCACGGCGGTGACGTAGCATTCTAGCGCCACTTTGCGGTCCCCCCTGACCCTGACCTGAGTCCCCTCTGCATTGAACTTCAAGCATTGACGGAACGATGATGGGACGCAGCGGGAGGCACTGATGAGGGGCCTCCTGAAGATGGCGCTGTAGCTACTGGGGCATCCACGATGACGAACCTGCAGTTCCTGGACTTCCCCCCAGGGTGATATGGAGGCCTACTCCTCCCTCCACTTCCTTCCTCTCCCCAGAAAATCCAAACATGGGCCCATCCGAGGCCAACACCCTCTTAGCCTCCACCTTCATTGCGTCAAACGCCTTCTTAAAGACGACGTTGATGGAACTTCCGTTGCCGACGAGGATCTTGGAGACGGTAGATTTTTCGATGGCTGTCTGGATGACCAGCGCATCGCAAAAAGTATCCTCATGATCCGCCATATCGCTCTTGGAGAAGGTGATCCTCTCTTTTGTGGGTGGGGTTTGGGATGTGGAGCCAACGCTATAGCGATACATGGTGTGGAGGCTCGCCTTCCGGGAAGCTTCGACCCCCCCCCCCATGCGGATCACTCTGATCCCCCCTCGGGTCCCAACATCCACCCTGTATTCGCAATGGTCCTCCTCCGCCCTAGGCAGGACCTCCTCGATCCTCACTTCCTGACGCCCCTACTACTGCTGCCGCTCCCTGTTTCCCCTTATCTCGAGGAACTCCGGGCACGTGGTGGTGGCGTGCCCTTCTCCATATGGAAGTCGCAGTAGGGCAACTCCACCCTAACTACTCTCCTCCTTCTCCTGGCTGCTCTCCTCCTCTCCCCTAGGGCTATGGCCATAGCCTCTTCTTGGTCGGGGAGTCGAGGCCTCTGCTCCCGCCTCCAACACGGGGGGCGGAATTGAACTTTCCCCCATGGTGGCGGTCCCTTCCTTGGTACCCTCTATGTGGCCCCTGCCCTTGCCACTCGGTCCTCCAGCCCAGCCGACGATCAGGCTCCTGACGCCCCCACCTGGGCTGCTGCTGCCCATGGAACTGCCTCTGCTCCCTCTGCCGGGGCTCTCCCCTCCTCTCCTCCTATCCTCTTCCTCATCTTGGCTCCTTCTCCTCTTCCGTGGCCCACCTGGCTAGCTTCCGGGCAAACTCCGGATTTGACGCCTCCCCATCAACTTCTCTTGCCGCCCTCTCCATCAACTCCTCGTAGGAGAGGGGGGGGGGAATCCTCTTCAACTCCATCCTGAAGAAACCCTGCTGCAAGTCTAGGGTGAAAGCCATCATCAAACTATGGCCCGACATCTCCTGGACCTGGGTGACCTCCTCCTGGAACCTGTCTACGTAGCTCCATAGCGTCTCGTTCACTCCCTGCTTGATGTGGAACAGGGACTCCGACTCCTTCTTCCTTCTCTTCGAGGTAGTGAACCTCAGCATGAACCCCCGGCGCCGATCCTCGAAACAGTAGATTGAGCTGGTCGGCAGCTAATGGAACCACACCCTCTCCTTCTCCTTGAGGGTGATGGCGAAGAGTCGGCAATTGAACCCATCCAACATCTGCCGGATCGAGACCACGTCCTCAAACCATTGGACGTGTTGTACTGGGTCTCCCTTCCCGGTATAGTAGGACATCTCGGGTTCCCTGAACCCTTCTGGAACTGGAGCTGAAGAGACCAACTCGCTGAAGGGGCTGCCTCCCCCTACTGGGCGAGCTAGCGAGTCTCGCGAGCCCAGCTCGTCGAACCGTCCTCGGCCTGCCTATCCGAGGAAGAGCTCGCGCCCGGGGAGCTCGCACCCCCGGCCCTCCTTGGAAATTTCCTTCCCAGCTCGTCTTCCGGGGGCGTCCTCGCCCAGAGAGGGGGCGGCTGCGATCTGGACGGCTGGAGTCGAGCACTCGGCTCGCGTGCCGAGTGCGAACTTGACGATGCTCAACATCTCATTCCTGAAATCTTCAAACATCCCCACCGTGGCAAGAGGCGCGGGGGGGGGGGGGGGGGGCGAGTCTGGCCTGTCAGATCCCTGTCCTCCTGTCATCTAGCTCGCTGAAGCTTTTCTGCGCTGACCACGTTCCACGCTCGCCGCACCAAAATGTTGAAACTGAAATCTCGGTCTATTGTGGAGTTCACCCTGGGGAAGGGGTGATCGCGTGCCTACTTCGCTCCTGCAAGCAAAATAACAAAGGAAAACGAAGACAAGAACCGACCCAAGGGCTCGGCGGGGAGGACCCACCACACACCCGAAAGATCTGAGAGCGCTTCCCCTCCTTAGCCAAAGGCCGAGCTAAGGTATCCTCAGAAAGCACTTAAGAACTGGAGCAAGGAGGCACAAGAAGCATGCCTTCTGGGGTACCCCTTGGGTCCTATTTATAGTTTTCAGAATCTGAACTGTCAATAACCAAACTGAACTGACCTGAAGTTACCAAAATACCCTTGGTTGGGTCTGCCAACAGCCAAACTCCGTTGTTTTGAAGGGCTATGGGCAGACCAGCAGGGGCAAAACAGTAAAAAGTACCTCATATATCTGGGCGAGCTGGGGAGCCTGACCACCTCGGCAGATCCTGCTCGCCTGCTGTTGCCGAGCTCCTTTGCGCGAGCGCGAGTCGGGATGACGAGCTCGCCCATCAGTCGGCCTCCATTAGTCGACCTCAGCTCGACGAATCCTGGCTCAGCTCGGCGAATGCCGAGCTCGCGGTCGACGAATGCCGAACTCGGGTTCGGCTTCTCCTTGCCGAGCTCGCCCACGATCTTCAGAGTCCTTTGCTGGGCTTGCCTGTTGCTTGGACGATCTGAACCGCCCGGTCTGGTTCCTGGCGAGCTCACTCGCCGGACACGGGGTTGTACAAATTCGCCAAGCCGCGACATGTTGTATACCACCGACTGTAAACCACGAACTGTTCCATACTAAGCCTTCAAACTAGTTGTCTAGTCGTCTGGTGTTAGCCGCACAACCTACACAGTACAAGTCAATTCACTTAGTCGCGTCGGTTAGAAAACACTAACCACAAGTTCTAAATGCGAGTTGAGTTCTCATTGTTCTCGTCCTTAATATGACGTGTCGGGGACCCCTATTTATAGGCGATACAGGGAGTGTGATCACCTCCCATAGTGAAAGGATAACTATCCGTCATCTTGCAGCTAGCACCACCTATCCGCACAAGAGTGAGAATACCAAATTCAGACCGCGTGCGACAACAACCTAACCGCACAAGCGGTAAGATTCACCGGTCTTCATAACCAAGCGGACAACCACCTCTGTTCGCGTGGACTTAGCAATCCAGCCACGTGTCCTGAGCCAACAACACGCATATGACGAACTGTCGGTCTCCGCAACCAGACCGCGCAGAACAACGGTCTCAACGAACTCTAGAAGCAGACCGCGACAACCATGGTTAGCCCACTGCTAACCGTCTAGTTACCTCCCAGGGTGCTTACTGATCCAGACCGCAAGAAGAGAAACAATAGCCACAGACTGACTATTCGCCAATACCTAGCCGCCAGACCGACGGCGGTCTCTGTGGTATGTGCAGTCTGCCTAAACAGACCACACACTTCCAGTTCAACAAATTCAACAATGGACCCATTATCATGGATGTTGGAATGAAAATAATCGTAAATAGTGATTTATACAACAGTTTACTCGCTCGGTCTGACCATCCGTCTGTGAATAGTATGCCGAGCTGAACCTAAGTTTTGTGTGGTTAGGTCTAAAAATATTTAGCCAAAATTGGCCGAGGAAAATAGAATCTCTATCCGAGAAGATTGTCTCGGGCAGGGCGTGAAACTTTCCACAATTTTCCCAAAAAATTTGTGCAACTTGTGGAGTTGTACAATGAGTAGGTCGGGGAGCAAAATGTGCCCCCTTTGACAATCGATCTACTATTACTAAAATTGTCATGAAAGAATTAGATGAAGGGAGGTGTGTGATAAAATCAATAGAGATATCAGCCCAAATTTGAGTTGGAATCAATAATGGCTACAACATGCCAAAAGGATGTGCATTTGGACCTTTTGCTTTTTGGTCACAATGTTGAATGTAATCCTGCACCTTTTTATAAAGGCTAGGCCACCAAAAATATTGAGCTAATCGTTTGACACATATATGAAAGGCTAATCGTTTTATGAGCTAATCGTTCTCATGTCCCAACAGTTCTATTTACACACATATATATAGAGGGCTCGGTCATTGGACCGTTGTACATTTCAAATATGTTTAACCGGGCTTTTGTTGTCAGCTGTCCTTGTTCTGAAGCCGCTACAATAAGACAACCATATAATTAGACATTAATTTTCACTCCTTTTGCAGCAATTCCCGCTAAGCACTTTGGCCTTGGCTTATAATTCATGTTCGTCCTACGAGACACATAACAAAAGTAACAATTCATGGCAAAGAAATACCCTTTTAAACATTTTATACCCCTGCAGTCAAATAATTTGGCTAATGAAATCAGTCACTAATCCAGACAAACAAACATTACCTAAAGATTCTTAGCCCAAGTGCGTTAGGTAGGCAGATAATGGAGGAGTGGGAAGGTTTCAAGAATAATATAAGCATTAGGTAAAGCAGGAATAGAGAAATGCCGCAGATGATACCTTACCTACTCTTCTAAATACTCAAAAAGAAACTTGCCTTTAATTGACCATACATATTTAAAACATACAATAATTATTTGCCTATAAATCATGTCATTACCTTCTCTTCACCCAATCCACATGCCGCTGGCTTTTTTTCTTCTGAAGAACTGCATTTCATCTCTACATGAAAGTCATGGCTTGCACAAGGAGAGTTCTGTTGCCACTGTTTTTGGTGGCGGCGGCGGCGGTATTGACGCCTGCTTTAGCCACTCATTACACAGTCGGCGACACTCAGGGGTGGACGACAGGGGTGGACTACGACACATGGGCCTCCAGCAAGAGCTTCAAGGTTGGCGATACGCTCTGTAAGTTAACCTCCCTCTGTATCACACTTGCAAAGTTGCTAATGTTTTACTCTAAGCAGATCTATATCAAGTTTGGAAGAAAAACTGAGTTGATTTTTTTTTCTTTTTTCTGTCTACTAGAGTTAAAGTGAGTTAAAATTTCAAATAATATGTATAAGTGCCGGTCTGCAATTATCGTTAGTCATAAAGATTTCTATGTTTTCTGTCCTCTCCCTGTCTGAATAGAGGGTATAATGCAAAATATTTTGACGGTTGATATTTGTACATCAGTTTTTGCTATTTACACACCCTAATTTATTTTAAATTATCATTTTTTAATATTCAAAACCTAATATTTGTATTCCTTCCAGCAGTTCTGTCTCTCCTCCTTTCTTGCCTGATAAGTAGCTCTCGCCACTTCACCCACCCAGCACTTCCTCCGTTTGCCACACACCACCGCCTGGCGCACGCAACAACCCGCCATCGCCCGCCACCTGCCACTCACACAATTTATTTTGAATTTTATGCTTATTACCTGCGAATCTTCACTGCCATTAGCAATGAACAAGCAGTTGGACTCTAATCCCCCCCCCCCCCCCCCCCGGGAATTCATGTATTCATATTTCTTTGTTGGAAGTTATTCTAATTAGACAATGTCCATCAGGTGTCACAATAATATCGGAGATCTTCCAATTCCAGTTCATTGTCATCTAAGGCTTCGTTTGGGGGGACTTATTTTCACCGGTCAAGCGCTCACGACCGCATGTACCGGACCTTAATTAAGGTCCGGTACATGTGGTCGTGACCGCTTGACCGGTGAAAATAAGTCCCCCCAAACGGAGCCTAAATCACATGTATATATGTGATTATCAGGATTAATGTTGCCACAAATATTTATGAGTTATAAATAGTTATCTATGATCTATGATGTACAAATAACACCACTCATTTTCTCTTCTACCAGCATTAAAAAAATCTCTTTCTTTTTTTTTGCTTTTGCACTAGCCCACTAATCTAAATACATTTTTATTGACAAAATAGAGAGGAGAAATTTTATATAATAAATACAATGTTAAAAATCAGATAAAACTAAAAAAAAAAAAAATATGACTACCAAGTTAATATTTTTTTTGTGTACAAATACAAAATTTATATATATTGAGGATCAAACTCATCACAAAATTTATATATTTTGAAAAATTCTTATCATGGAACCTTAGCTTAATCAACCGGATCAATCCTCATTGACTACCAAGTTAATATTTGTAAATTGGTAATCTATTTATAATAAATTTATACAATGCTTATATTATTACATTTATAATTCAGCAGCAGTGACGTGAGATTTTTTTATCGTGGAAAATCCGAAAGGGTGAAAAACCACATGACAGGATCTGTGTTGGGCCAAAATACACCATTTAGCTTTGAGTTTACAAGCATTGAGAGTTTCCTCGGAGGGTGATAGGTCACCTCTCCGTTACAAGCTTAAAGTACAGAAAAAGTGAAAAAGAGACTAAGCCCACATAGCTTTGATAAGAGCGTCCACCGGAGCGCTGCTATGTGCCATCTTCTGGAGCGGAAATTGGCCAAGTCCTCAAGGCTTGGATGAGAGCATACGTGAATCTTGAAGGCGAGCGTCTACGAAGCTTGAAGGGGCACGCCCACGACCATGAAGATGTTCTTATGACGTCTTCTCTTACGTTTGCGGATGCATTCACGCGAGCGCAAGACGTTTAACATTGAGCGGTAAGTGCCCTAGAGAGGGAGCGGATCAAATTCCAAGCGAAGGAACGATCTAAGTCTCACGTCCTCACCGGAAAATCTCAGATTGCTCTCTTGCCTCTGGAGTTGCTTGCTCACAAATATATGAAAGTCTGAGGGCTTATTTATAATTTTTTGGAGTAACATGCCGGTAATTGCGCATGAGCGGATTTTTTGCTGGTGAATGACGTCGCTCTGTTACGGTCACCTAAATTACCAATTTTCACAAAATGACGGACAAGTTACCCGGGGACGGCGGCGGCCGAAGGCCACGGTGGCTGGCTGCACGTGTGTTGGCTAACCACGCGCGCGAGCGCCGGTGTGTGCTCATGGCTCGCGCATTCGTGCGTGCTTGGCTTCCCTCCCCTTTCGGGGTGTTTTTGTCCTTGTACGCGGTTTGATGTGAGCGGCTCGCTTGGCAGGATTAGCTCGTCTCTGTGTCCTTGATCGAAATCTTCTGATTTGCCTTAAAAAAAATCAGGAAGAAACCCTATATTTCTTAATATATTTGCATAGATTAAATGAAGTTTTAGAGTTTATTTTGTGGTTTATTATAGGCGTAGTATACACGATACTATCATGTCAAATTTTATAAGCTTAAATTCCAAATAAACAAAAGCTAATACTTGGTAGTTCAGATTCCTTCTCCGCTGCGGTGGCAATGATAGAAGTTGTTACCTGACATCTCGCGGCCTTAAATTCATGATAACCCACTTTAACCTCGTTTAATTATAATTTATTGCCAGGACTTCATAGTATAAGTTTATCCATTTAAGTTTCAGCAGAACATATTCAGCCTCAGTTTGGCTTGATGGTTGCAGTTATAAACATATGAGTTAAAACGTCATTCGTTAAGGATTATCGTACAAACATATTCTGTTTGGACATTAGCAAATGACAATTTAAGGCTGTGTTTGGTGCGGCTTATTATGATTTATTTGCTCTGATAAGATTTGACAAAAATGTCATTGTCATACAAAAATCTTATGGCTCAAACTATTTCTTTTGTAACATTTGTGATATCAAGCATATATTTTATGACAATAATATTTTTGTCGAGCTTCATCAAGTAAATAAGCGACGATAAGCCACTCCAAATAATTAATTTGTGTAAATTTGTGTTCGCTTATTTTGTTCACATTCATCAAATAGTGATTATAATTAATCATATTTTTCATTATGAAAAAAAATTCATATTGTTTATTTGAATATTTTTAAATCATAAATTAAATCATTTCATATGATTTTGTAAAATATTTTCCATCATTTAATCAGAAAAGTAATAATATTTGAAATCAACAGTGTTCCAATATAGCGGGCTCCACAGCGTGGACGAAGTATCGAAGTCAAACTACGACTCCTGCAGCTCTAGCAACGCCATCGCTACAAACAGCGACGGCAGCACCAAAATCAGCCTCGATGCCGCCGGATCCCGCTATTTCATCTGCGGCACTCCCACGCACTGTTCCGGCGGCATGAAGCTCGCCGTCGCCACCACTTCTGCCAGCTCCGGCGCTGCCAACTCTCCGGCCACGCCTACACCTTCTGGCGGATCCTCGAACAGTACTCCACCCTCAGACAGCACCACTCCCTCTGACACTAACACTCCTCCGGCAGCTCCGAGCGGGAAAAACACTGCTTCCGGTAGAGGATTCCGTGTCGGCGAAGCGGCGGTTCTTGGCGGTTTAATTGGGCTTGGGATTGCGCTAGTTGGCTAGGCGAGAGGCAGTGCAGGTGCTTAGCGGCTAGCTTCTGTTTAATTTCATCTGTATGTTTGATGGATTCTCTACATTTTCTGCTGTTTGTTTGCGGTTATGATTTTGAGATTGACCAGATGTGTTCCTTTCATTTGGTTTAAGGTTAGGTTGGTAAGTAGGTTCAAAACTCTTAGTTGACTAAGGCTTTGTTTCGTGTGGTTTGGTGGAGTGGTGGTGGTCGTGAATGTTGTGGTCATGAACTGTCGTTTATGAACCCCTAAGATTACCTAAAGAACTTCATGCATTTTAAGCTTGAAACTTGTTTATATTCTTGGTATCTGTCATGACCTTTGTCATGTCAAGCATACATGATATGATGATGATGTTTTTGTCCAAACTCACTAGAGGAAATAAGTCGCCCCAAACGAAGTCTAAACTAAGGTTGTGTTTGAGAACCCGGCGGGTAGCCGTTCAGGTGGGGCCAAGCCGGAGGCGCTGCGGTTGGGATGCCAAATGCGAGATCCCTTTCATGCCGGCCAGTGGGGCCGAGCCGGAAGCGCTGTGTTTGAGAATCCGGAGAGAAGCCATTCCGACGGAGCCGAGCCGGAGGAAAACTATTTGGGAAACTAGCGCGCCCACCCTTTAGTAACCGCCGGCGTGAACAGGAGCAAACCGGTCGTTTTCTTGCTGGTCCTACAAGCACCAGTCCACCACTGTGACCGGTCATTTTCCTGTTAAATTTTCTCAAGGTGGTCAGCAAGATAGCCCAAACGCCAAGTTAATATCTTCGGGACTATCCAGTTCACACCTTGAACCAGCGGAAAACCAGGGAGCAGGCTCAACACACCAAGCACATGGAAGAACAAGCAGATCTTATATTCATTTAACTTCTTTACAAAACGAGGTATACATAGCGAGACATGATTTCACTAGTATAAACAGCTGTAACCAGAAAGCACCAAAAATCAAGCCGGGCGGACAACACCGGAATCCGCCGAGACTGCCGAGGTCGCCGAGGTCGCCGAGTCTGCTGAGATCGCCCGAACTAAGCTGCAATCCGCCGAATAGCCACGGAGTCCGCCGAAGCCGCGAGGCCGCGCGGACACAACGTTATTCGCGTCCTGCTGATGAACTGAGGAACAACCGCCTACCCGCCTGAGACCGGCGGACAGGTTATTGAAGCTGGCAAAGTTGAAACAGAGCTCACAAGCCGCAGAGCGACCTCCTGCTGAAAATGCAGAGACCGCACAACTTCCAAGTACTTGACCGAAGTCACAGCCAAACTCCTGGCTCCTTGAAGCTACCCGCGCAACCTGCACACAGCACACAGTTAACTCTGAATCAATCCGCACGGACAGAAAAACTGAGACCGCAACACTTCGTCGAACCTCAACTTACTGTTCACTCAGTTACTGTAGACCTTCCAGGGGGGTCCTATTTATAGGCGAGGTGAGGAGTGTGGTCACCGCCCTAGAGATAGCGACACCGCCCTAGCCCGCGCGATAGCAAAACACCGTTCGTCGAGTCCGCAAGGACTTAGCCGGATACCAAGGAATAAACCGCCAGGAGCAAGGCAACATTGACGAACCCTCTTCAGTCCGCCTAAGCTATGCGGACAAGGCATCAGCCCGTAAAGCCTACAACCACTGCAGGACAGCAACCCCCTTCAATAGCTGTCCGCACAAACCCGAGGCAGTCTGCAAGACTCAAGCCTCAATCCGCCACAAGTCCACGACCAAAAGCAGATAGCAACAGTCCGCCCGGTGAACAACGGACTTGGCGGATATGACGGACACCATGGTCTTGGCACAGTGTGACCAAGTCCAAAACCATCAAAGGCCAATGCGAGCATGGCGGACATAAACTCCCGTCCGCCAAACACCCTAGCACACAGACCGCCAGCAGTCCGCAAGCTACTCGCACACCTTCCCAACGCAGCAGCCAACTCCCGGACTCCACACACCAGTCCGCCAACGACCTCCACAACAAGGCACCTGCTGTATCACCAGAGCTCGACAAGGCCTCAGCCAAGCTCTAAGCCCAGTCCGCAACAGCCTATACCGTGGACACACTAGTCCGCAAGCTTCCCGCGGACATGAGCCAAACCGCCAATCAGCACAAGCTTGCACCACGGCCACTGAGCAATGCACCAGTCCGCAAGCCTCTATCCGCTCAGGCCGCTCCTTGGCTAAACCAATCAGCCAATGCCCTATCCGCAGATACCAGCCACACAGTCCGCGGACTACTTGCATATAACCCACTCAGAACAGCCGGCTTCCACTAGACTTTCCACCAGGCCGCACATAGAAGTCTGCCCAGTCCGCCTAGTCCGCCAATGCTGTCCGCCCAGGCCGCCCGGCCTGTCTCGTCAACCACTTCCACTTCACAAATTTCAACACTCCCCCTTGAAGTGGGACGTGGTGACCAAGCCCAACAAGCTACGCAAGCGCTCAAAGGGCCCCTTCGACAGTGGCTTAGTGAAGATGTCAGCAAGATTATCTTCACTCCGAACATGCCCGACCAGCAGAGACCCCTCCAACACCTTCTCCCTGATGAAGTGGTGATCAATCTCTATATGCTTGGTCCTGGCGTGACACACTGGATTATTAACCAGCTTGAGAGCACTCTCATTGTCACCCCGGAGTAAAGTAGGCCCTTGCACTTCTTCATGAACATCCTCTATAAGCCTTCTCAACCAGATGGCTTCCCGAGCAGCCAAGGCCAAAGCCTTATACTCTGCCTCCGTAGTTGAGACGGACATCGAGTCCTGCTTCTTGTTACACCACGAGATGCTAGCTAAACCGCAAGTGAACACATAACCTGAAGTAGACCACCGATCATCCG
Organism: Platanthera guangdongensis; assembly: GCA_039583875.1. Taxonomy (NCBI): domain Eukaryota; kingdom Viridiplantae; phylum Streptophyta; class Magnoliopsida; order Asparagales; family Orchidaceae; genus Platanthera; species Platanthera guangdongensis. The sequence continues at coordinate 47,518,420 of CM077153.1, read as the reverse complement.
AATCACGACCATAGTCAGCATCCGTGTACCCAAGCAACGCAAACTCCGAGTCCCTTCCATAAAGGAGTCCAATGTCAGAGGTCACCTTGACATACTTCAGAATACCCTTCGCCGCCACTAGATGAGATTTCCTTGGTTCAGCCATGAACCGACTTACTCGGCCAATAGCATAAGCAATGTCTGGCCTCGTAATCGTCAGATAGATCAAGCTCCCAACAAGAGCCCTGAACACCAAGGGATCATGAAGATCCCTTCCCTCATCTCGTCGAATCTTCAGCCCAGGTTCCAGTGGAGTAGAGCACTTCTTCCCTTCGCCCATGCCGAACCGCTTCACAATGCGATCTGCATAACCTTTCTGGCAAATGAGAATCCCGCACTCCTTCCTCTCCACTTCAAGACCGAGAAAGTGATGAAGCTCTCCCAAGTCTTTCATCTCGAAGCGTATAGCAAGCTCAGCCCTGAGTCTTGCTACTTCCCCCTCTGAATTCCCTGTGATGATCATGTCATCCACATACAGCAGGACCAAGACTTGTAGCTCCCCCTTCTTCTTGACGAACAAGCTTGAATCCGAGTTGGAAGTAAGGTATCCACAGAATTTCAAGTACTCTGCAATCTTCCCATACCACGCTCTAGGAGCTTGCTTCAACCCATAGAGAGCTTTCCTGAGTTTGCAGACATAGTCCGGATGCTTTTCAGAGACAAACTAAGAGGCTGATCCATGAAGATGTCCTTGTCAATCTCTCCGTAAAGAAAGGAATTCTTCATATCGAGTTGCCATAACCTCCATCCTTTGCTAGCAGCCAAGGCGATCACCACTCTAACTGAAGTCATCTTTGCAACTGGACTAAATGTCTCCTCATAGTCTTCTCCATACTGTTGTGAGAATCCTCTAGCGACCAGGCGAGCCTTGAACCTATTAATGCTCCCATCAGCCTTCTTCTTCAACTTATACACTCACTTGCAAGTAACCGGAGTAATGCCATCAACCTTGGGCATAAGGTCTCAGGTTTCATTCTTCTTCAGAGCATCAATCTCTTCGTTCATGACATCTTCTCACTCCTTCACTCCAGTGGCCTCGTTAAAGGTTGCAGGCTATCGCTCATCCAGAGGACCTGCAAATAAGCAGGAGACAAAGCTCACTGTATTCCCATCACAGTACCGAGCCGGTGGTTTAACAACCCTCTTCGATCTCCGAAGGGTCGGCTCCTTGCTTACTGCTTCCGTTGCTTCTTCGGGCTCAACTCCTACCTGGGGCAAGCATTGAGCAGTGCTCCCCCTGCTTCATGAGCCAGAAGGCTCAGCCTCGGAGTTAGAAGCAACAGGAGCTGCTGGTGAAACAACAAGCTTCTCTTCCAAGCCTTCAGCAGACACCACCGGTGCGTCATCAACTTTGCTACTTCCGGTTAGCTCAACCGAGCCACCTCCATATGATGTTAGCTCATCAAAGACAACATCTCTTGACACCACGAACTTCTTCGTCACAGGATCCATGCATTTCCATCCCTTCTTCCGCTCATCGTAGCCAACAAAGACAAGCTTCCTTGCCTTCGCATCTAGCTTAGTCCATGAAGCATCCGGGACATGCACGTAGCAAGTTGAACCGAACACCCGAAGGTGTCTCACACTCGGCTTCTCCTTCAGCAACAGCTCAAAAGGAGTCTTCATGTTGATATGGCTGAGTGGCATCCTGTTGATGACATAAGCAGCACAAGACATCCCCTCCGCCCAAAAAGACCTTGGGATATCTTTCGCATGAAGCCAGCATTTGCAGGTCTCCGTCAGATGACGGATCTGAAAGATATGGTACCTAAACACCTAGAGGGGGGTGAATAGGTGACCTAAACCTTTTTAAAACTTTGTCGGCAGCACAACAGTTATTTTAAAGAATTCTACAGCTAACAGCAATTACAGAATATAAACAGTTAATCCACAGCACAGCACAGCACAGCAGACACACTAATTTATAGTGGTTCCCCAATCTTTGGGTACATCCACTGTCCCCCTTCGCCTATCTAGCAGTGTACTAGATTCGGCCAACCTTCTCCACTATCTCAGAACCCAACAAGGTTCCTACACCTCAGGCCCAAAGCCTTACACTCAGCCACTAAGGCCTACACTCAGCCACCCAGGCCTACACTCAGCCAATTAAGGCCTACACTCAGAGTTCTTCAACTCCTACACTCAGGCAACCAAGCCCTACCCTCAGCCTTTATAATATAGGCTTACAATTCTCTCAGATCCAATGGATCCTACAAGTTAAAATAGAAATACAATAGCTAACTCTACAACTCAGAAAATAGGAGAGGAGTTGAGAATTATTTGAAGAGTTCTTGGAAGAACTCAGTTAGATCCAAACTGACTTAGCTTCCTTCAAAGCTTCTTGAGTTAGAACTGAATTAGTCTGAATCCTCTGCAGTTGATCCTTGACCTCTGCTTCTTGAGATCCAGAAGATTCTGAATCCTTCTCCTCAGCCTAAGTTCCAAAGACTGAATTCTTGTTTGGAGTTCTCTCTCTCCAACTTCTTAGATCTGCAGTTGAACTGACAGACCTTCTTGTGTTGATCCTCTGTGTATCACTTCTTGATTTAATCTGATCAACCACTTTGAATATTCTCACAAGTTGTAACAACAACAATCAATCTTTTTCTGTATACTATGGGTGCCTATTTATAGGCTTCCTTCATGGTAACCGGCTGGTCCGGTTTATAACAGACTTCTGATTTCTCTGACAGTTGCTGTAGACCGGCTGGATCGGCAGCTGTCATGTCAACCAGTCACTTCTTGAAATTCTCTAACTGTCAGATAGTGTCGAGACTTTCTGTTCTTAAGTGTCGACACTTATAGACTAAGTGTCGACACATGTTGTGTAAGTGTCGACACAAGTCTACAAGGTGTCGACACAATTCCTTGTATGTCTCGACACAGATACTTCTTCAAGTGTCGACACTGAAATTAAGTGTCGACACAAGTACTTGATCTTCATTCTTTAACTGTATTCTTCTAAGTGTCAACACATCTCCTTTGTGTCGACACATCTTCATCTATTGAAACTGTCAAGTGTCGACACTACTTCTTGGTGTCGACACAAGTCTTCAATTTTATTTCTTCAGCTGAGTGTCGACACATTCCCTTAGTGTCGACACTTGTACTTAGAATATTTTGTAAACTTTTCTGTTCTTTGCTAAGTGTCGACACAGCTCCTTGTGTCGACACTTTCTTCAAGTGTTGAGTCTTTAGCTAAGTGTCGACACATTGTGCTGAGTGTCGACACTTACTTCAAATGTTGACTCTTCTGGTTGTGTGTCGACACATTGTGCTGAGTGTCGACACATTCCTTAAATGCTGACTCTTCTGCATAGTGTCGACACATTGTGTTGAGTGTCGACACTTGTACTTAGACTCTGCAGACTTTTGCTGAGTGTCGACACATCTCCAAGTGTCGACACTTTCTGGTGTAGACACAGCTCTTCTAGGTGTCGACACTTCTGCTAAGTGTCGACACAGCTTTTCTGCATACTTCTTCACTGAGTGTCGACACAGCTCCAAGTGTCGACACTTTCTGTCTGGTGTCGACTCTTCTTCTCAGGTGTCGACACAATGACTCCAAGTGTCGACACTGCTTGTCTGGGTGTCGACACAAGCTTTCTCAAGTGTCGACACTTTCCCTCTGGGTGTCGACACATGGACTTAGAAACTTTTAGCTTCAGTCTAGTGAATACCTAACCTGCACAAGTAACTCAAACACACATCAAATACATTATGATGTATATCATTGAGTTAGGTGAGGCTTCTTCAAATCAGGTACATTTGACCAATGTACCCAACAGGATCTTCCGCTCCGCTACCCCATTTTGTTGTGGAGTGTGAGCACAAGTAAGCTCCCGTTGGATCCCGTGCTTCCTGCAGAAGTTTGAAAACTCGGAGGAAACAAACTCACCCCCGTTATCAGTTCTAAGCTTCTTAATCCGCAAGCCAAGCCGGCCTTCTACTAACTCCTTAAACTCCACAAACAAACGGAAGACTTCTGACTTCTCCTTTAAGAAGTACACCCAAGTATACATTGAGTAGTCATCAACCAAGACAAGCATGTATCTGCTTCCACCAAGGCTGGCAGTAACCATCGGTCCCATCAAGTCGCCATGAATGCACTCCAATGGTAGCTTGCTCCTTGTTTGTGATTTATCAAACGGAAGGCGATGTTCCTTACCATATTGACAGCCCGCGCAAACATGCCCGTCACCAAAGGAGGACAACTTAGGCAACCCCTTCACCAAACTTCTACTAGTCATCGCCTTCAGCTTGTCCATGCCTACATGCCCCAGCCTCTCATGCCAGATAGCAGCGCTATCATTGGCCCTCATACGATCAACATAAGAATTGGTGGCAAGAACAAATAAGTTCTTCACCCTCCTCCCTACATGAGCAACATCATCCTTCACTGCTGATACGTTGCGAAGGAACCTCACATCTGTTGGCCCAAACAAAACGTGATAACCAGTGTCCACCGCATTGGTCACCGAGAAGAGGTTCTTCTTCATGCCCGGCACGTGATACACACTCCTTAACGTGAGTGGCCCCTGATCACTACCCAAAGACACAACCCCCTCTTTCTCTACTACATAAACAGTATTATCAGCAGTGGTAATAGCTTCATTACCTGAGTAGGCTTGCATGGAGGTGAACTTCGACTTGTCTCCGGTGAGGTGATGACCACACCCGGAGTCCACAATCCACTCGCCGTTGAAGTTCTCGGCAGACAAGGCCCGGACACAAGTGCCCGTCATAAAAGTTCCGCCCCATTCTGCTTCTTCACTTCTTGAGCAAGTTTCCTCCTTTCCCGCAGCATGCCCAGGCTGCAGTTTGACCTTGCAGTCCCGCTTGAAGTGCCCTCGCTGATGACACCGGTAGCACTTCAAATTCTTCTTCCAGTCCTTAGGAGCATTGCTCCTCTGCGGCTGATATGAAGTGGAAGTATCCTTCTCACCAGCGACCTGCACCTTCTTCTTCTTCTTCTTCTTCCCTTTCCATCCTTTCTTCTTTCCTGAGAAGAGAGCTTCGGTGCCTTCCTGATTAAGGTTCACTCCAGCCATCTGCCTTGCCAAGCTCTCCTGCGACGCAAGCAGATTCTCCAGCTCCAGCAAAGACGGCTGAGTAGCCCATCCTTGAACAGATGTCACAAAGGCCATATACTCCTTCCGCAAGCTGCGGATTATGTGCCTTTTCATCTTAGCCTCAGAGATAGGCTCATCAGGATCCAGTGTCACAGCTCAGCACACAAGCTCTTCATCTTTAAGAAGTACTTCGAGATGGAAAGGTCTCCCTGAGTTGCCCTGGCCAACTCATTCTCCAGAAACTGAAGTCGCGCCACATTCTTCCTATTGAACAACTCATCAATGGTTGTCCAAATATCAGCAGCCGACTCACATCCAACGATGTGATGAAACAGTTCCGGAGACACGACCCTCTTGAGGATAAACTCTGCCTTAGCATTTATTTTCCTCCAGAGCCTAACCTGCTCAGCAGTACCGAACGCAGCAGTCACTTCCTGTTTGTCGTCACCACCGACGACTTCCCACAGCTCCTCGCCAAGAAGATAACTCTTCATGCACGACTTCCACTTCTTGAAGTTAGTCGGCGTTAAGAGTTCAATGCCAAGACCCCTTTCAAAGCTCGCTTCCATTGCAACACATGTTGGCAACCTTTCAGAAGCTCCGAGCAACAACACAGGTTGAACACCACTCAAGCCCTGAGTAACAACACTGGTTGACTACCGCTCACGCAACTGAACCTCCCTCTGATACCATGTTAAATTTTCTCAAGGTGGTCAGCAAGATAGCCCAAAAGCCAAGTTAATATCTTCGGGACTACCCAGTTCACACCTTGAACCAGCGGAAAACCAGGGAGCAGGCTCAACACACCAAGCACATGGAAGAACAAGCAGATCTTATATTCATTTAACTTCTTTACAAAACGAGGTATACATAGCGAGACATGATTTCGCTAGCGACACCGCCCTAGCCCGCGCGATAGCAAAACACCGTTCGCCGAGTCCGCAAGGACTTAGCCGGATACCAAGGAATAAACTGCCAGGAGCAAGGTAACATTGGCGAACCCTCTTCAGTCCGCCTAAGCTATGCGGACAAGTCATCAGCCCGCAAAGCCTACAACCACTGCAGGACAGCAACCCCCTTCAATGGCTGTCCGCACAAACCCGAGGCAGTCCGCAAGACTAAAGCCTCAATCCGCCACAAGTCCACGACCAAAAGCAGATAGCAACAGTCCGCCCGGTCAACAGCGTACTTGGCGGATACGGCGGACACCATGGTCTTGGCACAGCGTGACCAAGTCCAAAACCATCAAAGGCTAATGCGAGCATGTCGAACATAAACTCTCGTCCGCCAAACACCCTAGCACACAGACCGCCAGCAGTCCGCAAGCTACTCGCACACCTGCCCAACGCAGCAGCCAACTCCCGGACTCCACACACCAGTCCGCCAACGACCTCCACAGCACGGCACCTGCTGTATCACCAGAGCTCGACAAGGCCTCAGCCAAGCTCTAAGCCCAGTCCGCAACAGCCCATACCGTGGACACACTAGTCCGCAAGCTTCCCGCGGACTTGAGCCAAACCGCCAATCAGCACAAGCTTGCACCACGGCCACTGAGCAATGCACCAGTCCGCAAGCCTCTATCCGCTCATGCCGCTACTTGGCTAAACCAATCAGCCAACGCCCTATCCGCAGATACCAGCCGCACAGTCCGCGGACTACTTGCATATAACCCGCTCAGAACAGCCGGCTTCCACTAGACTTTCCACCAGGCCGCACACCGAAGTCCACCCAGTCCGCCTAGTCCGCCAATGCTGTCCGCCCAGGCCGCCCGGCCTGTCCCGTCCACCACTTCCACTTCACAAATTTCAACATTTCCCTCTCCTCCCAGGCATGCTACCGGGATGGTTCTCAAACACAGCCTCCGCGAGCACCGCTTCACCATTCACATCAGCCGTTTTCTCTCTTCTTCGACTCGGCCCCGCCGGAATGGCTTCTCGCCGGGTTCTCAAACACAGCCTAAAGCTGTTCAATTCAGAATTATAAACGTTCGCTTTAACTCGATTTGACTTAATATTTAATGATACTTTTTATCAAAAAATGACGAGGAATCACACAAAACATGTGTTGAAATTAGAGGGATAAAAAATGAGGAGGCACAAATATTACAACAACAGTCTATGTTTAATTTATTTCAGTGATAAGTGTTACAATCTTTTGATTTTATAGAAAGCCCAACAAGTGGGCACCCAAGAGGTGGCTGGATAACAATAGTTGGTTTTACTTCATCTATTACATATAAGTTCGGTTTGGGACGACTTATTTTCACAGGTTAAGCGGTTACGACCGCACGATCTAATTCATGCGATGTAACCGCTTGACCGGTGAAAATAAGTTCTTTCAAACGAAGCCATAATCTTTATTATCTATTTGTTGTTGCCTCATTATCTGCTTCATTACCTGTTGTATTATATGTTTCATTATCTCTATATTGGTGAGTCATTACAGTGATAGAGCTGTTTGCTTTTATCTTTTCTTTTCGTCTTTGGTGTAGGCCAACATTTTCTCTTACGCCAAAGCGATGTCAACGCTGATTTGAGTATGGATTTCCATGAATCGCAAAGGATGCAGAGGTTTAGTAAGTATATTTGTCAATTGCTTTTGTAAGAAGGGGCGTGCGGCGGTTCAACCCACCTCGCAAGGTATTCAGGCTGCCTTGCTTAAACTCCTTTAGAGGGATGCAACCCAACCGACCCAACCCATCTCCACGTGCTGCATTCGGCTCAATCCCAACATCGGGTGACCTACTTTAAACTGGCTACGTGGTGGGTTGTTGGAGGCCACATCCTTCATTCGATGAGAGAAATTCGACAGTCAAGCACACACCATGAGAACTTCCCAGGATGCTACCCATCTCGTGACTACTCTAGACCGAGCATGCTTAACTATAGAATTTTTTCACTTATCATCATCAATTCAGCTACAGATCAATTGGTGATGAGAAGTGAAAGAACTTTATAGTTAACCGTGCTCGGGAAGAGCTAGCTATTCGATTCGAGATGAAAGACTTGTTTGAGCTCCACCACTTCCTTGGACTCGAGGTGGAGAGGAAAGATAGTGTTGGGTACATTGTAAATTGTGCACCAGATTTGGAGAAGTCTCACATAACTCAATGATATATGTCAGTTTATATTTAATGGCATTTTGAGTTTACTTGTGCAGACTAAAGATTGCAGAAATTATTCGAAGTACAAAAGTGTCGAGACACTAATTTAGTGTCGACACCTTTGAAGGAGCTGTGTCGAGACAAGAAGAAAGTCTGTGTCGACACCCAGAGTTTAAGTCGACATCAACTATGTCGACACTCATAACTTGTGTTGACACACTTAGACCTTGTTGTACTGACAATTGTAAAAAAACAACTATGTCGACATCCAGTACTTGGGTCGACATTTGAAGAAGCTGTGTTGACACACTGGACTTATGTAGACACATTCTAAAACAGTTGTGTCAAGAACTTGATGAAGAGCTGTGTCGACACACAAGACTTGTGTCGACTTACAGAGTTTAAGTCTACATCAGTTGTGTCGACAGTTTCTAAAGTATGTCGACACATTCTACAAAGGCAGTGTTGAGACTGAATGAAGAGCTATGTCGATAGTTTTTGAAGTTGTCGGCAACACCAGAGGAAGTGTGTCGACACCCGAGTAATTGTGTCGACACATACTTAATCTGTGTCGACACATACTATCCTTATATATCGACACATTCAGCTGAGTTAAATAACTCAAAGTGCCAAATCTCAAGACTGAAGAATTGACGTCTGTCAGAATCGTCAAGCCTGTTAGACATGTCAGAACTGTCAAATGTCGGTCAACTACCGGATCAACTGGTTACCTCTGATGTGATTTATAAATAGAACTGAGGTATCAGAGAAAAAGACAATAGCGAATATAGCGAGAAAAAGAGAAAATATAGAGGGAAACCAAGGAGGAATACTCTAAGAAGAATTCACAGAATTCTATACAATAAGAAGATTCTGATTCTAAATTAAAGAAGGGGATAACATCTCACCAGATCTGTCAGTGTTTGTAGATTTAATTCTGCAAGGAGGGAGAAACTGGATCTACACCTTCTCAAGAAGATTCAACCTAGGTTCTCTCTTTCAAGAAGCTTCGAATAAGCTAAGTCAGGTTGAATCAGATTCATTACAACAAAGATCAGGAGGAAGCGGATCCATCAAGATCTGATCAAGATTCCTTCACCTCTCTCTCTATCAGGGTGAAGGAATAAACATACTCTTAATCAATTTTTTGTAAGATCTATTTCTAAATCTGAGTGTAAGAGATTTCATTCTCTGCATTGTAAGTCTGTAATTATAAAGGCTGAGGTAGGGCTGTTTGCCTGAGGTAGAAGATTAAGTTCTCTGAGCTGTAGGCCTAGTGATAAGGGCTGAGGTAAGGCATGATTGCCTGAGTGGTAGGAGTGTGGATTCACTCTGAGGTAGGGTTATTGGGAAGAGCCTGAGGTGTAGGACTTGTTGAAGTCTAAGCTGTAGGAACCAGTTTGGGTTCTGAGTTGTAAGATTTGAGAATCTGAGAAGGTGGAAGGAAGTTTGGCCGAATCTAATGTACTGCTAGATAGGCGAAGGAGAAAAGTGGATGTACCCATCATTTGGTGAACCACTATAAATCTGTGTGTATGTTGTGATTGAATGATTGTGTACTGTGATAGCTGTAGAATTTATAACTGTGTTATGATTAATTTATTAACTACCTAAGTGAATTAGAATTGAACCTATTTACCCCGTGTAACATCTCATTTTCAACTAGACCCCTAAGAGTAGTTTTGGCCATGACTAGGTCATGACAAAACCCTAGGAAGCTAAAAAGGGCCAAGTGATAGAAGGCCAAGGTGAGAATCACCTTGGTCTGCCTATGGCACAACCTCATCACCAAACGTAGGGATTGGCCCTAGGGCTTCATCATGACTCCATGACCCCATCACAAAATCACTAACCCATTAGAGGGTCCACTAGAGCCTTAAGGGTCCATTGGAGTCAACCAAAAGTGGCCAATTTGACCTAGGACCACCATAGGCCTACATTGGTCAAGGTGCCCTAACAAAGGGCAGTTGCCCTCTAATGTGCCCAACCAACCTTGTCCAGGTCTTCCTAGACCTAAAGTGGTGTTAATGGGTCACTAAGGACACATTGTGTGCAGTACTAGAGACCAAGTTGACCCAAGTCAACTCAAGCCCCAAAGTGGTCAAAGTGCCCTTACCAAGGGTCAAGTGACCTCCAAGGTGCCAAGTCAACCCTACCCAACCCTACATAGACCTTAGGGGAGGACAATGGGTCACCAGGGACCCATTGGGGTCAACCCAAATGGTCATGTTGACCAAGGTCAACTCTACCTTAAGGTTAAGTCAAATTAGCCCAAATAGGGTAATACAAGCTCAAGCCCATTCCCCCCCCCCCATTTGGGCTAGCCTTGATATCATGGAAATGATGAATGTGTGGGCTGCAAATAGGCTAGTGTGATGAACAAATTTGGCCATGAGGGGCAGAGAGAGAAAGCTCCAATTTCCCTTTAATGGAGGAGAGAGAAAATGGAGTAAAGGCCATTCATGTCATGGGGAAGCCAAGGGCCATTCTTCTTTGCTTGGTTCATCTCCCCTAACAGCCCTGAGAAGATCAGGAGGCTTTCTAGACTCTTCCACTGGCTAGATGCACTGAACCACCAAGGTCGAGAGGTGGATTTCAAGGCCATTAATGGCCATTGATGATCCAACCCCTCCTCTCCCCATCTGAGGCTTTAAACACCTTCAGTGGGCCGAGAGGAGGATTTCTCAATCCTTACCTGAAGAAATCGAGCCACCCCACTGTGTAGTTGTAGAAACTGAGCGACACCGCCTTCAAGGATGGTTTCCCAGCGATCTTCTCGACTTCAGGCCGCCGAAAAGGTCCTCCTCCACCCCTTATCTCATGGTTAGATCGTAGCAACGTCTAGGTTCAAGGTTCGGGCTCAATTGAGCCCGAACCAATTTCGTATTTCCATGGTTTCGGGCCGCGAATTTACTTGGTAGAACCGTCGGGATATGCCTCTCCAGCGGCTATGCCGCCGCCTGGCGATAGCCACCACCTCAACGGAGGTGATGGTGGCGGTGGCCGGCCGGGGTAGGGGCTGGATCGTCGGCGGCAGCGCTTGGAAAGAGCTCCAGGCGGGATGAATCCAGGCCGTCGGCTGGAGCTAGACGATGACGGGATGTCATCCACTGTGTGCCAAGATTCGTGCTGGAATGATATCAAACTATAGGATAAAAATTTGTTAATATTAAATTATGTCACACATTTTGGTATTTAATGGTTTTAATTTTTAAACTACTTAAATGCTAGATCAGAAAATGTGGTCAACATAGACAATGTAGCCCTTGCTGTCTAGTATAATTTAAAATATATTTCACTCAATTTGGAGTCCTGGTTAGACCACAACACTCATTTTGGTGGGACCTATACCTAGAACTATCCTGAGATTCAAATGGATGCCCACCCTTCATACCTTATCCAAATGATCTGAGATTTTGGCAGGGAGTCTACCCTAGCTATACCTAGGGCTTGTCTAAAAATGGGAATTTTTGGAGAAAATTTTTCTATGGTTTTTATAAACATTTAATAATCCATGAATAAATTAATTAGGAGTCATAAACACCTCAGAATTCCCCCACATTTGGGTGGGTGGTCTTAGAGAGAATTTAGGGCTCTAGAAAAATTTTCATCTCATTTGGAGATGTTTTGGTTAGGTATTGATCCAACCCTAGGTTGACCCTTTTAGGATTAACTAGGTCAAGCACCCCCTTTGGATTTTGAGTGGTCAAATCACCTCAACAGAAGCTGATATTTTGGCCACTGACTCTCTATAGTATGACTCACCCTCCAATGGAATTTGGGGTGGTTAAGAGTAGGGTAGCCCTAGAGCCCTAGGGTAGGTCCCTTAATGGGGATTTTTAGGGTTTGAAGGTCATGGGGTCAAATGACCTTGGAATGACTTGAAAATTTGTGGAGAGGACCATAGGATTAGTATATTCCTCTGGTTAAAAGTTTATGGAATTTGGAAGCCTTAAACCCCCTCAAAACCCTAACCTTAGCTTAGGGCACAAACTTTGTAGTGAAGGAAAATGTCACTAAAACTCATTAAAAAGTGATTAGATTTGGTTTGAGTAGTTTTTAAAGATAGCACAAGCTTTGGAGATTTTATTATGAATTTAGGATTATTATTTTGGATACTTCATTAACAATTTGGTAATTTGTATTATTTACTTAGAAATTTATTATGAAATAACTACTTGTTGGGAATTGATGAATTTTAGTCATATGACTTTTTATTATGTTTTAAAGCTTTGTGAATGGTTTTGGAAAGCTTTGCTATTTGGTTCGTTGTTTCCCTGGAAATTAAATTTATCTGGGGAGGAGATCAAGCTTCAAAAATTTTTGAATGGTCTGATCAATACAAAAGTAATAAAATT